>CM033635.1:8670229-9337927 GCA_019453435.1 Rhinogobius similis | reverse complement strand
CTGAACTCTACTGGTTTTAAGAGTTTGTGTTTGGAAAAAAGAAACATGCTTGAATTTCCAGGGTAGAAAGATCAGTTAGTTTGCTTTTCTATAACAAACGATGAACAAAATACAATTTTCTAGCCTTAAAATTGTATTTTAGCTTCAAAAGAATCTAATTTATGGAATAGTATCTGATATATCTCTAGATAAAATGAAAAATGATTGTGGGCTCAACATTTCTGTGAGTATTTTTCCAGTAAAACCCATAAATCTGGATTGTTCCTTCATCAAAAATGCAAAGAGTTTATCATAATTTCCTCAAACATAATGTAAAATACAATAATACATGTGTTTAAAGCAGCTCTGATGTCACTCACATGTGTCTGAGGCTTTTACTGACACAAAATCATCTACATTTTTCATATTTTGTGATATTCTGAGGTTAAATCCCAGTTTCTCCAGTGAAATCACATTATGATTCACTTCACTTTTGCTTCCGTTCCGAATTTAGAATGTTTTTCTTTGCAACTTTTAAAGGGTCTATTAGTTCTTTGCTTAAATACATTGTTGTTGGTTTTTTTGTGAAAAAAAAATAAAAAATAAAAAAAAAATTCAGTCAAGGGAACTGCCATACCACATGCTATACCACAATCCTTTGCTCCATGACACTGGAGAGATTTTATTAAGCATTAGATTATGACAGTAATGATTCACACTCGGTGCACGATATTAGAAATGAGTGCAATATGGGTGTCAAGTATTGCAATAATGATATTATTATAATGTATTATCAGGATCTGTTCCTCATTTGCATATCTTTTAATTTCTTGTCCAAATTTAAAGGATAACAATAAAGGACTCAACTCTTACTTTAAAATTTAGTAGCTCAGACACAAATATACACACAATGGAGACCTTTGGAGTGTCTTTGACCTTTACTCTGAAAACAATTAAAATACATTAGTCATTTCATTCACCTTCATTTATGTTTGTATGAAATAGTGGAAAAATGTACGAGGATTTTGAATCAAGAACTTTAACAATAAAACACTTAAACATTCACTTGCTGTTCCTGTTATCAGCAAAACGGCGTGAACATTTAAGGGCGTGTCTGATTGGTAAAAAGTAAAAACAACCTTTAACCATTCAACATTATCACTCATCTTTGCAATAACAAGTGCGATAACAAAACTTTCTCGATCCATTGTGCAGCCCTAATTCACAACAAAGTTTTGTAAAGCAGAACTCAGCAACTTCAGCGATAGAGCTCCCCCTGCAGGTCTCTTGAGAACGTCCACACACAGTTTTTTTCTCTTTTTTCTTTTTTCCCCCTCCCTTTTTATTGAAATAAGAACGTTTGAGCACATATAAAAACATTTCATGTCACTAAATATAAAAAAGAGAGCCAGGGTTTCTCAGGAGAGTTGTCTTCGGCGTCAGGAAAGTTGCAGCTGGTTTTCCACACAGAGACAGCAGGGGGCGATGAAGAGCCCGAAAATGCATTTGCAACCACCACACCGCCTTACAAAGACGAAAACATTAAAGAAGGAAAAACATTTACTTAGTTCTACTTTAAAAAGGAAAAGGCTTCTAAAGTGTCAAATTCAGTGGGCGAGGCTACCTCGCTCAAATTGAGCCGCCGACTGCAGGCTGCCATGTTTGCAATCTGCTGCTGACCTCTAGGGGCCGCTGCGGAAGTAGAATTTTTCAATGCAAGTCAATGGGGAGTTAGACGTTTCAAAACCTACTTTAGAGCCTGGCTAAAAATACAGCTTTGGTCTCAAACGTTAGCTTACGGCTCTGTGACAACGCTGAGGGGGTCAATTTTTTTGAACCAGGCTGGTTTAGCCTGTGATTTTTTAAAGTTCACGCATATCTAATGAAGAAGGCGGGCTTTACGCGCCGGAAATGTCAGGGCTCAGCCATACACCTACGAGTGGGCGGTAACCATAGAGGCAACGACGGCAGTACGTCAGCAAAAGGCCGCCCCAAAGTCGCCTCCCGCCTCCCCACCGAGGGGGGAGTGGTGGGGGCTAACCCGCGGCCATTTTGAATTCTCCATGACTGAGCCGCATTTTCATGAATGGGGCGGAGCGACAACCGTCTGTCCACTATTTTTATGTCTATGGTCAAATTAGACATTGTACCAAGACATTTGCATATCGTTACATCTCTAGTCTCACAAAACTATAATTTCCACTCAATTTTGATACTAAAGAATAGGTGTGATATTCGATAACAATTTAGACACCAAAAATTATGACATTTTTTAATCCTATTTATGTTGCTTTTTTTCTGTATCAACGCCTATTAAAGTAGTTTTTGTATAAATGTTAGACAATATTTATTACAATTGTCAATTAGAGCAAAGTAAGTTCCACCAAAATGCAATTCCTCACAAATGTAATGTATTTACTATAAGATACGTTTTACCCACAAACACAGCTTGAACTAATTTGTAATCAATGTATTAGACCAAAAAAACACTTAAACGCTCTAAAAGGCCCTTCCAAATCCTCCCATCTGAGAATCACAGCTCTAATATATGATCTTTACACATTAGATTCGACTCCACGGCGCTTCTTACTTGTAGTACGGCTGAATCGAAGCCTCGAATCCTCCGTATCCGTACAGAAAGACCGGGTTGGATCCGTCTTTCTTCACGTCTTTGGCGTGAACCAGGAACATGGGGATCTTTGTGCCGTCTTTACTCGGGTAGAAAACCTGGAAAAGAAGAATAAGTCCAAGTCGTGGCCTGAAACATACGCATTTCTAAAACAAAACAGCGATCCCTTTGGTCTGTAGTGTCAGAGGATAGAGTTGTGGAGTGGAAGCACAGGAGGACATTCAGCCTGATTTTAAAGTCTGTATGAAGGTTCTCAAAATGTTCTAATTATTACTTAGCACCTGTGGCAATTATTTATTATAGTTTTACATCTGTGAAGTTGCAGTTTGTGAAGAAATTTAGAAGAATAAAAGTTTGAATGACAGGAAGTACTGAGTTCTAAAACAGAATCCCTCTGTGATGTCATCAAAAAGCGACGCGCCGTTGAAAATACGAGACAATTTACACAAAACGGACACCATTTTTTGACAGTTTGAACACTAATTCAACAAAATAAAGGTGTTATCAGGTATTATTATTTTTGTCACATTATAACTGTATTGTAATGTAATTTATATGGATTTTGGACCTTGTTTTCAAAATGGCTGCTAGGTAACAGTTACCTATAGACCCTTTAAAAGTTTATAAAAATATTCTAAATTCAGAATGGAGGCAAAAGTGAAGGGCAACATGTGATTTCACTGAGAAACTGGGATTTAACCTCAGAATATCACAAAATATGAAAAATGCAGATGATTTTGTGTCAGTAAAAGCCTCAGACACATGTGAGTGACATCAGAGCTGCTTTAAACACATTCATTATTGTATTTTACATTATGTTCTAGGAAATTATGATAAACTCTTTGCATTTTTGATGAAGGAACAATCCAGATTTATGGGTTTTACTGGAAAAATACTCACAGAAATGTTGAGCCCACAATAATTTTCTCTTGAGATACATTAGATAATATAACACAATTTAGATTCTTCTGAAGCTCAAATACAATATTAAGGCAAAAAAAACTGTATTTTGTCCATCGTTTGTTATAGGAACGCAAACTAACTGACCTTTCTACCCTGGGAATTCAAACTTTTTACAACATAAACACTTAAAACCAGTAGAATTTAGATCTAATGTGAGAAAATCATTGAAAAATTTACAGTCAACTTCATTTTGCCTCCAGTCGCCTCCTTCCTGGAATTTTGACAACATCACATTTTAAAGGGTCTGTAACTGTGTCATATTTGCTGCTCATGTCGGAAATACAATTATAAACATTACGAAAACTGTCAAACTGGGGACAAATGGGCAAAATGTTTAGTAAAATGTTAATTGTAGAATTAGAATTACACCGACGCAAAGCTACAACGACTGTAGCTCTGACTGAGTGAACAGTGAAGTCGAGAGTTTCACCCACACGTGTTAATCGTATTTATTTACATTTTGGCTCAAAATGTCAAAATCTGTAGATAAACCCCATCCTAAATCCTAAAAATGCTACATTTACAGCAAGCGTTGGTGGTGCTGTTGTGAGGTCAGTGTTCACCATGGATGTATTAAATGAACTGGATAAGGTACGCCCCCTCTGTCTGTGGTTCCAGATTGATTTGTGGCCGTGCGAGGTACTGCAGCCTCATGGAACCAGCCTTTTTCTAAAATGTCACATTATAATTGCAGACAGTACTGAATTATTATCGGTATTTAAATAAAATAGAAGGAAATGTTCTTTTCTACCGTTTCTAAAATCACCGAAATTACCGTTTTTATATGAAGTTTTATATTGTCGTCACGTGGCGCCCTAAAGCAAAGATGGCAGCCTCCGTATCAGGAAGTAAAACAAAGATGGCAGCCTTCATATCAGGAAGTAAAACAAAGATGGCAGCCTCCGTATCAGGAAGTAAAACAAAGATGGCAGCCACCATATCAGGAAGTAAAACAAAGATGTCAGCCATCGTATCAGGAAGTAAATGCGGAAGTAAGAAACTTTTTTGGGGTCATGCGCCAATGAGCACTCTCCATAGGGATAAACAGGACGGCCATCTTGGATTCATCTTCCAGGTTTTATTATAGTTCTATGGTGTTCACCTGTGTAGTTTCATAGTCCTCCTGTTTGAATCCTTTCACTTCGACTTCTCTGAAAACTTTGGGCTCTGGGTTTGGGACGCTCAGGTCGCAGTGATAGATGATGCCTGGAAACAGCAAACAAATATAAAAGATACATAAAATATACAAGTGCTATTAGGGCTGTGCAACTAATCGCATTATCATGAGTTCGATTACAAATATGTTTATCGAAAATACAATGCGTTGCCTTCTGTTCAGAGTTACGAGTGCACTCCTTTTGCCTGAAAACCTGGATTTATATTGAGATTATAATTTTTGACATAATCGAGCAGCTCTAAGTACTTTTTTTGCAGTTAAACAATAAATAAACTATACATAAAACACCAAATAGATATATTAAATGGTATATTTTTTGAGAAATAACTTACTATTAGGGCTGCGATTAATCGATTATAGAAACCATTGTGAATTAATGAATAATCGAATAATCGTTAAAGTGCCCGTGACAGGTTTTTGGGATTTTCTAATTTTGACTTTATTTGGTGGAATAACACCAATTGTACATAAACATTTAAATCTAACACCAATCAAGCAGCCATTTGTGGAGAAAAGTTGAAAAATCTGTTGAAAATTACAGGAAGTAAACACACTAATGACATCACACTCGGGAGACAAAGGTTATGCATCATTTACACAAAAGAAACAACTTTTTTTGATCCTTCAAACATTGATTCAACAAAATAAAGTTGTTTGCGTGTATTTTTATTTGTCAAATTAAAAGCTCTGTGACATTGAATGAGTTTTGGCCCCGTCTACGGGATGGTTGCTAGGTAATTTCCTAGTGTGATGTCATCATTTACAACCAGGAAGTGAAACCGTGATAAATTTGTGAAGTATTTTAACAAAATTTGAAATATATTTATCTTAATCGCATTTTTGTCCAATGAGCAGTCCAACCTGCCAGAGGCACTTTAACTGGTCTAAACACAGACTCTAAAACATTCTTTGTGCTGAAAGAAGAGGTTTTATTTCTCAGGCAGAGCAGGAATGACACAAAAACACAGGAAACATGTAAATTGTGTTTTTGACTGAAATCCTTGTTCATCTATAAATATTCTCCACCAGGATGTCGTCAAACGCCTTCACTTCAGCTTTGTCTGGGTAAAATTGAGTTTGAAATTCTCATTTTCAAGAGTCTTTTGCGCTCTAAACAGCTATTGAATCAATTAATCAAAGGAATAATTGCTAGACTAATCTATTACCAAAATAATCATTAGTTGCAGCCCTACAGCCCTACTTACTATTTAAAAATGAAAAAAAAATATATAATGATGATAATACCATCCATATATTCCAAAACAAATAATAACCTTATTACTGTTTATTAGAAAATATTTTGTCAAGTAAAATAAAAATAGGCAAAACAGCACCTATAATATTCTGTTGTTTTGTCCATAATGTATATTTTTTGTACTTATATTTTGTCGTAGTTATGTAATTATCTTATTCCCAATCCTTTATTTCATGCATGTGTTTTATTTTACTTTTACCATTCATCGTTCATTATTTTTAAGCTTTTTCAGTGATTCAGTGACAATAACAATAAACCTTTCTATGATTCTAGTCAACGCAACATTAGAATTGAGTTTAGTTAATGTAACAAAACATTTTTTTAAATTGTTCTTCTGATATTAA
The DNA here is from genome assembly GCA_019453435.1 of Rhinogobius similis. Taxonomy (NCBI): domain Eukaryota; kingdom Metazoa; phylum Chordata; class Actinopteri; order Gobiiformes; family Gobiidae; genus Rhinogobius; species Rhinogobius similis. Next base: position 9,331,580 of record CM033635.1, on the reverse strand, counting down.
CAAAGACAAAATGTTAGCAGTTCAAGTCTTTCTTAATTAATGGCACATGGATTCTCTTTGATTTTCATTTTTTTTTTTTTTTTCTAATTTTGATTACATTTGATGTATTGGTGCATCTGATTCTGATTAATACCTACAGTATTACATCTACAAAAAAATCTAGTTTTACACCAATCAAGTAGTAGTTTGTGGAGAAAAGTTGAAAAATCTGTTGAAAATTACAGGAAGCTGATGACATCACACACCGTGGAGACTCATGCTGCGTTCCAGGCGACTGGGAAGTGGGTTATTTCCCACTTAAAAGATATGAGTTCTGACCTTAGAGCGTTCAGCTGAATGAACTAGTGTGTAAACTATTTGGCTAATGCTAACTGTAAATAACAGATTATTTTTGGATTTATCCTGTAACAAATGTTTACACGGTTCATGCGGTGGTTAATCGCTCAGGTTCACTTCCTGTGGTGATTATTTTGGCTGTAACACGTCACAGTTGATGTCGTGTGTGAAGTGGGAGTCTCTCGACCAGCTCCAGCTCACAGTAGGATTTACCAGTTCATGTGACGTTCAAGGGCATTTTTTCAAGTCGGAGGTGGGCAATATCCCAGTTACCAGTCGCCTGAAACGCACCATGATTCTATCCAAAGGTTTTGCATAATTTACCTAAAATAAACAACTTTTTTTTTACCCTTTAGGTGTTCACATATATTTTGATTTGTCAGACTAAAAAATCTGTGACATTAGTTGAGTTTTAGCCCAGTGTGCAAAGTCATTTCCAAGTGTGATGTCATCATTTGAGTACAATATCAAGAGATATTACAAACTAGATATTGCTGAATGGTGATAAAGTGTATATGTTTTCTAAGCAAAATTTTAAATATATTAATCTTACCTGTATGTTGGTTGCATGAGTAGTCCAACCTGTCATTGGCACTTTAACTTTTATGATACAGAAGGATTCACTTTGCCATGTGTGAAATTATTACGTTTTGTGCTTGATTTTCCTCTTTATGTCTAATAACTTCAGACCTGGAGTGGTGTAGGAGGTGAACTGGTAGAAGACTTCGGAGTATTTCTTTTTGCCGCTGACTCCGCACACCATCCCGACGTCGAGAGGCAGACCCCGCACAAACGCTCCGGTCTTCAGCTCGAACACCTGCAGGATGTCCTTCACGTCGTGGAGGTACGTGACCAGCAGGTGGTGCTGGTTCACACATGTCACAAAATCTGGAAACGTGCAGAGGGTAAAATGAGACACTACAGGCAAAACTCATTTTTTCAGTGTGTTTTTTGGTCAGTTTGCTCTCTCGACATATCTGCTTTCATGAGAAAACAACAAACTGCTCTTACATCTGCTCTTAAAAATGTTTTATTCTTTCATTAATCCACTTCTTCCCTGGGACATTGTAACTTCAAAGGCCGTTTTCTTAAAATGCATTTTTCTCACACAGAGACATAAAGACCAGCCTTAAAGAAGCTCCTACACCAAACTTTACAATCTTGAACTCAATAAGATTTTGACGAATGTAAATTGACGTATATCTAGTTCTAAAACTGATTTATTGAAATTTCAAGTCCAAAAAATGAGGCGAAAGTTGAATTTTTAGGACAATTTTCAATCAGATCTAGTTTACTTTCAAACTAAATAAGAAATACAAAACTCTCTCTGTAAAGCTTTTTGTAACTAATATGTGTACAAAATAAACCAAGAAATTTAAACCTGGTTCTGTCCATTTTTAAGATTTAAATGTCCCAAATGTTTATTTTAGGCCATTTTTACAAATAAAATGCCTTATTTCTACATGAAAACATGAAATGATGAAAAACTTGTAATATATTTTCTATATCTAACATTTATGTGAGTAATCTACAGGAGAAGTTTAAAATTGATATCTTTAAGTTAAGATTTTTTCCTGTTCATCTGTAGAGTCTCACCATAAACAGAACGTGTGCTGTAGTTGTTGTGTGTTTAAACCAGCAGGGGGCAGTATTATACTACAGTGCAGGGCTTTTATAATCTGCAGCAAATGATGGACAAAAGAACAAAAACTTATTGAATAACTTTTGATAACAGAGTATAAAGTATAATATAATATATAAATATATATATTATATATATATATAAAAGTGTAATATTGCAATTGTTGTTTTGAAGACATGAAAAAGTAGAATATCGAGCGTATCGTCCACAATAAAAACTATAACAAATTGGCAAAAAAAGAGAGAAATGTCTAGTTTAATTTTAATAACAAGTGATATTTCTGCACTTTTGTTGTTAATTTATGGGTATTGTGTGACATTTGAACCTCAACTAGACATTTAGGCTAAGTTCACACACCAGGTTTTGACGCTCAAATCAGATATTTTTGGAAACGCTGCAAATAAAAAGTTTTCATGTGTGAATCCAAACAGCTTCAGGTGATTAGTCAAACATCTTAAATGAAAAGATACACATTTGAAACTGATAGACTGAGGACCTGGTTTAGACCTGGTTTAGTTCCGGTTTAGTTCCGGTTTAGTTTTGGTCTTGTCCTGGTTTAGTCCTAGTTTAATCCTGGTCTAGTCCTGGTTTAGTTCCGGTTTAGTTTTGGTCTTGTCCTGGTTTAATCCTGGTCTAGTCCTGGTTTAATCCTAGTCTAGTCCTGATCTAGTCCTGGTCTAATCCTGGTTTAATCCTGGTCTAGTCCTGGTTTAATCCTGGTTTAATCCTGGTCTAGTCCTGATCTAGTCCTGGTCTAATCCTGGTTTAATCCTGGTCTAGTCCTGGTTTGATCCTGGTCTAGTCCTGATCTAGTCCTGGTTTAGTCCTGGTCTAGTCCTGGTTTAGTCCTGGTTTAGTTTCGGTTTAGTTTTGGTCTAGTCCTGGTTTAATCCTGGTTTAGTCCTGGTTTAATCCTGGTCTAGTCCTGATCTAGTCCTGGTCTAATCCTGGTCTAGTCCTGGTCTAATCCTGGTTTAATCCTGGTCTAGTCCTAGTTTAGTCCTGGTTTAGTCCTGGTTTAATCCTGATATAGTCCTGATCTAGTCCTGGTTTAGTCCTGGTCTAGTCCTGGTTTAGTTTCGGTTTAGTTTTGGTCTAGTCCTGGTTTAATCCTGGTCTAGTCCTGGTTTAATCCTGGTCTAGTCCTGATCTAGTCCTGGTCTAATCCTGGTTTAATCCTGGTCTAGTCCTGGTTTAATCCTGGTCTAGTCCTGATCTAGTCCTGGTCTAATCCTGGTTTAATCCTGGTCTAGTCCTAGTTTAGTCCTGGTTTAGTCCTGGTTTAATCTTGGTCTAGTCCTGATATAGTCCTGGTTTAGTCCTGGTCAAGTCCTGGTCTAGTCCTGGTTTAATCCCGGTCTAGTCCTGGTCTAATCCTGGTCTAGTCCTGGTCTAGTCCTGGTTTAATCCTGGTTTAGTCCTGGTTTAGTCCTGGTTTAGTTCCGGTTTAGTTTTGGTCTTGTCCTGGTTTAGTTTTGGTCTAGTCCTGGTTTAATCCTGATCTAATCCTGGTCTAGTCCTGGTTTAATCCTGGTCTAGTCCTGGTTTAATCCCGGTCTAGTCCTGGTTTAATCCCGGTCTAGTCCTGGTCTAGTCCTGGTCTAGTCCTGACCTAGTCCTGGTTTAATCCTGGTTTAGTCCTGGTCTAGTCCTGGTTTAATCCTGGTTTAATCCGGGTCTAGTCTTGGTCTAATCCTGGTCTAGTGAAATTAATCTGAAAAGCCCTGATATAACTGTATTTGTCAAATTAGTCAAATCATTATTGACCGATCTGTGGGAGTTCTCTTTAATCAGACGTTATGATGATGATTCTACACTGATTCACACAAAACAAACTCCCACATGCGCCAAGTAAAGTTCCCTTTGACGAACATTTGAACCACAAAGATCCTAAAACACAATCGAAACAACGGCACAGAAATTCAGAGAAAAGGGTTTTGTAACAATTCACGGCTAAATTAAGGAACTGGTTTTCTAAGTATTTTAGACATCCGCTTTCACTTGTCTGCAGCCCGGCGTTACGACACAAACAGAAAATCAATAGGTCTAAATGGTACTTTGGAGAAATAGACCAGAGCTATTTGCTGGATTTAAAAACTAGAATAAGTGCTAAAAATATAAAAAGTCTATTCAAGTCCAGAACTATGATTAGAGACATAGCATTTTAATTGGAAAAAGCTCTAAATTTACTTCAGAATTATTCATTTAGAAAGTACATTATTATCTAGATCTCAAAAAATTCCAAACTGTAATTTAAATCTTTTTCTCCTCAAACAATTTGCTTTGCCCAGGATTTATAATGATTTAAATTTTGCAGGATTTATTGAACAAACAAACAAAAAACAAAATTGAATCGAAATCGCAATTTAGATTGGAAAATCACAAACGATGCAATTATTGAAGTGCAATAATTTCCTCAACAAACAGCAAAACGTCCTGTTTTATTCTGCATAAAAAGTGCTAACCCTTTAGTTTACATCTGTTTAAACATTTTCAGTTTAAACAAGCGACAAAGACATGACTAAAAGTGACAAAATCACGTCTAAAAGTGCAAAACATGACTAATCGCAACAAAAAATGCAACAAGTTATTAAAATGCAACTAAAATGCGTGACTATAAAAAGTGACTATAATGTGATTAACAGGGACCAAGCACGACTAAAAGTGACAAAAATGCAACTAAACACATCAACAGTGACTAATAGCATCAAAAATGTATCTAAAAGTGACAAAAACGGGACTATAAGTGAAATATAACATGATGAAGTGACAAAAATAAGACTAAAAGTGACAAAACATTAATAATAGTGACAAAAACACCACACTATGTATAAAAACACCGCTTTATGTGACAAAAACACAATTAAAACTAACTACAACGTGACTAATTGTGATAAAAGACAACTAAAACTGACAAAAACGCGAGTACAATGGACAAAAATGCGACTAAAATGTGACAACAATAAGACTAAAAAGTGACATGTGTAGTTATATATATATTTAAAATGTTGGTTCTGAGTGTGCGTCTTACTCAGGACGTCTTTCTCGTGTTGTGGGAGGAGGGTTTTCCAGTTTTCTCGCTTCGGTTTCTCGATGTCGATGTTGAGCAGACAGTATCGAGGAGCGTCCAGGTTCGAGTGAAACGAAAAGACGGTTTCTTCGTTTGTGACGTACGAAAACTGGGCCTCGAAAGTGTCCACGAGTTTGACCCACGGGAGCAAACCTGCGGAGAACAATAAATAATGTGAAAGTGAAATTTAAATTACACAAACTTAAAAAAATCAACTTATGAGTGATCAGTGTTTCTGCATCATTATCTCACTCAAAGCTGTATCTTGATTGATTCATGCTTGTTTGAGTTAATTCCTGCTTTCACTTTCCCCTTATCCCCGCCCACATCCTTGTGCTTTAGGTCTGGGTGATACGGTGATAAAAATGGAATGGTGAGCTAGTCCCTGTGACAATCTGCTATTTTTATGAAACCATCGTATTATGATTCACTGTTTGTCTCTTTAATGAAGCTGTCTGTTCAAACACACTTTTTCTCCTGTTGTTTAGCCTCTGAAGCCGTGAGCAGATGACTTTATTTACCTTTTATAGACCAGGGCGGCACAATTCATTTTCTATGATTTGAATAAAAATTGCACAACACTGTAGTTTGGATTTGTACAAACATACAAACAAAAACGCAACTAAAACTGACAAAAACGTGACTAGAAACAACAAAGACACAACTAAAAGTGACAAAGATGTGTTTAAAATGTGAATTTGAACAGAATCTTGTTATTAAAACATAAATCAGAAATCTAATCACAATTGCGCAGGTCAGAAAAATCACGATTGGATATTTTTTCCTAAATAGTGCAACTCTATTGAAGAAAAAAACAACGTGAACACTAATTATGATAAAATGGAAATCATGATCTGCCCCAAGAAAATCGTGATAATATTTTTGACCATATCGCCCAGCCTTACAGGTGGGAACTCTCCACCAGAAAAGTGAAATAACGCACCTTGAATAAACAGAAAAGCACATTGTTTATTGTGTTTTTACAAGACTGTATTTCTGCTTTTCCTTGTCTGACCTGAGATTCCGTTTGGCAGCTGCTGCAGGTCACAGAACCAGAGGCGGTTCACAGGTTCACAGCCTTCAGTGATCGACAAAACTGCATATCTGCCGTCGTCCGAGATCTGGAAATGTATAGCGTTTAAACCTTCATGGTCAATATGACACGTCACATTTCACTAAAACGTAGTGAATATGATTATATTTAAGATTTTACTAAACATTTTGCCTGTTTGTCTCCAGTTTGACAGTTTTTGTAAAGTTTATAATGTTACTTCCTGTTTGAGCAGCAAATATGACATAGTTAGAGGAAATTCCACAACTGTTACCTAGCAACCATTTTGAAAACAACAGCCAAAATCCATATAAATTATACAATAGTTACGATTTGACAAATAATACCTGATAACACCTTTATTTTGATGAATGACCGCTTAAACTGTCGTGTATAGTTTCAGTTGAGTGTTAACTGTCTCTTTATTTACAACTGTACGTCGCTTTTTGATGACATCACAGGGGGATTTCATTTAGGAACTCAGCACTACTTCCTGTATGGGCCCTGTCGTCAAAATTCCAGGATGGAGGCGACTGGAGGCAAAATGAAGTTGTAAATTTTTCAATGATTCTCTCACATTAGATCTAAATTCTACTGGTTTTAAGTGTTTGTGTTGGAAAAAAGCACCACATTTGAATTTCTAGGGTGTAAATGTCAGTTAGTTTGCTTTTCTATAACAAACGATGGACAAAATAAAAAAAATTCTAGCCTTAAAATTGTATTTCAGCTTCAAAAGAATCTAATTTATGGTATAGTATCTAATATATTTCTAGATAAAATGGAAATTATTGTGGGCTCAACATTTCTGTGATTATTTTCCAGCAAAACCCATAAATCTGGATCGTTCCTCCATCAAAAATGCAAAGAGTTTATCATAATTTCCTAAAACATTGTGTAGAATACAATAATACATGTGTTTAAGCAGCTCTTGCTTTTCATTTTCCAAAATCATCCACATTTTTTATATTTTAATCCCTGTTTCTCCAGTGAAATCAAATCAAATCAAATCAATTTATTTTTATAATGCCCAAAATCACAACAACAGTTGCCTCGATGGGCCACATAATGTTGCACTTCACTTTTGTCTCCATTCCGAATGTTTTTGTTTACAAACTTTTAAAAGGGTCTATTTTAAACTTGTATTTTTCAAAATTTCTTCACGGATGTAAAACTACAATAATATTTACCGCCAAACTAAGTCATAACTAAAAAAACATGAGAACCTTCACATAGACTTTAAAGATGATCAATAAAGAACATTATGCATTTGTGTTAGCACTCCATCTATTGGCAGCAAAGGCAATTATAAACGATAAATCAATAAAAGTTAGTGTTTTTTGTGAGGATTTTGAGAGGACTCACTAAGCACGACTCAAAGAAGTGTAAATAAAACTGAACACAACTCCAGGTATGTTTTTGATGCTATAACATGGTTAAAAGCTAAACATTTTGTATAATGTGTGTGAAAATATTGTGCAGTAATATGTTTTTATGTTGATTTTTTTGACTCACAGTGACAGAGCTGTGCCATTTGGGATGATCAGGATCTCTGCCACCAGAACATCCTCTAGAAGTGACTAAAATACGACTGAAAATGACTAAAATTCGACTACAAGTGACTAAAACGTGACTAACAAGAACAAAATGCAACTACAAGTGAAAAAATGTGACTTATAGTGACAAAAATATGACTAGAAGCATAAAAAAGAGATTAATAGCGACAAAAACGAGACTACAAGTGACAAAACGTGACTATAAGTGAGAAATCGCAACTAAAATGTGATGAAGTTACAAAAAGTGACTAAAAGTGACAACAATATATCAATAGATCAAAAGTGACAAAACCTGGATACTAGCGACAAAAACGTGACTACAAGTGACAAAATCGCAACTAAAATGTGATGAAATGACAAAAAGTGACAAAAATAAGACTAAAAAGTGACAAAACCTGAATAATGCTACTACAAGTGACAAAAACGAGACTACAAGTGACAAAAACACAGTTAAAAGTGTATAATAATATAATGTATTTTTATGTTGATTTTTTTGACTCAGTGATAGAGCTGTGCCATTTGGGATGATCAGGATCTCTGCTACCAGAACATCCTCTAGAAGTGACTAAAATGCGACTGAAAATGACTAAAACGTGACTAACAAGAACAAAATGCAACTACAAGTGAAAAAATGTTACTTAAAGTGACAAAAATATGACCATAAGCATAAAAAAGAGATTAATAGCGACAAAAACGAGACTAAAAGTGACAAAAACATGACTATAAGTGACAATTTGCAACTAAAATGTGATGAAGTTACAAAAAGTGACTAAAAGTGACAACAATAACACTAAAAAGTGAAAAAACCTGAATAATAGCAACGAAACAAGTGACAAAAACCCGATTACATGTGACAAAAATGCCACTAACAGTCACAAAAACACAATTAAAAGTGTATAATGATGTTTTTATGTTGATTTTTTTGACTCACAGTGACAGAGCTGTGCCATTTGGGATGATCAGGAAACTCTGCCACCAGAACATCCTCAGACTGTTTGGTCCCGATCACGTGATAAAACAACTTCTGGTTCATGTTGGAGGTCGTTTCTGTGCCTAAAACACAAACAACAAAGTATTAAGGAGTTGACCAGTGGAAAAAAGAAAACGTCAAGCCTTGGTGGAGATGTCAAATGTCTAGGGCTGTAGTCGATTAAAGACATTGTTGGTTGACTAAAGAGCTGCACTGTCAACCAATTAATCGACTAAAAGGGGGTGTGGCAAAATTATATCAGAACTATCAAGTATCTCCATGTATCCGACCCAAACTGCACTAAAAAGACACTGGAATTCATGCTAAAACAACTATTTATGCAGAAAAGTACTAGTAAATTTATATGCAAGATGTAGATAACTTTGATTAAACTCAAGATTCTCTCCAAAATCTTCCAACTCACATAATTTGCACATGGCACTGTCTGCCAACTGTACATTCTGTATATAGTCTATCTTAGTCTATTTTATTCTTAATTTTTATGCATGCCTTTTTATATATTTTTTATATTTTACTCATTGCTTTATGTTTGCACCTTACAAGCAAATTCCTATGTTTGTGAATTTCACTGACAATGGCAATAAACCGCTTCTGATTCTGATTCTGATTCTGATCTTCTCATTTTTGCTGTTTTTCTCAACTATATGTGATATAAGATAATGTGCTAATAAGTGCTTGAGTTAAGTAATATTAATCTCAATTTTAGTATATTTTATCTTTATCTTAAAATAAGATTTGCCAGTGGAACAAACTGTTTTTTTCCTTCTAATTTCAAGCGCAGTAGATTTTTTTCTTTTACTAAATTCTTGTTTTTCTTATTTTAAGTAAAGCAAGACATTTTATGCTTTTTTTCATTGACAAATCTTTTTTAAGACAGAATATCCTCAATCAAGATCATTAATGCTTAAATCAAACACTTACTCATTTATTATCTTATTTACGTTAAAAAAACAAAATCTAAATAAAATAATTGTCGACTAATAAAAATGTTGGTTGACTAAGACTCCATCGACCGATTAATCGACCAAACGACTAAAGGATTACAGCCCTAAATGACAACACAATGTTTCATAAATGATACTGTAAATGATGTACAAGCCGTTCTCCTCCTCCTCACCATCTGTTTTTCCTTCTTGTCGCGGGTAGCAGTTGTAGAAGACGCCTTTCCCGTCGTGAGTCCAGGCGAGGCAGCTGAATTTGACTCTCTCCAGAACATCAGGCAGCTTTTCCAGGTTTCCGTCCGCCTTCATGAAGTGAATGGTGACCCAGTCTGAGCCGCTGCTGCTCAGGCCGTAAGCGAAGTATTTACAGTCCTCAGACAGACGGCCCACTGCAACAAGAGCATCCATTACTATAAAGTTTGTTTTAATGTTGTAAAAAAACATACAAGGAATTATTTTTTTTTTATTAACACCTCAGTAATCATAATATTTAGTCTGTCTCTCCCAAAATGCGTTTTTATTTTGTGACATCATTGGGTGGTGTGATAGTGATTTCGATACCGAGGCACTAACTGTAACTGTAATCAGGAGTCCAAACTGACATTTTAGTTGGTGGTGAGTTTGACAGAAGCAGTTACAGAGTAAAGGGACCAATGTATCAATAGAACAAACTGTGAAGAAGCAGTTTGTGAAGAAAATTTGAAAAATAGAAGTTTATTATGACAGGAAGTACTGCTGAGATCTAAAATGGAATCCCTCTGTGATGTCATCAAAAAGCGACATACATAATAAAGGTGTTATCAGGTTTTATAATTTGTCAAATCATAACCATTGTGTAATTTATATAGATTTTGCCCCTTGTTTTCAAAATGGTTGCTAGGTAACAGTTATGGAATTACCTCTAACTATGTCATATTTGCTGCCCATTACCAACCAGGAAGTAACATTATAAACTTTAGGAAAATAGTCAAGAGACTAACAGGAAAAATGCTTAGTAAAATCTTAAATATAATCATCTTCACTACATTTTAGTGAATTGTGACGTCTAACGTGTCATATTCACTTTATTCCGGACGTTGCCGTGGGCGCCGCCATCTTTTTCCGTTGTAGTTTACACGGGGCAGACGAGCTCAACAGAAAATAAGTTCTACACGGACTAAAAAGTTGTTTTCAGGCCGCCCGGTGCGTTGCTGACTTGTTTTTGCACATGTACATTAAATATTTTACACAAATCAATCTACTTTATATGTTTTAGCGAGACATTTGTGCCGACACCGTTAGCGTCACACCGGAAGTCCCTTTACTACAAGAGTGCGGCTCATAGACATAAAAAGAGGCAAAAGTGGGCGGGGCAGAATAAGGTGAATGGACTTTAGATGTGCTTTAGTTGAATTGAAGCTAGCGTGTTTTACATTTTACAGTTCTATACTCACTCTTCAGGGCCACGGTGCCGTCCTCAGACAGAGTGTTGGGGTCGAAGAACACGGAAGCCGGAGCGTCGAGAGAGTCCTGGACGTACAGCACGCTCTGGTTCTGGAGGCCTTTGTTATGGAAGTAAAAGTACCTGAAAAAGTACACACACACACACACAATTAGGGCTGCACACAAGTATCGCAATACTGGCTGACGCAATAACAATATCGCAAAAAAACTGAATATATTGCAGTAACACCACCACCACCAGTCTTCCATCTGATAGAAATGTTCTCTCCTTAAAATGAAACCACTGAAAAGGGCAAATCCTAAATAAAATCTACCTTTTTCAAACTAAATTAGCAGAAAAATTGCAAAAAAGAATAGACTGTTTCTGATCGCTGACTAGTCGACAACTAAAATGATCGTTACTTTCAAGCTTTAGTTAAAAAGTGTATTTAAAGTGCCCCTGTCAGGTTGGACGACGCATTTAACTAAAATGCAGTTAAGATAAATATATTTCAAAGTCTGCTAAACTCTTTACAAATTTTACCCCAGTTTAGCTATTTTTGGGGTTTTTTACTTTTACTTCCTGGTTGTAAATAATGACATCACACTGGGAAATTACCAAGAAACTGTCCTGTACACTGGGCCAAAACTCCTCTAAAGTCACAGATTTTTTTATTTGATAAAGAAAAATACACGTGAACACTTTTATTTAGTAAAAATCAATGTTTAAAGGGTCAAAAAAGTTGTTTCTTTTGTGTAAATTATGCATAACCTTTGTCTCCCCAATGTGATGTCATTAGTGTGTTTACTTCTTGTGATTTTCAACATATTTTTCAACTTTTCTCACTTTTCACAAACAGCGACCTCGTTGGTGTAAAACTATAATTTATATTTAAAAGGTATTAGAAAATTAGAAAATCATAAAAACCTGTCATACGCACTTTAAATATCGCAATAATATAGATATCGCAAGTCTTAATAGCCATATCGCAATCATATCCAAAATCGTGCAGCCCTAAACGCAATCCATAATAACTGTGAACTCTATGTCCCACTAGAACCCGGCCTGTGCTGCAGTACCTGTCTCCTCTCCTGAAGGGGGTGCTGTACTTGGGATAGTCATAGAGCTCCGTGAGTCGCTTTTGAAACCTCTCTCTGACTCTGCACTTCTCCAGAAAAGGCATCGTCACTTTGTTCTGCTCCTCCACAAACGCCTGACAAAAGAAAAGAGACAGGAAAACAAACATGCTTTAGAGGGCAGGGTTTAGTTACTGAGAAGCCGTGGCTCAGTTGTAAAGAATTTGTTTTTGTTTGAATGTGTCGTTTGTGACTCACTTTGGTCTCTTCGCTGTCAGGATCCTCCAGCCAGGCGTACGGGTCGCAGATCTCAGTGCCATGATACTTATCCACCTGAAGAAATGAGTAAATAAATAATAGCAACTGTGTTCAACAAAAATCTAACACTGTAGGATAGGGTTGTCAAAAGCAGCGACAATCAGATACTAATTGATCCTAAACTTGGTATCGAAACCTAGATACTCATTTCATGTTCACAAGTCTGAATACAAAAAAAAATAATAATAATAATTAACAAGATAAAATTTGACCTTTCCTGAACAGTTTTAAAATGATCTTGAGCTTTATCAGAAGACCACATGGTAACACCAAGAAAGTACACAAGGAAAGAAAGTTTTTGTGTTGAAAATTAACTTCTAAATTAATTCTATTGTCTAAAGAAGAAGCAGAGTTTGAAATTTTAGAATTGCGTCAACAGTATTATTGTATTACTGCTGTTCATTTTTAACTTGTTCTGAAGGTTCCTTAGAGTAGTGTTTCCCAACCAGGGGTACGGGAACCCCAAGGGGTACGTGAGGAATTACCAGGGGGTACTTGGTTGGGTTTCAGGTTTCAGGTTTCAAATGAAGATGAAATGTACTTTTTATCTGGATTTAAAGTGCTATTAGTTGTAAATTTAGCATCTTTTTGGAGTATCTTGGACCGTAAATATAATTTAAACAAAAATATAATAGTAATAATAGACTATAGTTGACTAGTAAACCCATTTATTTGCCCAAAACACAAGTTAAGGGGTACACTGGGTGAGAAACAAAACTTAGGGGATACTCGAGACAAAAAAGGTTGGTAACCACTGCCTTAGAGCGTTATTACATTATCTGCCTTAAAAATAAATCATTCCTATTGTTCATCTTGTTGTTTCATGATCTCGTTCATTCATTCAAATCGGTCTGACCAAAGCTTTTCATTTTTTAAAAAATGTTCTTTGGGATACAATTCATGGTAAACATTATTCCAGATAAATCACAATGTGTTCTAGTAGGGCTGTCATGATAAGAGTCTAAAAATGATTTTAAAAAAAAGCAAAATATTTATTTATCACAATCGCAAAAATTATCGGAAATATCGCAATTAGATACCTTTCCTAAATCGTGCAGCTTTAAATTAAAGATAGAACAATATTTTTTGGGTTAAAATGTATTGTATTCTTTGCACTAGTGGATACATTTCAAGAATCAGTCATGATTTATTAGGAGAGCATGAAAAGTGGCTTAGCGGTGCCATAAAAATACATTAAAATCACAGTACAGCATGAATAATCCAAGTAAAATGCATTTAAAATAGTTAAATGCTGATAATGTGCAGTGTTAGTATGATTTCAGATTGAGTGTCGAATAAACAACTTCTGTGACTCATTAGCGAAACTAACTATAGCTATTTAATTTTTTTTCATTCTGCTATTCATTTATTGCAGTTATTTTTTATTTATCCTGCTTTAAGATTATTGTCTGAATGGCGCAAGTCATTTTTCAATATTATTATTTTCCCATCTTCATCATGACAGGCCTCTGTTCTAGTTCCATAAATGCAAGATTAGAAGTCACATTCTATTCTGTTATTATTTATTGATCAATAGACCTTTTAAAATGTGATGTCCTCAAAATTTCTGAATGAAGGCGACTGGCGGCAAAATGAAGTTGATTGAAGTACATTTTTCAATTATCTCACATTAGATCTAAATTCTACTGGTTTTAAGATTTTGTGTTGGAAAAAAGTAACACATTTGAATTTCCAGGGTAGAAAGGTCAGTTAGTTTGATTTACTAAAACAAACGATTTTCTAACCTTAACATTTTATCTTCAAAAGAATCTAATTTATGGAATAGTATCTAATATATCTCTAGATAAAATGAAAAATGATTGTGGGCTCAACATTTCTGTAAGTGTTTTTCCAGTAAAACCCATAAATCTGCATCAAAAATGCAAAGAGTTTATCATAATTTCCTAAAACATAATGTAAAATACAATAATAAATGTGTTTAAAGCAGCTCTGATGTCACTCACATGTGTCTGAGGCTTTTCAAAATATATTTTTTTAAATATTGTGATATTTTGAGGTTAAATCCCAGTTTTTCCAGTGAAATCACATTATGTTACACTTCACTTTTGCATCCATTCTGAATTTAGAATGTTTTCATTTACAAACTTTTAAAGGGTCTATTCCACCCTGCAATATTATCTATGACAAGGTTTGAGGATCATTATTAAAGTACACTTTGGACTGTGGTTTGCAATGTGTGCTTTTTAACTCACCTGGTTTGGAAAAAATATACAGAATTTAATGAGATCACTCACTTAACTTTATATAAAATAGATTGGAAACAGTTGCCAGGGCAAATTTAGTAAAGAAAGAGACATGAAAGAAACTGACATACTGGTAAATCTACTTTTAAATGCCTTCTGTACTTTGCAAACTTGTTTACCAACTTAATATAGGATCAAACTAGTTTTTACTTATTACTAGTATTTACAGCATCATATCATAGTCACATAAAGCATTCGACAGCACTTTGTACAAATCTGAGAGACAACTTTGACCTCAGCTTATTTATAAACCAGTTTCTAAGCAGCTAACTTCACTTCACAGCTAGCAACATGTTAAGCAAGATTTACAACTTTTCAGTTTTAATTCCCAACCACACAATGAGTTATACTTTTCATTCAACCCTCCACCCAATATGACTCACTTTCCTTTCTTTACGGGTATCGATTTTGGTGATTAACAAGCTAAAACAAAAGCGCAGTATCACGACTTTCAGTGTAAAACGTGTTAGCAACAACTTTCCAAACATGACACAAACCTTGCTCTCGTCTCTCCTCGCAGCTGGATACGTAAACAACGCCATGTTTTAAGTTGATAACACGTTTTTGACGCTTCTGTATTTATATTTTAAGCGTTTGGTCGCCGTTTAACGCGTGAGAAAAGTGTAATTCAACAAACTGAGAAGGGAAAGTGAAAGTAATTTGAATTGTACTCCACCGCGCTCCTGACGCTGCTGTGCGTGACTGTCAGGAAGTGCTGCGTCACGGTGCGTCACGGTGCGTCGAAGTCACGCACAGGTGATTCGAGGTAAGTAGCTACAATGTTTACTGCATGGATGTATTCAATTAATATTATTATTTTATTATAGTTCTATGGTTTACTCTTGCAACCAAAGATGAACCAAACAAATCTAACAACCGCATTTTAAATTATTTGTGACTTGCTGCGAGAATATACAGTGGAGGTTAGCTCAACTTTTTTTCAACAGCCTTTTCTCGCTTTGGTGGTTCTTTTGTCACGCATTAGCCAAAAGTTTAACTTCAGATTGGGTCAGGATGCTTTTACATTTACACTCCACCACACAGAGTTAGTTGAACAGTCTTCTAGTTTCAGTGTGAGCATCTACTCCATACATACCATGCTTTCCTATGGACTGAGGTGTAATGTTTTCTCCGTGGCTGCCAAGGCGCGCAAAGCGCCAATACCCGGATGTCCGAACCCGAGAAATCTAAGTTACCTTATGTAACTGTAAATGTATGAGTATATGCGTGGCCCTCAACTGGCTTCACTGTTGGCTAGCCATCTCCTAGGCTCTGCCCTAGCTCTGAGGAAAAAATATCTACCTGCCCCAGTCATAGGAGGGGTCCCACGCACCACCTTGACCCCTATATAAGCCCGTGCATTCAGTCCAAACTCCCTCTTTTCACTCAGATAAAGAGAGGCCAGGCCTCATGGGCCTGAAGGTAGAGGGCTACACACATACTCATAGAACTACAGTTACATTAGGTAACTTAGATTTCTATTTCATATGTGCTGCGCCCTCTACGGGCTTCGCGATTGGCTAAAACATATACGAAGGCTGTAGGGAACACTGTATTTCCAGCAGGCCTGGTGTGCTATGATTGGAGCATGCTCAAGCAAGCCCAGACCACAAGGTCCAGGGCGCCCAAGGCACGTAGAGTACATGCACATAGGGCGCTCCTAGCAAGAACACCTGAAACAGTGTGCACAAACCACATGCAGAACGGTGAAGTACCACCAGCCACCTCTCAAGAGCGCCAGTACTTCGCAAGGCAAAAGTGGCTAGTCAGTGATTATTTCTATTGACTCTGTGCACAAAGTGGCAGTTGGTCTGTTTATTTTAAAAATGGCTTGCTCAGTACTTCCTGTCCAATTCATTTCTATGGGGTTTTTGCCCAGTCAGACTAAAATGAATAAATCCTGACAGATCGTGCAGTGAACAGTGAGTTGTGTTAGACGTCTCTGAAACACATTAAAGACTTTACAAAACAAGAGAGTACTTCACCATAGGACACTTGTGTGTTTATTACACTCTCAGTGCTAACGCTAACAATTTAAAAGTACACGATCCAACTGCCACCTTGTGCACAGAGTCAATTGTAGATTGAGACTTAGAATTAACATTTTTAACCAAATAAATGTTGAAATGTTGTAAATGGAGGCTTCTAGAGAGAGAATATTTATGAATAAAGTGTATAATTGCGGAAAATCAGAAATAGTCTTTTTTTTTTGTGCCATTTTTCTGCTAATTTAGTTTGAAAAAGCTACATTTTATTCAGGATTTTCCCTTTTCTGTGTTTTCATTTTAAGGAGAGAACATTTTTATCAGATGGAAGACTTTGGTGTTACTGTGATATATTTAGTTTTTTTGTGATATCGTTATTGCGTCAGCCAGTATTGCGATACTTTTGCGATATATTGTGCAGCCCTTATTGTGTGTGTACTTTTTTAGGTACTTTTACTTCCATAACAAAGGCGTCCAGAACCAGAGCGTGTTGTACGTTGGAGCTGGAGGAGGCTAGGAATGAAAAAGAAGAAACGTCAATGTAAGTTTTTATGGATTTTTGGGAGAAAGAAACATGGCTGAGCTCCTAGGCAAGCTGCAGTAGGCTGGGTATGTTAAAGTGACTGTGTGGCTGGTTTTGGTGTAGTATAATCAGGTGACAAGGTACAAAACAGCAACATGGACTTTACAAGAATTTGTGAGGCTGTTTTGGGACTTTGGTCTGGGCAGCTGGTGCTACTGAATGTGTAGTTAGTGGCAGAACACAATAACAACAACAATAATCTTTATGGTAAATAATGTTGGTCATTTTTTTCAGTTGTTGCTTGAAAAGGTAACTTGCAAAACCCAGCTTTATGCAAGATGCTGACTCTGAACAGTTGCCTGTCTAATTTCAGATTTTTAAACATGTTATCTTAAAACTGCTAATTAGCCTACTAACCTAGCCTTACTTTGTGATTTGATGTTACATGTTATTGACGTTTTTCCAGTACTGTTTAAACCTCAACCAAGACATTTTCAGACATGTTTTGCTCATTTCTGACAGATTGCAAATATATATGTTGTTGTTGTGAAAATATAAAACATATATTGTAAATCAAGATAAGAGAGGAGAATCTTTTTCTGTCCCAGATTGTAATTGTAGTGTTGCAATGCACAGTTAAGGAGGAGAAGAGAAACTCGCCATAAAATTCATGATAAATAAGTTTAAATAAAAGATTGTGCAGGTAGAGAAAAAAAAAATAAGGCTAGAACATTATTGCTTTATACAAGAAATGGCTATGACTGTGGCTGTGTAAAGTGCAGAATATGGAGAGATTAAATCGCAGTTAATTTGACTATGCCAATATTATTTGAGGAAAAAATAACAAAAAAACTATAATTGTTTATTTATGTTGATAATTTATAGATATTATCATTAACAGTCATTTTTATTGTCTTGCAGAATTAACCTACCTTTTGGATCATCTGTCTAGGTAAACTTTTTCATCCATGATTTCAAACCAGGAGTAGAGATTATGGCAGTGTTTCCGATTTAGAGATCCTTATTGTATGATCGATAAACTGGTTGTTAACCCCTTATAATTCAGCCAAATGCGGCCCTCAAGGCGATTTCTGGTGGCCCCCGAGATGATTTTTGATTTGTTATATAAATGGTCCGCCGATAAAACGTATACAGTGATCCCTCGTTTATCGCGGGAGTTGCGTTCCAAAAATAACACGCGAAAAGTGAAATCCGTGAAGTAGTCACAGCTTTATTTTTTATTATTTTACAATGCAATACTGAACTATGGAATGAAACCAAAAAACCAAAACCTGTTTCAAAAGCCCAAAATTTGTTTTTAAAACAATAATTTTAATATAGTAATACAAGGTTGGAAACATTGTCACTGGCGTATTTCAACGTATGTCCCAACTGTGCCTCTTGGTCCTGACTCCGCTCATGTAGCGTCTGTCTCTACTAGAAAGGCGCCAGGTTAGGAAGGAAGTTAGGTTGGCGCTCTTTCTTTTTCTGAGCAAGAAGATTTCTATAAACGGATATATGCCACCTTCGATTATATTTGAGAACTGCAATGAGCGACTCGTCAAAGGGTCCCGTTCTTGTCGTGCGCTATAGTTGATCGGTGGGCCGCTGTAAAAATATCGCACTGTAAAAAAAAAAAATCAAGTAAACAGCGAAGCGTATTAGAAAGATGAAGCGCGATACAGCGAGGGATCACTGTATATATAAAACGTGTTTTAAATCCTGCCTATTTATTTTGGTAACTGGTAAACAAGAGTAGGGACTTGGAAAAAAAAAAGTTTAGGCTGAATGCTTATATTAGGACTTTTTATTACTTAATTTTTACTTTTGGATTTGGAGAACAACCTGGTCGCCATGGAGATGTATAGGTTATTAGTTCAATGTCATATTGTGGAACATTCTGGACAAAACTAATTAATAACATCTCCATGGAGACAAGCAGGTGATAAAGTTGCATATTGTACATTTAAATTACCTTTCCAAATTCACCTTTATACAGAGTCCGACACGTAAACAATCAGCGTTGTTTTGATCCAAAAACAACATGTGGAGAGTCTGGTTTTGGGATTGTCACAAAGGGAGAAGAGTTTCAGACAAATAATCTGTGTAATCCACAAATCTGTGAAAACGGCTGGAGAAAAGGAGGGAAAGACACGAGACGGGGCAGAGACGGCTAATTTCAAACTAATTAAGTTAAGGTGATTAAGTGAGACGGGCTTGATGAGACGATAATCTGTTAGTCAGGCCTATGACCTGTTTTATTGTACTTACCTGTCTGTGGCATTGATGCAATGGGATCGAGTCATCAGCTAAATTCAGTGAGCAAGTCTTTCCAAACATTCTGTGGTTTTACTTATTTTGAAATATCTTTTTTATTTTCTCATAGACACACCCTTAAGCCACACATGAAATGACAAATCATTTTGGAAATTACTCGTGTGGATGAGAAGTAAATTAATTTGACCAAAGTACAAATTACATCCACGCCTGTGTATTTAGAAAAACAAAACAACAATGACTGAACCAGGCCTAAAAACTGATTTAAAATTAACTGAAACAGGAGTGAACTTGGACTCAAACACGAGGACCGAACCAAGACTAAAACAAGATTAAAACAGACTGAAACAGGACTGAACTTGATCTGTAAGAAGACTGAACCAAGGCAAAACTAAGGCCAAAACAACACAGATCAGACTAAAACAGATCTGTTAAACAGATATCATATAGGACTAAATCAGGTCTAAAATGGTAAATAAAATAAAAACATAATTTAAAGTGCGTATGACAGGTTTTAATGATTTTCTGATATTGATTTTATTTGGTGTATTAATGCTTACTGTACATTAAAAAATCTAGTTAAAAAGTTAAAAATAAGGCAAGGCAGGTTTATTTGTAGAGCAGGAAAAGAACAGGAAAAGTGGCATTAAAATCACAAAACACATAAAGAAATACAGAATCATTTTAAAATAATACGCTTTAAAAGAGAAGAGATAGATGTTTCAGTGCACATCTAAACAAAACTGTTTTTAGCCTGGATTTAAGCTTTGCCAGAGTAAATAAACAATAAACAACTTTTTATACCCTTAAAACATTAATTCAACAAAATAATGGCGTTCACGTATGTTTTGATTTGTCAGATTAAATAGATCTATGATATTAGCTGAGTGTGCAAAGTCATTTCCTAGTGTGAAGTCATCATTTAAAACCAGGAAGTGATATTACAAAATTTAAAAAATAATCCTAAATCGTGACAAAATGTATAATTGTTTTAGCCAAACTTTATATTGATCTTACCTGTATTTTACTTTCATGAGTTGTCCAACCTGTCAGAGGCACTTTAACTATTTTGTGGAAGGCCAGAACATAATAATTATAAACATCTTGTAATAGTTTTTTTCTACAGTTTTTTTTAAAACAATCATAGTTATATATTTAATTGCTTTTCAAAAAGGACAATCACCAGCAGCAGTTGCCGGTTCAATCCCAGTTGTGCGTCTCCCAGTGTTACCTAATGACCGCGGTGCTAATTGTCCTGAGAGAGGAGCGAGTTAGTGCCGTAATCTGTGGGATGAAAGTGGACCGGGGCAGATGGGCTGTTATGGAGGCAGAGATTGGAGTCGCGCAGACGGATTGAGCTCCCGCGCTGTGCCCCTTAAGGCCGGGACACTGGGTTTAGCACGTTTGAACATGCAGCCGCGGCGTGCTGGGCAGATGGGCCTCTAATTGGCTGCGCTCAGAAAACAGGTAGAAGAGACGGAGAGATTAGATTAGTCAGATTACAGCCCAGACTCGCCCACTGTGAGCACGAGACGACGGAAAACAACAAAACAAATTCTCCTGAAGGTGCACCAACACACGACGGCTGCAGCTAACGAGGATTTTAATATTGGACTAGTCAAACAATTATTACTTTTGTACATTGAGACTTTTTCAATACATTTCTAACCAAATAAATGCTGGAATAAAGAGACTGAAGTAGGGCTGCAACTAACGATAATTTTGATCATCGATTAGTCTAGAGATTATTCTTTCGATTAATCAAGTAGTTGCTTAGAACACGAATAAAACTGAAGTGAAGCCTTTGGATGACGTCCTGGTGGAGAATATTTAAAGATGAACAAGTATTTTAATCAAAAATACACAATTTACATGTCTCCTCTGTCCTTTTATCACGATTCCTGTTCTGTCTAAGTTATAAAACCTCTTTCAGCACAGAGAATGTTTTGGAGTAAGTGTATTGACAAGTTATTCGATTATTTAATTAGTTGACAATCATTTCTATAATAGTTTAGTTGTGATTAATCAATTAACTTGTTGCTGCCCTAGCTGCAACTAATGATTATTTTGGTAATCGAAATCTGACACAGATAAAGCTGAAGTGAAGTGTTCGACGACGTCCTGCCGGAGAATAATTACAAATAAAATGGTATTTTCATTAAAAACACTTCCATGTCATTTTTGAGTGATTCTTGCTCTGTCTAAGTAACAAAATCTGTTTTCTCAGCCCACGGCATGTTTTGGAGTGTGTATAGATCAATTAACAATTATTCAATTACTTAAATAGTTGACAACTATTTATGTAATCAATTAGTTGCGATTAATCGATTAACTTGTTGCAGCCCTAGATCGAAGGCTTCTAGATGGAGAATATTTGCAAATAGAGTGTTTTTTTTAATGATCATTGTATCAGTCTTTGTTTTTTGAAAGTTTGAAATTTCAGTATCATGAAAACCCTACTTTCATTGACCACACTCACAGTACAGATAATTACCTGCTCAAGGACACAATGGCAATATAAAGTATAGTATAGTTAAGTATACGATGTAAATAAAATGGGTTGTGACAAATCAAATCTTTGTGCTTGTATTAAATGTTTTACTTCTTTTATCAAAATCTAAAGTTATTTCTATGTAACTTCTTATTTATTTTAATGTTTTTACCCTTTTTATTGTATCTTATAATGACATATTTGTTATTCCTGTAGGGATGAGGTTTGTAACAGTAAGAACTACAATTGCACATGGCTTCCTGCTAATTTACATAAAGTCACTGTCTTCATTAATATGCAAAAAGAAATAATAGACTTCAATAATAATATCAAAGAAATGGTAAAAGCAAAGTTTGTTATTATCCTCATTATGGGCCAACCTGACGTGTTTTTGCACAGAACTAAGAGGAAACCACGGAAAGAACATGCAAACTCCAGACAGAAAGGTGTTCAATCCAGCCGGGGGACCTTGTTGCTGTGAGGTGAGAGTCTTTATGGCTGCACAGACACAGAAGCACATGGACTGACCCACCAAACTTAAGGTTAGTGGGCGATTTAACCTGTGATCCCATCCAAAACAATACGACCTTACTCCACTTTTACATTCAAGGTTATATTTATTAAAATCAATATGACAGGTTCTCATGATTTTGTAATTATGACATAATTTTGTGGGAGGGCACCAGTGGTAAATATTTAATATAGTTTTACATTTGTGAAGTTGCAGTTTGGGAGGAAATTTTGAAAAATAATAGTTTTAAATTACCGGAAGGAGAGCTAAGTTTTAAAACGGAATCCCTCCACCTATGTCATCGAACAGCGACGCATCGTTGAAAATACAGAGACAGTTTACATACAAATAAACATTTTTGATAGTTTAAAAGGTCATTCAACAAAGTAAAGGTGTTATCTGCTATTATTTAGTGTCAAATCATAACTATTGTGTAATTTATATGGATTTTGGCCCTTGGTAACCGTTGTGGAATTACCACTAACTGTGTCATATTTGTGCTCAACCAGGAAGTAACATTACAAACTTTACAAAAACTGTCAAACTGGGGACAAATAGGTAAAATGTTTAGTAAAATCTTAAATATAATCATGTTCACAACGTTTTCTCCTGTCATATAGACTTTAATTGATTGAATTCATGTGTATTATTGATTTTGACATTTTGTTTTAATAATGCCCCTGTCTCTATCATATTGCTGTTTTTTTTGTATGTGTTTTAGTATGTATGTGTATCATCCAGATTATTATGATTATTAAGTAAGATTATTTTATATTGCCACAAATAATTGATTCATCGTTTTATTCCCTGATTGTTTAATATTTGCAAGTTTTCTACTTGAGATTTCTTCATCTGATTTTCTCATAAAATAGTTTTAGCTTTGCCTGGAAACTTATTTAGCTTTCATTTATTCAGTTAAAGAAGTTTTTATTGTTCAAAAGTACTGTTGTTTGTTTGCTGCTTGTCTCCAGCAGAATGGAATGTTTCATTAACTTCCATCAGCCTCCAGTACTGCCCGTTTAACGCTTAAATCACATTATATTTTAACTGGACTGTTCTAAAGTAGTAGTTTCTCCCAAATACTGTTTTATTTTGTGAATTTTGTTAACTGACAATGGCAACAAACCTTTTTCTGAGTCTGATTTTGATTTTGAGAATAACTTTTGGATACTTTACCCGCCTCTGTATCCATGGATTTCAGAGTGGTGATAACTGAGTGCTGTTAACTGTTAAAAAAACTAACATTTGAATGGGAAAAAGTCCTCAAAATTTACCAGGAAGCTGAAACCCATGAATACTAATCAATAGAAAAAAGGAAGAATGAGATCATATTGAAACTTAGTGAAAATAATTCTGTTTTTGTGAGGAAGTCAGGTGTCGGTTGTCGGTTTAACTACTGCTGCAAAGAATGATTATTTTGGTATTTGATTAATCCGTGGGTTATTTAATTTGATTAATTGATTACTTTTAGTTTAGATCCACAAGAAAGACCCATAAATATGAGATTTTTAATAAATTTGACCAAGATGTTAAAGGTATGCCGCTTCAGACCATCTTCATGGAGTCTTGTTTTCACTAAAAACTAAAATTTTCCTTGTTTCTTGTGTCATTTTGGGATAATTATTGCTTCATAAAACCTTGACACGTGACATTAATTGATGCCTAAATTAGTTTCAATTATTTCAAAAGTCTATTTGTTGCGATTCATCATTTTAACTTGTTTCAGTGATAGTTTGAACATAACAACAGCCGTATCCCTTTTCTCCTCGGGCCTTGATTTAAGCTCATAAAGTGCGCGTGGTAAATATGATGTCCACAAACATATGAAGTATTATTGTCATCCTCTGCCTTTTGTGACAGATGGCCCCTGCGGCTCTAAACCTCTAATCCCTCATTGTTCTGAATTCTTTGATTATTTTGCTGCTCGTCATTTCAAAATCTTCCCCAAATCGCCCTCTAACCTCGGCGTGATCCTGGGTTTAGCTCCGGCCTGAGCTAATAAAAGTGGATCAGCCACACGGACGGACGTATTGTTTTTGAACCCCGCGTGTCCATAATCTCCTCCTGCCATTGTTTTATACGAAAGCACAAGACGCAACTTTAACTGGGATTTAATGTGCTTTAGGAAAACATAATGATACGGTTCACTAAAAATCCCTCATTGACAAGAAGGTTTGTAGAACAGGAGCCGCTGGAGTTTATACAAATGTGTAAACACTTTAGTTCTATTATGTCTTTAGGGTGTGGTCCTGGTTTGGTCGTGGTTTGGTTTGGGTTTGGTCGGGGCTTGGTCCGGGTTTGGTCTGGGTTTGGTCCTAGTTTGGTCCTTGTTTAGTCCTGGTTTTGTCATGGTTTGATCCAGGTTTGGGCCAAGTTTGTTCGGGTTTGGTCCAGGCTTTGATTCGGGCTTTGGTCCGGCTTTGTTCCAGGTTTTGTCCAGGTTTTGTCCTGGTTTGGGGCGGATTTTGCTCGGATTTTGTCCTGGTTTGGTCCTGGTTTGGCTCGGATTTGGTCCGGGTTTTGTCCTGGTTTGGTCCGAGCTTGGTCTGGGTTTGGTCCAGGTTTGGCCCTGTGTTACAAATATTGTGACCCGAATAATCACAATTATTGATTACAACATAATTTTAAATCGAGTCCAGTTTTAGTCCTGTGTGTGATGTGTTTGCACAAGTGTGGACACTCTGGGGCTTTCGGCCTTTAGTCAGAATCAGAATCAGATCAGAATCAGAAATTGTTTATTGCCATTGTCAGTGAAATTCACAAACGTAGGAACTTGCTTCGGCGTAGGTGCAACATAAAGCAAAGGATAAAATATAAAAAATATATAAAAAGGCATGCATAAAATTAAGAATAAAATAGACTAAGATAGACTATATACAGAATGTACAGTTGGCAGACAGTGCCATGTGCAAATGAGTAGTGCAAATAGATTGTTCTTAAATAGTATTATTGTTGAAGTGACAGGTGTTACAAAGTGTTCATGAGTCCAACGGCAGAGGGAAAGAAACTGTTCTTGTGGCGGGAGGTTCTGGTCCGATGGACCGTAGCCTCCTGCCCGAGGGGAGTGGCTCAAATAGTCCATGTCCAGGGTGAGAAGGGTCAGCTGTGATCCGACCTGCTCGTCCCCGAGTCCTGGAGACGTACAGGTCCTGGACAGATGGAAGGCTGCAGCCGATCACCTTCTCAGCAGAGCGCACAATGCGCTGTAGTCTCTGTTTGTCCCTGGCTGTGGCTCCAGCGTACCACACGGTGATGGAGGAGGTGAGGATGGACTCGATGATGGCCGTGTAGAACTGCACCATCATCTGCGCCCGGCAGCTTGGCTTTCCTCAGCTGCCGCAGGAAGTACATCCTCTGCTGGGCCTTCTTGATGATGGAGCTGATGGTCGGCTCCCACTTGAGGTCCTGAGTGATGGTGGTGCCAAGGAAGCGGAAAGAGTCCACGGTGGTGATGGGAGTCTGTCAGGGCGAGGGGGGGCAGGGGGGCTGAGACTTTCCTGAAGTCCACGATCATCTCCACTGTCTTCTGGGCGTTGAGCTCCAGGTTGTTGGTGCTGCACCAGGACACCAGCCGGTCCACCTCCCTCCTGTAGACAGACTCATCGCCGTCCGAGATGAGTCCGATGAGGGTGGTGTCGTCTGCAAACTTGATCAGTTTTACAGAGTCGTGGCTGGAGTTGCAGCAGTTGGTGTACAGGAGAAGAGCAGAGGAGAAAGTACACAGCCCTGTGGAGTTCCTGTGTTGATAGTCCGAGTCTCTGAGACATTCTTCCCCAGCCGCACGCACTGCCTCCGGTCCGTCAGGAAGTCAGTGATCCACCTGCAGATGGAGTCAGGCACGTGGAGCTGAGAGAGCTTGTCCTGGAGCAGAGCAGGGATGATGGTGTTGAATGCAGAGCTGAAGTCCACAAACAGGACCCTGGCGTAGGTTCCTGGGGAGTCCAGATGCTTCAGGATGAAGTGGAGGGCCAGGTTGATGGCGTCGTCTACAGATCTGTTGGCTCTGTAGGCGAACTGCAGTGGGTCCAGGGCGGAGGAGGTGAAGGACTTGAGATGGGGCAGGACCAGGCGCTCAAAGGACTTCATGACGACAGGCGTCAGCGCCACAGGCCTGAAGTCATTAAGTCCAGTGATCCGGGGCTTCTTGGGAACAGGGACGATGATGGACGACTTGAAGCAGGCTGGGACATGGCATGACTCCAGGGAGGTGTTAAAAATGTCTGTGAAGACAGGAGTCAGCTCGTCCGCACAGTGTCTCAGGGTGGCGGGGGAGACACCGTCTGGTCCAGCAGCTTTCCGGGGGTTGGACTTCCGAAACTGTTTCCTTACATTGTCCCTGTGTAGTGAACGGCCAGTGGGGAGGTGGGGGACCCGGGGTGTGGTTGGCAGAAATGTCTATTGTAGTGAGATAGGTGGGGGAGGGGGTTGAGATTTCGAATCGTGAATAGAAGGAGGCGAGCTGTTCAGCGAGTTTCTGGTCGTCAGCAGCATGGGGGGCTTTGGGCTTGTAGTTGGTGATCTGCCTAAGTCCCCTCCAAACCGCCGAGGCGTTGTTAGCAGAGAAAGACTGCTTTAGGCGCGTGTTGTACAGAGATCTAGCTCTTGACACCTCCTTGCTAAATCTGTACTTAGCACCTTTGTAGCTCTCTCTGTCCCCGGCTCTGAAAGCTGCCTCCTTCTGCTGCCTGAGCTGCCTCAGTTTGGGTGTGAACCAGGGCTTGTCATTGTTATAAATCACCCTGGTGCGTGAGGGGATGATACTGTCCTCCCAGAACTGGATGTATGACGTCACAGTGTCCGTGTACTCATCCAAACCATCCGTGGCAGTTTTGAACACATCCCAGTCTGTAATGTCCAAACACGCGCGTAGTTCCTCCACTGCCTCGCTGGTCCACTTCTTAGAAGTCCTCACTACAGGTTTGGAGAGCTTCAGCCTCTGTCTGTACGTGGGGATCAGGTGGATCATGGCGTGATCTGAGAGCCCTAGGGCAGCACGAGGAACCGCGCGGAAGGAACCACTCACTGTAGTGTAACAGTGATCCAGCGTGTTCTGCTCTCTGGTCGGGCATTTAATAAACTGTCTGTACTTTGGTAGTTCCTGGCTGAGATTACCCTTGTTAAAATCCCCGAGGATGATCAACAAGGAGTCCGGGAAGTCCTGCTCCGTATTCAAAACCCGCTCCGCTAACACGCGCTGTGCCTCGTGTACGTTCGCGCATGGCGGGATG
Source organism: Rhinogobius similis (assembly GCA_019453435.1). NCBI lineage: Eukaryota > Metazoa > Chordata > Actinopteri > Gobiiformes > Gobiidae > Rhinogobius > Rhinogobius similis. The sequence goes on along the minus strand of CM033635.1, from coordinate 9,303,900 downwards.
TAAACAGCGGCGAGAATGAATGAAGCGAACTCACGTGGAGAGTAGAATGGTTTACAGTTAATGAAGAGATATTCCAGATCAGGAGAGCAGAGTTTGGAGATCACAGTCACATCGGAGCACCAAGCGTTGTTGATGAAGAAACAGACTCCACCGCCTTTTGTTTTTCCCCCGGAGAGATCCCTTTGTCTGTCGGCGCGGAGGAGCTGGAATCCCTCCAAATGGAGCGCGCAGTCCGGGATCGACTCGCTGAGCCACGTCTCCGTGAAACACAAAACAGAAGACGAAGAAAAGTCTCTGTTCCTCTTCATCAGCAGCGCCAGTTCGTCCATCTTGTTGCTGAGTGAGCGGACGTTGGAGAGGAAAATCCCAGGTAGGCGTGCGCGCCGCGTTTCCGAAGGCGCACGAGAGCCCCCGCGCGCTTTCCTCTTCTGCGGCGTCTCACTCTTTTGGCCAAAACTAGCGCTAAGTCTGCAGCAGACACTAAAAAAACTGGAAATAAGTCCGTGGGGGCAGAAGTTTTGATGTTTAAGAGCTCTTCACGGGTGTAAGAGCACGCGGACACACGATTAACGCACAAAAACAAACAACATAGAGCGCACCAAAACGCCAGGGCATCCGTCAGCGGCGCCATCTTGGATTGAGGCGTTGAGTCGATTCATCAGTTTTGTTGTATTAGTCAACCACAATTTGTAACAGTCAACTTATTTTAGTTAGAATGTAATGGGACAACAGCAGAAAGGAAAATGACGGGAACTTGCAGAAAATTTGGTAGTGATCTATGACTTTAATTGGCCTTTCTATATGAATAAATATCTATATGAATTGCTAGTAGTTTTCTGTATTTAGTCGTTTTTGCAGAACTTCCATGTGGTTGTATCTTGTGAGTGCAGTTTGGGTCAGATCACTGATTACAGATAATGAAACGTTTTGAGAACTTTTGCCAATTTCGCACCACAGTCCCTTTTATTCAACTAATCGATTGACACGGCGTCTCGTTAGTCGACCAAGAATTTCTCTAAGCAATTACAGCCCTAGACCAACTTTTTTTGTTATTTTTTTTTTATTTTAAGTAAAGTAAAAGCAAAGTAAAAATATTTTTATCTCATTTAAAACTCAGTCTTTCTCAGGAGAAATTAGGTTGAAGATAGCTTGTACTTTATTGTCTTTTGAATCGTCGTGTTTCCTTTTGACACTGGAGCTATGACTCAGGCTCAAAAAAGATTTTTTTTAAAAGTACAATAATACTAATAATACTATACTAAATTTCTCCATCTAGAACTTGTCAGTCACCATCTTTTAACCTTTTTTTGGTTGCCACTGTATTCAAAAACTCTCTGTGAACAATAGAAATAATCGACTATTCGGCTTCTAAAATAATCGTTAGTTGCATCCCTGTTTCAAATTCACTTAAATTGATTTTCTCGTCCAAACCACTTGCTAATGAAGACCCTCGCTTCATGACTCTAACCGAACCCCCCACGATTACTCTCCAATGTGCTTGGATTCACTCACTGTTATTCACTGTTTCTAATCTCGATCTCAAACAAAGCACATTTTCCCGTTGACAAGTTGTGCCTCTTTTTAATTAAACTCTTCAGGCACCGGTTCCAAACTTCATTAGAAATAATCGATAATGTCCACGAGTCTGTTAGCATGCGGCATGAGGCCAAGTATCGATCGGCGCGCGTGTTTTTTGTCCCGGGAGCATGCATGACGCGCCGCGCACAATAAAAGACCAGTGAGATTAAGACAATTAAGGGAGGGGCGCCTGTTAACCAGAAGTCCAGGAGAAGGAGAGGATTAGACGGGCAAGATTTAGGTCAGAGAGGTGCTGCAGCAGTTACAGGAGGAAGGGGAGGAGTGGAGAGGGAGAAAGGGGAGGGAGAGAGGGAAGACGGAGAGAAAGAAGACACAGAGAGAGAGGGGAGATGTGGCTGGGTGAGAGAAAAGTTATCTATGGGTTTAAGAGTGAAAAAATGGCACAAACATCACAGTAATTAACTATTTAAAGGACGAGTGTCATGCAAAATCGACTTTTTTTGAGCTTTTAACCCTGTTTTAACATCGTTTCCGCATCGAAAACATACCTGGAGTTGTATTTAGCGTATTTCACTCCTGTTTTATGAGACATGTTAGTGAGGTCCTCTTCTGCAAAGCATCAAAAAAACACTGTTCCGAATTTTCAAGTTCATCATATGCAGACATCACGTTCATTACAACTGCAAGCCTGAGTTAGCATGTCGGGGAAGGCTAGTAATAATAGTTTATTTATTTATTTATTTATGCAATTCCCTCTGCAGCCAGTAGCTCTCAATTCCTGCGCTTGACGCTTGACTGTTATAAATGAATCAACATGGGCTTTTTGTAGACCAAATTCTAAAGCATGAGATGCCAAAGAAAAGTACTCAAGAACATGTTTGGAAGCCAATAACAATACAATTAATGAGTAATATGTGTCCTTTTAAAGAAAATATTATATCTTTTGAAGAGGGTTGAGAATCACACAGTTCCTCATGATTCGATAATATCAATAATCTGTATATTCATTCATTAATGCACGGTGGCAAAGTGGTTAGAGCTCTTGCCACACAATAAAGAGATCATGGGTTTTCAGATATCAGTATTTTGATATTTTGGCACAGCCCTGCTTTTGAATGGTGTAAATACACAGGATACACAGGAGGTTGAAGCCCATGAATACTTTGATGATTTTTGCAAGAAAAAAAGGTGGAACATGCGTGGCTTATTTTGAAATAATTTCTAATTGTGATATTTCTGACAATCGCTGACCAGTCAACTACCAACATTTTCAGACCTTCAAAATAACTGAAAAGCCTTTATTACCAAAATGTATTAAATCAACAAAGGGTGAATGTGTTTTGCCAATTCGTTCATGTTCTTTTTTTTTTCTTGTCAACATCTTTCCCTTTTAATCGCCCGCTCTTTACCTGACTGAGCAAAAGGAGGTCAGAGGTTGAAGCGTGAGGAGAAGTGTGCCTGTGGTTTAATCCTGCTCTGGTTTGCAGTGGCTTGACCCAGTGAGGAAGGATCCGCTTTTGGACCTGGTCTGGACCTAGTTTGGACCTGGATCGAGGCGTGACCGAAGGGGATTTCCCTGATCCGGTCTGGGACTCCTGATTCAGCACAGCCTCCTTTCGGGTCGTCTTGTTGTGTCATGTTTCCACTGGAGCTAAAAAGGTTCCTGTGATGCTCTAAACTGAGCTGTAGGAAAAGTATTCTTTGGTCAAATTTTGTTTTGTCCTGTATAGGCCTTTCTAGGAGTTAGATGTTTGAAAATATTTGTGATTGCGATTCATTACCGCGATATTGACATTTCAATTTCAATATACTTCTTGGCACAAATTTTAAGTTTCATTGACACATGTGTGTCACGCTGATTTACTTCTAATAACTTGATAAAATCAAGATTAAATCAGGGCTAATTAAGAAAATTTGTCTTTTTCATTTAAAAACACAATTTTCATTTAAAACTGCAATTTTTTTTCACCTGGACAACCTCGGTGTTATTGTGATGTATTTTATTTTTGATCAGCTGCTTGCTATTGCTGTCGTTTGCGATAAACCGTGAACCTCCAGGAACGATGTTTATTTGAGCACAGAACCTGGTACTGATTATACTTTACATTCATTTTAAGGAGGCAGAAATATAAAAACATTTTGTTTTAATTAAGACAGAGCAGACAAATAGTTGTTGTATTATTTGTTGCCAAATGTAATTTACATATAAACGTTAGAAGTTGATTACTAATGAAAAATGTCCCTTTAGACTTTTGTGTTTTTTGGTGATTATTGCACAGCATAATGTTAGATTTAAGAAATGTTTATTGTGTAGTTGTTAGCTTGTATGCTCATTTTGATGCAGATCACTACAATAAACTAACCTTAACACTTCTACGGGTGCTAAAGTTCTACCGATGTACTGGTGTAACTCTCGTGTGGTCAACTGGGTTCAGTCTCCCTGGTTATTCATATTTTGTGACATTTGAAGGCTAATGCTAACTCTCCAATTGAACCTGCATCGGAGCCATCGTGTGGAGCTGGAAGGGTCTATACCTCTTTAATTACTGGGTCTGTCAAATGAAATAAAAACTGGCTTCATTTTATCTGTCTGCAGAAATGAAGAAATCATTTGTTTACAATCAAGACCCAATGTAGTTACATTATTCATTCACAAAGAAAGAGTTTTGTCAGTTTAACAGACTTTTTGTCTTAATCTGGCAATTTGGTGGACTCAATCTCCAACAAAATAGATGATATTGCTAAACGTATGTGCAATTTGTTACATCCCAAAGAATTATGTAGACTCCTTTTCGCAATCTGAAATTATAACACCGGATGTGGAGCAATCCTGTTTCTTTGGAAGTCATGAATTCAAACTTAAAAGATCCTTTGTCTCTGCATTTCCTTTTTGTGAGTAATTGTCCATAGAACCACCAAGTTAAGTGGAATTGGGCTGAAATTCATACAAGTTGTGATGATAGCTATATAATACATAACCTATAACCAGATTTAAATGTTTTGGTTAATTTTGTACACATATTAGTTGCACAAAAATTGAGGAGATTTTAGATATCTTATTTAGGTTTTGAGTTAACTCGAGCTGACGGTAAATTGGTAAATTTTGACTTAAAACTTTAATAAATCAAGCTTAGAATTAGATTTTTAAAAAGCCTTCTGTATGTTACGTCACAAGATTGTTAAATTCAAGACTGTAAAGTTTTGTAAAGGAGCTGCTTTAAGGGGTGACCTTAATGTCCATATGGTAGAAACATCCCTTCTAAGAAAACTGCTTCTGTGGATCAAATGAAACTATAAAACTTGAGATTTTGCCTATAGTGTGTCAACTCAAGTGTTCATTCTGCTTATTATTCGTTGGAGCTCATGATTTTAAACAATATAAATTTGGAAAGGAATTTTCTGTGATTATCCCGCTTTAAGGTTATTGCATAAGTGGCATAAAGTAGTTTCAATATTATCGTTTATTGTAATAATAATTCAAAATCTATCGCACATAAAAATGTGTTCATGACAGACCTATAGACCCTTTAAAATGCTGTGCCATCAAAATTCCGGAATGGAGGCAAAATGAATAAGACTGTTATTCATTTTCAACAATTTGCTCATATCAGATAAATACTAATGGTTTTAAGTCGTTGTGAGTAGAAAAGGCAACAAATTAGAATTTGCATGGTAGAAACATCAGCTACTTTGCTCTTCTATTACAAAGGATGGACAATAACAATCTAGTTTTAAAATTGTATTTGAGCTTCATAAAAAGTATAATTTATTTATAATGTTTAAAAGTATGTGATATATCTGTAGATACAATGAAAAACTATTGTGGGTTCATCATTTTTATCAGTATTTGTCCAGTTAAATGGAGTTATCTGGATTTTTCCTCAAAAATGCTAAGGGTTTATCATAATCTCCTAAAACATAATGTAAAATACAATAATAAATGTGTTTAAAGCAGCTCTGATGTCACTCACATGTGTCTAAGTGATTTTCATTTTCCAAAATCATTACACATTTTCAAATTTTGTGATATTTTGTGAGGTTTAATCCAGTTTCTCCAGTGAAATCACATTATGTTGCACTTCACTTTTGCCTCCATTCTGAATTTAGAATGTATTTTTTTTACAAACTTTCAAAGGGTCGATTTATGGTCACTTTTGTGTCCTGTCAAGACACACGGCTGACTCAGAACAGAACTCGTTGACTTAAAACTCTTAATCACCTCTCCGTTTTCTCCCCCTCTTCTTCTCTCTCGCCCCCTTTTCTCTGCCCTCATCTTCTCCTCTTCCTAATTAGCAGACATTTTTATTGATCGCCTTAAATCCTCTTCGTCTGGCAGACAGATCTTTTGGATAAACTTCTTCTCTTCGCGGTGAAGCTGGATCCGAGCACGAGTGTGGGGTTTGGGGAGGGGGTCGGTCCCACCTGTCGACCACCAACACGACACCATTCCCTGCGAAAAGTGGCAGAAGTGCGGTCTGTTGTCAACTAAATAACAATGTCAATTAGGTCTGGGTGATACGGGGATAGAAATTGAATGGTGAGCTCGTCCCTGTGACAGTCTGCTATTTTTGTGAAATCGTCATATTTCGCTGTTTCTCTTTAATGCAGCTGTCTGTTAAAACACTTTTTCTCCTGTTGTTTAGCCTCTGAAGCCTCTGAGCAGATGACTTTATATACCTCTTAAAGGCCAGGGCTGCACAATTAAAACAAAACGCAATTTTAATGTTTGCAATTAGCCAATCGCAAAGGCTGCAATTTTTGAAGTGCAATAGTCTTCCACAAAAAAACAAAATCTGAAGTTTGGATTTGTACAAACATGATCTGAAACAAGCTTCAAAAACGTAATAAAAACGTGTTCAAAATCGACAAAAAACACTCAATGCACCAAAATGCAATTCAAAAACAACAAAGACGCGACTCAAAGAGATAAAGACGCATTTAAATGTGACAATCACAACCGAACGTGACAAAAACGCGACTAAGAGCGACAAAATTGTGTTTAAAATGTGAATTTGAACAGAATCCTATTAAAACATAAATAACAAATCTAATCACAAACTGATCAGAAAAGTCACAATCGGATATTTTTCTTAAATTGTGCAGCTCTATTAAAGGCAATAGAAAAATACATAGTGAGCAAGAATCGTAATAAAATCGAAATTATGATCTGGCCCCAAGAAAATCGTGATAATAATTTTTTGCCATATTGACAAGATTTAATAAGTAACTTCAGCGACAGACCTCCACCTGCAGGTCTTTTGTGAAAATACGCTCCCAGTAAAATGACACCAAAAGTTTTAGTTTTTTCCCCTTTATCCCCTTCTTTTTTATTGAAATAAGGAAGTACAGTCACATACAAAAACATTTCATGTCGCCAAATATAAAAAAGAGAGCCAAGGTTTCTCATGAGAGTTGGCCTGGCCCCACCCCCATTGAACGACTTCATACAAGTGAACTCAAGTAGAAACACTCGAGTGTCGTGCAGAGGAGACTGCAAAATCCTTCATCCTTCATTCACCTGGACAGTCTGCTTTCTCAGTCCGCGCCGCTCACTCTTGGAATTTGGTCCCTATAGAACTCTTTTCACAACAATTTCAGAACAATTTCACAGCTTTAGAAAATGTGTAAAGAAGTAGCTTCTGGACAATCAAACATGTGGACATAACCTTAAATAACCTTGTGTGCGTGTGATGTGTCTTGTTCAAATTATGTTGTCTATAGTTGTATGTTTTAGTATGTTCTGTTTTTAAATTATTCTACTTCTGCTCTCTTGTTTAATGTCCTGATGTTTTCATCAAACTGCCAATGGGACCACAGATGAAAATTAGCCTGCATGGCTAACTCTGACTAACACATGTTCATAAATGTGTACTGTCCCATATTAAATAAAATAAACCTAAACTTTAACCACACATTCATACACCAGAGTACGCAGACACTGGGGGCGAGGTGGGTTAAGTGTCTTGCCCAAGGACACAACGGCTGTATTACCCTGCGGGAGCAATTGCACCGACAACCTGTGGGTAAACCAACGATGTTTATGTCAGGAGCGGGATTCGAACCGCTGACCTTAGATTCAGAAGACAAGCTCTCTGCCAACTGAGCTACTGCCGCCCCGAAGACATGCATGTGTAGGTCAACTGGAAACTCTAAATTGCCCATAGTGAATGAATGATGTGAGAGTGAATGGTTGTCTGTCCTTGTCCGTGTCTCTGTGTTAGCCCTGAGACGAGTTAGCCACTGACCAGGGTATACCCCTCCTAAGGCCCAAAGTCACTGGGATAAGTTCCAGTCACCCGCGACCCCGGGAACGGGAATAAGCGGTAGAAAATTAATGAATGAATGAACCTAAACTTGAGGAACATTATTTTAAAGTAACTTTAATCTAGTGCAATACCTCTGGTGCTGAGATCTAAAACGGAATCCCTCTGTGATGTCATCAAAAAGCGACGTGCCATTGAAAATACAATTAAAGACAATTTACAGACAACTGACACAACTTTCTGACAGTTAAAACTGCCATCTAACAAACCAAAGGTGTTATCAGACATAATAATTTGTCATCATAACTATTGTGTCATTTATATGGATTTTGGCCCTTGGTTGCTAGGTAACAGTTGTGGAATTACCTTTAACTATGTCATATTTGCTGCTCATGTTCAACCAGGAAGCATCAAGTAACATTACGAAAACTGTCAAACTGGGGACAAATAGGCAAAATGTTTTGTAAAATCTTAAATATAACCATACGTTATTGTGAAATGTGTTGTTATTCACCTCATACTGGAAGTTGTTGTGGGCGCAGCCATCTTGTTTCCATTGTATTAGTTTACACAGGGCAGACGAACTCAACAGAAAATAAGTTCTAGATGGACTAAAATGCCGTTTTCAAGCAATTGGTGCGTTGCTGACTTGTTGTTGTTCGTGTACATTAAACAATTTATACAAATCAATCAACTTTATATAGCATTTTAGCGGCGAGACTTTGCCCTCGTTCGCCATTAGCATTAACAGAGTTCTCGTCAAACGGAAGTGCGTTTACAACAGAAGTGCATGTCTGTGGCAAAAAGAGGCAAAAGTGGGCGGGGCAGAATAAGGTGAATAGATCACTGGAAATATAGCTGTTTATCACAAGATCAAGTCAGCGTTTGGTCACTGTTTCATTAGCCATGTTTACACTGGTTCGCTTTGGAGTGGATCGTTCCGAAAGTATCACAGATTTTTTTTTCTTTTTTTGTGGTTTGCAAAAATTGTAACTATTGCACAAAGTACTCATATTCTTTCTTGTAAACATATCGCCCACCCTTCCCCCCTGCATCGTCCCAAACTGCGCATCTGACCCTCTTACATCACCGCTTTATCCCCTGCCCCCGTGCCCCCTGAACCCTCTGTGCGTAGGTTCTTATGGGGGTCCCGTGTAAGTCCTGGGGCTCTCTAAGCTTCGTAAACTGCGGAGGATGACGACTGGTAATTGGGTATTTAAGCTACTGCTGCACGCTAATTTTCTGCGGAGATTAGCACACTCCGGAGATTAGCGTGCCCCGAGAATATTGCGCTAGCGTAAGAAATCACAAATTAGCCCTAAACAAGCTGAGAGTTTCAAAGCTAACATATGTTTTGCCCTGCAGCACTTGCATGTTATTAGCTGACTTTGGTAATTACACTTCCCGTATTCTAAAGCACAGGTTTTGAATTAGCATAATTAATAATGCTTTTAGATATTCATGACCAAACAACATATTGTAAAAGGATAATCCGTCAGAAAGTCAGACATTTGTCATAAGATTAGTTGTGAATTATAGCCTAAAAGTCTGCGGCACTGACATTTAAAGATCCACTGTATTACTCTTTTGGTGCTGGTTCAGAGCTCAGTTTTTGCCATAACAACACATTTGTTTAAAAGTTAGCACATTTTTTAAACAGCGACATATTGTTACAGAGAATATCATGATAAACAATAATACTGACACTTTTATTGCTGCCAACACAATAACTTTAAAGTTGGATTCACAACAAACTCAAACATTACCAAAAAGTACCAAGTACCAAAAATAATGAGCTGTAATAAATAAAGAGTAGCATGAAACACTTTAAGTAGTTTGTTAGTATCATTTATGAGTCCAATATATTAATTATTGAACCTTCAACCGCTGAAACTTTAATATATAACCAATACAGAACAAAATGTTTCCAATTAGTGCAAAGAAAAGATACACATAATAAATATTGTTAGCCGCCAAAAATATTGCTCCAGCTTTCATTTATTGAACACTAAGTCAATGAAGTATTGTGACAGGCCCACTAGCAGTGAGCAATGTTTTGTTTTTTGCCTCTTAACAGATCCTTATGTTTTGCAAGAAAGTCAGGCTGAAATCGCTGCCTGGAGGAGATTTGGCGTAATTGACTCTGTGCATAATGTTCAACGTGCCCATCGTCTGCAGCCACAACCGGAGCCAGTTTTCATTCCAGATTTTGTCCCTTTCAGCTGCTATGTCCTTTTCCTCCAAGCTGATGCCGGTGCCTATCTGCTGTTTTCCACTCAGATAATGCTGGCTCAGCTGAGAACTCGGACCATGAACCAGGATCTGTCTGCCGTTGGGTCCTGGGCGCTCCACTGTTCAGTGTTTTCTGTGACGTGCAGGGGACAAATTTCCATATGGGTACAATAAAGTCGCATTTTCACTCTGATGGGCCTTTCACGATAAATACAATATCGACTTATCGTTCAGTCTGTGATAGAAAGAACATTATTTTTGGGGGTCAATATTTATTGTGTGTACTTTTTGTTTACACTTTGCTTTTGATAAGGTTTGGATTACAGGGAGTGAAATTATTTACTTTTATGACTCATAATCAGCACCAACATACTGAAAAACTGTTTTATTCTGCTAATTATTTATTGTAGCTCATATTTTTTAACAATATTTCACATTTAGAATTACTTTAACTGAGATAATCCAGCTTTAAAGTTACCGTGTCAGTGATATATAGCAGCTTCAATATGATCAATTATCGTGACATTTTCTCTAATTATAGAAAATATGTTTTACCATGAGCTGCCTATACTCTGAGCTCATCACCACTCTGCAAAGGAAATTGTTATCGCTGATGTATTTTAGGTTAAGCTCACAAAAATTTGGCCTTGCAGTTTTTGATAGTTATCTGTTAAGTATTAAAAAGACAAAACAATGTACAGTGTTTAGTGTTAATCATCAAATTCACAAATGAAGGACGTCTTTTACTTGAGTTTCTACACTGTTGGTTCCTGTGTGAACTTGCAACATCACATTTCTCAAAATCAAATCAGCATGAACACTTCTGCTTTTCAGTTTATAAATAAAGAAGTTGATGCACCACAGATGTTTTTGAGCTGTTATTAAGCTGTATAAATATCTCAATTATGGTCAGAGTAAAAAAAAAAAAAAAGTGGTCTAGTCCTGGTTTAGTGCCGCTCCTGGTTTGTTCCCTCTCTGCATCTATTACAAGTATTTCAAACTTGTAATACTCAGTGTTGTTCTTGATGTGTTCCTTGTCTACAGTGATCCTTGTTAATCTATTTCTGATGCTTTAGACCTTGTTTAGTCTTGAGTCTTGGTTTAATCCATGTTTAGTGCTGCTCTTGGTCATTTTCAGTCTGCAGTTGTCAGTGTCTTTTTACAGGTGTTTCAGACCTTGTTTGGTTCTGGTTTTGACCTTGTTCAGTCCTAAATTAGACCTAGTTTGGTTCTAATTTAGTGCTAGACTTGGTGTGTTCCCGGTCTGCTGTGGTTTGTATCAACTACAGGGTTTTCATACCTTATATAGTCCTGGTTTAGTCGTGGGTTAGACCTTTTCCTGTTTCAGTGTTGTTCTTGATGTGTTCCTCGTCTGTAGTGATCAGTGTGAATCTATTTCTGGTGCTTTAGACCTTGTTTAGTCTCGAGTTAGAGCTGGTTAAGTCCTGGTTTCATATTGGTTTAGTTTAGTCCTGGTTTAGTGCCACTCTTGGTGTGTTCCTTGTCTGCAGTGGTCACTATCTGTTACAGGTGTTTCAGAATTTGTATTGTTCTGGTTTAGACCTGGTTATTTGACGTCTTTAAACAATTTGGACCGTTCATCGTGGGAACAAAGTAGATTGTTGTGCAAAATTGAGGTAATTTGACTCTTCAGAGTTGAAAGTCTGTTGAAATCAGAAAGAGGAGATAAAGCAGCTCGTCACTTGTTCCTTCCTCTTTTGTGTCTTTGGAGGTGTGAAAATGACTTGTGTTATTTTACTCTGTCGCCGTCTTTCTCTGAGAAACACTCCTGCTTAGACAGTTGCATGCATACTGTGAACCAGCCTTATAAGGAAGAACTACTAACACACTAATGGACTGTGGTCTATAGCGTTTGTTGCTTTTTCATAAATATGTACATTTTCTGCAAGGTTCTAATTTGGGAATGAGGAATAGTCTGAGATACAACCTCCCCTCAGTCTATAATAATCTCATAACACCTTGGCCAGTCATGATAATTACTATATTGTTCAATATATGATAGAAAGAACTATATATTTGGGTCCAGTATTTAGCATGTGTGTTTTCTTTGCAAATTGAGGAACTTTTTCTTCGTTTCATCATCATCAAATCAGACTTTAGTAAATATAATGTGGTACAATGTTGAGCCACTGTCTGGTTCTTTAATTTTTGGCAATATTGATTGTTTTTCTTTCTTTTTTGGTACAGACATTTGCTCAGGACACTCCAAAACCGTAAACTATTTGATTAAATCCATCGCGTGAATCCTTTAACTTAAACTGGACGTTTTTTCAAGGCACACCTGACAATACCTCAAGGCACACAAAACAGTCAAAAGCTGAAGAAGCACTGACAGCTCTGAGTGAGAGCTGGTTAGACCTTAATAGGTCATAACAACCCACACTGTAAGAGTGAAACTGTCAGACTTGTAAACAAGGGCAGAGAAAGTTTCAGTCATAACTCCTTCCCTTTCTGCTTAGGACGAGGGCTGCACAGTTAATCTAAATGCAATTTTTCAATTTGAATGGACTCAATTAGCAAATAACAAAGGCTACCATTTTTAAAGTGCACAAACAACAAAATATCCAGTTTTATTTTGCATAAAAATTGCTAACCCTGTAGTTTGGATTTGTTAAGACATGTTATCAAAAACTAAAAGTGACTGAAAGCAAGACAAATTTGACAAAGTTGCAAAATCGAGATTTACAAAGGGCAAAAATGCCTATTTAAGCATTAAAAGTGACTAAAGGTAACAAAAATGTGAATAAATGGATTGATTCTTTTATGTTTGTCAGTTTATATTAAATTTTTTTGTCAATTCTCCTTGTTTAAAATGTTAACATTTAACAAAATCAAAACATACATCGCATACCTCCAATACTGGTCGAAAAATCTCAATTAGATATTTTTCCCAAATCGTGCAGCTCAGGTCTAATCAGCTCCGATCAGGAGAGTTTAAATGCTGCTCCTCAAACTATTTCCATCAAATTGTAAATGACTTTCAAATGGAAGTTGAAATGTCTTGATTTCTAAAATAGTATCCAGTCCAGTGTGTAAGTTTTGTTTTGCCTGGATGTTTCCCAATCTTGCATTGACCTCATCTTGTATTTAACTTTCAAGATCCTTCAAAAACTGCGATAACTATAACTTGGCCTGTTGGTGTTACTTTTTATCTATTTTGTCTATTTGTTATTTTGTATAATTTCTTCAGCAGCTCTCTTCCACTTGAACGTAAAGTTGTCTTTGCACTCATGAGTGGACAATCTCACCAAATAGTTACTCACAATCATTCTATTCAGGAAAATCGACTTTTAAGAGCTTTTAGCCAAAAATCAGTGCAATAGTTTTCTTTTAATTTCTCTTTTTACATTATTTTAGATCAATATTGCAATATAAAATGTGCACATTATAAAACTAAGGATGTATGATCAGATTTTAACAATACTGCAGAAAAAAAGCCTATTTTTTCTTCTTCTTTAAAGCTGGGGTACCTGACTGTTTTTTGGGGGGGAAATTAGTCATGTTTTTGTTTTCCCTCAAACAGCGCGTTGTAAAAGCAGCACTTTGTGACAAAAATGAGACCACTGCACGCCGTCTGCATCTAATAAAGAAGTGTCTCGACCCAGAAATAAGAGCTGAAAGCAGCGCTCTGATTGGCTGAGCTTGGGGCGGTCACCGGAGTGTCACTTTGTTGTAGAGCTGCACAGTATTGGAAATGATTGCGATATTTAGATACACTTTTTGACTAAGGATGAAACTTACGATTATTTAGTAGTCAACTAGTCAGTGGTTATTTCTATTGTAGATTGAGACTTAGAATAAAATGAACATTTTTAACCAAATAAATGTTGAAGTATTGTGAATGAAGGCTTCTAGACAAAGAATATGAATAAAGTGTATAATTGAGGAAAATCAGAAATCATTTGTTCTTTTTTAATAATGTCACTGTCTTTGTTGTAAAAGTCTTTAAGTTTGTGTTTTAGGGTCTGTTTAGTCCAGAGAATGATGACCGTCATGTGATTATTGTTTATAGTCGACTTCATGATTATTCTACTAATTGTTGTAGCCCTGTTTTTGATGCAATAATGTCTGTTATATCAAAATAAAAACCAACAAATACAGAACCAACACTAATTTAGTGCTATAATGAGGATAGTAGTCTCCCAAAGATGTAAAAAACAGACTAAAAAACCAAAGTTAAGAAGCCTTTATTTAAAAATGGCTTTTATTTAATTAAAAAACGCACCAATGCGTTTCAGCTTAGTCAAGCCTTCCTCTGGGTGCAAGTGCAAAGGTCCGACGCTAATTTAGTTTGAAAAATCTAGATTTTATTCACAATTTTCCCTTTTCATTGTTTTCATTTTAAAAGCAGAACATTCCTATTAGATGAAGACTTTCATTTTACTGAGATATGTTTTGTCTGTTGCGATACTTTTGCAATATATTGTGCAGCCCTATTAAAAAAAGCTGTTTTAAAGCTGAGCCGTTGCCTTGAAATGAACGCTTGTGGATATTAAGATTGTTCCAAAGAGTTGTGAAAGCGATAGACGAGTTCGACACATTACAATACCTACAGTACTTCAGTTGTGCTGTGTGAAATGAGGTACCGCAGCTTTAACAAAACAAAGCAGAATAAAGACTCCCAACATTCTTTGTAGGATTCCCTGTAAACATGCACTTTGCCTCCAGCTCTAAGCCACAGGACTCAAAGGTCATCCTCCTCTTACTGTAATAATGAGGCCATAAAATGATTGACAGTGTCTTATTTGACTAAGAAATTGAAATGGCAGCTTATATTAATGCACTCAAGTGTTTGAAATAATCTATAGTATATGAATGTAGCTTTAAGTATAATCCCTGGACTTTTGATTCCAGAAGTAAAATCGCAATCATTTTACCCTATACTTTTTACGTTTTAAAGGTGCACTGTGTAACTTTTCTGTCTGTCATCTGGTTGTTTCAGTGGGGATGTTATTGATATAATATTATAAAAGAGCTATCTATTTGCACTGCCAGTTTGCACTACTGTCTATCCAACTGTACATTTCTGTATATAGTCTTAGTCTATTTTGTTTTATTTTATTCTTAATCTTATGCATGCCTCTTTTATATATTTTGCTAATATTTCCATTTTTTGTTTTATGTTGCAACTTATGCCAAAGCAAGTTCCTATGTTTGTGAGCTTTGATCACTGACAATGGCAATAAACCGATTCTGATTTGTTTAGTATGTTCCACAGTATGGCATTTAATTTATCTACGGTATATTTTATGTGTCTATGTATGTTTTGGTTTGGTTTTTTGCATGTTTTTTTTTTTTTTTTCATTTCCTTTTGATATTTTTTGTTCGTTTTCTTTTTGTTTCCTCTTAAGCAGCCATGTTTGTTTTGATAGGGACAGACCACGCGTGTCCCTGATTGGCTAATCCACTTCATCAATCACGCCAACTGAACGCAAGGAGATGAAACAGTGACCAGACTGATATGGATCTCTATTAAAAGAATACAAAGAGATGTCAATCTGGAATTTCCAAGTAAGTACATTCCAGGCCAAGAAAAATACACAAAGACAAGCGTGTGAAAAGTTACATAGTGCACCTTTAAATATAAAGCCGAATTAACAGATGGGTGTCGATGTGTTAATGTTAAAGCAGAACTAAGTAACATTTTTACCTTATTAAACGTCTTTGTCGGTGTGGTGGTTGCAAATGTATTTTTGGGCCGTTTGAAGCTCCCACTCCCACTCCCCGCTCCCAGCTGCAACATTTGGCAACATCGACCTGAAGACAACTCTCCTGAGAAATCCTTGCTCTTTTTTAATATTTGGAAACGTGAAATGTTTTTTATATGTGATTGTACTTCCTTAATTCAATAAAAAAAAGAAGAAGAGAAAAAAAAACTTTTGCGTCTTTTCACTAGCAGTGTATTTTTACAAGAGAGCTGCAGGGGGAGCTCTGTTTTAAAAATGAGTGAGCTTCGAGAACGGATAAACTGGATAAACAGGTAGAGACACGGATAGATGCATGAATAACCCGGTTATGATTGGGTTTTTTAAGTATAATGGTTTTGTGAGTGTCCATGTAAATACAGTATTCTGATTTCAGTAACCCGGTCATGTCAGTATTCTGGTTATGAGAAACCGGGTTATTCTCACTGGGATATTATGATAGTATCTAGAATACTCTGTCCATGTAAACACAGTATCCTGATTTGTCAACATGAGTCTGTACTGAGCATCTGCGGACTAAAGAAACACATCTGGCCGAGCAGCTCATTTAGCAAAAGGACTCCAACTTCTACCAGAACTGTTTTATTTGTATTATTTTATCATCATAAAACAATTAAGTTATCTATTTACTTTTAGCAGCAAACTCATTTCTGTGACCCTGTGTTGCTCTCGAACTGAACTGAAACTGTGGGTCTCTGATGTTTTTTCCAACAGTTGAAAACGGTTTAGAACACCTTTTACTGTAAGATGTGAGTGCACTCTTGTCTCATGTTCTTTTTGAATGTATCTTGCCCTTTTGTTGTTAGGTCCTTGCCATATCTTTTATTTGTGAATGTTTCAATTTGTATTTTATTTTTGATATATTTTTATGTTCTTGCTTTACAAATCTATTGATTAAGAGTTTACAGTAAGTGTGTGTATGTGTGGGTGTGTGTGTTATTGTCATTTTTGTTTAGTATTTTAAGTTTCTATGTACAGTTTATTTATTCTGTCTGCTCTACTGTATCCATCCATTTTTTTTTGTTGTTGTAATCTTGAGGACCCCCTTGAAAACGAGATGGTTCATCTCAAGGGGCTTATCCTCCTAATAAATAAATTGAAATTGATATCTATGCCAGAGTTGCCATAGTTACCACTTTGAATATCCTAAATACTCTAAGTGCACATGTAAACTGGAACATCCTGGTTTATCCTGGTATGTAAACACCATATTCAGAATACTCATAACCAGGATACGGCTCAATAACCGGGTTATTCTTGCGTATGTAAACGCACTCAGTGTTGTGTGAAATATGAAAATATCTTCTTCCAGGGCCCAGACACTGGTGGCGGTAGAGATGAGGAGATGGAGAGGCTGAGGAGGCTGATAGTTCTGCTGCTGTGGTGGAGATGGAGCCGTGAAGAAGCGTTCAAAACAGTAAGTGTCACTGTCTGGTCTTTGGCTGCACAAAAGGCGTAGCGGTTAGCAGTCTGTCTTCACAGCAAGAAGGTCCTGGGTTCGACTCTTGGGCAGGGTGGGGTTTTTCAGCGCAGATTTTGCATGTTCTCCCCGTGTCAGTGTATGTTTCCTTCAGGTGCTTCAGTTTCCCTTCTCACTACAAACATGTACAATAGTATGTAGTGTATGAAGATGGACATGAGCTCATGGTTACAATCCGACATGTTTACAGCGTGTGTATCATGTATGTTCATTAAAGGTTGTATGGAGGATTTTTTCAGCCAATCATGACTTGTGGGAGGCGTTAAGGATTGGTCCCCCTCATTTCCTACGTACTTACGTTTACAGCGCAGTGTTTTTTTATATGTGCGGTGTATGCTATTTGGAGACTTGCTTGTGTGTGGTACAAAAATGGTTATTACGTACTGGTGAAAAGTTTTTTACAAGTCGTCAAATCCTGGTGAATGATAAGCTTGATAAGTTGTCCCGTAGCTGTACACAAATGCTCATGCAGCCGGCTGACGACGTGCATGTGCATTTGTTAGGCGTTCACTTTGGAGGAGCGGAAAGGAGCACATGCGCAGTGAGAGAGAAGTGGTGTAGTTTTTTAAAATGCGTGAAAATCCTCCACACAACCTTCAATATGCCCTGTCCTGACCAAATGAGTAAACAATTCCCACACTTGAAGGGGGTAGGTTCACTTTCAAGCTAAACATTTTTACATTAGGTGTTTTTGATACACCTTAACAGAGTAAAAGGAAACCAGTGTAAATAATATTTAATTAATCTACAAAATATACACAGTATTCACCTTATTCCGCCCCGCCCACTTTTGCCACAGGTCCACACTCCTGTAGAAAGCACACTTCCGGTTTGACAAGAACCCCGTTCATTTCAATGGCGAACGAGGAAAAAGTTTCTCGCTAAAACATTATATAAAGTAGATTGATTTGTGTAAAATGTTTAATCTACACAAGCAACAAGTCTGCAATGTATCGATTTCCTGGGGCCTGAAAACAGCTTTCTAGTCCGTGTAGAGCTTATTTTCTGTTGAGCTCGTCAGCCCCGTGTGAACTACAACGGAAAAAGATGGCGGCGCCCACGACAACTTCCGGAATAAGGTGAATACAAATTAGATTAGAGGTAAGTAATGCAGCTTCAACTTTTCGTTACATGAACCAATGGAGCAGATCAATATAATTCAAGTCCATATGACAGATTAGACGACACATTTCACCAAAACGTAGTGAACATGATTATATTTCAAATTTTATTAACATTTTGCCTAGTCGACTCCAGTTTGACAGTTTTTGTGAAGTTTATAATGTTACTTGCTGGTTGGACATGGGCAGCAAATATATGTCATATTTGCTGTTAGAGGCAATTTCACAACTGTTACCTAGCAACATAGCCGCGGGAACGTAATTTTGGAAGGGGGTGCAGTTGTTTGTTTGTTTTTTTCTCCGTGCAGTTACATACGTTTATTTAGGGCCAACTAAAGGTACTCACACAAAAATCAGTCAGGACTCATGTAACGTCTGTAGAATGATCAAGATACACAAGAAAAAAGGCACAACACAAAGAATAAATTATTAGACGCTGATCCTGGCTCTGCTACAGGACGGCGTTAGCGCCCAGCCTCACTTTACGGACACACAAACACACTAACACACACACGAGCAGGTGTCTGTGTGAAATCATGAGCCTCGACTTCTACGCGTGAAAATGACATTTGGCGATGGTCAACAGGGCATATGCCACAGTAAATAATATCAATGTTTAAAAGTAGGACCCTGTACAGTGTTGTGACAGCGACACGGTGCAACAACGAGCTGTTTACTTCACTACAGTTCAGTTTCCCCGCGACGTACGGCAACTTCATCAGTTCACTCACCGCTCAGACGCTCAGATGAAGCAAAGTCCCACCTCTGTGAGACGAGGAAACGTGGATTTGTGCCGCTGTCTTTCCGCGTAAACTCCCTTTGGTCCTTATGCGTCGCGTCAGATTCAAACACATGCAGCCTGTAGCTCCAGCAAACTCCGCACATTTAGGTGTCCGCGGTGTAGTTTCACCTCTTAATCCAGCCTGGGGTTGTCATTTCCTCGTTTATTTTGTCACACTTTAGAGAATATACAAACAGCGGTAAACAGCGGTTTGCGCGCTCAGGTCAGTGCGCCGCGCACCATCACAGGTTTAGTTTTCCCTGACTTTAACCTGCAGGCACATACTGCAAAAACATTTGATAAAAGTAAAAAATACCATATTTATTAGAACAGAAACTGTGTCGTTACCTGGAAAAGATATAGTTTTGCTCAGGGCAAAACCAGCAATGAGCTGCTTACAAGTTCCCATTGAGTTGACCATCCAGCAGGGGGTGCTATTGCCCCTTCTGCACCCGTACTTCCCGCGGCTATGCCTAGCAACCATTTTGAAAACAATATATTACTCAACAGTTCAGATTTGACAATAAATAATGCCTTAAAACACCTTTTTGTTGAATGATGGTTTAAAGTGTCAAATGTGTCAAGTGTTAAAATGTCATTTACGATTAAATTGTCCCTTTATACTGGATGGCACGTCGCTTTTTGATGACATCAAGGAGGGATTCCATTTTAGAACTTACCGCTACTTCCTGTAAGTTTAAACTTTAATTTTTCTAAATTTCTTCACAAACCGCATCTTGACTGAGGTAAAATTATGATAAATATTTACCACAGGTGCCCCCCCACCAAACTAAGTCATAATTAGACAAAATTGAGAACCTGTCATATAGACTTTAACTCCAAACTCTAAAGAACAAGGTTGCTTTGAAAGTGCAAAATCAATGCAGCAAACACATTGTACATTTGTTTGAGCTGTTTTAACCAGCTGCATATAATGTAGAGGGGTGAGAGTGCATTTATAGACCCTTTTAAGTTTGTAAACAAAAATATTCTAAATTCGGAATGGAGGCAAAAGTGAAGTAGAACATAATGTGCATGAGATTAACCTCAGAATATCACAAAATATGAAAAATGCAGATGATTTTGGAAAAGTAAAACCACTCAGACACATGTGAGGGACATCAGAGCTGCTTTAAACACATGTATTATTGTATTTTAAATTATGTTTTAGGAAATTATGATAAACTCTTTGCATTTTTGATGAAGGAACAATCCAGATTTATGGGTTTTACTGGAAAAATAAGCAAGGCAAGGCAAGTTTATTTGTAGAGCACCATTCGTACACAAGGCAATTCAAAGTGCGTTACATAACAGGAAAAGTTGCATTAAATCACAAAACACAAAAGGACATACAGAATCATTTTAAAATAAAGCGCTTTAAAAGAGAAGAGTGCAGATAGATCTAGAGAACATGTCAGAGATGTACTTTGATGCTTGGCCAAAGTACATTACTCACAGAAATGTTGAGCCCATAATCATTTTTCATCTTATCTACAAATATGTTAGATACTATACCATAAATTAGATTCTTTTGAAGCTGAAATACAATTTTAAGGCTAGAAAATTGTATTTTGTCTATCATTATATCGTTATAGAAATGCAAACTAACTGACCTTTCTTCCCTGGGAATTCAAATGTGTTGCTTTTTCCAACACAAACACTTAAAACCAGTAGAATTTAGATCCAATGTGAGCTAATGATCAAAAAATGTACAGTCAACTTCCTTTTGCCTCCAGTCGCCTCCATTGATGACGTTACATTTTAAAGGATCAATATGAATAACTTGAGTGCTGTTTGACTGACGGTGAAAGATAAGAACACACTGTTACCGTTTGAATAGCGCCATAACATAAAGTGATCAAACCAAGTCCCATAATTCCACTTTTAGATTAAGAGTTTGAAATCTCACCTGGATTATAAACACTGAACTCTTCACCTCGGTCAGATAAACCGGTTCTGCTAATGTCAAAAGGGGAAATACAGTATGTCTAGTGCTAATGCTTATCCGTCCTTGGGCAAGACACTTAACCCACATTGTCCGCTAACAGCTGATCTGAACAGGAAGGTCAAAGAGTGAGCGTCAATAAAAGTAATGTGCAAATGCTTTGTGTAAGGCACGTGACCTTTTGACCTCAGGGATTTCCTTATCATTGCTTTAAAAGAAGAGCTTCCAGAGAAATCATAATCAACTAATGTGCAATCTGAGAAAGTAAAAGCAACTCTAAATCAGTGAATAAATAAATATTGCCCACTTTTTGTTCAATTTAAAGGAGACGTATTATGCAGCAGATGCTTAGTACGTTGTTTTCACTGTTGTAAAAGTGTTTCAGTTTTGGAAAAGGTGCTTCAAATGCAAACTTGAATGTGTACCCTTCGCATTTTGACAATAAAGAGCGATAATGGTCTTCAATTTGTCATTTCGACAAAATAAAAACTTAATTGAACTATATTTTACTGCAAATTAATAGCCACTTTTTAAAATGGCCTAAAATATTGCCCAAAATTTTCTACAAATTTCCAACAAAGCACACTTTGTCAAGGCCATTTCATGTGATACCTTTTGTCATCGTCATTTTGTCAAAGTGCATTTTAGAAAATAAACATGAACCTATTTTGTTAATATAGAAATAGAAATGTATATCTGCAAGTTTGTCCTGAATTCCAACAAAAAACAAACCTAAAAAACAGCAGTGCGATGGAGCCAAGTAAGTATAAAGGTTCTTGAAAAACTTGAAAACTTGAAAATCGACTTTTAGAGGCCTTCAATTATGTTATAATTGTTTCCCTTCTCATTTACCCTCTCGGAAGTTGTGTTTAAAGTTACTTACTGTGGTTTTTTTTTTCATAATCGGTGATTATGTTGGATTTGTCAGCGCCCTGTAGACATTTTCGGCACAACTGAGTAAACAAAAATCCCCTGCTCTCTCGTGATCTGCAGCTCTCGAAGGCTGACAGCCTTTGAAAACAGTTTTCGTAATATTTATATTGTTACTTCCTGGTTGGTCATGAGCAGCAAATATGACATAGTCAGAGGTAATTCCACAACTGTTACCAAATAACCAAGGGCTAAAATCCATATAAATTACACAATAGTTAAGAACTGACAAATAATAATACCAGATAACAACTTTAATTTGTTGAATGATGGTTCAAACTGTCAACAAATGTGTCAGTTGTCTGTAAATTGTCTTGGTACGGTACGTCGCTTTTTGATGACATCACAGAGGGATTCCGTTTTAGAACTCAGTACTGCTTCCTGTCATTTTAAACGTTTATTTATTAAAATTTCTTCACAAACTGCAACTTCTCAAATGTAAAACTGTAATAACTATATACCACAGGTGCTCTCCCACCAAACTAATTCAGAATTAGAACATCATGAAAACCTGACTGTATTGACTGTAATCTGTCAGTGATGGTACATAAAAGAAGATGTTGTGCTTTTTGCGAGATATTTAGTATCAAAATATAACATGCGTAGATCAGGATTGTACATTTTGTGCAGCAATGTGGATTTAAAATTTGCCTTAAAATAGAAACCAATCTTTCCTGTTCAAAACTGTAGCAAGAAACTGATATTAATTTGTGTTTTTATTGTTTAAAAAATGCATTTGCAACGTTTTTTAACCCACTATGTATGGAATAATAAAACTAGGGGTTAGGACAATACAAGTTTGATATTTCAATTGATACATTCTTTTTTATAACAATTGCTTATGTTTTTAGATATATAAGTGACTAATTCTTGATGTTAATCTCTCAAAAAACACAAAACATGCTGTTAAATACCTGCAATACTCGAACAGCTGATACTGAAAGTTGTCATAACAATAGTGCGTGTGTCTTATCAGTTTGCCATGGCTGTTACGGAGCGTTCGTTATCTTGAGTGATAATGAAAGTGGAAACAGTGAGTCCAGTTGTTTTCATCTGTTTGAGTCAGAATCATCCCAGAGAACCGCCCAGAGATTTGTGGACGGGACAAAGTGCACGACGCAGGGACTTTCCTTATGACTCTATATACACATGACAATAACGTGATCAAGAAAAAATCTAAAAATACAGAATTAACTATATAAGTATGTGTTATTAGAGCAAAGAAGTATTTATATTGTGCAATGAGACTTTTTAAATGCATTATCAAACATATAATAGTTTAACTATAGTAATTGAAGGCTTCTAGATAGAGAATACTTACAAATGAAGTGTAGTATTGGTGAAAATAACAATTTATTTAGTCCTTTTTGACATTTTGATTCAATAATGCCACTGTCTTTGTGATATATTCTTATTTTATTGCGTGTTTAAAAGTCTGTTTAGTCCAGATAACAGTTACTATCATCAAAATCCAACTATTGTTTGATTATTTTCTGTAGTTGATTAGTCATTATTTGTCGATTAATCGCTGCAGCATTAATCGACAGGTCTATAGTCAATAGTCAATATTACAGTGTCCATTGTACAGTACCATTCTGTGTATTAGTCTGTGCATTAGTTTTTGCTTTGTTTTTTTACCTTTATTTAACCAGAAACCAGAGTTTTCGAGATTGTACTTTGCATAAAACATGTTTTATTCACATTTTTACCTTTTAATAGTCATGGGTTTCAGTCACAAAGATTTTTTTCTGTTATATTTGCCATTTTAAGGACTTTTGCTCATAAGTTCTACTTTTGGCATCATTCTGAAACCTGTGGACTAAAGGCTGTTGTGCATTTGTATGTGAGTAATACAGTATTTGCAGTAAAAGTACTTTCTCTTCTGGTTCCTGGGAGGTACTTTTTATCCGGTTACAGCACAGATCTTCCTGATGGAGCTGTTTTTCCAGTTCAACAGGAGTAAGCAATAAACACACGACACAAGGAGAAAGAGGATTACGGTTCATTATGTGGCATATACTGTCACTGCTTTGTCACCAGGAAGAGATCAGAGTACACTAAGAAAGATTATGTGTAAATAACAACATCATTGACAGTAATTAGAATGGTAATGTACAATGGACACTGTAATACTGTAATATCATAGGATTTTTCTCTGATATGATTCACTAAACTTCTAATAATTCTGTTCATTTACAGCAATGGTTCCCACCTTTTTTGTCTCGAGTGCCCCCTAAGCTTTGGCTCACACTCAGAGTACCCCTTAACTTAAGTTTCAGCCAAATTAATGGGTTTACTAGTCACATATTGTCAATTATTACTATTATATTATATTTATGGTCCAAGATTCTCCAAAAATGTTATAAATGTACAACTAATAACACGTTTTCTATTCAGATAAGGACTATTTTATCTTCTTTTAAAACCTGAAACCATTCTAAGTACCCCCTGGTAATTGCTCACGTACCCCTGGTTGGGAAACACTGATTTACAGCACTGACTACTATCATAAACACTTTTTTTTTTTTTTAGATCAGTGGTCCCCAACTTTTTGTTTATCTTGAGTACCCCCTAAGCTTTGACTCACACACTAAGTACCCCGTAACTTGAGTTTCAGGCAAATAAATGGGTTTAAAAGTTACATATTGTCAATTATTATTTTTTTTGTTTTGTTTTAATTATATTTATGTTTCAAGATACTCCAAAAAGATGCTAAATTTCCAACTAATAACACTTTCTGTTCAGATAAAAGTGCATTTCATCGTCTTTTAAAACCTGAAACCTTTCCAAGTACCCCCTGGTCACGTGCCCCCTGGGGTCCCCGTACCCCTGTTTGGGAATCACTGTGTTAGATTATTGTAATAGTTATTTTTTAGCTTGATTTTGTTATTGAATGTCTCTCTTCTCCTGCTGTTTTTGAACTATGCGTTTCAATCTTATCTTAGCAGAATCGCCAACTACTACTATTGCTACTACTACTACTACTACTACATTAGGCCCACTACTACTGTTTTAACCCGTATATATTTAAATAAAGATAATATGTGTTAGACGATTATATACGACGATTTATATACTTAAAGTGCGTATGACAGGCTTTAACAATTTTCTAATTTTGATTTTATTTGATGTATTAATACGTATTGTACAAACAAATCTAGCTGTAGTTTGTGGAGAAAAGTTGAAAAATCTGTTTAAAATTACAGGAAGTAAAAAACTGATGACATCACACTAGGGAGACTCATTCCATCCAAAAGTTACTCACAATTTACCCAAAATAAACAACCTTTTTTTTACCCTTAAAACATGAATTCAACAAAATAAAGTTGTTCACATATTTGTCATTTCCTAGTGTGATGTCATCATTTACAACCAAGAAGTGATATTACAAAATTTTTAAAAATGATAAAAATGATAACATTTATAATTATTTTTAGCAAAACTTTAATCATATTTATCTTACCTGTATTTTTGTTACATGAGTAGTCCAACCTGTCATAGACCCTTTAAAGTCTATATGACAAGTTGTTATGTTTTTCTAATTATGACTTGGTTTGGTGGGAGGGCACCTGTGTTAAACATTTATTATAGTTTTAGATTTTTGAAGTGGCAGTTTATGTAGATTTTTTTGTAATAAAAGTTTAAAATTACAGGAAGTAGTTCTGAGTTCTAAAACGTAATCCCTCTGTGACGTCATCAAAAAGCGACGTACTGTTGAAAATATACAATTTACAGACAACTGACCTATTTTTCGGACCGTTTAAACCATCATTCAACAAAATAAAGCTGTTATTATTTGTCAAATCATGACTATTGTGTAATTGATATGGATTTTGGTCCTTGTTTTCAGACTGGTTGCTAGGTAACAGTTGTAGAATTACCTCTAAAAATGTTCTCCACCGGGATCAAACGGCTTCACTTCAGCTTCATCTGGGTCAAATTTAGGAAACTCTTTTCATCACGTGACTTCGAAACAACGAAATGATTGTTGAAAAGAATAAATGCTCGATGAATCAATCGGCAGAATGATTGTTGGTGTCAGTCTTACTTTGGTGCGAATCATTACTGTCATATTCCAAATAACTAAGATATAAAAATGCTTAAAAACACGTTATTTCTTCATTTTTCTTCGTTTTCTGCGTGAAATGTAGCAAAGGATCATGGTCTATGTAGTTCCCGCTGTTTTGTTTTTGTTTGTTTTTTTGCTGTTGCTGCGACAAAACAAAGCATTTAAGCAAAGACGCATATAATCCAATATACTGTGACAATCCCCACTACTATTGTGAGACTTTTGATGATAAAATGCAATATTTCTGTTATTTTTTACATTCTTCTGACACTATAGGCGCTGTCTCAGTTGTATTTTAAAGACTTACAAAGACTATAGCGTCGTCAGCTGCATGTCAAATGTAATAAATATTGAGGAAATGTCCAATTGTTTAGCTTAAATTTACACAGTTATGTTTTTTAATCAGTAATATATCAGTCACATATTAAATAATCAACATTTATCCCAATTTTATTTTATTCTGCAATCAATATATGCATGTTTCTTGTATATTTTTAACTGATGCTGAAATAAATAAATAAAAACGTAACTGAATTCACACCAAAAATGTGTAAACGTTTAAAATACAAAGCTTTATTAGAATTAGAATACGTTTTATTGACATCATCAGTGAACAAATGTCAATAAACTTGCTTCAGCAATATCGTAGAACAATAAACAATGAATAGTTTTATAAGAAAATAAACTATGATGAAAAAAAATACAATAAAAAAATCATGACTTTCATTTTGTGTTGAACTAAAACCTTTCTTTTTTTGCTTTTAAATCCTTGTCCATTGTATCTATACCATTTATTATTATCATTGTGTATTATTTATTTGTTTAAATCCAAATATGGCACAAATCTATAAAAATACTGTAAAAATGACATTGGTTTTGAGTTGTTTACCACATGTGCGTGTCCTAATGCCATCAGATCTTTGGCAGAGATAATCCGCGGACCTTAAATATGTAAAGATTACTCCTGTATTATTGTTGTCAGGGTTAAACCACTGGAGGTGTTTTTGTCAATGCTGTTTATTTCAGAGCGGATTAAAAAATGGAAACCAGCCCTTTGTTTTCATCTGTTGTGAGATTCCCTTTTTTCTGACAAATATTTTCACTTGACGATCAGTAAAAGTGGAAAAGCTCATCACATCTGTTGGTTTGGTGAGAAAAACGTAAATGAATGGACAGTTTATTGGTTTTAGTTGATCTTGGATGAAATGTGTGATTGTTTTTCTTGTATTACTCCAATATATTGAAGAATTCACATATATTTACCAGGACCAATAGACCCTTTAAAGGTTTGTCAACAAAAACATTCTACATTCAGAATGGAGGCAAAAGTGAAGTGGAACGTCATGTGATTTCACTGAGAAACTGGGATTAACCTCAGAATATCACAAAATATGAAAAATGTTGATGATTTTGGAAAAGTAAAAGCCTCAGACACATGTGAGTGACATCAGAGCTGCTTTAAACACATTTATTATTGTATTTTACATTATGTTTTAGGAAATTATGATAAACTCTTTGCATTTTTGATGAAGGAACGATCTAGATTTTGGGTTTTACTGGAAAAATATTCACAGAAATGTTGAGCCCACAATCATTTTTCATCTTATCTACAGATATGTTAGATACTATTCCATAAATTAGATTCTTTTGAATTTCAAATACAATTTTAAGGCTAGAAAATTGCATCTTGTCCATCGTTTGTCATAGAAAAGCAATCTAACTGACTTTTCTACCCTGGAAATTCAAATGTTTTGCTTTTTTCCAACACAAACACTTAAAACCAGTAGAAGTTACATCTAATGTGAGAGAATCATTGAAACATTTACAGACTTCAACTACAACTTCATTTTTCCTCCAGTCTGGAATTTTGATGACGTCTCGTTTTAAAGGGTGTAAAGTTTGTAGTGCTTTTTCATTCATAGTTTTTCCCCCAGATTTGTCTTTTTTAACAAATTAATGTGTAGAAGAAGCTGTATGTTGACACAAGCACAACACAACAACTTATTGAATATATATCATGTAAATGCATTGTCTTATGATGGATTATTATTAATTAATGATAAGGTTAATAAACTGTTGAAAAGTACAACTTGTTACAAATTTTAAAAGATTGATATCTGAAAAAATCTAGCTGATGAACAAAATATAACACGTTGGACCATTAATTTGAATTACATCGCAAATACTGTGCATTTCTTCTTGTTTTTCACCTTTTGATAGACGACTTATATAATAATGTGATAAGGATAAGGGTATCGGTGGCTCAGTAATAGAGTAATCGCCCACAAAGAAGTACATTTACCTTGTTTATGTGATCGACAGATGTTGGAGGAGCTGTAGACAATTTTGGCAAAAAACTGAATTGCAATTTTTCTGACAAGCATGCGACTGCGCTGCAGGTGAATAGGAAACAATCTTAAATTTAAAGATATTAATTTGAAACTTCTCCTGTAGTTTACTCAAATAAATTTAACAACAAATATATATTGCCAGTTTTTCATCATGCCATGCTTTCATGTAGAAATAAGGCATTTTATGTGTAAAAATGGGCAAAAATACACATATTTCAATCTGAAAAAATGATAAAAACCAGGTAAACACATATTAGTTACAAAAAATGTATATAGAGGATTTTGGATTTTTCATTTAGTTTTTACATAAACTAGATTGGACTGAAAATTGTCCTAAAAATTCAAATTTCACCTAATCTTTTTTACATAAAACTTCAATAAATCAGTTTTAGAATTAGATATCAAGAATCCTTCTGTACGTTTCGTCAAAATCTTGTTGAGTCATAGATTGTACAGTTTGGTGCAGGAGCTACTTTAAGGCTGATCTTTATGTCTCTGTGTGAGAAAAATGCATTTTAAGAAAACAGCCTTTGAAGTTACAATGTCCCAGAGAAATCTATGGATGAAGTGGAGTAAATGGAAGAATAAAAAAGAATATAAATATTTAGGAGCAAATTGGAGAAGTTTGTTGTTTCCACATGAAAGCCGATATGTTGAGAGAGCAAACGGACCAAAAAAACAAAAACAATGCCTTTAGTGTCTCACCTTAATTGTAAGAATGTGTAATTGCACATTTTAAACACGTCAAGGAACATTTACAACTGTTAAAACGAATCAAGCAGATTTTACACATCAGTGAGACATACTGTATTTTGTTGTCTTTGCAGTCTTTGCGGTCTGGTACTGGCCGTTCAAATTGCAATGTCCCAGCTGTGGTTAAAGAGCATTTAGCCTTGTGCACTTTATCATAAAATTAAAAAGTAGTGCTGTCACTGACGATTATTTTATTAGTCGACTAGTCAAATGATTATTTCTGTTGTAGATTTAGACTTTTTAAATGCATTATCAGCCAAATAAAGGTTGAAAAATGGGACCAAGACTTCTACACAGCAAAAAATGTAAATTTCGCATCGCCTAAAATGGCTTGAATGTATCATTTTTATCTGGAGTTGACTAGTTTTGACTCGATGAAATTTAATCGCTGATGTGATGCAGAATATTTCACTGGTTTCAAGGTATTTCTGATAATTCAACTTAAAATAAGAAAATAAAGTTGCCAGTGGTGTAAGTAAAATTATCTTAACCCAGTGGCAGATAAATTTGACTTGAAGTAAGAAATAATGTATTCAAACAAGTCAGAAACGGTTTGAAACAAGTAAAAATAATCTAGTTCTATTGAATAAATAGTCTTTACTAATCTTAATGAATCAGTTGATTCATTTAGATAGTCGACTAGTCACAATTAGTCATTAAATTGTTATAGTCCTAGAAAACTATATATATTTGTTCTGTAATGTCTGTTGCACAAGCTTCTTTAGAGTTACAGCACAACGTTCAGTCATTCAGCATCAGTTTTTTCAACATACTTTGCATTTTGTTATCATCATTTTGATGACTAGTTGAGCCAGTTTACATCTAACATTAGCGTATGATGCTACATGTTGAACAATCTCTGGCTCGTTTCCACAGAGCCCTCTGCTTTAATTCCCACGAAGACACGTTTTCACTTTTGATTAATACTTCTGTTGAATTTGAATAGTCCTGTCATCCTTATTCTTTTCACAGATGGATAATTATTGTGTAACAGGAGCAGCCACTGTTTGCTCTGTTGGAGTCAGAGAGTCTTATCGGTTTCTAAAGGCCTTGATTACTTTACAATTGCAGTATTTACAATGAACCTGTACTGCCCCAGTGGCACGCACAGTTCTGTGAGTCAGTCGACGACAATGAAACAGTCACAAGACGCTTCTCTGAAAGGGTTAGGCGTTTAACTGCATTGCAAAACAGATGATCTAATGCAGGGGTGTCCAGAGTTTTTACATCAAGCTCCGAACACAGACAAAACGAAACGATGTGCAAATCTCTCGACACGATATTCTCTCAATATGAACCTCACAATGTGATAGGGCTGGGTGGTACGCTGACAAAAATCGAATTGTGTGACAATCTGCTATTTTTGTGAAATCGTGGTATGGTGATTCACTGTTTGTCTCTTTAATGAAGCTGTCTGTTCAAACACACTTTTTCTCCTGTTGTTTAGCCTCTGAAGCCTCTGAGCAGATGACTTTATTCACCTCTTAAAGACCAGGGCTAAACTATTAAACAAAATAGACACAACATTGCAATTTTAATGAATGCAATTGGCAAATCACAAAGGCTGCAGTTTTTTAAGTGCAATAATTTCTTCCACAAACAACAAAATGTCTTGCTTTGATTTGAATTAAAAACTGCTAACACTGTAGTTTGGAAACAGGTTCTGAAACAAGTGACAAAAACGTGACCAAAAGCAATAAAATATGTTAAAAACCGTCAAAAACGTGCCTACTTATTTATTTTTTATTTATTTATTTTTGGTCGGGACAGTGCATGTTAATGAACATACATGATATACATGCTGTAAACACACCAGATTGTAGCCTTGGGCTAATTTCCATCTGTTGTCCCACATTCACTCTCATTCATTCACACACAGACAGACAAGGACAAACAACCATTCACTCTCACATTCATCCACTACGGGCAATTTAGAGTTGTCAATTAACCTACACAGTCATGTCTTTGGACGGTGGGAGGAAGCCGGAGAACCCGGAGAGAACCCACGGTAACACGGGGAGGACATGCAGACTCCACCCAGAGAGATCGTGTGATGTTGGGGTGGTCCGGGATTCCAACCCATGATCTCCTTATTGGGAGGCAGAAGCTCTAACCGCTCTGCCACCGTGCACCCCCTACAAATAACAAATGCTACTCAATGCAACAAATCGCCACTAAAAGCAACAAAGACGTGACTAAAAACAACGACAGTGCTGCTAAAAACAACAACAAAATGACAAAGACGCATTTAATTATGACAAACACAAGTGAACGTGACAAAAACGCGACTAAAAGAGACAAAATAAGAAATAATATATTGAAACAAGTCAGAAACGGGTTGAAATAAGTAAAATAATCTAGTTTCATCAAATAAATAGTCTCCACTGATCTTAACGAGTCAAAACGTCTGAAATTCAGATTAATATACTGAAATCAACACATTTTAACTCATCTAGAGATTCATTTTTTGCATGTATGACTTGACTTACTTGCCCCTCATGACCCGGTGACTTGGACTTGGACTTGAGACTTGCTTATGAATTGAACATGGGTGACTTACAACTACCATATTTTACAGAATTACAAGTTGATGAAGAGGGACAATCTAATTAAATTCATAAACATTTGTCTGGTTTGCTTCATAGGGTAGAGCTGGGCAATATGGCAAAAAAAATTACAATACAATACAATTGCAATCACAATTTTATAATGATTTAGATTTTATCACGATTCATGTTCACTTTGTATTTTTCTATTGCCTTTAATAGAGCTGCACAATTTAGTGATTTTTCTGACAAGTGCGATTTATGTTTTAATAATAGGATTCTGTTCAAATTCACAATTTAAACACAATTTGGTCGCTTTTAGTCATGTGTTTTAGTCGCGTTTTTTATGCCTTTAGTTGCGTTATTTGTTGGCGTGTTTTTGTTGCTTTTGAATGCATTTTAACACATTTTGTCACTCTATTGTCGCTTGTTTCAGATCATGTTTGTACAAATCCAAAGGAAGATTGTTCCAGATTTTAGCTGCAAAAAACTGAAATGCTGATTCCCCATGTTTAGTCCTGACTCTTGCACCTGCAGGAGGCCGGTCCATGTTTAGACCTGACTCTGGCACCAGCAGGAGGCCGGTCCATGTTTAGACCTGACTCTGGCACCAGCAGGAGGCCGGTCCATGTTTAGACCTGACTCTGGCACCAGCAGGAGGCCGGTCCATGTTTAGTCCTGACTCTAGGCACCAGCAGGAGGCCAGTCCATGTTTAGTCTTGACTCTGGCACCAGCAGGAGGCCAGTCCATGTTTAGTCCTGACTCTTGCACCAGCAGGAGGCCGGTCCATGTTTAGTCCTGACTCTGGCACCAGCAGGAGGCCGGTCCATGTTTAGTCCTGACTCTTGCACCTGCAGGAGGCCGGTCCATGTTTAGTCCTGACTCTGGCACCAGCAGGAGGCCGGTCCATGTTTAGTCCTGACTCTTGCACCAGCAGGAGGCCGGTCCATGTTTAGTCCTGACTCTGGCACCAGCAGGAGGCCAGTCCATGTTTAGTCCTGACTCTGGCACCAGCAGGAGGCCGGTCCATGTTTAGTCCTGACTCTTGCACCAGCAGGAGGCCGGTCCATGTTTAGACCTGACTCTGGCACCAGCAGGAGGCCGGTCCATGTTTAGTCCTGACTCTGGCACCAGCAGGAGGCCGGTCCATGTTTAGTCCTGACTCTAGGCACCTGCAGGAGGCCTGTCCCTGAGGTCCTCAGAGTGTGAGATGGTTCATGTGGCTCTAACATGTCAGAGATGTACTTTGGTGCTTTGGAGAGACTTGAACACAAGCAGAGCTGCTTTAAAGTCTATTCTCTGAGCCTGAAGCCAGTGCAGAGACCTGAGCACAGACTAATGTGATCGTACTTCCTGGTTCTTGTCAGGACCCGAGCAGCAGCATTCTGGATGTACTGCAGCTGTTTTACAGCTTGTTTGGAGAGGCCAGTGAACAGCCGTTACAGTCGTCTAACCTCTTAATTTTCAATCAGTGTGCCAAGGAACAGTGTGCCTTGAAATGTTGTCCAATTTGGATTTACAAATGGATTTAAAATCAAAATTACCCTTTTGTAGTAACCTCAACATCTTTCTACACCAAAAAAAGAAAGCAAAGGGATCAGAAATAGACAACATTTAAAAACGGACAGTGCCAGAGACATTATTCCCCACATTATATCTCAGATTTTTTTTAAACTTAAAGGTCTAAAAGGTGGTATCTTTCCAACCAAAAACATGTGCCAAGGCTCAAAAAAGGTTGAAAATCATTGGTCTAACCTACTGGAGACAAATGCTGGAGACAAGTCTCTCCAAGTCTGGTTTAGACAAAGTTGTTGTTGATGTTATTGATTTGATGTGGCTGACAAAGTTCAAGTCTGAGTCCATTATTACCCCCAGATTTCTAACTTGATTTGTAGGTTTCACAACTCAACTTAAAATATTGCTAGATATAAGTAAAATCAGATGTGGTTAAGGACAGTAACTGCATGTGAGAGGTCAATAGTTGAAAGACAACAGAAGCCGGCTGTGGTTGCCAGGCAGTGCATGACAGGTTACACGAGGAAACAGTCTTCAGGTTGAATTTCACCTTTATAATAAAACATCTATAACAATTGCTCGTAAATGTAAGGTGAGAAGGCCTGGGGTGACGCCAGTGACTCAGAAAACACAAAACAGAAACTCTTTCCTGGACCGTTCATTCAACGCATTCACACACATCCGACATTCCCGCGTTGCACAACCTGTTTTGATTCCGGGCCATAGTTGAGTGTAGTTCACTTTCTATTGCTCAAGGCATTTAGTGTTGTCTGTGGCACTCCTTCTGCAAACACGTTCAGGTTTAGGTAGACTTCATGGCCCCTGTATGTCAATTTCTTCTCCTCAAATCACCTCTTTATCAATAACGAGCAGTGGGTGACATTTCTCCAGATCTCGAGGCAGAAAAGATGGAAGAAACTCAGATGGAGGAAACAGGGACTAGGCAGTATTTTTCAACCTTTTTTGAGACAGGGCACACTTTTTTGTTTGAAAAATTCCTCTGCAAACCTTCTATTAAACTATAACCAAATCTCATGTTTAAGAGTGCAAAACCTTGCAAATTTTCTTTAAATTTGGTAAAGGAGATTGTTTAGGGACACAAGTTGGAATTGTAAGGACTTTGGTTAAGGTTATAGCTGATAACAATGAATCGACTAATCGTGGCTATTCGACTATAAAACATAATTATAGTTATATTTTGATCATCGTTATCTGGATCGTTATATGCAGACTTTAAAGGGGACATATCATGCAAAATCTACTTTTTTGGCCCTTAGATACCTTTTATTGTGTACTGTGGGTGTCTGGTAGTGGCTAAAAGTTGAAATTAATCACTTAAGTAGCTGCAGAGATATATTTATATAAATTTTGCAACATATTTCTCAGTTCGTTCAAATATCCGCATTATCTGTTACGTATTTTTATCTATCACGTCACAGCGGAACTACTAAACAAGGTCAAGAGCTTCCGGCAGAGACCGCCATCTTTATTTTCTTCGTAGCGATTTTGTAGTCCAAGCGCAAAGATGTCAAAGGTGCGAGTGGACAAGTTAAAATGCTCTGTTCTTGGTTGTGTTACCAGCACAACTCATTACACCGACCGCCTGCATGCGAACAACTGAGATCGGCTGGTTACGTTTTATTTTTCGTGGTAATGTACCACCGACAGTGGGGAAAGTTCAGTTTGTGTGCGCTAAGCACTTCAAAGAGGAGTGCTTCACTAACCTCCGCCAGTACAACGAGGGATTTACTCAAAGATTGCATTTGATCGAAGGGTCAGTTCCTTCGGTCTATGGAGATGACGATATAGTGGAGCGGTAAGTCAAGAAACGCTCAAACACTGTGTTTTTATCCAGTCATTCTTTACCTGTGTTCTGGCCATTTGTGAGGGATTAGCATTACACCTGTAGCTGCCCATCTTTTACTCGGCTGTGTTCCAGCTGCTTAGGGCACATGTCTTTATATACACATATAATACATTTATGTTTTAGGTTTTCATAAGGCAGAACTCACATCAGACTGCTCGTAGCTGACGTTAGCATGTCGCTAGCGTTAGCATGTCACTAACATTAGCGCGCAGCAAGCGTAGCCCGCAGCACCTTAACTACACTGACTGACTTGACAGTAGCCTTTTTCCCCGGACTGTTGTTGTAGTAAGATGGTAAAGTGAGGGTCCATTAGACAACCTGCTAATATCTTTCACACACAGTTAAGCTAACGGAGCGCATAGCGAATTACATAGTAGTAAACAAACCATTGAGATGCAGCCATTTGAAGTCTTTGCTGCGGAGGATCGTCGTCTTCGATTTCCTCTTGGTCTGTGTCAGACTCTGGCTCGTACATGTGAGGCTGGATGTTGATGTCTTCGCTTGTTTCCATTTTTTCGATTGTCATTACGTTTATTTCTAACTTTGGAGAAGTTTTGGATCCGACAGACGGACTGTGTTTGGGACTACAACAATGGCTGAACGGGGCGGAGTCTGCGTGCAATGCGCATGGGAGAGGGTGGGGTGCGAACTAACTCATTTGCATTTAAAGAGACAGTGCCAAAACAAGGCGCTCAAAAGCGCTCCTTACAAAAGGGGTAAAAGAGAGGCATGTAGAAAGAAAATTAGGAGGAATTCAGACTGTAGAT
Source organism: Rhinogobius similis (assembly GCA_019453435.1). Lineage (NCBI taxonomy): Eukaryota > Metazoa > Chordata > Actinopteri > Gobiiformes > Gobiidae > Rhinogobius > Rhinogobius similis. The sequence continues at coordinate 9,268,014 of CM033635.1, read as the reverse complement.
TGCAGGTACAGTATATTTAGACCCCAGGTAAATGTTTTAAATGTTCAAAAGGTGAAAATAAAAGCATGATATGTCCACTTTAACCCTCGTGCTCTCTACACTTAAGCTGTGCACATTTGGTCACAGAGCAATATACTTTTTCATATTTGGAAAAAAATCCTTTTTTTTTTTTTTTTTTTTGCATAAATTTTATGATCGGTGATGTTTGGCACCACCCATCAAAGTGATGAAATAAAAAGTAAAATGAAAAATCGATGGGGTCAAAATGACTTGAAGATAGCGGGAGGTTTAAAACACATAGAAAGACATTTTTATAACAGACAGCAGCATTATTAAATCAAAATCTCAAAAAAACAATGAACTATTTCTGATTTTCATCAATAGTTTCTGTATCTATAAGTCTTCAGTCACCACATTTCAGCTTTTATTTGGTTGATATATTTATTTACAAAGACTCAAAGTATAATTTAAATAATAGATTGACTTGCCGATTACTAAAATAATCGTTAGTTGCTGCCCTAAGGTTAAGGTGCACTTTATTGTCCCTGTTTGGAGAGTTATCCTATTGTCCTATTGCCTTTGACCTTTTCTTCAATGCAGCAGTGGAGACTTATCTCCAGACCTTGAGCTTGGTCAGGAGGACCTTCTTCTTGTCAGGTAAAACTGTAAAACCACAAACTCACTGCTCCTGACTGCCTGTCACAGAGGTTTTTTTTTTTTTTTTTAATATTTTGAACATTTGAAAGAAGACTGAAATCAGAACTGCTTAACTACTAACAGAATCGCATCAGAACATAACTACATGGTTTGACACATAATAAGGCAGAATATGTTGCTGTTTGCTAGATAAGTTATGTTAAAAAGCTGTGACAATTCAAATTGTGATTTAGTTGCGATTACGTTAATCAGGTCCACGTCATCAATTAGTGAGTTAGAAGTTCAAGACACTGATCTTAATGTTTCTTGAGCACATACTGGCGCCGATCCAGGGTAATCTCTTCATTCACAGCGAATAAACTGTGCCGAGAGAGAGAGAGAGGGTGAGACAGATAAGAGGGAGACAGATGAGAGCGAGTGAAAGACAGAGAGATGAAAGAGAAAGACAGAGACATATGGAAAAAGACAGAGAGAAAGTAAGAGAGACAGAGAGAGAAAGACATAGAGAGACAGAGCGAGCGAGAGAAAGAGAGAGAGAGAAAGCCAGAGAGAGAGAGAGAGAGAGAGAGGGTGAGACAGATAAGAGGGAGACAGATGAGAGCGAGTGAAAGAGAGAGAGATGAAAGAGAAAGACAGAGACATATGGAAAAAGACAGAGAGAAAGTAAGAGAGACAGAGAGAGAAAGACATAGAGAGACAGAGCGAGCGAGAGAAAGAGAGAGAAAGCCAGAGAGAGAGAGAGAGAGAGAGACAGAGAGCGAAAGACAGAGAGCGCGAGGGAAAGAGACAGACAGAGAGACAGACATAGAGAGAGACAGAGAGCGAGAAAAAGAGAGAGACTGAGAGAGAGACAGAGAGAGAGTAGATCAAATACATCGATAGGACTCTTTTCCTAACAGCATTTCCTTGTGCAATATTTTTAGTTCCAGTCCCTAATTGTTGCACGTTTGCACAGACAAGGAACTAGAGACCATGGCCACACTTTTGGGACTTTTTTTTTTTTGCAGGTATTTTCCACTCAGACCAGGAACACAAGCCGTGACACAAACACAACACATTCATTCCTGGCTTGTTCTCGGTACTGTTATATGTGAAAATACCTACAGAGACAGATGGACAGGGATGTAAACGAGAAAAGGGAGAGAGACAGAGGGGAGAGAAGGTGGAAGGGGGACTAACGAGAGGGAGAAGAAGAGAAAGAGACAGACTGTTTTCTAGAGAGAGTAAGAAGATGGATGAGAAACTAAGATGAGAGAAGGAAGAGAAAGAGGCAGACAGAAAAGGACAGAGACAGAGGGGAGAGAGGTGTTTCTAAAGATAGAAGATGGAAAGGAGACTAAGACGAGAGAGAATGAAGGGAAAGAGTCGGACACAATAGGGAGAGAGACAAAGGGGAAAGAGGGGTTTCTAATGAGAGAAGATGGAAAGGAGACTAAGATGAGAGAGAGGGAAAGAGCAGAGAGACAAAGGGGAGAAGGGTTTCTAAACAGAAAAGATGGAAATGAGACTAAGATGAGAGAGAAAGAAGAGAAAGATAGAAAAAGGAGAGAGACAGAGAGGAGAGAGGGATTTCTAAAGGGAGAAGATGGAAAGGAGACTGAGACGAGAGAGAAGGAAAAAAAAGAGAGACAGAAAAGGGAGAGCGACAAAGGGGAGACGGGTTTCTAATGAGAGAAGGTGGAAAGGAGACTGTGACGAGAGAGAAGGAAAAGAAAGAGTCAGAGAGAAAACGGAGAGAGACGAAGGGGAAAGAGGGGACTCTAAAGGGAAAAAAATGAAAAGATACTAAGAGAAGAGAGAAGGAACAGAGAGAGTTGGGCAGAAAAGGGAGCAAGACAAAGGGGGGAGAGGTTTCTAAAGATAGAAGATGGAAAGGAGACTAAGACGAGAGAGAGGGAAGAAAAAGAGAGACGAGGGCGGAGAGAGGGATTTCTAAAGATAGAAGATGGAAAGGAGACTAAAATGAGAGAGAAGGAAGAGAAAGAGTTGGACAGAAAAGGGGGAGAGACAAAGGGGAGAGAGGGGATGCTAAAGATAGAAGATGGAAAGGAGACTAAGACGAGAGAGAAGGAAGAAAAAGAGAGAGAGAGGTAGAGAATGCGGCTTAGAGAGAGCGGCAGAAGAGCAGACGGATCAGAAAGTCTGGGGTCGGCTAAACTGAACCTGTCGCTGTAAAGACTTGACCTGCTCCCATTGAAAACACTGATCTAATCTAAAGTAACAGAGAAAGCTTCACATGCTCCACAAACGTGTCGCTGCAAAGAGCCTTCCTTTCTATTTTCTGTTTTTGCTCATTTATTTAACCAGGAAGTCCCATTCAGTACAGTGTAGAAAGTTGCAGTTTTCTTGAATGTATTGATTTATTACAGATTCCAGTACAATATACATGTTTTTAATGATTCGAGCATGAAAAAGATTATTTTCCCAGTCCTATAGACACTTTAAAATGTGATGTCATCAAAATGAGGTTGACTGCAAATATTTCAATGATTCTCTCACATTAGATCTGAACTCTGCTGGTTTTAAGTATTTGTGTTTGGAAAAAAGCAACACATTTGAATTTCCAGGGTAGAAAGGTCAGTTAGTTTGCTTTTCTGTAACAAACAATGGACAAACTACACATTTCTAGCCTTAAAATTGTATTTTAGCTTCAAATTAATCACATTTATGGAATAGAAAGACCTTTTATAATAAAGTGACGTGATATTAATAAATCAAAATGTCAAAAAAGAATAGATCATTGCTGATTTTATCAATAATACACTTTATTCATAAATATTGTCTATCTAGAAGCCTTTAATCCCATATTTCAACTTTTATTATATATATTCAAAAAACTAATCACTGACTAGTTGACTACTAAAATACTCATTGGTGACAGCCTTAATGTGGCATGACCACAGTTCTTAATTTGTTGGATTATAAAAAGCTCCACTGCAAAAAATAAATTTGTAGATGAGTTAAAATGTATTGTTTTCAAGATATGAATCTTAATTTCAGACGTTTTCACTAGTTAAGATGATTTATTTGATGGAACTAGATTATTTTATGTGTTTTAAATGTTCAAATTATCTGACAATGGATTAAGACAATTCTACTTACCCACTGGCAAATGTATTTTCTTATTGAAAGCTAAATTATTCAGTCAGAAATACCTTGAAAGCAGTTAAATATTCTGTATCACATCAGCAATTAAATCGAAAAACTGCTAAAATCCAGATAAAAATGATAAGTTCAAGTCATTTTAAGATAAACTATATACACTTTTGCTGTGTAAATGTCCTAAAATCTTGGAAGCGAAAAGATCAAATTGAAAAACATCATTACGAAACAATCACTTAGACTTGGACAAACTCTTTTAAACAGTACATACACATTCAAAGTGTAAAATTCAAAGTATGAACCAATAATGAGACAAAACCTAATGAAAAACCACTAAATCCCTTAAATAACCTGTTGAGATGGACTGTCCTCGACTGTTGTCCCGGTCTGAGTGCGATTATATAAAAGTGTGTCTGGCTCACGGGGTGTCCTGTTAAAACGAGTCCAGCCCAAAGTCTTCTCCCAGACTCTAAACCCCGTGAGCCTGAGCCCAGACTGTCTGCAAATTAGAGAAATTAGCCCTGTCCAAAGTGTGGCGGCGTAACAGTGCTCTCCCTCCCGCCTTCTCTCCCTGCGCACCATATGGCGGCCAATTTACGGTTTCGCCACCAGCCAAGTTTACTCCGACCAACCGGCGACGACAAATATAGACCCGCCGTTTACTGTCGACTGATGTTTGGACAGTCTTGGGAAATTTGAGTTTATTGCAGCTTAGTTTAACAAGATTTTTTTGAATTAATAGATTATATATTGGATTTTAGATGATATTGTGAGCTGTCTTTTGAAGATTAGCAACATTTGAATGTGGAGTATGTCGTCTATATCTGAGGTCTGAGAGTGTTTGTGTATAAAAATAAACTTAAGGCGAGACACAACAGGCAAATCTTATTTTTAAATTTTTTTGTTTTTTGGTCAGTTTACTCTCTCAACATATCAGCTTTCATGTGGAAACAACAAACGTGTCCAATCTGCTCCTAAAAATGTTTTATTTTCCATTTAATCCACTTCATCCATAGATTTCTTTGGGACATTGTAACTTCAAAGGCCGTTTTATTAAAATGTATTTTTGTCCCACAGAAACATAAAGATCAGCCTTAAAGTAGCTCCCACACCGAACTGTACAAACTTGGACTCAAGAAGATTTGGACGAAATCTACAGAAGGATTTTTTATATCTGATTCTAAAACTGATTTATTGAAGTTTTAAAAAAATGAGGCAATATTTGAATTTTTAGGATATTTTTTGTCAAATCCAGTTTACTCAAAAACTAAATAAGAAATCCAAAATCCCCTCCGTAAAGTTTTTTGTTACTCATATGTACAAAATGACCTGGTTCTGTCCATTTTTCAGATTTATATGTCCCAAATATGCATATTTTTGGCGGTTTTTATATACACACATAAAATGCCTTACATGAAAACATGGACAGAAACTGAAAACAAATATATTTCTCTCTTGCATTTATGTGAGTAAACTACAGGAGAAGTTTCAAATTGATATCTTTAAATTTAAGATATTTTCCTATTCACCTGCAGTGTCTCACCTTAAAACACATCTTTTTAAATTTACTTTTAATTAAAACTTAAGCATGAGTTAAATTACGTTTACTTCAGTCTTTTGTTTTATGTTTTTTTAACTTTTAGGTCTATTTACAGTGCCCTAATTTGGATTTCTATGCATGTTTATCACATTCTAATTGTAAGGTTCTCCATAACCTTTAGGAGCTTTCTCTGAGTGTCTGTTGCTAATTGTTGTATATGTGAAGCTGCATTTTAAATGTATGAAAAGTGCTATACGAATAATGTTTGACTGATTAATTGAAAAATGGTACAAAAAAGATTATTTTAAAATAAAACATGGACAAAAGTTATGTTGTATACTTTCAGTTAAAGGTATATGGTGATATTTCTGCACTTATGTGGTTAATTTTACATAATTTTCACATTTGTCTGAGATTTAAACCTCAACAAATACATTTAAAGCCAGAAAACACATTTCTGTTCATTTGACATCGTCTGAATATTGTTATCGGTTTGTTCGTGTCGCAAAATACACTTCATAGAGAAATAATTTGATTTAACATATCTCAAAATGTGAACATGAAGTTATTGAATCACACTCTTTTCCCCAGTTCATTTACCGATTTACATAATTTTACTTTATAATAACTTGTTTCTTGAGTTTCCAACATCTCAATAAACAACATTAGATAAGATTGTATACATGCAACATATTACAACTACAAATCTCAAATCTGTACATTCGAAAAAAAATGTTGCTGAAAACTACTAAACTAATTAACTAACTAACTATTAAATTGCAAGCTGCGTGGTCGCTCACGTTGCTCAAAGCATCATGGGGGATTGTCGTCTCGTGGTGCCCTAAAGGAAAGATGTCAGCCTCCGTAAAGCAAAGATGGGAGCCTCTGTATCAGGAAGTAACGCGGAAGTAAAGAAAAATAACTTTTTTGGGGTCATGCGCCAATGAGCACACGCCATAGGGATAAACAGGGCGCCATTTTTTGGTTCACCTTCCAGTTTTAATTATAGTTCTGTGGAAGAGATTCAGGCTTATACTGCAGGTTCTGAGAGGAAGAAGAGGAGCTGTTACATTTGTTTATGCTTTATTTTGTCCTTTTTCTGTTTGTGTATAATCTTGGTTACAGTCAGTGGATATTTCTTTTGACATCACTCCCAGAATATTATGTTGTGTGTTTTTGAGGGAAATTGTATTCCTTTTATAAATATGATTTTCACAAATCACAATTTATTATCATAATATTATATTATTATTATTTTCTAGAATATTAGTATATCAGCCCTGCGACGAGTTGGCCACTGTCCAGGGTGTACCCCGCCTAAGGCCCAAAGTCACTGGGATAGGCTCCAGTCACCCGCAACCCCTAACGGGAATAAGCGGTAGAAAATGAATGAATGAATGAATTAGTATATTCTAGAAAAATTATGAGAAAAACAAGCTCAACAAGTTCCTGTTTGGTTTTAAATGTAGTTCAAGCCTAATGGTGGTGTTTTCTGTTTTGTGTAGTTTATCTCCGTTGTTTGTTTCTTGAGTTGTGCAATTTAGGATTGTTTTTGTTTTGTTATGGTTATGTTATGATGGTATGGATGTGCTGTGTGGAAGTTTGTGAAGATTTACCTCCTCTGGTTTGTGGATTGATTAAAAAAAAGAAAAAAGAATCACCCTGGCTTAGTAACTACTTAATTAATGCTCTATCTCTTTAATTAAGTAGTTACTAAGCCGGAATCAATTGTAATTAACTGTTTGTTCATGATAAATTAAGCCTTGGTTCCTGCTTTATTAAGGCTCATTAAGATGTAGTTGTTGTAAAGTGGCACCAAATATTAGTCAAATTAGTGATAAGTGTAGTCACAAAACATTTCAAACTCCATTCAATACTAAGAAATGGACTTGATTCTCAACCAATTTTGATAACACAATGACACACTAAAAATGCTATTTTTTAGGTCAAGGTTTTAGAAAATAGACTGACATTTTCAACTCTAAATAACAATATTTTCTTTATTAAACATCATGGTCTTATACCAGCTGTGATAAAGCTCAAGATCATTCTAAACCTGCTCAAGAAAGGTCAAATTAGTATCTGATGTTTGATACTTTTGTCGACCCTATTAGTGATACAGCCTTGTCATTGATTGTGTTACATCATGTCAACAGAACCTTGTGTCCTTGAGCAATACACATGACCCAAGTTGCTCGTTACATCGGTACCGCGACTTCCCCCTGTGTTTCTTAACCCCATTTTTTGCCCCGCAGGTGAATCGACCTCTGAAGCGTCTGGATGGTGTGACCGAAAGTAAATGGGTTAGTACTTACTCAGACAGGTGTCGCAGGCTTTTCCTTCTTTTTGACTTAACCTACATCTCCTTTCCATCTCTCCCTCCCTCCCTCCCTCGCCAGCAGCAATCCCTCGACCTACGTATCTCCAAGAAAAGAAAAAAAAAAACACAAACAAAACACCAGCGTTATGTGTTTGTGTTGGCGGGGAGGGGGTCTTTAAGGGTCTTAGGGCTAAAGATGTAGGTCAAGACGATGGAAGCACCAGATTGCTCGTTAAGTGCCCATCCAAGCAAAAGTCTCGGAGTGTGTATTTTCTGTGTGGCATCAGGCCGACCATCTGCCGACCCTTTATTCATTCATTTAACCACACACAAAACAGATATTAGTGTCCCAAGTGCGCATCAGTGTGTTGTTGTCCCAGAAGAAGCGCCGGGCGAATGGCTTCAGAGCACGTGACGCCAAACGAGGCGCGCGATTGGCCGAGTCGTGGAGCTATAAACGCCACGCGCTTCAGAGGCAGTTCATAAGCAAATTTGGAAAAGCTACGCGGCAGAACGAGAGAGGACTGGATGTATTTTTGTGAAGAAGTTGGAGCGAGACGATGAAGAGCATGAACTAGCCAAAGATATGGAGCCTACAGCTGAATGAATGTGACAAAGTAAGTGCTAGTTTTTATTTATTTACATTTCTTATTCTTCATTTCGTTCCTCGTGGTTTGGTTTGAAGTGTAAACAAACAGTTCAACAATCTTTCAAATAGTTTGGGTTTCCAGTGAATCAGGAAGTCTGAGAAGGAAGCCAAAAAAAGATAATGAACTGCTGCATTCTGTTAAATAGAGTGCAAGAAATTTAAAAAGAAAAAGATAACTAAAGTATTTTGAGAAATGTCAATAAGTTGTGCTTAATTTCACCCAAAATTGTGGCTGATCTATTTATTTTTTCTAAATATTTTGACAGTTTTTATTTATTTTTTGTATGATATTATTTAGATAAAAATGGTGAACAAGTTTTTGCATCCACTCATAACTTGAAAATCGCGCAATATTTTCTGATTACAATTCAGATCACTACTACATAAATGTTATTATTAAACTGACAAAATAGCAGACAATTTAACCTAAATACACTACCTTTTGTTTCAGATCTTGAGCTTTAACCAGCAAAAACCTAAGACTCGAGGGACCTAACCCTTTTCAACCAAAGTGCGTCTCAACCAAAGCATCGTCTTCAAACCAAACAAGACTCAAAAGCCAACCAAAGTCGAGATATTTCTTGATAAATATCCTTGCAAAGATGAAAATGGAAAGCAGTGCCGCGGACATCAGCAGCTGGAGGGAGATGGATTTCGCTCTGAACTGCACCTACATCGTCCCGGACCAAAACTCAGAACCAAATTTCAGTCTCCCCAAAGCCATGACGTCCATACCCAGAAACCTCACCTTTCAGTACGGAGAAGACAACGAGGTAAGAGAGAAAATTCACAAGTTTATGTCAAATTTAAGGCTGCCAAAGTTGTGTTTTTGGTGTCTAGGGGCATGCATTAACTTGTTCCTTGTGGTAGAGGAATTGTCTTGATTTTTATGTTCAAAAAAGATAGACAAACTAAAATTATTCAGTAACATTTCCAACTCAAGTTTAAGACATTTGCACTTCTTTAAAAAAATCAAACTTCATATCCAGTAATGCATGATTTACTTCTTCAAATCTCAACTTTTTGGATCAATTTTTTATTTAAAAGAAAGGAAAATTGTTGTTTTACTCAATACACCTAAGAGCATATTGTTGACATCAAAATCCCAAATAGATATACATATATGTTTATAATTTTAAATCAATATAAGCAGTCAATAAAGCAGTGGTTCTACTAAAACTACAACAAACGTTTTGGTTCTAACATATCGCCGTCTGCATCTATACACTGTTTTTTCCTTTATGTTTGCTTAATCTTGCTTAAAATTGCCTCACAAAAGTTGTATTAACCATAAAAATCTTTTATTCTATCTTGACCAGTGCATTTTATGGAGTTGAATTTGCTCTCAAAAGTTGTTTTCAAAGCGGTATCTTAGACTTCCACTCTAGGTTTACATGTATTTTCTTTTAGTCACTGCATTTTCAAGTGAATATTTAAATTCCCGATATTGCCGGGCGGTTGCATAACTTTCTGTTGGACCATCTGCATTGGGGGCTCCCTCGAACAAAGGAATCGCTGACTGTAGATGGATTTCACCTGCTTTGCCCCCTGCTCCGTTTAAGTACATTTATACAGCTGAAGACCCACAGCTTGAGGTCACGAGGGCTGTTTGTTTCCTCGAACAACAACTTCACTTTTCTTTATGTTTTAGCGCATTCAAATCCCTAATTTCTACTGCAAACTAGAATTATAAAGCACAAGATAGTGGAAAGGAATAGAAGATTTTAAATTTCGTTGCAAGTTCAATTTGAGTTTTCTGGCAAAATCTTTTATTTCTTCATGAAAAACATGTATGCGTTTCTAAATAAATCTTTCTACATACATCATTAACAAATTCTGTAGAAGTGGTTGCAACACAAGTAGGCAAGTCAATGGAAATGTGAATTGTGTGATTGAATAGACGATAATGGCACGATAATTAAGCAGCAATGGAAAAGGCTTTGTTAAAATGTCATGAAGTTGCATCACATATATCCTAAAGTGGGCCTCTGGCAAACAACTAAGATTCATTGGAAAATCAAACATCATTTGACATGGATGAGTAAATTGTTTGTAATATCCGTGGGCTGCGTTCTCCAGCTGATATGTTGGCAACCGTGTGAGACTGTCTGGGCATGTCAGAAGTGTAAGTTATACTTCCTTGCAGTTTTAAAACCAAGTTGTTATCATATCGATGTCAGAGCTATTGTTACCTTGTTATTATTACCCAGGTCTACTGCCAATCTCACGGAAAAAGCAAGGTTTTGGAGATGAGTTTAGACTTTGTAGCAAAAAAAAATGAATACAATTATAATTATGTAGGCACTAAACTGTACTAGAATGGAGAACAGTCATTTGTTGATTTATATAAAAGGTCTTCATGAGCCGTAATAGTCGCATTTGTGTATATTGTGCTGGATCCATTTATTATTTAAAGAGACTGATCAAAATATTTGCCTAATCGTCCGGTCCTATTGCATTGTGTAATATTTAGCAAGATGTTTAGTGCACAAAATAAGCAGTTTTGAAAATGGGGAAGCAGGAACGATGTCACACTCACTTGTTCGTAGTCTTTGATGCGTTTGTGGTCGCCTCAGTTGAATCTTCCTCTTTTCTCTTGACGGACAACACTTTCAACTACAGTTCCCCTTTTTAGGATTGGCCCGAGTCCGTCTTTCTGTGCATCACTTACGGCAACTGGCTTTCCTTTCTGTATTTTGTGTCTATGGTTGCAAAATACAAAACATTAATATAGTTATGAGAAAATAGGACTGATTATGTGACCTTTGTGATCGTAATCTTCTGTAGACCACACTTGCATGCTTTCCTGTAACCTTAGTTTGTGTAGTTTCATTTTAAACATGTCAGTCCTTGAGAACAAAAACTGGGAAATTCACATTTTGTAGTCCTATTTTGTATAAAACGATTACCAAATGAATACACTATATAGGTGTGCCTCAAGGTTCAATGTTAGGCTCGCTATTAATTTATATTTTTAACAAATTTGAGAGTGAATTGTTAGCATTTTCTAGCACACCCATGTTCCCAAGCTTGACGATAAGGTTGCTTTGGGTACGTTCCACACACTACATAAAAAATGGGACTAAACCAGGACTAGAAGTGGACCTAAACCTTGCCCAAACAAGGACCAAAGTGTGAACGCAGCCTCAATTGTACTTCAATTTGACCCGTTCAAAAATACTTTAACAAAAACTGAAATACGCATTGAGCTAACGTAATTTTCTTGGCATTTTTACCCGAAAGCGTGCCATGGCGAGGGTATAGCGGGGCAGAAGGGGCAGCGAGGGCGTCAGGGGCACGTGGCAGATGGGGCATTAGTAACGGGTGCCAGAAAAGGGGGGCACGGAGCGAGAGAGGAGCATCGGGGTGGAGTTAATACGGTGAGCAAAGAGGGACATATTGTGTAAGGAGTGTGAGGGGGATTTAGGCTTGTACACTCAGATTAACTTTCGTCAAAGAGGCAAACAGGCATCAGGTTTCAAGCAAATGATACAGTATTAGTACAGAATCTTTACTACTACTGCTGCGGATACTATCTAACTAATATTATACTACTTCTACTACTGTTGTTGTGGTCACAGAGAGCAAAATACTTTTACATCAATTAATCTTCACGTTGGGTTTCACTTGATAAAAATGCAAAAACAGAAACAGAATAGACATTGTTTTTTGTTAAAATTGGTTTATTGAAATGTATAACTACTACTATTACGACTTATCGTTTCTGAGAAAAGTGTACAGGGTAAGACTGTGCGCTTTTTCTACTTCACATATTTCTACTACTACTACTTCGATTACAACTATTACTATTTCAAATCTTTTACTTTTACTTATATTTTTCCTATTTCGACAGTTTTTGACAAAATTCTAAAGTGTAAAGGGTTTGGCATTGTGCGTCTTTCTACAAATACTACTACTACAACATCGACGACTACTACTACTACTACTATTACTACTGCAACTAATACAATTTGTCATACTTTTACTCATATTTTCAGTTTAATTAAGTTTGACTAGCATTGACAAGTGCTGCATCGTTGCCCCACTAAGGAACACTCATTTATTTACTCTTTCCTTACCCCTTTACCCCCCTCTATAAACCCCTATAATAAAGCGTTTAAGCACCATTTATTATTTACGCTCCGTCAATGAAACACAAAGTCCCGGGCCCCAGCGGCTGCTCGGCACAAAGCTTCAGTTACATGTAGCTTCAGTAATTAACCTTCGATACAACCCCTGTTCACACTAACCCCAGCGCAACACCACATTCACTTTCACAGCCCTTTGTGCTCGTTCAGGGGGTACGTTAGGCTAAAGACAATGGGAGGAAGATTAACTTAAAATCTATGTTCATGAGTGTAAATAAAATATAGTACGTATATTGTGCGTCAGGCTGAAGACATTGAGATGATTAACTTAAGAGCTATTATAATTTTAGTCCAATTTATGTTGTATAAACGATTACCAATTAGTTTCATGATAAAAATACAAAGGTGTTCCACAGGGTTCAATATTAGGCCCGCTATTATTTAACATTTTTAATACACTCTGTGAATAAATATATTTGTTCGCAACCTATTATACATTTAATCAATTATTTTTCAAATGTTTACACTTAAATGCAATCAAATGGCAACAGCGTTGTTAAGTCTAATATTACTACTGCTAGAAAAAGAGGAAATAACTTTATACAGTCATAATTTATGTTGTATATTAAATACACTATAAATAAATAATAAATAAAATATAGTTAAATAAAAGGAATTACAATTTTAATCAATTGTTTTTCCAAATTACACTCAAAGTGTATACTAATTGTATCTACTACTACTACTAATACTTTTACTAATGTTTAAAATAGCTGTAGCTTACACCTAAAAAATATGAGTCATAAAGATAAAACTATATTAAATTTATCAAATGAAAATGGGAACGTCATTTTAAGAGATTTTTCTTTATGTTTCCAGTTGTTTAGTGTCAATACTTGTTTAAATAAGTGCCTAGTTTTGTCTTTGTCTTATAATTGATTAGTATCTGATGTTTGTTCATTTTGAAACATTGTGTACATGCTTTACAAATAAGCTTGCCTCGTCTTTTGCCATACAGGAGTATTGAAACCATGTTATTTTCAACCTATAGTTTCCTAATGTTTGACTCATCATACCCTCATTTCCTGTACATTTCTGAAGAGACAAAATGTTCTACTGAAAGACATTCATACGCCATGACTACCAATGATTTTAACGTTTCCCTGTTTAACCAAAGCCGGAAATTTTTTGCTATCTGTTCCTGGGAAGTCTGTGCAGTTGGTAGTTTTAACTATGATGCAACAAAACATTTTCAAGCTGTTGAATCTGTCCTTTACGAGCGCTTCAGGGCAAAAGAAATTACATGCAATTATCAGTTATTACTACATTTCAAAACACCCTGTCCTCCTCTGTTGTACTCCTCTCTCTTTCTAACTCTTGATTTCAGAATTTTACATTTGTTTAACAGATTTAATTGATTTATTCAGTGTTTTATCTGCTATAGGGGTCAAATTTTCCTCTCACTTGCAAATCTTTTTTTTTTTCTGTAAATAAAGCAAAACGACGTTGAAACAGTAAAAAAAATTGACCTACTAACTGAATAATGGACCTCATCAAACCACTAAAATCACTATACATATTCAGAATTTACGTATTTCTAACAAATGTGTTGTTTTATTTTATTCTATTTTATTATTTTATTCTATTCTCATTATAATATCATAATTCAAAGCGTATTTATTAGAGTAACGGCCTATTTTTTGTATTATCTGTGAATCTGGCATATTTTTGATCAGTTTTATATGACATTGCAACACTAAAAATGTAAATAAAACTTCTTTCATCTAGTTTTATAGATCTTTGCAATCGATTTAAATGGAACTGTGTATATTTTCTTGTGCATCTGTCTTTCTTTCTTGCTCAGGTGAGGCGTGAGAGGTCAGGAGTCAGTGGAGTAGGGCAGAGAAAGTAAAGTTGGATTAGCTGCTTTTAGAAACTGGGTCACCTGTCTTCTGTGTTGGTCTGGGTCAGTGGGACAAAGCCAATAAAACCACAAAACGTAAACATCAGATTAGACTCAGGTCCTTGTTTACCTGCTTTAAAATAGTCACTTCTAAAGAGGAACGAGGATTTGGACAGTCAGACGTCAAACCAATTGTTATCACAACTACGGCTGATACGACTATGATGATTATTGTGAGACGAAACATCACAATAATTATAAATCGTCATATTTTGATAATCGTAATTGTTATCTAGACTATGCAGACAATAAAACACATACAAAAAGATGTTTTATAACTAAGACAGGGGCATTATTAAACCAAAATGTCAAAAATGTCTGATTTTCCTCAATAATGGACTATTTGTAAATACTTCTCTAAAGGCTTCTCTATCTAGAAGCCTTTGGTCACCACATTTGACCTTTATTTAGTTGATAATGTATTTAAAAAGTCTCAACGTATAATAGAAATAATCGTTTGAAATCGAAAAATATTTGATGACTTGCCGACTAATCCAATCCATTTTTTTACCTTTTTTTATATAGCATATTTTATAAACTGAAACATTTCTAAAGTACTGCACGGAAAGCATAAAAAAACAACTAAAATAAATTGTTTTATAATAGATTATCTTTTATTATGTGACAAACTTAGCTGATTAAAAAAGATGAATAGACGGAATTGAAAGGACTTGATTTTGCTTCTTAAATGATTCTTTTGACTATATAATCATGTTTAGTGACTTTATTATCTTGACATCCCTAATTGAAAATAGTAGATCTGTTTATCTCATCATGTTTTCTCCCCTCGTGTGTGTCGCAGGTGACAGGCGTGTTCAGTAAAGAGTACATCCCGATGGGCACGCGGTTCGGACCATTACAGGGAGACATCTACACCAAAGACACCGTCCCAAAGCATGCCAACCGCAAATACTTCTGGAGGGTACGTACAAACCACGCTTTGCAACACCACTTTACTCCAACAAGAAAATATGTCTGACTTCTCTTATGTATTTGGAATTCTCAATAGTTACACACATTTTTGTAAAGCATTAACTCAGGGCTATTCAACTGAAGGCCCAGGGGCCAAATCAGGCCCTCCAAGGGACATGATCCGGCCCTCAACCATCTTGGAAAATATAGAAAATATTATATCTTTTGTTAGTGTTTTAGTCCTGGTGCAGTCCTGGTTTAGACCTGGTTTGATCCTGGTTCAGTCCTAGTTCAGTTCTGGTTTAGTCCTGGTTTAGATCTGGTTTATACCTTGTTTTGTTCTGGTTTAGACCCGGATTAGACCTGGTTCAGCCCTGGTTCAGTCCTGGTTTAGTGCTAGTTTAGACCTGGTTTAGACCTGGTTTTGTCTCGTTTAGTCCTGGTTTAGACCTGGTTCAGTCAAGGTTTAGTCAAGGTTTAGTCAAGGTTTAGTCCAGGTTTAGTCCTGGTTTAGTCCTGGTTTAGTCCTGGTTTAGTCCTGGTTCTGCAGATGTGGTTAAACTCTTTTGTATTACTTTTTCTCGTATTTCAAAAGCGTTGGACTTGTTTCTGGTCTCGAGGACAAAACCATCAGAAAAACCTGGCCCTCGGTGAAATAAAGTTGAGCAGCCCTTCGTTAGATGTTCCCACCGATGCCAATAAAGCAATGCACAAGTTTAACAACACACAGTAGTATTTTTCCCCTCGGTTTTGTATTTACAATGGCAAAAGTACTCTTGACTCTATGCCGCACTGGCTCATGAGAAGTGGCACTGGCGCATTACTTCCTTTAATGAAAAACTACAAACACGTCTGCAGAGCGTCAACGAGGAAACGGAGCGGTTCTCACGCGAACAAAGAGTTTTGCTCAAATTTTTTTTTTTTTTCTTCATTTTTATTTTGGGGAAGTTCAGATTCACTCTCACACAATCGTCGCAACTTCAACAGACGGATGCCGACTCAGACGCAAAAAGGAAGAGGCTATTGTTTAACCCTTAACTCATCTACATTCAAGGATACATGACACAACAACTGGTACTTTTACTTCTACTACTACAACTAAAACTGCTACTGAGCTGCTGCTGCTGCTTTAACTACTTCTACTCATACTATTAATACCACTTTGACCTTAAAAATGTTTGGTACTGTATGCCAAAATGATCAAAATAAACATTATCTTATCACGACTACTACCAGAAGTGCGTAGAGTAGCCAGAATTTGTACTCAAGTAAAACAATCGGTACTTGTAATAATATAACTCAAGTAAAAGTGCAGGAAGAGTGGAGTTCTTGCTGATTTTCTAACTTCGACTTTATTTCATGTAACTATAAATTATAGTTTTACACCAATTAGTAGCTATTAGTGGAGAATTTTTTTTAATTAATTGAAAATGACAGGAAGTAAACAAATGGAGGACGTCACACTAGGGAGACAAGGTTATGAATTCATTTACACAAAAGAAACAACTTTTTTGACCTTATAAACATAATTTTTAACTAAATAAGACGTTCAAATATATATTTTAATCGTCAAATAAAAAAAAAAACTGTGACATTAGATGAGGGGCATACACGATGTTTGCTTTGGTACTTTACTAGTGTGGTGTCATCATTTACAACCACGAAGTGAAATAAAAAACTTTAAAAAATGGCTAAATTTGGATACAATTTGTGAAGAATTTTAGCAACATTGGAAATATATTTACCTGAACTGCATTTTAGTTGAATGCGTAGTCCAAGCTGTCATAGGTACTTTAAAATGTGTTAAAAACCAAGCTGAAGGCATTATAGACTGCCTCAACATCGTGCAATCTTTTTTCATAACTTTAATGTTGATGTAATTTAATGTAATTTTAATGTTATTTGTTTGTTGTAACTGCAAAACTTGGAAAAGAGTTTTTAAGGACTCTCCTGGTTAAATAAAGGTTAAAGTGCATATGACAGGAATTATGACTTTATTCAGTGTATTAATTCCTGTTATATATATAAATTATAGTTTTACACCAATCAAGCAGCTGTTTGTGGAGAACATTTGAAAAATCTGTTGAAAGTCACTGGAATTAAACAAATTGATAACATCACATTGGGAAGACAAAGGTCATAGCATAATTTGCATAAAACAAATGACTTTTTTTTGCCCCTTATGCACAGATTCAACAAAATAAAGGTGTTCACGTGTAATTTTATATGTAAAATTTTTAAAAATCTGTGACATTAGATGAGTTTTGGTCCAGTGTACAGTGTGGTTTCTTGGTAATTTCCTAGTGTGACGTCATCATTTACAACCAGGAAGTTAAAATAAAAACCTAAAAAATTGCTAAACTGGTATAAAATCTGCAAAGAATTTTGGCAAAAATTGAAATATATATATCTTAACTGCATTTTAGTCAAAAGGGTAGTCCAACCTGTCATAGGCACTTTAAATAAAGAAAGAAAAATTATGAGTAAAAAGTATTCAGGGAAACTACTACCCAAGTAAGAGTAAATGCATCTGATTCATAGTTTGAATTTGACGTAATTGAACGGACAAAAAAAAAATAATGGACACAAATTAGATCAATCATTGTGAACTTGAAGATTTTGTCAAACATACACTCTCAAAATGGGAAGAGGAACCAAAACTTTTACTCAAACAAGAGCAGTGCCACTTCTAACTAATTACTCTAGTAAGATTGTATGCAGTCTGAAAACTACTCTGAGAAGTACAATGTCTTTAAAAAGTTGACTACTTTTGCTTTTATAATTTACTTGCTAATCATGTCGCCTATGACTTGTACTTAGAACAAACAAAACCTTTTCTTTTCTTTATCGCCGTCACACGCACAGAGGAAGAGGCCATTGTTTACCATCTCATTCATCTCCATTCAAGGATAAACTGTATGACTTTAAACAACGTTATTAATCCCGCCGGAGAAAGAGATAAAATTCTGCTGCGTGCGTACAAGGTTACTGCTGTTTGACTCATTTAAATGATATCAGCGTTTCCCGTTTACTGTACAATGTGACAATTCTCACTCCAAAGTCTGACATCAAACTTAAATGTATTGCGTTTTTGTTGCTCAAAAACAGAACCTACATGTAAAAATCTTTTGGTTTCAATTGACTAAAATGGGAAAATGTAAGAATAGTGTCTTCCCGGATTTGAGATGATGATGTAAATGTCATTCTCTGACCACAAACTGTCATCAGGATGTATGGGAAATACAGTACAGTATCATCGTCTGCATTAAAGGGACTGCGCCTGATTTTTTTCCCGTAACATTTGTTTTCCCCCAGTGCAGATCAATTATAAAAGGTCAAAATGAGACCGATGTGTGCTGTCTGAATCTAATTATCAAGCGTTTTAAAATGAGGAATACGTTTGAACCTCTGCTATAAGCTTAAAATCGTGGTTTGTACATGTGCTTGAAATCCTTGAAAGAGCTTGAATTTTACTACACTGGAAGGTTGGGAAAGTGCTTAAATTTCAGAAAAGGTGTTTGAAAATGCTTGAAATTTGCCCTAAAATGCCCTAAAATACAGGAAATGACTTCTGATTTGCCCAAAATTTCCAACAAAATGCACTTCTCCTAGCCTAGTGATACTTTTGAAGTGCACAAGTTTCTCACGGTACTGAGTGAAAAAAAATGAATTGGCGGTGTGAATTTTATCTTTGAACCCCTCTAAAATGCACTGGTTCTGTTTTTCGCGTTTTTAGGACAGGAAAAATCAGATACAGTGCCTCTAATCTAACTTCTATATCTTATATAACATATAAATACACAGTTTCCTTGTACTTTTCTGTATACATAGTTGTTCTTGCATGAATTCCTGTGCAGTTTTGGTCTTTTGAGCACAGTTTGACTCCGAGATATGGAGATTCCTTATTGTTTTGAGTCGACTAATCGGTCGCTGGGATATGTCTTTAGTCGACTAAGAATTTCTTTAGTCGACTAGAGTACTATTTTGCAATTTTTGGCTCCACTTACACAAAACTGGCACTAAACTAGGACTAAACCAAGTCTACATCAAGACTAAAGAAGGACAAGTGGCCTACGATTTGTGTTAAAGATCAGTATTTATTGTTTGTTAATGAACAGTAAAACAACAGAAGTCTGCGAGTAAATATATATAAAATTGACCAGGGTTATCATTGCAAGTCAAGAATAATCATTTGTAATTTTAAGATTAACAAACTTGGCACTAAATAAAATAAACTCAATCCAGACTAAAGAAGGACAAGTGTGAACACAGCCTACAATCTGTGTTAAAGATCAGTATTTATTGTTTGTTTATGAAAGGTGAACTGTCAGGTAAAGATCATTGTGATTGATGATTCAGCGTGGAACGTGCAAACACACACATACGCACACACACACATACACACACACACACATACACACACACCTACGCACACACACATACGCACTCCTTGGACGCAGCTCAAAACTACGTCACAATCCAAGGGAAGTCTGACTTTCACTATTACAGCACACACACACACACACACACACACACACACACACACACACACACACACACACACACACACACAAAGGGCTTACAGGAAACGTGAGGAACCGGAAGGAAAAGAAAAGACAAAAAAGTCCACTTTTGGAATTCACTCCATGCCCACAGAGACGCTTTGGGTGGAGTTTGGGCAGAACAGAAACTGAATACATTGACAGGGGATATACTGCAGGTAGAAGGCTATTCAGGGTCATGGGAAAAGTGTGCTTTTTATTTTCTCGTATGTTTGTTTGGATAAAATTGGAACTGCTTTTCTACTTGTTTAATTTACCTACCTAATCTATAAATCCGTACGTTACAAAATAAGTAACGTAAAAAGTCTAGAATATTCATCAACATTTCATATTCATATTTCATATTGTCAAAGGAAAGAAATGGAACAGAACCAATACAATTATCAAAAGATTAAAAAAAAAAACTTGCAATTATGGGTGAAATAAAATTGTTATGAGTAAGATTTATTCATATTATTAATGTTTCTGCATCAGGGACATTAAGAAACTTAATTAAATTCCAAAAGGATGTGCAATTAATAACTTTTAATCAAATTGTAATAGATGGTAATTATCAGTTTGAGGCTTTTTATTGACAATTGCTGACAGTAAAAGTATGTTGTTTGGCGTTTTGAGGTGTAAATTTAGCAGCAAACAACCAAAATGTATTTGTAAAGCACAAATTGTACTCAAATGAATGCAAACTGCTTAACAGAACAATCAAAATATGCATTAAAACTATAATAAAATAACATATTTTTCACGTTAAGTGGCACTTTGTGGTGTTTTCTCAATGTGTCTAGCTTGACTTTTCTGTTTCACTCTTAATTTTCCAAAGCATAGCATTAAACTTATCTTATCTGTGGAGAGGCAAGCCCATTCACAGAAAGAATGCAGCAATAAAAACAGCTGTAATTGAATAAATGTGATAATGCCAGACGGTGAAACATGAGAATCATAAAAGAAAGAGCCACATATTTGCATTTAACGAGAAAAATATGAATGAATGTGTGAATTTTCAGACTGCATCAAAGGAAATGCAGCTCCAAGTTTTGTTTTTTTGGCATGACAACGTGAAGAAAACCACAAGAAAGCCCATTTAGCAAGAAGAGGGAGGGAAAGAAGCATGACTGTTGTAAAGCTATGGCCACACCCCCAACTGTACAAATACAAATGACAACACAGGTTTCACCTCATGACACGCTGCACTGACAAGAGTCAACACAGGAGAGTAACAGAAGGGAAAGAAAGACGGAATAAACGAAAGGATTTGTACATGGCAGAGGTGACTACATGGATTTACTGTGGATTTTATTTCATTCTAGCAAGATTTTATATTTTAAAACAGATGAAACAGGGAGCTACTTGTGTTTGTTTGACCAAAAGTGCTTCTGAAATACACAAAAATACTTAATTTCTTGGTATTTAATTGTATTGTTTAAAACTTTAGCATTACTTGAGATTGTCAATATTTTCTATTCTCTGTTTTCATTTATTTCAGCAGAATTGAATAGGTTTACTGTGCTTTTATTGGATGTTTAAATATCAATTAAGTTTTTTATATTAATTGAAATTTACAAGGCATGAAAATGTTAAGTATTAAGTTTTGTTTGTTTATTTATTTGTTTATTATTAGACTTTCTGGGTAGAAGAGTGGGTAGAGACATTGTACAAAATAATAATCAGTTACATATAATTATATTGCAGAAGTATTTGTTGAACATTTGTTTGAATTTGGTTTTAAATTTTTACACTTCATCTGTCCTTCCACAAAACTTAACATCACAGAATTAGATCTCTGTCTGTTAATATTTAGACATTTGTTTTCATTTCGTTGCTTTTAATTCCAGTTTCAGATTCAATATTTATTCTCATTTTCATATAAACCAGCACAACTTTGTTTAGAGCATCAAACACTGCATAGTTTTGATGTAAAGTGCAATACAAAGGTGCAATCACTATTCATTGTTGTCTTAAAAACGATAACTTGATTGTCGGGGAACTTGTAATCTCTTTAGAAATATTTTAATTTAGTATTTCTTGACATTTTACGTCTATCAAACCGTACTCATGTATTTTCCACCTTTCCTTTTCCACAGATCTACAATGGTGGGCAGCTGCAGCACTTCATCGACGGTTACGATGTGCAGAGGAGTAACTGGATGCGTTTCGTGAACCCGGCCCGGTCGAGCTCGGAGCAGAACCTGGTGGCGTGTCAGAACGGACGGGACGTTTACTTCTACACGCTGCGCCCCGTAGAGCCCGACCAGGAACTGCTGGTGTGGTACAGCTCCGAGTTCGCCCAGAGGCTGTGCGGAGGAGGCCAAGAGCACAAAAACAGTGAGTGACTACTATTTGTGCTTTTTATTTAGTGTATTGACAAAGGTATTAAACAGTCATGTATAATTACAACTTTTTCAATAAAGTTAACGTAAAAGTTTAAAAAGTGAAGTAGTTTTCTGCAATACTTAATAGAATAAGGAAACATATGCAATAATTTAAGTTGCTTTTACTTAGTTTACTTGGTTTACTTTTGAATAATACACGTTGTATTTGGGGTATTTAAGTTACTTTTACTTTGTTTACTTGTTTTTGGTTACTTTTGAATAGCATTAGTCAAAATTTGGGGGGATTTAATTTACTTTTTCTAAGTTTAGTTCGTTTTTGTTATTTTTTAATAGCATAAAACTAAATCTGGGAACTAAGCTGTCTGACAGCATTTAAAAATGACAGTTTACTGAGCAGAGGTTTGCACTCTTCTTGCCTCTCATGCAACCTTTGTGCCTCACAGGCGAAAGTGAAAATGTATAGTAGACTTGTTGATGGTTTACCCTTAAAGTACCTTTACTCTTCGCCTGGTTTGATCCTGGTGCAATCCCAGATAAGCAACGATAAATTTGGTTTGGTCCTTTTAGTTTCGGGTTTTAGTGCCAATTTTTGACCTTAAAAACAAACAAGAATAGAAAGTTAAAAACGATTCCATGTCAAATCAGGATCTAGATAGTGATAAATTTAAATCAAATCTATCCACTACGAGCAACTTTGATCCAGTTTGATGCTGACTATTGCCCTATTTTTAGATTGACTCATTCCTTAATTACGGTACGGTACTTTTACTTGCATTTCCGTCTGGCTTATCTGTCTATTACTCATCCCGCAAACAGCTGTCCATCATGAGTTCAAACCAGTGACTAAAGATTCCTTCTCTTATTTTATGACTAAAAGTAATTGACAATCTATGCGTCATGCCTTGATAGCGGTTATCTATATAATTATGAACGTAATATTCCTTAAAGAGACAGGACGTTATCAGCAACAAACTGCAGACATCGTCAAACTGCTTCTTGATTAGCAAAAAATGAAGAATATTTATTTATATATGCTTTCTTGCAGTGTTTTATTTAGTGAAATGAAAGGCTAATTTTAAATATTTGTGACAGTTTGCTCATTTACTGGAGGGTTTCAGGTTCAAACATCACTTGAGCAAGATATTTAACACTCATTGCTGTCACTAAAGCAGTCGTTAATGTGTCTTTTTGTAATAGAAATCGGAAAAAAAACGAGAAATTACTTCAATTCAACTCAATGTAATTCTATTTTGGTTTATTTGGTTCACACTTACTAAGACTAAAGTTGAAAAAGTAGAAGGTACTATTACTATTACAACAATTCTTTCTCAAATATATTCGCTCAACCTGAAAAAAGCAAAGAGAAATCACTTTTTCACTCTTACTTGACATCACACTCACTCATCGATACCGTATGGATTCAGGGAGTGGAGTAAACGGGGAAACTTACCGGTCAAAGTGCTTCTATGACTAAGTATTTGATTACCATAACTGCGTTGTCATTTATTCACACGTGACACACTGAAAGGTCATTGTCGCTGATTCATCTTTATAACAGGATCCTCCAGCAGGTTTAAAGGAAGCATTACTCTGCAGGCTATAAATGCCTTTTATGAAAGCAAGTCCGGACATGTTTCAGACTGCCTTTGTTTAGTTCAGAGAATCACAACGGAACATGAAAACAATCCTTTTTTTCAGACTAATAATGACGTATTTTCATTTAGAGGCACTTCAGATATGTTTAAAAATGTGTAAGAACCAAAATAATAAATATACAATATCACTTTTTCCTATTATTTATTTGATTTTGATTCAAAGACAACACTTTGAATCTATGTAAAATGTAGATGTTCATTCAACATAAAACTTTAAAGATAATGAAATGCATATATTTCACGTAAACATTACAATCTTGAAAAAGTATAACCCTTCAAAGTTTTTCTATGATTAAGTTTAGATTTAAGTTTGGAGAATTGGATCAATACCTGAATATTTAAAGCTGCACTGTGTCATTTTTTCAAATAGAGGGTCTGCAATTCCATGGAGATTATTATCGCTTCACCTGAAATGTTCACCAGATTCAAAGAAAATTCAACTTACTACAAATAAGTGCAATTTTGAGCAATAAAAACATGTATAAAATGACTAAAATAATAAAATAATTGCAAAATAGATACATGTAATGCCAAAGTAGAACATTTCAGGCAAAACAGTAACAATTCCATGGTTTCAAACGGTTATAACCAAAGAAATCACAGACTTATCACCTTTAATGGCGATAATAAAATTAAATATTTATTAAAACAACCAAAGACACTGCAAAAAAAAAAAAATATTCCATTGAATATTTAGATATAATTAGCTATTGCCACTGAAAATTGTAAATACATAAATACATAATTCAAAATAACTATACAACAACTTTTTACCTATGTGATAAATGTACTGTAAATGTAACAAACTTTAAACTTTCTAAAGTGAAATAATAATACATAAATAAATAAATCATGATTTATTGCTAGTTTGATACAGGTAGATTGTAAATAAATTACAAAAAATGACATAAAAACTGCACAAATATTGAGTTATACCATTACCAGTGAAGTTTATTCTCTTATCTATTGACGCATACATCGACAGTGAAGAAAAAGCAACTCAGAAATACTTAGAACTGCATTACTACAACATGAAACAGAGGGGAAGATGAGTAATGACAAATCTACTGGTATCAGACTCCCACACAGTACACTACAATAGCCATATACTTTACCTGTTACCGCAATTGTAAAAAGATCAGATCGAAAGCAATACCGTCATTTACCATCAGAGGGAGTGCCGACTGTGGGCGGAGGAGGTGGTTTTTGAATGACAACATGAAACTAAAAATGTCTCCTCGGGCTTGTCAGTGGAGTATTGGTTTTAGCATTTTAGAGGGATTTTATAACTGAATTGACTAAACACAGATTTGAGCTGCAAGTTTTGGTTAACATTTGACTTTTTTAGGCAACTTGTCTCATTATACACTACTTTAGACCTGAAATCCTTATTATTAGACTATGATTAATATTTTACAGTTGGGTGCATAAAAAGTTTTGGTAACACTCTTTAGAATAAGGATCCTTTGTAAAATATTAATAAATTCTGTTTAAAAACAAAAGCATTATAAGGCATTTGCAAGAATTGATCACTTGTTCATGAAAAATTGTTCAATAAGTATAAAAATGAATGCTCTTAAAAACATTTTGTACATGGTTTATTAACACACATTTTTTGTTAATGACGTAGAATATATTAGAACTTAGAAGGTATTAGACAAATGCAAGTAAATGTTATTAATACCTCATATTTTACTTAGTTTGGTGTTGATTAATGTGCAGTCAACCTTTTCAAATAAATAAATTAGGAACTTTACTTTAGTCTTAATGTGTATCTATTACATGAGAAAAAATATTGTCATAAAAATCTTGAGTTAAGTCATAAATGTAGAGTTAAGAAGGCAATATTTGTCAGAAAATTCTGCAACTTAACAAGCCAATTTACTTTGATTTCGTAGCTTTTTGCAATGTTTATTTACTCAATGTTTTGTTTTTCTTCTTGCAGAATGCACCGATGAAGATAACGAACCAGAAAACACCCGCAAACAGTACCTACCTCAGACCGTGTGGCCGCGAGACCAGACCAAAGACCAGCTCAAGGAAGAGTGCGAGGAGGAGAAAATCGACGTCGAAATCCTAGAACGGGACACTCCTCCGGACACTCCCGATGACCAAGTGATGGACTTCAGCAAAAAGGAGGAGCGGGAAGAGCGCGAGGAGGAAAGAGAGGCGATCCCGTCCCCTCAACCCGAACGACGAGACCCCGGCCACGCTCTGAACCAGCAATACTTAGCAGAACGCGCTCCCATCCCGACGAGAAACTTCCCCCTACATTTGCACGGCTTGTACGGCCACAGAGAAGGACTCGTCAATTCGTACCCGATGTATCCGCAATCGAGGCCTCTCCAGCCCGCGTACCATCTCCTTCCTCCGTATGGAACGCACTACCAACGGCTACTTCTACCTTCTTATTCCCCTCCTTTTCCCGGGATGGTTCCTTCAAGAGGGCCCCTTCGGTACGCCAACTATTTAGGCACAGACGGTCTTCCTTACCCCCCGATTGGCACGCCGAATTTGGTCACCCTGCCGTATTCGTCGTCGCCGCAAGGAGGTCTGAAAGAGTTGACGGCAAACGTGTCGCCGCCCAGAGGGGCACCGGCGACGCCCGAATTGTCGCCGATCCCCAAATCCAGCTCGCAACGTCTTCAGTCTCCCGAGCAGACGTCGACGAATTGCGAAGAGGCGATGAATCTGAGCGTGGCGTCGGCCAAATCGAACCCGGGGCCGAGGAACGGGCCCGGGCACAAGTCTCTGCCGTACCCTCTGAAGAAGCAGAACGGGAAAATCAAGTACGAGTGTAACGTGTGCATGAAGACGTTCGGGCAGCTGTCGAATCTTAAGGTAAATGCGAAATCATTTTAATAAAAGTTTGTGAAATATTATGCAAAACTTGATTCTAGTGGGTGGAATATTTTTGGAACAAATTATCTTCAAAGTTGATTTCTGGGTGAAGTTTTGAGAGAGTTTGATGCCATCTTTTAAGAGGTGCTTCAGACCTGGTTCAGACCTGATTTAGTCCTGGTTTAGACCTGGTTTAGTCCTGGTTTAGTCCTGGTTTCATGCAGTGTTCCTGGTGTGTAGTGGTCATTGAATCAGAGTTGCTTTAGTCCTGGTTTAGACCTGGGTTAGTCCTTGTTTAATCCAATACTCCAAAGCAAAATAACACAAATTTTGGAACCTAAACATGTGCGTTATCAACATTACCCAAAAATATTTAACCTTCTACACCTAAAAACCTTAAATATTTCACCTGTTTTTGTCAATGTTTTGATGTTTTCACCTAAAACCAGTGAAAATATACTAATAATTACATGTTTTCTTGTGTTTTCAGGTCCATCTCAGAGTTCACAGCGGAGAACGGCCTTTCCAATGTAACTTGTGTAAAAAGAGCTTCACTCAACTCGCTCATCTCCAGAAACATCATCTGGTCCACACCGGGGAAAAGCCTCACGAATGCCAGGTATGTATTTTTTTTAAAACATATTATCTGCTTAGTCAGACGTACAGACTGTGCTTATCCGCCTCTAATTTATTTCTCGTTACATGAGGCTACAGGATTTATTTGTTTTTCTTGAAGTGTGACACATGTAGGTGTTGGAACAGGTGCCGCCCATTTCTATCAATAGCATCTTAAGGCTAAGCTAATACTGGCTTTGTTTCAGTGTAACGTCACTGTTTGCAAGTCACGAAACAACGCTTTGTTCGGATTTTATGCGTATTTGAGGTGAACTGTGTAGGCTGTTGTTTGTGGTTTCTCAGGCGTTCTGTGCAGTTATGGTTTTGTTCCACTTAAAGCTGTTCTTTAAATCTTTGTTAGAACTACTAAGGTCATGGTTTTGTCCTTTTTCAGACAATGTTTGGCCCTAATTTAGACTTGACTTTGCCTTGATTTAGAAAGCCACAACTAACACAACTATGCCTTGAATGTTTTTGGATTCAGACAGATTAGTCAAATGTCAATGCTAGTAATCATTGTGAAAGTCGCTAACTCCAGTTTTGTTTTGCCTCTTTAGGTTTGCCACAAGCGTTTCAGCAGCACCAGCAACTTGAAAACCCACCTGCGCTTGCACTCTGGCGAAAAACCCTACCAATGTAAACTGTGCAACACCAAATTCACCCAATACATCCACCTCAAACTCCACCGAAGACTCCACAGCGGCAGAGATCGCCCGTACCGCTGCCAGATCTGCGCCATCGCCTTTTTCCATCGCTTCTCGCTAAGAATCCACCAACGCAGCTGCTGTCTGGCCAGCTCAAGCGCCCCGGCCAACGCCAGCATGAAGGAGATGGTGGAGAGGTTCGACGCCAGCCAGGAAGCCGACACGCTAACGGAAACGGCAACCGCGCCGCAGGTGGAGGAGGCCGTGGAAAGGTGGTTAGCTCGTACGCTAGAGGGAGAGGGCAAGGAAGACCAAAAAGAGGCTACGATGCTGCTCAAAACGTTAGCGTCGGTGCTGAATTCGCCGGTGGGGCAGTCGGTCGTGGCGTCTTCGCACCATACGCCGACGATGGGCTATCAGGAGCGGGCTAGCGTGGTGCACCTCCACAAAAGGCCGACTGCTGTAAAGACTGAAGCGCATTGAAAAACATGGCGTCGCTAATGGACTTGTTGCTAGCACGTGTCGCAAAGAAACTGTCGCCAAATATGAAGTGGTTTCCGATGAAGGAAAACAATCAAAGTTAACCAAAACCAGAGCTTTCCAAAGTACGGGCCATGAACGTAGCATTACTGATGAAGAAATACACAAAAAGTACGACATTTTTGACAAAAGAAATAACAAAGCATCTGCTTGGCTGCTGTTTGTGAAAGACAAGTTGTGATTGGCCAAAGCACCTGTCAGTCAGTCTTTATCAGTAATGTTTACAGTTTATGGTCTTGGCCAATTTCTTTTATTTTTAACCAAAATCTAAACAAATAAACATTATTAAACTGTGAATAATTTAACTCAGGTAGTGTTTGCTTTTTGTGCTTTAACTTATTATTATTTTTATATTATTGTTGTTATTATTATTGTTGATTTAACTTTTGCATTATTTAGTTTGATAGTTTGTTTTTACTGTTAATATATTTTTGTTTATGTTGTTGAACTCAGGACAATTTGGTAGCATTTTGTTTGTTTTTTGGCTTTATGGTGTTTGCGAAATAATATTTAAAATGCACTGTAACGGCACAATCCTTTTCTGACATTGATACTATTTTATTTATTTATTAATAAAAGCGAACAAACCACAATTTCACTTCAGCATTTGCCAAATTAAATTGAGTGTGGAGTGCATGAACAACACTTTTTTTGTTAATAAACGTTCAATATGGAATGAATGTAAGAACGATTGATATTTCTGGCCATGTTTTTTAGTATTACAGAGGAAAAACGACAATCATTTAGTGTTAACGTTGTTTAAGTCGAGAAAATGTATCATGATTTTGGTAGATTTAGTCTGAACTAAGAATAAAATTGCCAATGGAACAAGTCATATTAGATTTAAATATGCTTTAGACAATTTAGTTGCACGTTAGAGTCTGGAAAATAGGCCGGAAAAATCAGATTACACTTGAAATAAAAAGAAAAGAGCTTTATATTTGCAAGTGGCAAGTCAAATTCTATAAAAAATTACAAAAAATAATGCAGTTTGAGCTTACTTAAGATAATTAACCCTGCATTAAACCTACGTAATGCCAACTGATGCCGGGAAAGCACTGACAACTTCCTTTAATTTGTATTTATTAAACATTAGCTTCACTGAACTTAATCATCTTTGCTTTACACTTAAAACACGTAAATGCTAATTGTAATAACTAGCTTTAAGGTAACAACGAGAGGCATTTTTGAAAACGTTTGAACTACAGTTTTGTAGCTTTTTCAATGTTGTTTGTCCTATTATGTCTTTGTAGTGTATTTTTGAGATTGTTTATATGTAAGAGACTATTTTGACTATACTTTTATATTTGATGTAGCACATTAAAGATATGGTTTCTATACTTTTGGTGTTTGACGTTTGATTTTTGGGTAACTTTCTAATCAGTTTGGGGTTTGAAACCGACAGAAATACTTGATTAATACTTGAAAAAAATGAATTTCTTTAGTGACATTTAGAAATGTTTTTTCTGCAAAAGCAAAACTAAGCTTTGTATTGAGTTCAGATAAAGTAGATGTTTAATTATTTGCTGTCAAAAGAAATTAAACATTAGTACACTCCTGGTCAGTACACTTATCATACCATTAAATACAAACAATATTACTTATTTCTTCTATGCAAAACTACTAGGCGATGCCAAGTAATAAACGTTAAGCCTTGGAGGCCCTCTAGTGGCTGGTGAGACTCATTGCATCTGCGCTGTCCTGATTTTTTTTTTTTTTTTTTTTTTTTTAATTGCACATTGAGAAAAGTATATATTATACTATAAATGTATCAGATTAGAGCAAAAAAATGTATATGGGCCCCTTGTCTGCATCACTGAGTAAACTCTCATGGAAAACACAATAGAATTTAAAATGTTTATCATTTTTGGACACATCACCACTTTACATAATACATTCACAAACATTTCACTAGATTTTGTTTGAAATTAACATCACAACATTATCAAATGTCCATAGGATTTAATTTAATTTAACTTATTGATTGTATTATTATTATGGATTTATTGACATTGAAAAAAAAAGAGGTGAAATTTGAATTTTTAGGACAATTTTGAGTCCAATTGAGTTTACTTAAAAACTAAATAAGAAATCCAAAATGACCCGCAGCAAATATCTCTCACTTAGGTAAAATGGGAAGCTTTTTAAAACCCGGGAAATTTTGTTACTTTTATTTTTAAATTAAATGCTAAGGTCTTTAAAGTGTAATACATTATTTAAAAGCTCCAGATGTGTACTTTAAACCAGCAAAAGAAAGTATCAGAAATATTACCCACAGAAGCTGGTGTTCATGAGAAATATGTATGTATGTATGTTATTTTAAGATGTGGCCCAGCCTGGTGCAGAATATCTGTCACTTCTTTAATTGAATGTTTTGCAAAAGGTGGAAAAACTTATTTCATGTCAGGAAAAGATTTAAACATCAATCATTTATTTGGTTAAAATGATAAGTCATAAATTACAGGTTAAATAAATTAAAGGATCCAATGAACCACTAATTTCAATGTTAAAACATGGGTAAAAAGAATTGAGAGGAGGTTATGTTTGTGGAGGTTAGGTTTTATGTTTGTGTGTAAATATAAACCAGAGAATACCGGCTGTAACATTTAAATAATTTTTTATTGTATTTGAATAATTCCATTTAATAACTATTTGATTCTGTGTCCAGCCATTTAATTTCTACACCCGCCAAGTTATTCCTATGGGCCTGAGCGCCTACTACACAGCAAATTCAAAAGTGTTAAATTCACAGTGTTGGTGTTGTATTGAGTGGAGTGAAGAAAATGCAGATATGCTTTAACCCAATTAATTGTTATTTTAACAATGGCAGTGTTATAGAGTAAAATAAGTACTTGTTAATTCACAGTGTTTGGCCTAAACACTACAAAGTGATGTTTTTGAATATGACACTACACACAGTGTTGCGGGCTGTGACGTATGCAGCCGGGAAAGCTACAGGGCCACCCGTGAGCTGGACTGTTGGGAACAGTGCACATGTAAGTAGACCTAAAAAGCTTAAATTTAAGCAAATGTTTTAGTTAAACATTTGAATCTGTTAGCTCACAGATAACACAACGCAAGAGACAATGTAATTTGATTATACAGCGCAGGTATGTACGAATATACCGTTATTTTACTTGTACTTGACCATAACATTGCGGTTGCTTCAAGCTTAGCTTTTGCCACGGGCTGCTCGCTCCGTTTAGTATGTCATCAATACTTTTGTGTAAAATGAATTATGATTTCAATTTGACGACTGAACACCGGAATACGTCGGGGAAATTATGTGTTTATGTACTGTTGCTAAATTGACGAGATGGTCACATTAACGTTAGCATTTGGCAGCTATTCACCATGCTTGGGGGGCCTGTAGTTACTTCTATGTCTAAATAGTTTTAGCTAAAATTGTATCATATTAACGTGCTCACTGGAATACTGATGCGTGCTGTTGCTGTTGGACACTGAGAAATCGTTGTAAAAAATCGTGGTTTGAGAAATTCATTTGGTGGCTAGCTGTAGCTTAGCCATTTTGCGCGCATTTCTGCAAGCGTTGGAGGGAGGGACCGCGCGGCTACGCTAGGCTAAACAACACAAAGATATCTTTTGCAACTCAATAGCGCGAGCTTTCTGCATTTTCACCAGTGCTGGCTTACTTTGAGGAGTGCCTGGTTTTATAAAGTGCATTTTAGTGCTACTTTGGATTAATGTGGTACTGTAGCTAGTGGTTAGCTGTTGTGCACACGTTGCTAGTGCTGACTTACACGTAAAGGTAAAGTTACGTGACTCTGCAAAGCCTACATCATTGCTCATGTTAGTGATGCTGTCCTGTTAACTTGATGATCGTTAGATGTGAATCTGTTTTGTAGTAATTTTGCATTGCTTGGCTAGTGCTAACATGGATATGCTTGTATCTTAGCTTACATCACGTCACATCACGTTTCTTTTTGTGATAAAATTGAATTCTAATCAAAGTAAAAATGTAATTTTAAATTGCTATGTCTTTGCATCTTGCTTATTAATGTAATATTGTACTGTCCTAATGATTATGTTTTTTCCCCTCATGTTTATACCAGTGCACATCACAATGTTGGTAGCAGTAAAGTATGGTGAAGTCCAAAAATATGTTGTGGTGACTTCAACTGGAGATGGCTTTGAAGACTTCTGCTCATTTCAAACAAAAGGTTAATTTGTCTATCAAAACAATCACCTGAAGTTTATGCTTAAAACATTACTGGTGTACCTAGCTTTTTCTTTTCGTTGTTAGTATATTTTGTTTTCCTTCCACCACTGTGTATTGTAAAATCAGAACTTTGAAGAAAAATCTGATCTCTACACATTGTCTTAATCTGCTAAACTAATTAAACATTTAATTGTTTCAAACATGTAACACAGAGCTATGTGAGTCACTGTGGCACTTTAGGATTAGAACTGATGTATGGCACTGCAAAAATAATACAGCTGCTTCATTTTTGTGTCTGAAAAGATCGTTCTAACGCTGTGCTAGTGACCCAAAAATCCTTGCATGTGGACACTAGTAGTATGCCAAAATATTTGAGAGAGTGAGCGATGAGTTACCTACTCCCTTATTTCACTGTTTAACTTTATATCCAATCTATTTAAAATGTTAAAGTATTACAGTACATAAACAGTACATGGATTAACAGTTTTACAACTTTTTAGTGATCGAGAAGTTAGGGCTTCCGCTTGGAACTTGTCTACACATGACAGATGAAACAGGGACAGATGTGGAGGCTGATGTTTTTGAAGAACTTTTGAAAAAAGGCAACCTCATTGTAAATGTTTCTTCTGAAAAATCAACAGGTGAGCATTTGTCTTGTTTTATTAAGTTTGTTGTCATAGTAAACGTATAGAAATTGTCTTTGTCTGTTTCAGTTTCTTTGGATTTGTCACCTCCATTGGGATCACCAGAATCTGACACTTCACTTGTGACATGTGGGTCATCTGAACCGTCTTTGTCATTTTCCTCTGATTCAGATTCAACAGTTATCATCAGGACCAATGGGGGCAAAAAACTTGACCATGAAAGAGAGTCAGCAAAAAAGGTATTGAGTACTTTCTAAAGCAATAACACATCTAATCAAGTGTCATAATACATGTATAAACTTTTATTTAGATGGTGAGGGATTCACTCCAGTCGAAAGTGGGGGGTCAAAGTATAATTGAGCAATACAAGAACACTAAGACGATAAGTGACAGAAACAGAAAAAGCATTGTGAATCTTCTTGTTGCTAAAATGATTGAAGATCATGGGTAGGTATTTGCTGATATTAGTTAACCACTTAACTGTTACTCCTGTGTAAAATCTTTTTATCAGGCATGCTTCTATCTCCATGTCCTCAGGCGGTCTCCACCAGTCTCCGTGCGGGTCACGGAATCATAACTTTATTCCCTTGCCTGAGAGATCCCTACTCAGAAATTGGATATGTAAGTACTTTAGTGTTGTACTGCTTTTGTTACTTGTATGTATAGATGTAGTTTGTAACAAAAGAACTTCCATATTTTTACTTTTCTTTTTTTAAGGAGCATTTCTATGATCCTCTGGGTGGGTCAGGTTACCTGGCCTGGCGTTTAAAAACATGCCAGCGGAACACTGTCCCACCAAAGAGGCCTTCTTCAAACCATAATCATGAAGTAAGTCCAAAAAGAAAAAGGCAGCTTCAACCAGAAGGCCAGCTTTTTGGAGACGACTGCCAAGAAGCCATAGCAATGCTAAAGCATTCAACCAATCCAACAATAATACAAGAAAAGATGAGGGCTACTTTTCAATACCGCCAGTCTTTGGTACATGACCAACAAGGCTCCCTCTCCATCTTGGATGTCTTTCCAAGATTTCTTGATACACCAGGTTTGGTAAGTGTAAAAGGAGCATTGTGTATTTGTATTCATATTTATTTAAAGATATTCACATATGTGTCATTTTTAGATTGACCAAGACTTTGAAATGATGTTTGGGGAAGAGGTGTCGAGCAGATTGGTTTCCAAATGGCCCTCTTATTTCAAACCAAGGATCCTGGCTGAATGTAAAAACCTCAACAGTAATGACCGCCTAGGAGAACTTCTGGATGATGGACTTGGTAAATTTTCTCTTTTTGTAGTGGTAGCTATATAATTATGGTTGGTGAAATTCAATCAATTCATAGACACTACATTTTGTTCATTGAACGTATTCGGTTTATTTGGTCTATTCATGTTATTCTACCTCCAATAGGGGGGGCTGAAGCACCCTAAATCAGCATTATCCCCACCTGCTGGAGGCGGAACCACATGAATTGAATATAAAACAAGCCCAATGTATTTAATCAAATCAAAATCAATCCAATACATTTATTCAGTGTTTTGTATGAATAACTATTACGATAGTAATGCACTGCACTCAAATGTATTGTTGTAAACTTTATTCTAATCTTCCAAATTAAGATGCCTCGCCCACTCATCCTCCATCGTAAAAGGTGATTAACATTATAGACAATCATTCTTTTTTACATTTTCTTTAGGATGGGATAGTGACATGTCAAGTGTTTTGCTGTTGGTTCACATGCTTCCACCAACTCCCAAAGGCTACAAAAGAAGTGGAAAGATAAGCTCAGCTCAAGCCACTGACCATCTCGTAAAATATCTGCAGGTATGTATAATTGTTGTAACATTGTCATTACTTCAATACCACACTTTCTCACGATCCCAAACATACTAAGTATGAATTTATAAATATGTATACATTGATTCTGTGTATAAATGGAAACAATTATATTTAAAAAATTAGAAAAAACTAATTTTTGATTTAGATTATACACATGGTTTTAATAGCACCCGCACAAAAACATTTCCTTCATTTATTGTTAAATATTGTAAACATAAAAAATGCATCAAACGCATAATTGTTATAAAATTCATAAAAAATCGTTGTTTTAATTTAATTTAATTTAATTTAATTGTTAATATTTAAAAAATATACATATGTTGGCATGGAATGACATTTATTTTAATCCAGCACACATGTATATTGTCTTTTTAATGTCCATTTCTGTTCAGAAAATTGGTTACTTTAGTATCTTGTACTTATTCTTTCATTATCATATTTTGCAGATGGGAGGAGCATCGACACCTTTCTTGCTGCAGCTGAGCTCTGGACAGCCTTTCCTGCTCTGTGTTGGAAATGGGAGGAACAATATTCAAAGGTTTTACATCATCGTTGACCACAAGGCAATACCATGCAAAGCAGCGACATCACTTGGAGCATTTGATGAACTCTTCAAGGCACACTTCACCTTCAGTCTCAACTATGAAGAGTCCCTCACAAACTTTTACACCTTTATACAAACAACCGTCTACAACATCGACGTTGGAAGCGCCTAGGAAATCCCTAGAGTTAAGGAGCTCAGAGCCAGAATTTTAAACGCCGACTCTAAGGTAACTCTCAAAAAGTCTCATCCTAATGTTCATCTGTTTCATCTGTAAAGCACACCATAAAGTTCTGCAGTGCTATGCCAACATTTAAGACACACTCATGGTCTTTATCCCCACAAATGTTACGCCTCAAATGTGGGCAGCAAGGGTGTAGTTCCCGACTTTTGCACATTTGCAGGTTTTAGAAAGCACCTTGCCAATAGTCATAGGTTCCCCGTTTTGACTGATGCTGGAGATGATGTGGACAGTATGTGCAATGTGGACAATTTGGACAATGTAGACAATATTTCTGATAAGCCATCAACCTCATTAGTTAGTTCTTCTAGACCGGAAAGCTCCTTACTTGATAATAGTCATCTCTTAAATATGTGCGGATCTGTTGTTGCACAGCTGCAGGCCTCTGGTGTTGCTGAAAGCACAGTTCAAGCAATGGTGCAATCTATGGAAGATGTTGTGAAAGACATACAAACACAAGCAAAAGAGGCATTTCTCAATTGTGCATCAGATTCAAAAGTTCAAGACAGTGGTTTAAAGAAAAAGGTAGACGATTGTTTTAATGAACTGGAGAATCCTTTTTCTAATCTGAACACACAAAGAAAAAGACAACGATTTTTTGATGAAAAGTGGGAAATAGTGGAACCTATTGAATATGTGTTGGGGGTGAGACTAGATGTCCAAAGAAACAGGACAACTGGAATTTATACACAAATCCCTGTAACTGATAAATTTGTTTATGTGCCAATTTTGGGAACTATAAAGTCAATATTCAAGAATGAGGAGCTGGTTAACACTTTTTTGGAGGCTAAACAACATAAACAGGGTATCTATAGGGATATATGTGATGGGTCTGAATTTCAAAGAAATAAATTATTCTCAGAGACTAAAAATGCGCTCCAAATTTAGCTCTATTATGATGATTTTGAGACTGCAAATCCTTTAGGTTCAAAGAAGGGGATACACAAACTTGGTTGTATATACTTCATTTTAAGAAACTTCCCCCCGAAATATAATTCTGTTTTGACAAATATTCATGTGGTTTCACTTTTTCATTCACAAGATTTAAAAAAGTATGGATTTGACGAAATATTAAACCCTCTGGTTGACGATCTAAAAACCCTTGAAACACAAGGAATTATTGTTCCATTTTCAGATAAACCATTGTTGGGCTCTGTGGTACAGGTAACTGGGGATAATCTGGGTTTACATGGACTATTTGGTTTTGTCGAGTCTTTCAGTTCTACTCATTTTTGTCGATTTTGTTTAACCTCAAAGGATGAGACTCAATCTGTATTCACTGAAGACCATCCTGGGTTAGTTTTTCACTCTAAAGTCATTCATACAAAACACTGTGCTGCTTTACATGAAAATCCTATGTTGGTTCAAATGTTTGGGGTCAAAAAGTCTTGCTTGCTCAATACACTACAGTTTTTTCATACCAGTGAAAACTATGCTGTGGATATTATGCACGATCTTCTTGAAGGTGTTGTACAGTACGAACTAAAACGTTTATTTCAGTATTTAATCAGTCAAAAACTTTTATCTCTAGAAATATTGTCACAAAGAATTCAGAGTTTCAACTACGGCTACAATGAGAGAAAAAATAGACCAAGCAGCCTGAAAATGGACGAAGGGAGTAAGGATCTTGGTTTGAACGCCATTCAGGCATGGTGTCTAGTAAGAAATACTCCTCTTATTTTTGGTGATTTGGTGGATGGAAATGACAGTCATTGGAGACTCCTGCTATTATTGATTCAGATTGTGAACATTGTTTTTTCACCAGTTGTAACTAATGGTTTGACATTTTATTTGAAACACTTAATAGATGAACACCACCAGTTGTTTAAGTCATTATTTCCGCAAAAAAGATTAATACCAAAACATCATTTTATGATTCATTATCCTCGGTGCATTCGTAAAATAGGCCCACTCCTTCATGTTTGGTGTATGAGATTTGAAGCCAAGCACAACTTTTTCAAGAGGTCTTTAAAAAACTTTAAAAATGTTACAAAATCATTAGTCAAACAACACCAAAGACAGCTGGCTTACCATTGGGAAAATTTCAACTTTGAAAGGTTTCAGTTTGGCCCTTTGAAACCTGTTGTCATAAACAACATGGAAGGAGGTGATGTTTTGAGTTCTTTTTTAAATGTTAATGTCTATACTGAGGTGTCAACCACAAACTGGGTAAAAACATATGGAACTGAATATCAGATTGGCATGGTTGTTTGCACTGAAAATGTTTTGGAAAACCCAACTTTCAAAAAGATTACTTGCATCATTGTGAATGATGGTCAAGCATTTCTTATTACTTGTAAAGTAGATACACTTTATTTTGATGAACACTTTAATGCATACTGTGTTGAGGACACTGAGGACAGCTTTTCTGTTATAACACTTGGAGATTTACATTATTACAAACCTTTTGATAAACAGTTTTCAAATGTAATGGATGAGAAAACATATATTGTACCACATTGTCATTGTTTGACCTGTTAAAATGAATGCTGCTGTTGTTTGGTGTGCTTTTTTAAATACAAGTTCAATTGAAATTTCATTTTGTGTTTTTATTGCCATTTTCCGATTGTGTGGGGATCATAAATAAGAAAAACCAAAATTTACACTATTTAGTGAAAAAATATTTTCACTTGAAAAGTGTCAAAGAAATAACACACTACACTAGAAGTACTTTACAAAGTGTAAAAAAAACAATATATAGTGTTATTAGTTTTACACTGTACACTAGTGTCAAAAAATTAACTCCTAATTATTGTCAAATTCAACAATCAGGAGTGTCGTTTCTTCACTTGGTCAGTGTTAAGCATGCAACACTTTGAAAAGTGTAGTTTTGACTAATTCTAGTGTGGAGCCTATATGACATTCTGAAAGTGTTGAAAATAACACTATAAGAGTTGAATTGACACTTTCGAATTTGCTGTGTATCTGGTCCAACGTATTTGATTTCTAATTCCATTTCTGTTGAGTTGCCATTACCATAGTATTGTAGTAATTACATTTTGGTGATAATGTGATTTTCTAGGTGGAGAAGGGTAACATGATCACTGGCACCAAATCTGCAAAAAGGGGCAACAAGTTACAGTTAAAGGCTCATGAGAAACTTCAAGTGGTCCTGGCGCTGGATTCACAAAGGTTCAACAGACCTGAAGTGACCTTCAATCTGGTGCAGAGGATCACCATGAAGAGTCACCTGAAGAGCTGTACTTTCAGAAGAGAAAAGAGTGATGACAAATTCAACGTTCAGATCATAAACGTAAACTCTACTTTTGAAGCGCTGGATTAAAGCCTTTCCTATATAATTGATAATAGAATCTTGTTTTGTTTTTGGTTTTGATTAGCATCAATTCCAGCAGTGTGTGTTTAAATGTTCATGGGTGTACTACATGAAAAAATATTGATCAACCAATTGTCGATATTTCTGAATGGAAGAAAGAAATGTCCATTTGACGTGATATATATTAAAAAAAAAAAAAAAAAAAAGAACAATAGCCCTGTTTTTCAGATTTGATCTGAGGGGCTGTTAATGTGGGAAATGCAACGTTTAACTGTCAGATAGAGGTTCTGGCCTGGTTCATGGTGAGTATCTCTGAAGTTATAGGACCCAAAAAAGTGAAACAAAACAACATGTCAACTTATTCAACACAAAGAAAAGAAAGTGGTGCCTTGTTATTAATGTGGCAGTTTATGGAGGCAGTCTCAAATGATTATTGATTTTTGGATTTTGTTTTTGGATAATTCAAAACAGTACATTTGCCTTAGGATTTTACAGGCATTTGCCCAACATCTGACATTAGGACATCATAGAACTGTAGACAACAAATGCAACCTATTATGTAGATATCTGCGTGCAGAGGTTAGGTGGAAAGGTGATGATGTGGTCTGGCTAAAATGTCCTGTGTGGAGTGCAGCTGTGCCTCCTCTTCTCCCAAAGAGCCATTAGTGAAGGATTGCTGTGGAGAAGATAACCAGGTCACATGCAAAAGATTATAGGCAGTACGACCTCCAGAGCCTGGCCCTACTGTTAAACATTGAGGCCCATTCCCACAACAGGAACGTTAGAGCCAAGCGAAGTCTGCTCAGAAAAAGGCAACGCAGACGCCACAATCAATGAGTCCACTGCACCAGTGTCACGCTAAATTTTCACACACAGACAGAACCCTCTGTAATGAACGGGAGAAGAGACTTCAACTCAGGCGCCACAGAATTAGGAGAAAACTGCTTAGGACGAGGTCACTTTTCCAACGACCACGCTTGTGACAGTATTTACAAACTTTGTCAGAATCACACGAAATGTGACCACCTTTAAACTCACTGTCGGACAGCCTTTTCGGTGCAGGACAAGCCTATTCTCACATGGACCAAAACCAGAACTATTGCTCATAAAATTAGACAAATAAAGGTCATCTGCCAGCGCAGCAGCGGTGGCAACAGTCTTAGCTCCACGTTCACAAATATGCACCACAATGCAGTAACCTGCTCCAAGCACCGCCTTTCCTCTACACACACAGCCCTATCCACATTTGTCTCTCATTTTGTCCATAATTTGCACACTCCGGTGTAAAAAGTGTTAAATAGAGTTGTTTATTAAGCCCCGATGTGTGGCATTCATGTTGTCCGGTGTGTCCCACCACCGCGGGCCGTGCTCCAGTTAACGTGAGCCTTCAGAATGCAAGTTTGAGGAAACTTCTCAGGATCTTGACATCCTGAGAAAACTTGATCAGATCCTCTTCCAGCGACGCCATGCTTCCTCTTGATTCCTCGTTGCTAGGAAAGAAGTAATCTCCTGATCAAGCTTTAAGATAAAATCACAAAATAACGTGAAAAAAACTCAGAATAACTATCTTTTTAAAAAAGTCAGAAAAACGATCCAAAAAAGAAGAAAAACATTGACATATCTACGCTTGGGGTACACGGTGGCAGAGCGGCTAGAGCTTCTGCCTCTCAATAAGGAGATCGTGGGTTCGAATCCCGCACCACCCCAACATCGTGGTTTCGAATTCTGAACCACCCTAACATCACACGATCTCTCTGGGTGGAGTCTGCATGTCCTCCCTGTGTTACCGTGGGTTCTCTCCGGGTTCTCCGGCTTCCTCCCACCGTCCAAAGACATGACTGTGTAGGTTAATTGACAACTCTAAATTGTCCCTAGTGTATGAATGTGAGAGTGAATGGTTGTCTGTCCTTGTCTCTGTCTCTCTGTGTTAGCCCTGCGACGAGTTGGCCACTGTCCAGGGTGTACCCCGCCTAAGGCCCAAAGTCACTGGGATAGGCTCCAGTCACCCGCGAGCCCTAACGGGAATAAGCGGTAGAAAATGAATGAATGAATTTCTACGCTTCCGTAGAACATCCCCTGTAGTTTAGTCACATACATATAAGAACATGTTATGTTTTTGTTGCCAATTTTGCTTAATTTGGGATATTTCAATTTGAAAAATGAACAGAAGCAGGTTAAAAAACAAATTTATGGAGGGGATTTTGAATTTCTTAATCAGTTTTTGAGTAAACTATATTTCACTGAAAATTGGCCTAAAATTTTGTACCTATTTTTTTTTAACCAGTTTTTTTTTTAGACTTAAAAACTTTAAATCCTTCTGTACATTCCGTCAAAATCTTGTTGTACAGTTTGATGTGTGCAGGAGCTACTAGTGGTGATCGATATGTCTCTGTGGGAGAAAAATTCATTTTAAGAAAACGGCCTTTGAAGTTACAATGTCCCAGAGAAATCTATGGATGAAGTGGATTAAATAAAGTTATAAAACATCTTTAGGAGCAGATTGGACAAGTTTGTTGTTTCCACATAAAAGCCCAAATGCTGAGAACGCAAACTGACCTGACTGAGTTTTGCCTTCAGTGTCTCGCCTCAAACTTGATGTTCTATTTTTGTAAAAACAGCATTTAAAGGATGAGTTAAATGCAAATAGCAAATTTCCCCATAACGACAACAACATCTGTGACTTTATCTTATAGAGATTTCTTTATTTGCTAATATTGTTCATATAGTTGTGCATTATGGCACAACATGAAGTGCTTTGTCAAGGTGTGTCTTGTGTTGATTTTACGATTACTTATAATATTGCAACATGTTACTCACTACACACCTAACTCTTATCTTTATAAAGGCAGTGGCAAAATGATTAACAATCACATGTTGATGACAAAGTGTGCTAGAGTAACCTTTTTGATAGTTATTATGGACTGAAATAAACCTGAATGTGTTGTGTAAAGCAGCGGGTCTAAAAATAATTCATAACACTTTTTTTTTGTGAACTGATGGTGAGTTTAAATGGAGCAGAATGGAGGAGTATCTGGAGTGCAGAGATAAAGGGGGAGGGAGTCATTTTATATTTATTCATTACTTTAAATAGAAAACATACACAGCAACAAACAAGACCTAGACAGGTAAACAATAAAACAAAAAGTGTAGGTGCAAATAATTAAGCATCATTTGGCATATTTGTCCCATTGATTCCATTGTTTGGTTTGTCAAATTGACTGCAAAGGCATTTTTTTCTCCATTCTATAGATGTCCATTGTTATTTGGGTCCCAGTGCTTGATATTTTTTTATATTTCTTGATATTTCTTGCCTAAAGTATGTTCCAAAGGTATCCATCTATCTATTGTTTGTGTTTTGTGATTTTAATGTAACTTTTCCTGTTTATGTAAAGCACTTTGAATTGCCTTGTGTATGAATTGTGCTCTACAAATAAACTTGCCTTGCCTATTGTTGTGCAGGAGTTTTGTGTCCCAGATATATACAGCAGTCTGACTGCACCAAAAGAAAGAATTCTGTCCAAAAAGACAATGCAAATAAAACAAATAAATGAAATAAAAATACATTCTGAACCCCTCCTTGAACCGCCACCTTAACGTGGTGGAGGGGTTTGAGTACCCGAATGATCCTGGGAGCTATGTTGTCGGGGGCTTCATGCCCCTGGTAGGGTCACCCATGGCAAACAGGTCCTGGGTGACGGGTCAGACGAAGAGCGGTTCAGAAGCCCTTATGAATAGTGATCAATCGAGGCCAGTTACGTCGCCCGGCTTGGCGTCACCGGGCCCCACCCTGAGCCAGGCCTGGGGTGGGTGCTCGATGGCGAGCGCCTGGTGGCCGGGCCTTTCTCACGGGGCCCGGCCCAGCCCAACGAAGCGACGGGGCCGTCCTCCCGTGGACCCACCACCCGCAGGAGGATCCATAGGGGGCCGTGCAGAGATCTGGGAGGCAGTCGGCGGGGACCTCGACGACCAGA
Source organism: Rhinogobius similis (assembly GCA_019453435.1). Classification (NCBI taxonomy): domain Eukaryota; kingdom Metazoa; phylum Chordata; class Actinopteri; order Gobiiformes; family Gobiidae; genus Rhinogobius; species Rhinogobius similis. The sequence goes on along the minus strand of CM033635.1, from coordinate 9,224,914 downwards.
TCTCCGGACACAGAAACCAGCTCTGGGGACATGGAATGTCACCTCGCTGGGGAAGGGAGCCTGAGCTTGTGCGGGAGGTCGAGCGCTCGACCAGATATAGTCGGCCTCACCTCCACGCACAGCCTGGGCTCTGGAACCCGCCTCTCGAGAGGGGCTGGACGCTTCCATTTCTCTGGCGCGTTCAAGGGGAGAGGCGGCGGGCTGGTGTGGGCTTGCTTATAGCCCCACAGCTCAGCCGCCACGTGTTGGAGCTTACCCGTGAACGAGAGGTCGCGTCCCTCCGCCGGGTGGGGACAGGTCTCTCATCGTTGTGTCGGCCTACGGGCCAACAGCGGTGCAGAGTACCAGCCTTTCTTGGAGTCCCTGGGAGGGGTACTGGACAGTGCACCGCCTGGGGACTCCGTTGGTCTACTGGGGGACTTCAACGCCCACGTGGGCAACGACAGTGACACCTGGAGAGGGGTAATCGGGAGGAACGGCCCCCCCGATCTGAACCCGAGCGGTGTTCAGTTATTGGACTTCTGTGCTAGTCGCAGCTTGTCCATAACGAACACCATGTTCAAGCACAAGGGTGTCCATCAGTGCATCGTGGCACCAGGGACACCCTAGGCGGAGGTCGATGATCGACTTTGTTGTCGTGTCATCTGACCTTCTCGGCCGCGTGCGTCTTGGACACCGGGTGAAGAGAGGGCGGAGCTGTCAACCGATCACCACCTGGTGGTGAGTTGATCCGCTGGCGGGGAGGAAGCCGGACAGACTCGCAGGCCCAAGCGTATCGTGAGGGTCTGCTGGGAACGGCTGGCAGAGCCCTCTGTCGGCAGGGTCTTTAACTCACACCTCCGGGAGAACTTCTCCCAGATCCCGGGGGAGGTTGGAGACATTGAGTCCGAGTGGACCATGTTCTCCACCTCCATTGTCGATGCGGCGGCTCGTAGCTGTGGTCGCCAAGGTCTCTGGTGCCTGTCGCGCGGCAATCCCGAACCGGTGGTGGACACCGAAGTAAGGGATGCCGTCAGGCTGAAGAAGGAGTCCTATCGGCCTTGCTGGCTCGTGGGACTCCTGAAGCAGCTGACAGGTACCGCAGGCCAAGCGCATTGCAGCCCGGGCTGTTGCAGAGGCAAAAACTCGGGATTGGGAGGAGTTCGGGAGGCCATGGAGGAGGAGGACTATCGGTCGGCCTCAAAGAAATTCTGGCAAACCGTCCGACGCCTCAGGAGGGGAAGCAGTAAGCTTCACCAACACCGCTACGGTGCGGGTGGAGAGCTGCTGACCTCGACTGGGGATGTTGTCGGAAGGTGGAAGGAATACTTTGAGGATCTCCTCAATCCCACAGTCACGCCTACCGAGGAGGAAGCAGAGGCTGAGATCTTGGAGGCGGACTCGCCCATCACCCTGGCTGAAGTCACTGAGGTGGTTGGCAAGCTCCTTGGTGGCAAGGCTCCGGGGGTGGATGAGATCCGCCCTGAGTATCTTAAGTCTCTGGATGTTGTGGGACTGTCTTGGCAGACACGTCTCTGCAAAATCGCGTGGCGGTCGGGACGGTACCTCTGGACTGGCAGACCGGGTGGTGGTCCCTCTGTATAAGAAGGGGACCGGAGGGTGTGTTCCAACCACAGGATCACACTCCTCAGCCTCCCGGTAAGGTCTATTCCAGGGTACTGGAGAGGAGAATCCGACCGATAGTCGAACCTCGGAGTCAGGAGGAGCAGTGTGGTTTTCGGCCTGGTCGTGGACCACTGGACCAGCTCGATACTCTCCATCGGGTGCTCGAGGGTTCATGGGAGTTTGCCCAACCAGTCCACTGGTGCTTTGTGGATCTGGAGAAGGCATTCGACCGTGTGCCCCGGGCGCCTTGTGGGGTGCTCCGGGAGTATGGGGTCCGGGGCCCTTTGCTAAGGGCTGTCCGGTCCTTGTACGACCGGAGCAGGAGCTGCGTTCGCATTGCCGGCAGTAAGTCAGACCTGTTCCCAGTGCATGTTGGACTCCGCCAGGGCTGCCCTTTGTCACCGGTTCTGTTCATCATTTTTATGGACAGAATTTCTAGGCGCAGTCAGGGCGTGGAGGGTGTCCGGTTTGGGAACCACAGGATCTCATCTCTGCTGTTTGCAGATGATGTCGTCCTGATGGCTTCCTCAAATCAGGACCTGCAACATGCACTGGGACGGTTTGCAGCCGAGTGTGAAGTGGCTGGGATGAGGATCAGCACCTCCAAATCCGAGGCCATGGTTCTCGACCGGAAAAAGGTGGCTTGCCCTCTCCGGGTGGGTGGGGAGTCCTTGCCTCAAGTGGAGGAGTTTAAGTATCTCGGGTCTTGTTCAGAGTGAGGAAGGATGGAGCGTGAGATTGACAGGCGGATCGGTGCAGCGTCTGCAGTGATGCGGGCGCTGTATCGAACCGTTGTGGTAAAGAAAGAGCTGAGTCGAAAGACGAAGCTCTCGATTTACCGGTCAATCTACGTTCCTACCCTCACCTATGGTCATGAGCTCTGGGTAATGACCGAAAGGACAAGATCGCGGATACAAGCGGTCGAAATGAGCTTCCTCCGCCGGGTGGCTGGGCGCTCCCTTAGAGATAGGGTGAGGAGCTCAGTCACACGGGAGGAGCTCAGAGTAGAGCCGCTGCTCCTCCACGTCGAGAGGAGCCAGCTGAGGTGGCTCGGGCATCTGTTCCGGATGCCTCCTGGACGCCTTCCTCGGGAGGTGTTCTGGGCATGTCCCACCGGGAGGCGGCCCCGGGGTAGACCCAGGACACGCTGGAGGGACTATGTCTCTCGGCTGGCCTGGGAACGCCCCCGGAGGAGCTGGAGGAAGTGTCTGGGGTGAAGGAAGTCTGGGAGTCCCTGCTTAGACTGCTGCCCCCGCGACCCGGCCCCGGATAAGCGGAAGAAGATGGATGGATGGATACATTCTGAATGTTTAGAAATGTGGGGAAAAACAGTCGCAGAAAAGGAAGGAAAAAGAAGGTGAAAATAGAGAGGTTAAAAAACCCTTTCAAGACACACAACTAGATTTATCTGCACTCTTCTCTTTTATAATATTTTAATAATGATTGTGTGTCTTAATCTGTTTGTGTTTTTAATGTTTTATTGATGATTTAATTATTTTAATGTTATTTTATTATGTTGTGTAAAGCACTTTGAATTGCCTTGTGTACGAATTGTGCTCTACAAATAAACTTGCCTTGCCTCTAGACTTACTGCGATCCAGGACTAGACTACGTTTAAACAAAGTCTAGACCCATCCAGTAGGTCTACATTTGGATTACAGCTGGTGTAAACCACATCTTGAACAGGACTAGAACACAAAATCTGAACCATTTTACCAGGATGGGCCGGACCATGTTGCTTGGTGGGCCAGATCTTATATCCTGAAAAGAATTATTGACTTTTTCCTGTTTTTATGTATCGTAGTTTAAATAAATGAAACACATGCACATTTGCTATATATGTCAAATTTGAAAGTCATGTTGTACGATGAAGATGTGGCACTGCAGTGTTACAAAAGCCACAGAAATTATTAGAAATTAAAGAGCATACGAGGGTTTTTCTAATTATTAATCTGTTTGGAGGAATAGAACCTGTAGCAAATATTCATCATAGTTTTACGTCCGTGAAGTTGCAGTTTGTGACAAAAAATAAAAGTTGAAAAGTAGTGCTGAGTTCAACAACAGAACCCCTCTGTGATGTCATCAATAAGCGAGACTCCAACTTTTGACTTTTTCTGATTGTTTAATCGGTCATTCATCAAAATAAAGTTGTTTTCAGGTATTATTATTTGTCAAATCATAACTATTGTGTCATTTAGATGATTTTAGCCCCTGTTGTGGATTTACTTACTGTCAAACCAGGAAGCAACTTTACCAAAATTGTCAAAATGGAAAAAGTAGGTATGTTTTTCAGTACGTTTTTGCGACAGGTGTCCTCTAACCCAGGGGTTCCCAAACTTTTCTGCCCAGGACCCCCAAATTAGCCATGCAATCGACTCGGGACCCCCAAAGCGAAATGAAAATGACAGTAGCAATAATTTGAGGTGTCAAAGCGTGTTAAATCAGGTTTAATATTCGTTATTTGAATAGTTTATTGTCTTATTGGACCCTATTTCACTTAAAGATACTGTTTTTTAATTAAAAAATAGAGCAAATACAATGTCATATTAATTAAAATGAGATCTTGAAATCATCTCGCGACCCCCAGCTCACCCCTCGCGACCCCCACTTTGGGAACCACTGCTTTAACCAGTCATATGCACTTCAATGACAACTGGCAGACAATTGACACTGCTAAAATTTTACCAATGTTTGCTTTTAACTTCTCTATAAAAACAATATTTTACAAGCTAAATATCTGAGCGAGTGCGAAATCCTTCTTCTTACAAAAGACAATGAAACCAAGACTTCACAGTGGCATTTTTATTATTAAAATACTCTGAGCACAGGTGAAATAAATAGCAGACAGAAGCAGGACGGTGGTTTGTGTTTTTACTGGGCGGTTGTCTGGGTGAAAGACTCCCACAGCGCAGTGATCTGGGCCTTCACGTCCTGGGCGTTGGCCTGCAGTTTGGCCTTGAGCTCCTCTCCGTACGGCGCCAGGGTCTGCTGCACCTCCTGGACTTTCTGGTTCAGCTGTGTCTCGAAGCTCTGCGCCAGCGGCATCAAACTGGTCTGGAACTCCTCGACGCTCTGCTCCACCTTCTGCTTAATGTCATCTGCGTAGGGCCCCATCTGAGCCTGGAGCGAGTTCTTCAGCTCCTGGCTCTTCTGCATCAGGACGGTTTTGAGAGACTCGGGGTCCATGGATTCGGCGAGGGGGGTGATGTCCCTCTTGAGCTCGTCCATCTTGGTCTGGAGGTCGGCCACGAACTGCTGGGCGTAGGGCTGCAGGTTGGCGTTGACGGCGGACAGCTCGGTCTCCACGCGGGACTTCAGGGTCTCGGTCTGCTGGGTGATCTGGGTGAGCAGGTCCTGGGACAGAGGGCCGGCCTGGTTTTTCAGGGCCACGGCGTACTGGTTCACGGTGTCGACGCTTTGGATGAGTTTAGTGCTGGAAAACGTGCGAGAGATGCAGCATTAGGGCCAGGGATGTCGCAATATCACGTTTTTGTGTTACAATTATTGTGAAAAAATACACCATGATTAAGTGATTATTCGGGTAGTAAAATCAGAGGCGTCGGACTGGAGGGGGTGATGGTTTTTTTCTTCATTTTTCAACACTTTTTTGTTGTAATAAAATGCATTGTGGTTGAGTAAAGTCCTTGAGAGACTAAATACAATTATGTGTTGTTCTTTTTTAAACTATAGATTGAATTGAAAAGACTGCATTTAGCTTCTACAACTGTCAGTATTATTATGTTTTAGTTGTTAAAGTAACCTAACAGTCCTGACATCCCTAATTAGAGCTCATTCTACTTTGTCTTTTACATTTTTCTGTATCAATTTTAATGGTTGTTTTCAGATTAGAATGTACTGACTGAGTGTTTTTACTGAAGAGGCCCGGATCACAAGCAAACGAGAACAACGAAAAGGTCAAGATTGATGCAAACATAAACCCTCACAGATCAGATCATGTTTATGTGTGTGGTAGGTTTGTCAAAAGTATCAAAAATCAGATACTAATCAGTACTAGCACTTGTATCCAGATTAGATACTCATTTGAGCAAGAAAAGAAAAAAAAACACATTTATAACATAAAATTGGACCTTTCTTTTGTGAACAGTGTTTAAATGATCTTGAGCTTCATCAAAACTGGTACAAAACTACAATGTAAAGAAAGTACTACTGTGAAAATCAGCCCATTGTCTACAATCTTGACCTAAAATAGAGCATCTTTAATTATAATTGTGGTATCGAAATAAGTAAAGAGAGTGTTTTCCTTGGAAGTGTTTAGCGTCTCTTACTTGACTTCCTGTCCCAGCTCAGAGTCCTGGATCTGTTTCAGTGAGTCCTCGGCCATCTGCGTCGCCTTGGCAACGTAGTCCCAGAAGGCGTCCTTCACCAAGTCCACGTTGGTCTTGGGCTGCTCATGCCACAGGACGTTGGCATTGCAGACTGTACGAGAAACAAAACACTTTTACTCTCAAAGCAGATTAAATGTATTTATTTTTGTATTTACTATTTGTATTTATTATTGTTTTAATATAGGCCCTAATACAATGTACATTTGATTATTTTAAGAGGTAAATTATCAAGTACAATTACTGGCAGCACTACACATATTATTTGAAGGTTCAAAATGCTTTTTAACTTATGAAAAAGCTTTGTGTATTGTTAATCGTACAAAAAAGTCAATTTGATTTTGCTGTAATTGTTCGATGTCTACTTCAACTATTCAAATAAGTAACAAAATATTAGGTACAATTATTGGTAACTCTAGATATGTTTCTTATCTTATGAAAAAGTCTTGGGTATTGTTAAGCATATTTGAATTAATCCAACTAATTTAATGGAAACGAACGAATGAAAGAATTTAATGGAACAAAGTTAATACTGATTTTGTTGGGTATTATTTGATGTCAATTTAAATAAGTAGCAATTATCGGCGACTCTACACATGTCTAGTTGTTATTTGTTGATTTGAAACGCCTGTTTTCTTGAAATGAAAAAGAACTATACAATAAAATAAATCCGATTTTGTACACACTTACTCTGTACATTTGTATTCTAATATATTTCTTTATTTTAACTCATAATTATTTGATGTCTACTTAAATAACAATAGGTGTGGCTGATGATATTCCCCCGATAACAAACAATATCATGTCAATACAACATAAATGTTTTAAAGCATATCTTTAACAATGTTTTTTCTTTAAATGTTATACTCGCTATACATATTTCGCTTAAAACAAAACTCACAACATTATCTAAATTTTGATATGCTGCCCATCTCAAGTAACAACATAATACAATTTTTACTACTCTACCCACAAAGATTGAACTATATAATATAAATAAATGCCGTATTTAAATTCACACTCACCAGAAATAAGAGCAAGAGCCACAAGGAACTTCATGTTTGAATCTGTGGAAAGACAAACACAAATGCTATGAAGTTTCCAGTGTAATGATGTTGATATGAAGTGGAGAGGATGTCGTTACCGTGCAGTGTGGGCCTGTCCCGTCTTCTTGGCACCTCTGTGTAGGCTCAGGGTGGAGGACGAGCTTTTATAGTGAGACCGCGGTTCAAAGTCCCACTCGTCTGTGCCCCGCTGGACGGCACCAGCCACAATCCACTCCACGTCACGGACAGAGGACACCTTTGTAAAATGTAGATACAAACGTTCATCTCTGTGACGTCACCGGGCCAAGTTACAGGTCTGATCTGTGACGACATGTTACCGTGAATGTAGGACCAGGGCATGTGAAGGTAAATAAAGTACAAGTGACCATGTGGGGCTCACAGTGTTTTGGAAAAAGTGTGTATAAAGCGCTAAAAACTGATGGTAAAAGCTTAACCTAATTACACTTAAAGTCTACAGTAAATGCAGTTCCTCAAGTAAAAATACAGATACAGCAGCAAAAAATACTCAAGTAAAAGTATCACATTTTAAAATCCACTTAAGTAAAAGTATTGAAGTACTCCTTTAAAAATGTACTTTAAGAGTAAAAAGTAAAAGTAATTCTTTTTAGTTTGGAGAACTATTGAAGTATCAAGTTATAATCTTGATTGGTTTATTCTGTTGAGTTTTGGTCATTAAAGGCAACTTTACAGGTTATTTTTCTCTTTAGAGGCTTTCTGTTTTCTCAGAGGGAACTATGAAAAAAAAAACAAAAAACAGGCTTGATGTCGCCATAAATGAACTAAAAAATAAAGCTCTCAGGCTTTTCAGCAGGTCAAAACCTTAAGAAAATATACTTTTACTTTTCAGTCCTGATCAAAAATGTAATGGAGTAGATACATGCGCTGAAATGTAGTGAAATAAAAGTAAAAAGTATCGAATGTAAAATGTGCTTAAGTGAAGTGCTTTTACTTTTGTACTTTGTTACTTTCCACCACTGAGTAAATGACGACACATTTCATTAAAACATAGTGAAGGGGATAATATTTCAGATTGTACTAAACATATTTGACTATTTGTTCTCAGTTTGACAGTTTTCATAATGTTTATAATTGTATCACCTGGTGCATTGTATCAGCTCCACACTCTTTTATTAATTGGCTTAATGACTCTAGAGGCCAAGCTGGAACACTGTATATAAGGCATGAACAGAAAGATACATCCGACTCTTATTTCAAAAGGTGGTCTCCATTTTTGAGCCACTGAGCCAGTAGAAAACATGTATGTAGTTAAGAACACACAGTCTATGTTATTTACTTTTTTGGTGCTTTTATAAAACAATCTCAACTTGTCAAGTGCCTTTATGCATGCATGTTTCAATGTAATAATCAATATAACACCTGTAATTGAATAAATGCAAGATACAACCACCTGAAAAGTTACATAGTGCACCTTTAAGCTGTTCAGATTCCACCTTAGGAAGTCTTAATTTGTGGCTACATTTCTTTAAGTTTTCATCTGTTTATTTATAATTCTCTTTTGGACTTATTATGAATGGTTTGACAATTCTAGAAATGACAAGCTTCAGCATCTTTTTGGTGTGACTGGAATAATGTTTGTATTTACCTGTGACCCAAACAGACTAATTCTCTAGTCCGGTTAAACCCACAGGTAACAATCAAATCTGCACAAAATAATGTAAATTATCCAACAGCTAGAATGTTTTTAGTTACAAAAATGTACAATCTAATGCTAATACTAATGCTAATAATACTAATCCAATTTCTACACTTTTACAGTCTTACATTTCATACATTAGTAGCATATTTTTATCCTCGTTGTACGTTTGGAGCGACGTGTATAATCCAAGTTTCTACAATGAGCCCCCGCTGTGTTCAAATCACAAAGAACTCAGTTTAAACTACCATATTTGATCACATAATTTAATAAATGCACTTCCTCTGTGTTTAATGCTTAGGTTTTCCACTTTCTCCCCTGGATACGATGCACTTTAAAAACAGTAGGCCAGTCTAACTTTTTAAATGAATTATTCCAGCTCTGGTTTTATTCAGAAAAGGTCAGGGTTCTGCAGTAATCTATGTCATAAAAACAGAGAATTAAACCCTTTCTTGTATGAAGCCTTTTTATTTATTTATTTATTTATTTAGGGCTAATTGTTTATTTATTTATTTAAAGTCAGAATGATTATTGTTCTATTTTTATAATTGTTTTAATGTTATAAAAAACAAAAATACAAGACCAGAGTGAGCAAAGTCCCATCTGTGCATTGTCTGTCAGAAATGAAATCAAGAGGAAAAAGCCTGGTACTGTATTTGCAGGTGTGTATTACTAATGTCCTATTGTCTTGTGTCATGTGTCACTTGAAAACAACCCTTATCCCTGTTTCTTTCTCTGATAAATCTCACTCTTATCGTTCACTGCTGCAGAAAAAACACTTGAGTCGAGATAAAGCCCAGGCCAAAGTCCAGCAGCTGGGGCCTAAAAATCACACTTTTCTCCATGAATGGACACAGAAACACAAGGATCCACACCGGAAATGTAATAATAGTATAGTATAATAGTATGAAATAGTATCACAAAATAGGCTCCTCCATTATACATTATATAAAAGAAGACAAAAGCGTTTTAAGAGGCACAACACAGAGGTTTGTTCTTGTAAAACACTGCCTTAGTTGAGTTATAATTGACTTAAAGACCTCCAGAATTGTAACTTCTTCAGCAGCAACAAAGAAAATAAATGTACTCATGGATTATATCATTGGATTGTTTTTACAAATAAAAAGTGACATTAAAAATAACTTGTTAGAAAAACGAGTGTAAGGCAAAGAGTTCTCAAAAGTAACAAAAATGATACGAAAACTGTCAAAACTAAACACTAATTTGTGCAAGTACCGACACTAAAATATAACTTTACCGGACACTTTGCCTTTTGTGAACAGTTTTAAAATGATTAGAGCTTTATCAGAACAGGTATAAAACTGTGACGTGGGTAAAGTCCACATTGCAGTAAGTCAGACCTGCTCCCTTGGTCTCTGCTCATTGTTTTTATGGACAGGATTTGGGTCTACGTTCCTTCCCTCTCCTGGTCATGAGCTTTGCGTAATGACGGAAATGCCAAGTGGTCAGGATGAGTTTCCTCCACAGAGGGGCTGGGCGCTCCCCCAGAGAAAGAGAGGAGCTCAGCCACACGGAGCTCGGAGTAGAGCCGCTGCTCCTCCACATCGACACGACGCGGCTCCAGATGAATCGGGAGAAAATGGATGAATGGATGTTTACTTAAAGTGTTGGACAACTCATCCAAATGAAATGTAGTCAAGATAAATATATTCCATTCCATTCTGCTAAAATCTTTATAAATTTTACCCCAGTTTAGCTATTGTTCTTTTTAGAATTTTAATTTTACTTCCTGGTTGTAAATGATGACATCACACTAGGAAATTGCAGAGAAACAATCCTGTACACTTCACCAAAACAGATTTTTTTTTTATTTCACAAAGAAAAATACATGTGAACACCTTTATTTTGTGGAATCAATGTTTAAAGGGTCAAAAAAGTTGTTTCTTTTGGGCAAAAAACTATAATTTACTGAATATTTACAAGAGGTATTAATACACTGATAAAAACCTGTCATACGTACTTTAAGAAACTGCTATTATTTTGTGTTGAAAATGTCTATTGTCTAAAACATTTGTCTAAAGTGAACAAGGATGAGCCATCAATACAACATGAGCGTCCTCAGAGGTCAGAGGTCACTGTTATAACCCCTTGGTGTGATGTGTCTGACAGCTCAGCGTCGAGGTCTGGACTTTACTCCTCCAAATGTCCCTCAGTCCTCAGCGTCCACAGCATATAAAAATGAGAGTTTGTCCCAAACCAGAATCTCAGCTCACGAGACGAGGGTCGACTCCACGGGAACCTTTACACCCTTAAACATTCAGCTTCAGCTTCTGTTTGTGTGAAGCAGCAACATGAAGGTCCTGGTGCTGCTTGTGCTGACGGTCTTTGCAGGTAAGAACTTTTTAAACAAAGTAAAATATGTAAATAAAGATGAATAAAAGATGCAACAAGAGTTTTTTTTTCTTTACTTTATAGTAGCAGTAATTTGTGGTTGAAGAAAGTTGATCTCGAAGTCATAACATTGCTAGGGATGTCACGATATAAAGGGATTTACGATTGTTGTGAGAGGAAACGCCAAGATTATACAATTTTTCACGATTGTTGATACTTTGACCAAACAGCAGTGAAACCCTTTCTTTCTATTCTTTTCAAGCTTTATGAAATCAAACTTTCTGAATGAAAAAGTAATTGTATTGTCACACACATGCCAACTTTACACATACAGTATTTCTATGATTTGACGTAAAGATTAAACAGAAATGACTCATTGTTGCTGCCAACAATTCTCACAATTATAATGTCTTTAATTTTTAAGATTATATTTGTGACTGGAATATTCACAATTATGGATTAACCAAATAATCACACAATAGGATAACAATTAAGCTTAAAATAGGTCAAATTTGTCATTAATTTCATACTGTAAATGTGGTTGTTTGTGCTATGTTTGAGTCTGTTTGCTTTGAAGGACAAAATCTAAACTGAATTATAAGTGTATTTTGAGCTTTGATTTTAAGAACAAAATTCCTGGTCTAGAAAAAACACATTATATTTTTTTATTTTGAGCTTCAACGTATTAAATTGTGCCTAAAATACATCATCACACCTTCATTTACTTTTTTATTTCTATTTATTTGTGTGTAAATACCTTGTTTGTTTGTTTATAGTGGGGAGTCAGGGGCGAACGGTGTCCCAAAGCCCGGTCCTGGATCCACAGGTGGAGATGGTGAAAAGTGCATTCTGGGATTACGTTTCCAAGGCGACCACAGCAGCCGACGAGTCCCTGAAACAAGTCCAACTGTCTGAGCTCGGCAAAGAAGTCAAGTAAGAACTGAATCAACTGGAAATGAAACTATAGCAATCGTGTCTTTATATGTTAATAGGAGAATAGTCAAGGTTATTCAGTCAGGTTTAGGCTTGAAAATGTGAACAAAAGGGACAATTATGGTCATGAATGTTTTATAAATGGCATTAAACACACCTAGACTCTAATTTCATTGCTGTGAATGGGGTGGCATACTGTACGCTCCACCAGAAAACTTACATAGTGCACCTTTAAACAATTTGGGCGTAATCAGAGTTCAATTGATATAGAAATTCAGTCATGTTTAATTGTCAATATGTAGCTTTTGCTTTTTAATCGAGCCGGCCAGAGTCAGTAAAAGCATGTGTTTGGGGCAGAGTTTGGACTTTGGAGCAAAAAATCTGGCTATTTTTTGTGTTAAATGGCATTGATTAAAAGTCTGTCTAGTTTATGATCATGAAACCAAAACAGGAAACCATTTTTGTTTTGTTTTCGAAAAGAAAAATGAATCGAAAATTGAGATAAATCAATAACAGGGAATAAATTGTGATGAATGTATTTGCCACATCACCCAGACCAATAAACTAGCATTGTTTTTGCGTAAAGACTCTATTGTGTATAGCAGTATTTCTTGAACTGTGGGGCTCTCTGCGGTTAGATTTTTTATTATTTAGAATTACCTCATCTGGTTAAGTCTCTGGTTTTACCCAAATTTAGTCTTGTTATAGTCCAGGTTTAGATCTGGTGGAAAAGACAATGATTGCAAAATAAGTTAAGATATGAGAACCTTTATTTTTCCCACAATGGGAAAATTCTACTGTTGCAACGCAAAGTTCAAGAACAGCAGGAAAATAGAAACATGAAATTAAAAAATAAGATAAATAACTTTAAAAATATACTTAAATGTAACTTCTAACTCAATGTGCAGGAAGGGAAAAAATGAAAAACTTGTTGTGTACAATGACTGGTTTTGAGCGTGTAATAAATAATTATACACAGATGGAGGCTATGGCTGTTGCATATGGATAGAATAAATGACAGGTAAAGTGACTTCAGAGAGGATTGAACCAGAGAATTACACATTGTACATGGAGAGAGCATGACACAGGTTTAGGGTTAACAGATAAAGCCACATATTATCTCAGGTGGTACTTAAAGGTTTGAGAACCCCTGGTCTATATTAGGTAGTACGTGTTTTTGTCTGCAGAGTTTTTACAGCCTTTATCAAAACCAGTGCTGTGTATCAACGTTGATTATGACATTTCAGTATTGTGTCGACATTGCTGTCTAATTTCTAACATTTCCGCCTGTGTTCCCGCAGTCTGTTCATCTCCCAGAGCTCCGAGGCGGTGACTCGATTCAGCGACGCCATGAAGACTCAGGTGGCTCCTCTGACTCACGACCTGCTGCAGAAGTTCAACAAAGAAGCTCAACAGATGCGCAAACGCCTGGAGAAAGACCTGACCACCTTCTCCAGCAAATTCACACCGTACGCACAGGAACTGCTGAGCGACCTGCAGAAACAGGTGTGGAGCGGAATTTAGACTAGAACAGGACTAAAACAGGGCTAACTGAGGGTCAAATTAAATCTAAACCAGGATTATAGTCTGGGATAACCAAGAACTATAATGGAAGGAATAGACCAGGACTAAAAGTAAGGACTAAATCAAGATTGAAGATGAATTTAATCAACCGGAACTACATTAGGTCCAACGCAGAACTATACTGGGACTAAAACAGGACTAAACCAGGACCAAACCTAAATAAAAAGAATTAAATCATGACTAAAAAGGGATTAACTGACTAAATTATGACTAAACTGGTGCTAAACCCAGACTACATCAGCATACCAGGACTAAACCAGGAGTCAGGACTAAACCAGGACTGATTGAAATCAAATTAGGTCTAAACCAGGATTAAAGTCTGAGAAAACAAGAGCTAATAAAAGGAATAAACCATAACTAATAATACAAAGGACTATTTTGGGCAGAAGATGAGTTTAACCAGCCATGACTAAATTAGGACTAAACCAAGACCATACTGGGACTAAACCAGGACTAAGCAGGTGCTAAACCAAGACAACATCAATACAAGGACCACAATACGTCTAAATCTTAACTAAACCAGCAGTCAGGACTAAACCAGGACTAATTAAGAGCCAAATTAGGTCTAAACTAGGATTATAGTCTGGGAAAACCAAGAACTATAATAGAGAGAACAAACCAGGACTAATAATACTAAAGACTAAATCTGGGCTAAACCTGGACTGAACATGAATCTAACAATCCTGAACTTTATCAGGACTAAACCAAGACTTGGCTAAACATGGACCAAACCAGGGCTTAACCAGGATTAAACATATGTTAAATTAAAGAGTAAAATCAGAACAAAACCAAGTCTTAACTGACAAGACTATTAAACTCATGCTAAAACAGGACTACACCAAGTCTGAACCCAGACTAAACCAGGATTCAGGACTAAACCCAGACTAAACCAGGATTCAGGACTAAAAATTCAGGACAATTAGCAAAACTGGCTTTATATAATCAGAGCCTTAAATGGAGAGGGATGAAACAGAAAGGGCATCTGATTTAAAACTTAAGTCAAATTAATGTGGCAAAGGGCTGTAATGACTAACTGACATATTTATTGTGTATTATGTATTGTCGCTTTTTGACAATTGTAATTGCTATCTGGACTTTGCAGACTCTAAAACAAATACAAAAATACCTTTTCATAACAAAGACAGCGACATAATTAAATCATTATTTATTTTTTGTAAATATTCTGTATCTAGAATCCTTCAGATAAAAAGTCCCAGTGTACAACTGAAATAATCGTTTGACAAGTCGATCCACTAAACAAATTATCAGTTACCATTGACCCAAATTTCTGATTCCAGCTCATGACATTTTTCTCCCAAAACAGGTTGAGGATCTTCAGAAAGAGGCCACTACTTTTGCTGAGACCATGGACCCGGAAAACCTGAAGTCCACCCTGGTCCAAAAGACCCAGTCCATGAACCTGGACCTGCAGGCTCAGATGGGGCCCTTCACTGAGGACGTGAGGCAGAAGATGGAGAAGAACTTCGAGGACTTCCAGAGCAGCCTCGTGGCCCTGTCCCAAAGCTTCGAGACCCAAATGAACGAGAGAATGGGTAGTTTTGCCCCGTACGGAGAAGAGATCAGGGATAAATTTGAGCTGGAGGCAGGAAACATGAGGGAGCAGCTGGAAACTCTGTGGAAATCCTTCACGAAAATGATGTAATTTTGGACTTTTGAAAGGTTTAAGTTATAAAATACCTCAGTTAAATTATGTAAAATACCCCAGTATGAAGAGTATGTTGTGGAAAAGGTCAGTATATAGTGTGTTTTGTATTATTCTGAATGTGCAGTAAATATTGAACAATAAAAAAAAAAAATCAATAAATGTTTGGATTATTGAAAATACAAATATCAAAGATTAAAGTTTATGTCTATAGACTACACATTTCACTAAAACCTAGTGAACATGATTATATTTAAGATTTTACTAAACATTTATCCTATTTGTCTCCAGTTTGACAGTTTCTGTAAAGTATAATTTACTTCCTGGTTGAACATGAGCAGCAGATGTTACCTAGCAACCATACAGTAAACAAGAGCCAAATCTATATAAATTACACAATAGTTAGGGATTGGAAATAATACCCGATAACAACTTTATTTTATTGAATGATCTTTTAAACTGTCAGAAAAATATAGTTGCTGTAAATTGTCCGTGCATTGACAACGCTATGTTGCCTTTTGATGACATCACAGAGGGATTCTGATTTAGAACTCAGCACTACTTCCTGTAATTTGGAATTTTTATTTTTCAAAATTTCTTCATAAACTGCAACTTCACTTTAAAGCTATGATATTTACCACAGGTGCCCTCCCACCAAACTGAGTAATAATAACAAAAATGAAATCCTGTCATGGAAGTTTAAGGTACACTTTACTGTCCCCACAGGGAAATGTGTCCTCTGCATTTACTCAAGAACAGCATTCAATGAAATGAGTTATGTTTCTGTGAAATAGGACAATATTAAGATTTTATAGATATATTATTTTTAAATGGAACTATTAATAAACATACATGTGATACAGTGCACAGTCTAAATATGCCCCAGATTATTGCAAAAAAGCTAATATCCATCAGATTATTTTTTTAATTCAGGAGTAAAAACTTTACCTTTTTTCCCCCTTTCTTTTTTTCACCAACGTGACAGATGTACCATAATTTCTAAATTTTTTCTCAATGACGTTCTGGTGACAAATGCAAAAAAAAAAAAAAAAATTGAACGTGGTCGGGTTGTTGAGCTGGAGGAGGGCCTCTCACAGAGCCATCGCTGCTGAAGTGGGACAAGGGCTGAAGTAAGACAGTCATTTGGAATTTCTTAAAAAATGGTTGATGGTTATAGAACAAAAAAGTCAAGTGGAAGACCCAAAAAAAATGACACCAGCACTGAGCCGGAGGATCTGATTGGCTGTCCATCAAGACACCGTATGATCCTCGACCCAAATTAAGGCGGTTACTGATGGCGACTGCAGCTCAATAACATCAGACACATCTGACATGGAAGAGCTTCAAAAACAAAAAACATCTTCAAAGGCCTCGTCTCCTTGAACGCCACAGAACTGCAGCTTGAACTCAACAAGAGACACCAAACATGGGACACTGAAAGGTGGAAGAAGGTTTTATTCTACCTTGATGGTGCTGAAGGTTTCCAACGTTACTGACACGACAAGCAGATCCACCTGAGATGTTTTCTACGCGCCACAGGGAGGGGGCGCCATAATGATCTGGGGTGCTTTTTCCTTCAGGTGGTGCAGGTCAAACGGCCTCTGGCTCTGTGCAGATGTTGCAGAGAGCATAACTCATGACTGAAGGCCTCGTCTGTGACAGGACAATGCTACAGATCACAAAGCCCCAGGACAAAGGACTTCTTCAGGAGAATAACATCACTCTTTTTGACCGTCCTGCGTGTTCCCCTGATCTAAAGTGAGAACCTTTGTGGATGGATGGCAAGGGCACTTTACAAAAATGGACCACAGTTCCAGACAGTAGATGCCATTTCTGTTTTAAGGGGGTTTTGGGGTTGTTTTTTGAGGTGATCCTGAACGGCCTATTTCAGTTCAATAGTCATTTTCAATCAAAAACTTTTGTCTCCCATTTCTTGTTGCTTATTTGCAAAATGTGACTTTTGCCATTTATTCAACTGTTCTTAAACTTTTGACTGTATCACCAACAAGGAAATGATCTTAACTTAACTTTTCACTGCCCGCTACTTGTCAACACTATCGAACTATCAAAAATAATTAAAACCTTCTATTTTCCTCACAGAAACTGAAAGAGAAAAAGATAAATGTTTTGCTTTAGTTAAGTCCAGTTGTGTATTTATTAACAGCGGTCAAAGACTGACGACTGGTGACGATGATGAGATCAAATTAGAAAGACCTTTGACCTTTCCTCATTCGCGAGCGCTGCCTGTGACTCGAGCAGACAGGTTTGAAGGAGGTCATAAAATAATAAAGATTTGTTTCTCAAAGATGTTTTCAATTTGTATCACAACTGGGAATTATTTTCACAGCAAAAATACAAATCTTAAAATGACTTGAATTATTAATTGTTTTATCTGGATTTGAATAGTTTTTAATTGCTGATGTTCTGTAGATCATTTCACTGGTTTCAATGTGTTTCTGATTGATGATGTGGAAATGTAGCATAAATGAGAAAATACATTTGGGGTAAGTAAAATTATCTTTACCCACAAACAGATAATTGGCCTTGAAATAATTACGTAATGTTCTGAAACAGTTTGAAACAAGTAAAATAATTGGTTCTATGATATAAATATTCTTAACTAATCTTAACAACTCAAAATGTCCAAAATTAATATTAATATCCTGAAATCAAAACATTTTAACTCATCTAGAAATTCATTTTTCGCAGTGTTGTGAATTTATTTGCCTCCATATACAGTATACTATGTTTTTTTTTTTTTTTTTACAAAATGGTCCGATTTGGTAATGTTTCAGTAGTAAATGGTGTGCCATGATATTTTTTAAAGCCAAAAAGTGTGCCGTGAAGGTTGAAAAACACTGATCAAGCCAGTGTGGATTAGAACAACAAGAAGAAAGTTTAATTCTGATCAACAGTGCAAACTAGTTTTGTAATGAAATGATAATAAAAAATGAAACAAGGAGAAAGGTTGTGAACCACTGTTATATATGACAGGTTAGACTACACATTCAATTTAAGATTTTACTAAACATTTTGCCTTTTTGTCTGCAGTTTGACAGTTTTTGTAAAGTTTATAATGTTCAACCTCAACTTCCTGGTTGGACATGAGCAGCAAAATGACATAGTTAGAGGTAATTCCACAACTGTTACCTAGCAACCAGACTGTAAACAAGGGCCAAAATACATATAATTAACACAACAATTATGATTTTATACATAATAATTCATCATAACACCATTATTTTGTTGAATGATCGTTTAAACTGTCAGAAAAATTTGTCAGTTGAGTGTAAATTGTCTCTGTATTTACAATGACCAGTCAATTTTTGATGACGTCACAGATCTAAAACTGTACTAAATATTTACCACAGGTGCCCTTCCACCAAACTAAATCATAATTATCATATAGAATATCATGAGAACCTGTCATATAGGCTTTAGTCCATGTAATGATGTGCAACTGAGTTTACATGAGGACTACAAAAGGGTCAAACCAGGACAAGTGTGAACACAGCAGAATCGGTCAGATCAATGCACGGTTTCAGTCTTAATAAAATCTCTTAACGTGTGTGAGTGACGTGGAGCTTTAGGGACACAGGGCCATAAAAGGTGACAGCAGGGCAGGCGTGTGAGGACCTCGGACACAGTGCAGTGTGGTTTATTGGAGCAGGTCAGTCAGATATAAACGCTGAGTGAAGAGTGGACTCTGTGTCACTACCACTCAACAACACACAGACCACTCACAGGTAACGTACGGGAATCTTATGTTTGATTTGGATTTTTAAAAATATAATTAGTAATAACATTATACAAGCTGCCTTTGTCATGGTAACCTACAATAACCAGCATCCAGTTCCAGCTCCGTGTTGTGTTGGAAAACTCTACTGACAACTTCATACAAACCTGACACAATCTAATAGGGAACTGGACTTTTTAATCATAATTTTATGTTAAATACTTTGAGACTTTTTTATTTGTACTTTATCTAATGCCCAAGTTCTACCAAACAAATGTGAAACAAATCTTAAAAACATATTTTTTAATATTAACCAAGCTAAATCCCTGCTGGTGAAAGAGTTTTAAACTGTATTTTGACTTTGATTCCAGGTGCCCACTCTCCCAAACATCATGAAGCTGTTTGCAGTGATCCTCGCTTTGGCCCTGACTTCAGGTCAGTCTCTTTTTGCACTAAAAGGACTGTGACGTCACTCATCACCAAAAGAGATTTTAAGATGCTAAATACTACACTCAACATGCAATTGTGACTCTTTGGTTTAAATTAACATTGCTTTGGCTCATCTAACTCAGTGGTTCCCAAAGTGAGGGTCGGGACCCCTCGGGGGGTGGCAAGGGGTAAGCTGGGGGTCGCGAGATGATTTCAAGATCTCATTTTAATTAATATGACATTGTATTTTCTCTATTTTTGTATTTAAAACAGTATCTTTTAGTGAAATAGGGTCTAATAAGACAAAAAACTATTCAAATAATAAATATTAAACCTTAATTAACAGGCTTAGACACTTACACACAATTATTGCTACTGTCATTTTCATTTTGCTTTGGGGGTCCCCGAGTCAATTGCGTGGCTAATTTGGGGGTCCCGGGCAGAAAAGTTTGGGAACCCCTGATCTAACTCTATGAATGTTTAGAACAAAAATTGTGTATTGCCATGGTAACGAATTTTTTGACGTTCCGTCCCGAGATCTAATATACTACCATGTGCATTTTCAAAACGTACAGATAGTCATGAATCCGTCTTAAATTGATATATTATATATATATATAGATAGATATATTGATATAATGTAAAGCTCATTGTACCGTTATCATTTGACTCACGTCTTGTTTCCTTCAGGCTGCTGGGCCCGGAGCCTCCATCAGGCCGAATCATGGGAGGACGCCGTGGACAAGTTCAAGGACTATTTCAACGAGCTGAACTCAAACGCCGATGACATGATCCAGGAATTCAGGAAGACCCACATCAGCCGGGAATTGGAGTGAGTGCAAAATCACACCATACTGAGCTAAAGGAGGAGGAAATAACAAACAAATGTGAATGCTCGGTAAATGTGGATCTTAAAACGATAGTACAGCAGCATTTGTCTGTATTGAAAGAAACAAAATGACAATAATGACATTACATAGCTAAATATAACACATTTTGAGGTGTGTGGTATAGTATATACTGCTGCTGACAAATATCATGATAAATAAATAATATGGAAAATTAACTATGAATCCTCTGAGCAGGGCCATCCACAAAAATTTGGTGGCCCAGGACGAGAAGCTTCACATGGGCCCCTCTCTAACACAAATTAAAAGGAAGATTCTGGGCCCCTAATACCCTTTTGTCCCCTCCTTGTCTGCTCCACTTACTCTATGTCACCGACACAATAACCTTAAACCAGAATAATGTATAAATCTTGTCTAAATACATAATATTGAAGAAAAAACATGAGCAGCAATAAATCAATAATGTAATACATCACTTTTTTGATTCTCTACAGCTCAAATGTTATTAGGTACATTAAATAAAGAAGAAAAATTCCACTAGTGCAAAAAATGTATACACAATAAATATTTAGCCCTAAAAAATAATGTCCCAGCCATTATTTATTGAACTATAAATCAAAAGAGTAATTATCGTGGCTGGCCTAAAGCTTAGTTTAACATTAAGCAAACACTTTGGCAACAGAAGAGAAATTACTGCGACTCGTACATTTTAGAAATATAAACAAGATGATTTGAATGTGCAACGATTTATTTATTAAAGAGTTAAACACAAGTTAATCACAGTAGTTTGTGTTGTTAACACTGGTTTACACGCCAAACCATTTTACTGATCAAAGAGCGACTCGTATAAGAACATATTAAAAGTGTTTTGTCATAAATTACAACTTAATCTTTATGGGTCAATTAAGGTTGAGTTTGACCGTTGTCCGTTGGCTTTGAACAGGGGAGTGTCAAAGTTACACAAGAGCAGTCGACTCAACGAGAATTATCAGCAGATTTCAGCACAGTGAGGAATTTAGAGAGCTCATGATACGGACATATGGACATACCGCAGTCATGTCACATATGCACTAATTAAACCATTATAACGACTCAAAAACAATATAGAAATCATAATTAAATCGTTTTAAGTGAGGTTCACAGAAGCTTGTTGACTTTCTTCTTAATCATTTACAATGAGGGCCTAATTTTCTCAAAACGTCTGACTAAAATGAGCCCCAATTCAGATTCAAAGCAGAAACAAACGGCTGGACTGTTTGTGAAGCTGAGACTCTGTAGTTTTAAGCCTCTCTTGTCTGATTTACTTATAAGTGTGAACAAGCTCTGCACATCCGATTTTCTTTGGTAAGAAGAAGTAAAGCTGGATCTGGAGGATGTTCTGGTTGACGCTAGATTGAGCGTTTGTTGGATTTTGACAATTCCTCTTCAAAAACATGAGCTAATTTGATTAACATCTGTTTTAGAGATTTGTAAAAGTAAAAATGGGGGAATCCAGACATGTGGCAATATAAACTTCACAAAGGAAAGTAGTTGGACACAGTAGCTCAAAAATACAGTAAATTAAAAAAATATTCTAAAACTATTATAATCAAAATCAGAATAATAATTGCAGAAAATGTTTACGTCTATAGAGGTTATACTTTTGTTCGAAAAATGCTCCTCAACATTCAGACTTGAGGGGCAGAATTATGGTCAGCACAAATGGATTTAGCTTTTCTTTGAGCTAATTTTTGTAGGTGGAGCTTTCGTTTTGCTCAAATCAACTTTATATGGTAAACATCAGTTGGAGATAAAGGATACTTCAACTGCGGCACAACAATTAAGTTCAACACTTGGACTTTAAGGACAGAAAGATAATCAGTCCAACTGTGTGTGATCACAAAGTGTCTGTGATAAATGTGAGCGTAGCTGCAGTTTTCCTCTTGTTTATCCAGTTTTCTACAACTATTTGCTTTATATTCTTCTTTTTGATGTCAAATACAAACTATTTAGCTGAGCTGTAGACTTTTATATTTGTTTTCAGACTTTAGCAGCTTTTTTCCATTTTAGTTGTGTTTCTACAGGAAAAAATGTCTCATGCAGAATGTTGTGATATCATCTGCATAATCTCTATAAAGTCGTATTATTTTGTTTTGCCCGTAGTACTCTGATCCAGGACAGCATGTCGGAGCTGGCCATGTACAAACAGGACATGGAGACCAAGCTCGCCCCGTTCGCTCAAGAGGCAGCCAAGAACCTGGGCAAGGACCTGGACCAGATGCGGTCTAGAATTGAGGACCACATGCAGGAGGCCCGCGGGCAGCTGGACAAATACACCCAGGAGTTTCAGTCCTTGGTGGATCAGAGCGCGGAGGAAGTGAGGACGAAGCTGAACTCCTACACACGCAAGATGAAGAAACGCCTTAACAAGGACACACAGGAGATTAAGAGGTGAGGAACTAACTCTACAGACAAGAACACAGTTACTGTATTAACTCAGTTACTTAAAGAAGACAAATTAGGCTCTTTTTGTTCATTGTAAACTGTAATATTGATGTAAAACAGGAGAAAAGTGGGTGGGAAAAGGGGGTGGGTGAAAACATACATTTTCGCAAAAAGTCTGAAAAGCAGGTCAATACATGATTTCTGAAACATAAACTCATTAATCTTACAACTTTGAGTAAATTTATGATGAGGGAACACTCGCTAAAACAAGGTTAAGAGCTCATAAAAGTTTTTATGAAGATTTTATGAAATATGTCCCCTTTAAAACTGCACACAGGTAATGAATGAGACAAAATATGTGACTTTTCACCAGAAAAGTATAATCCACCTTTAAACTAAACAAACAGAAAACTGGAAGTGAAAAACAGGAAAATTTGTCTGTGTGGAGTTGTGTATAGAAATGTTTGTCCTTTTCGTTAATGCTTTAGATAAAAATGTCTTTATAAACTATTTATAATGCATTAATAAGCACATGTTCTTTGTTTATGCACTTATAAAGGTAAGCATTATGCACTTGGTTATGAAAACAGTTTAATAAGCATCTTATTTAGGCTCTTACAAACATTTTGTACAGGTTTATTAACACAGACATGTGTTTGGTTATTGGCTTATTAACATTTATAGGTATAGGTATTATACGCCATCTATAAATGTTAGTAATTGTTTAAATGATTATAAACCAATAACTAGTGCTTATTAATGCCTTAAAAATAGTTTACTAAGGAACCTTATTTTAAAGCATTACCCAACTTCATGTATTAAACAAAACAAGTGGGATTCAAAAAGCTGAGAGAACTGAATGACTAAAAACTAAGACCCAAACAATGACAGAAAAGTCGTGTAGAAAAGTAGTGCACAATCAATATATGGTTAGATTTAAAACAACAAGTACATGTGTAATTACCTAAAATATTCCAATAGGACGTCATGAGTTGAGACGTCAGCTCGTTTACATAGAACTAGAGGAAGGAGGCAAGAGAGAAAAGGGGCAGGGAGCAAAAGCAGCAGACAGAAGGACATGGGGAACATAATACAGTAAGAATTCATTTGTATCTTATGTTTTTTTTAATCCATTACTGTTACTTACTTGTTAAAATCTAATGTCTATGAATATGAATATGAATTTTGTCCAATTAGTGTAATTATTCTGTTATCAATACCTGCTCTGATGAGTATTAATAGTTTTAATTTGTGTTCACACTTGTACTCTTTCTGATGTAGTGTGTGTTTGGTTGGTCTGGTCTAGTCCAGGTTTCGTTCTGTCTTTAATTCAGGTTTAATCCCAGTTCTAATGTGCTGTTTGTGAATGCACCCTTAGTATCTATCTATCTATCTATCTATCTATCTATCTATCTATCTATATAGCTGATTTTTCACTCTAAAAGCAGACATAATGTGATATCAAGTCAAAAAGAACATACAGCTTATGTTTTGTTCGTTCGTGTGTCAAGCAGCTGCAGCTCATTTTTGATCAATAAGTTTTGGTTTACTTGATGGGTGTCTTTTCACAGTTTACTCCACTCCACAGACATCTCCCTGACTCTTTTGTTGTTTTGTTTTCAGACATGTGGAGGATTATTTCTCCGAGATCCAGGACAAAGCCACTGACAACATGAGCGAGATGAGGCAGCGCATCGACCCATACTTCGCCCAAGTCCGGGACAACGCTCAGGACAAAATGTCAACCATCAACGAGCTCCTGAAGACTCAGATCCAGACCATGGGCGAGAACATCCAGTCCAGAGTGGAGGACCTGAAAGAGAACTTCGGCAAAACTGGCAAAGATCTGCGCACGACGTTGGAGGAGAAACTGGACGAACTGCGCACATGGTTCGGCCTGTAATCAAACTAGACTCTGATCTCTATAGATCTCTATATCATCAAATAAAAGTCAGCTGCAATAAAACACAGGCTTTTGTAAATGTGCAATAAACAACTTTACCACAGAGCACACGAGTCATCTGCTTTTTGCATTTAGTAGCACATTATATAATATAATTTTGATTTTGTAAATGCATTTGATAATAATTACTTGGAAACTTGGTTACTGACTGATGAAAACAATAAAGATCAAAGATCAAAATGATTAGTAACTACTATATATCATCACGGTAGTTGTATATTTTGAAACATTTCATTAGGAGTTTAACTGCATACGACAAACACCTCTCCCCAGTTTGGCCATTTTGGTTAAGTTGATCACTTTCTGGTTGGACATGAGCAGTAGATGTGACATAGAGGTTTTTCCACAACTATTACCTAGTAACCATAGTGTAAACCAAGAGTGTCCAACCTGCCCCTCATGTCTGCCTGTAGTTCTCCACCACCTTCCAATCAACTGTCAACTGTACCACATTTAAGCTCGATTTCTTGCAACCGTTAAAAGTAGAGGATCATTGCCATTTTTGTTTTATGAAAATAGCTGGGGAAAAATAGACAAAATGTTTAGTAAAAAATGAATCATGTTTCACATTTTAGTGTCTACTCACTAATTTGTTCCATTTAATTTTGACTTTAACTTTTTCCTGCTTGTGGTGCATTCTCTTAATTGATATTTAAATGATTAAATTTCGAACTTGTTAAAACCTCAGTTTTGTTTTGTTTTTTACATTTGCCAAAGTTATGTTTGTTTTGTAATAAGTTAAACTGCCCTTTAAAATATCTTCTCACACAGCTAATGTCTGATACTTGTCTAACCTACAGGATTAGTGAAACTTACAAAATACCTAGTAGTACCTACCAGTTTGTATGAGCGGAGTTGTGGTTTCTCTATCATTAAACACCAAATCCACAGTCCATGGACCAAACACGTGAGGCTACGGCACACTGAAACCAAACTACATCCCGTTAGTCCTTCAGCCAATCAGCTTCCTCCTTACTCTGTGTCTAACCAATGAGAACCTCCGTATTTACGTGCGTCGCCATTGTTGTTGTCATTCTCCAAAATATGCCCATCATGCTTTTTGAAGAAAGAAAATGCGTTTATAACAATTTTTCGCATTCTATTTGATTCTTGTTGATCCACGATGAGCGGACTGTGCAGAGAAGTGATCACGCTGCAGTTGGGGCATTATTCAAACTTTGTCGGGACTCACTGGTGGAATTTACAGGTTTGTTTGTGGAAAGTGTAGCAGCTAAAGCTAAGTGGTGATCGCAAGCTGTTAAAAGTATCTCATTTAATAAAACCAAAAGTGTGGCATAAGCATTTCAAATTGGACGCAAATAGTGCTGGCAGCATGTGTCAGATACAAAATATAGTATTTTTATTGGTTAGCGCTAGTGGTCTAACTTAGAACTCTGGGTCCACCTAATATTTCCACTCTTAACTTAAAAGTAGATTTTGTGGATTAAACATTTAATGAATGTGAATTCATTTTTTTCCATGAATATTAATAATGTCCAAATCTAGGCTTTTTCTTATTTTGAAAACTATTTTGAATTACGTTGTGTACAATTCAGCGTTTGTCAATATGCTAAAATGTGGAACTCGATTTTCTTTTTAAGGATTAGGCTCGATTCTCTATAGCTACCGATTTGAACACTACAGGGACAACTAAAAACACAACTTATTTGACAGTCTTTAAACAGAAAATAATAGTATTTTCTTTATGTTTCCTTGTGGTCTTATCTTAATGCTTTAGATAAAGCTTTAAGATAAAGTTCAAGATTTATGTAAAACTGTTCAGGGAAGATTTTGTATATATCTGTCAGGGCTTCATGGGTATGGGAAAAAGTTATTGAAATCATGATTATTTTGCCCAATTACTTCTATATTGTAAAAATGATTCCGTAAAGAAAGTACAGACCTACGGCATATTTTATTAGTAATATTTTTTAAAGTAAATTATTCTTTCTCCATATTTTGAGTTGGAAAAGGAATGCACTCATAACTCTGAAGGCAATTTAATATTTAATAATATAATAAAATTTACGATTACAACAGTATTGTAATAATTGTATTATATATAATTGTATTATATATATATATATATATATATATATATATATATATATATATATATATATATATATATATATATATATATATATATATATATATATATATATATATATATATAATACAATTAATTGCACTGCCCTAATATCTGTACTGTCTATTATCTAGTAGTATTTAGTATCTAGTTTTGATTTTAGTTTTTGTAAAGATTAGTATCTTATTTTTGATACTTTTGACAACCCCAGTTTGAATTGTGGTCCTTGCCTTAATATTAAGAATTACGGTAAACATAAACGCATCGTCTCCAGAAATAACTACTACTTTTCTATTTTCAGTCAAACATGAATATTATGCACATTTTGTTTGCCTTCTTTTCGCAGGACTCCTCTCTCTCCTATGATGTGGACGCTCCTCTGGGGGAGATTCAGAGCGATGCTGTGTTTCGAGAGGGACAGACCCCTGCGGGACATGTCACCTACACCCCACGCCTCATCGCAGTGGACCTCAAAGGTAAAGTCACTCTAACTTACAAATGTTTTATGTTTGTAATTAATTGTGTATCCTGTTCTGTCTGTAAACACATGTCATGTTCATTTCAAAAGGCAGTCTTCAGACTTTGCGACAGGAGGGAAATCTGTATGACCCTGGTGAAGACACATCAGTGGTCACATGGTGAGTGGAGGATTTTTGATTTATTTAACAACTGCCTCAGATACTAAACTCTCCCAAAACATTTTTTTTTCAGGGTTGGAGATCTCATGATGCACAAAGAAAGTCCTCCACAAAAAAATCCTTTTCTTGAGGATCTGGACAAGTTAGATGTGAGTATCTGTCAGACAAAACAAAAGAAAACAGCCATATTGATTGCATTAAAGAACAGTTAAAGTGTGTATCACAGGTTTTTATGATTAGTTTGATTGGTGTATTAATACCTGTTGTAAATATAAATTGTAGCTTTTACACCCCTCAAGTAGTAGTTTGTGGAGAAAAGTTGACAATTTCAACAGGTAAAAACAGATTCATTTACAAACGTTAAGCATAATTTACACAAAAGAAACAACTTTTTTTTTTCAACTTTTTTTCAACGTTAATTCACAAAATAAAGGTGTCATGTACATTTTTATTTGTCAAATAAAATCAATCTGTGACAGTAGATGAGTTTTGGCCCAGTGTACAGTGTGGTTGCTATGGTAATTTCCTAGTGTGACGTCATCATTTACAACCAGGAAGTAAAACCCCAAACAAAAACCAAAAGTTAAAGCAGGATCAAAATTAGTACTTTCCTTAGCAAATTTTAAAAGTATTTATCTTACCTGGATTTTTGTTAAATGAGTTTTCCAACCTGTCATGGGTACTGTAAGCGGTCTTTAGATCTAATATTTGTTTTATTTGTAGAACGGGGAGATTTTAGCCAAAGCAGACTTGTCCACCTCTCGTCCTCAATGCTCTGGTACGAAAAGTATTAAAATGACTTGAATCTAAAAAATGAACATTCTCTTTGTGGCACAGGCAAACATACTCTCTACTCCTCTTCCTTCAGCAGCAACATCAGCAGCTTTGAGTGTGAACACAGTGAATAGTCAACTCTCCAGACTTCAGAAAAGCTACAGACTCGAGGGCAGCGTCAAAGTCTGGTCCGATTTCCTCCGGATCCACCTTCATCCGCGAACCATCTCCGTGATCCACCAGTACAACCACGATGGGTGAGTTCAGCTGCATCAGACTGGACTGGACTTGGTAGGTTTCTGCCAGAGGTACCCAGCTTTATTATGTGTAAGCTGTGTTGCACTTTAATGAATATGGTGATCTGTAAAATACTTGCCATGCAAATTTTAATTTAAAATATAGATCAAAACCCATAGAGCAAAACCGAACAAAACCAGAGGGGTGGACAAAAAAATATAAAATAAAAGACTGTACCTGGGATTTGACTGTTTTGAAAAATGAAAACCCAAACTAATTCATGTTCCTGATTTAATGTAATGTAATTTAATTTAATTTAATAAAGTAAAATTTGTTTATTTAAGGATCCCCATTAGTCTCTACAGCAGCAGAGACTATTCTTCCTGGGGTCCACTTTCACAATTTAAAACACTACAAGACAGTACATATTAAGATTCGAACATTAACAATCAAAAAACAGAACACTACATTTGAGTTCAAACATAAGGTATTATGATAAAACACAAAGATGGTACAGTTTGCCTTAAACATTGAGCATGATTACATTTTCCAACATTGATTTCTTTAAGCTTCTTTTAAAAACATGATGGTTCTCTATTATCATCAGCTTTTGCGGCAGCACATTCCAGTAAGAAACGGCTCTGTATAGAAATGTTTTTTTCAGTGCGTTAGTTCTAGGTTTAGGCCAAGTGAGTGAGGCTCGTCTTGTATTAAAGCCATGTCTGTTACAGGTGGGCAGTAAATGTGAAAACAGACTCAAAGGTTTGTGTGTTGTCCATATTTTATGCAAAGACAACATCAGACTGCAAGCCAGTTTGTCTTTGACTTTCAACCATGACAGTCTCCTGTGCATATTATTAACATTAGTTCTAAATGGGCAACTTAGAGCGAGTCTTGCAGCTCGATTCTGAGCTCTCTGTAGTTTGTCTGTCTAATCTGTGTTGCCCCAGCACAGATATCATTTATAAGCATCTATTTGGGTAAAAATGAGACAAGAACGCTTTTTCTGCATCTATTTATAGTTTAATATTTAATTTATCGTTTTATTCTATGAGAAGCAGGAAGTGCACCGTTGGCATGCTAATGTGTATTAGCTTTACTGTGACAGCCCGTGACGTTCTGGGCTCAGAGACTTGTGAAAAGTGCTTATAAACTCATGCTGGTGAATATTTATGATGCTGGGACTGCATTAGGAAAGTGAGAGATACATGTGACCAATGTAAAGACTTTAAAACAAATTAGTTCTGTTTTTCACGTTTCAAAACAGTAAAAATCAAGTACAGCCCCTTTAATACATACACTGTCCCAAGTAAACGTCCCATTGGTCCATGTTCAAATTTTGTCGGAATGTGATTTTCCCATTTTTTTCATCTGACAATTACAATGCCAGTCCAGTCTTCGATCATTGAATGTTATTGTTTTATTGGATTGTAAATGTGTCCAGTCCTTTTTATATTAACATTATGCATTTGCTGTTATCACCTAAATTGGTAACTAAGATTTAAAAGTTGTTTTGCCTTTGCAGAGAGGCCCATCGCTTGGAGGCGTTCAGTCAGGGAGAGGCTCTGCTGCAGGGCTCAGTGCTCGAGGACCTGGAGGACAAGCTGCACTTCTTTGTCGAAGAGTGTGATTATCTACAGGTGACTTTGTTTATGAGCCTTGAGTTTTACACTTTAGAGAGTATAATACATTGTCGTGGCATAGAATGGTTCTTTATCAACATTTACATTTCATATTACGTGGGACAAATGATGCAGTAGAAGGATTTCTTACGGAACATGTTCAAAAAGGAGTTAAAAAAGTAATAACTGCATATTATCAACAACTATCTGTACACAAACTTTGTCAGAGGCTGTTCTTTGTTTCATTCAATTGCAAGATTAAAATGGGCTGTTCATGGGCTGTTCATTGGCGAAACCCTAATTTCATAGTTTGAAGTTTTGTCACAATCTGTAACATTTAGTTTGATGTTGTTTAGAAACATAACTGACGCAATATCGCTTGTAGGGAACATAATAAGTACATAATAAACACATATTTACCTGTTCTGTTTTATCCTGCAGGGTTTCCAGGTGTTTTGTGATTTGGCCGATGGTTTTTCAGGCCTGGGTTCAAAGGTCACAGAGATGCTCCAGGACTCGTACAGCGGGAGGGGCGTCCTGTCGTGGGGACTGGCTCCTGTCAATCATCCGAACTCTGTAAGTCACTGCTGTCGTCAGTCTGTTAGGAGCAGACGTGTAGAAGACAAAAACTGTACTCGTGAATTAGTACTGTAAACATCTGATTGTTTTTCAGTCATGTTACTGTTTACTTAAAAACTTAGAAAAACACGTGTCCTTACTATGAGCAGGCTTGCATCTCCGTATAACCGACTTGTACTTGGCCTGGAGAATGTTCTGAAGTATAGTTTGTATTTCCGTGGAATCTTCAAGGTCCCATATTCTGCTATTTTCCCCTTTACACAGTCTATTCTAAGGGCTTTGTTGATAAAATTTTGCGTTGTGTAATATCCATAACATAACAGTTTCCAAAAAACACCCATTTCTTGGACTGGCCCCCCTCCTTGTAAAAGCAAACGGCTCACTCTGAGATCTGACCCCCCCGAACAGAGAGCAGCCTGCCACCCCCGCCCAACCAGCGCGGCTCCCCCTCCCAACCCGCGACGAAGCCTAGAGCCTAGAGCCTAAACAGCGATACACAAACACGGGAATAAACATTTTATCCTCCTGACGGTGCGTCGTGCTGAGTCCTACGTCCTGGATCTGACCTGGAGTTTGACGTGCTCCAGTACCTCAACGACGGACGTTGCCGTTTGGTAAATAACAAGCTAACTCTTCGATCTGTCGTATCCATCGTGTAATTACTGTGTAGCATTAGCATGAGCTGTTTTTATTCTGCGCCTGCGCGCTTCCCGGAGGCGTGGCTTAAACACCGCGTCATCCTGGTGAAGCGCGTCATCCTTGTGAGGAGCCCCCGTCTGCCTGCTCAGCCGAGGGGGACAAAAAAGACAGTTCTCTAGTGAAAACATGCGGGAATCAATCAAAAAAAACACTTTGGGCACAACATACGAGGCCCAAATAGCACTGTAGGAAGGTTAAAACCTCTGAAAAGTCGATTTTGCATGTTATGGGACCTTTAAACTTGCCTTTAGCTGTTGCTTTAAGTGAAAGTGCAAATATCCAAATCATTTAATCTTGTCAACATAACTGATTTCTTCAAAAAGTAAATGTATACCCTCTGTATACTCTAACTACAGTCTTCATCTCATCTCTTCTTTTCCAGGCATGGCAAAAATGAGAACTAATTAGATAATGAATCCAAAATCAAAAATAGTCTTTGCAGCAAATCTAAAATTGTGTTTTTTGGTGGAGTTTGCATGTTTTGCTTGTATCCTGTGAAGTTGACCTCTCCACTGTGTCCCATTTGTTTGTGCACAATTTGCCATAAAGTATAAGTATTTCTGCAGACTTTCTTTTTGAGATGTGTATCGTCGATTCATACGACTCTTCTACTTCATATTGCTATTTTGGAAGGACAAATGTCATAATGTAGCTTAAACTTTGTATTTTGACAATGACTTTTGGATAAAAGTCGAAACATCTCGATCTTCAAACAGCGTCCGAGTGACAACACCTGAAACCTTTTCTACGTTTAAACTTTGTATTTCCATGGAATTATGCGGGCGACTTTCTACCTCCAGAAAGCTACATGTTGCTCCTGTTGCTTTAAGTCAAGTCAAGTCAAGTCAAATTTATTTATAAAGCACATTTAAAAACAACCACAATGGCCCAAAGTGCTGTACAGACACAATATAAAATACAATAAGACAAAAACAGAAGCTAAATTAAAATGCAATATAAATGTTCTGCTCAGCTTGTGTTAAAAGCCTGTGCAAACAAATGGGTTTTTAACAAAGTCTTAAAAATATTCAGAGATTGTGCTGTTCTAATGTCCAGAGGAAGACTGTTCCAGAGTCTGGGACCTGCCACAGAGAAAGCCCTGTCCCCTCGGGTTTTTAACCGTGATCTCGGGACGTCTAAGATCATGAGGTTTGCTGATCTCAACGCTCTACATGGAGCATGAACAGACAGAAGCTCCGAGCGATAAGGAGGAGCTTGGAGGCGGATAAGGATATGTTGTGCTCATATTCAAATAATTTAATATTGTCAACATAAATTACTTATTCAGTAAAGTTTAGGTATATGAGTACATGTAACCCATTACTGCCAAAACCTCTCCTTTTGCATTTTCTAAACTGTGTTCTTCACCTCATCTCCGTCTCTTTGTTAGGCAGAGCAAATATATTAAAAAAAAAGTAATCAATCCATTATCCCTGTTCATGTAGACTCGAATGAAGGACCTGTACCACCTGTTGAACTGCACTTTAGGCACAGTGCACTTGTCCAGCCACAGCTCGTTGTTTTGCCCCATGACGCTGCGAGGTGGACTGGGTTTAAGGCCCACTGCGCCTGTGGCCTTTCCCTTCCTGAACTATGATGTAAGTATTCTGTCTTCATTAGAGTCATTCAATAGCATTTGAATCTGAAAAGAACTTCTGTCCTAATTGCAGCCGTCCTTGTGGTACCACTCGAGTGCAGTGCTGGCCTTGGCGCTGGATGCCCTCACGGTGCCGTACAGACTCAGAAACAACAGCGTCCCCATGTGGCAGGTGTCAGACACGCTGGCGGTTTCAGGGAGAAAGGTAATTATTATGTTATGTTTTTGTTCCATTTATTATTTTATAGCAGCTTTGGGCTCCTGAGCTGCACTTTCACGTCACAAAAGAGGTGGTTTTTAGCGTTTTTCAGGCCTGTTTCACAATAATAGACCCAGCAACAACTGAAATGCAGTCTGTTAACAGCCAATTACATTCATTATAGCCATTAAATATGCACTTTTTCCGAAGCTCGGTTGTTTGTTGCTTTCGGAAAATATGATGTTGTCCTTGAAAGTCAAATCGTGTTTACAGTAAATATAAAAAAGTGATTAGGTAAACTGAAAAGAAAGAGTTCTCCCACATTCCCAGATCGTATGGGATTTGGTAACCTGTGAAGTTGCAAATAAAACAGAAGCATCCCTTCAACTTTGCTTTTGAGATCACTGATTCACACGAGTTTCCTCTTACGTTGGAAAGACAAACATCATCTCCAATAAGAAAATGTGGTTAAAATTGGGTTGTAATCTGTCTTTTTGCGCTGATCTCCAGGTGGTCTCTGCGTACGGCGCGGTCCCGTTTCCCATGATGCACGGCGACTCTCTGCCCGACGCCCTAGGCCCCTTCTCCAGTGCGTTGCCATGGAAACCTCTGTCGTCGTGTCCGGAGCTCAGAGACGGCCGTTGCTTTGGACAGTGGACGACGCTGAAGGGCTTCGAGGGACAGAGGCTCGTCAGGTCGGTGCAGCTCCAGCTGTCGTTGAGTTTCAAGCAACTTTTAACTGATTTTGAGCAAATATTTCGCAGTAAATAAGTGCGTATTAGTGTGATAAAACAAGAAATAGTGTATCGTTAACCCCTTACCATGATGAAAACTTTTCCCAAACGGTGGACTTAAATGAACCCCAATTCAAACTGGAGCTGTTTCTGAACCCCTGGGAGCACAAACGATTGGCTGGACTCTTTGTAAAGCTGGTGTCTGGACGATGGTCTGATTGACACTAGATTGGGCATTTGTTGGGTTTTGACAATTCCTCTTTCAAAGCTGAAGCTAATTTAACAACACTCTAGTCTTAGGGACTTGTAATAAAGTTAAAAAAATAGTCCAGGTGGAAATCATATAAAAGTCCTTAACATTTTTTTAGTCTCTTTTTTTTTTCAGTTTATTTGACTGAAACTAAGAAGGTTACATCTGTATTTTTTACACGTCCAGCAGCTTTTATCAGATGATGGACAAAAAGGAATAGATTAAGAAAAAGTCCAACATTCCACCGGTGGGACTACCTCATGGTGCCAGGTTTTTTAATTATTTATTTGACAACTACAGTGGATTTTTTTTTTTTTTTTTTTTAGTTATTCAGTTTTTAAACATTAGAAACTGAACACAAAAACACATTGGGGATTGGGCACTATTGCTGCAACTAATAATTATTTTAGTAGTTGATTAGTAGATTGAGATTTTTTTTTTTTTTTTAACCAAATTTGAAATTCTTCTTTTTTGACATTTAGATTGAATAATTGCTGTAATAATACACTTATTTTAATAGTCGACTGGTCATGATTATTCCAATTAAATGTTGCAGACCTACTGAGCCTGAAGTGTAGACACTAAATTGTGTTGATTTAGTGAGTTTGGATCAATTCTAACATGAAACTCTTCTCTCTCAGCTCTCTTCCTGCTGGGACGCCGCCTCCCTCGCCGCTGCACTCTCTTCACAGCGGAGAAGACGTCCTCGCCTCGTACCTCAGCTCCTTCTACCCCAACGGCCCTCTGTGAGTTTCTACACTCAACACATAAACTGAACATTTAAACATGTTTCCTCTGCGTTCTCTCTCCAGTGCTCTGCAGCTGGTGTCCACGCCCAGTAAACTCACCGCTCCGTTTCCTCAGATGTTCGACCCAACGCTCGATGCACATGGATTTTTACACAGTCAGACTCCTCCAGCTGGATGTAAGCAGTGTTTATTTACTCAAAACAGTGTTGGGAAGTAACAAAATACTATGAACTGACATTTTAGTAACCGGTACAGTTACTCTCATTTGGTGGAGTTATTTTCCTGAAATCAAAATAATATACTGCAGCACTTAATTTAGGCTTCAAACTTTGCAGCAATTTGTTGAGGAAAAACCAAACCAAAAAACCCACAGATCTTTTTTTCTTTTAAGTTCCATTGTTAAAAAATATAGTTATAAAGTTAATAGCAACTAATCAATTATGAAGATAACCGTCAACTAATTTTGCCATCAAATGATTGTTAAATGAATTATTCACAGACTTAAAAAGATGCCATAAGTTGATAAAATAACTTAAATGACTCAGACAGCTTTTGTAATTGTGGTATCGAGAATGGAGTATATTTCTTAGTTGAACTGAGTTAGAAATGTTACTATCGTGACAACACTAACCTGAACAATGACTTATGCATAATGAACAAATTAGTTTATTAAGCACAATCAGACTTTGTAACTACTTCATTAATACCATAACCCCTTAATTAAGTAGTGAGTAAGCCTGAATCATTCTTAATAAACCAGTTGTTCCTTATGAATAAAGTTCATGCTCTATTAAGGTTAATTAAAAAAATGTCAGATTCTTGGATTTAATTGAATACGTTACCATTTTTGAGTGTCCTAAGCAACTTCTTCACCAAAAATGAAAGCAAAACTATCAACACCAAACAAACAACACCAAATTTAGACTGTGGCACTGGCATAGAAAATATTTGATTAATAAATAGGCAAGGCAAGTTTATTTGTAGAGCACAATTCGTACACAAGGCAATTCAAAGTGCTTTACATAACAGGAAAAGTTGCATTAAAATCACAAAACACAAAAAGACATACAAGAATCATTTTAAAATAAAGCGCTTTAAAAGAGAAGAGTGCAGATAGATCTTTCTGTTTAGATGTTTGCACATCTAAACAGAACTGTTTTAAGCCTGGATTTAAACATTGTCAGAGTGGAGGCCTGTCTCACATCTTCAGGGAGACTGTTCCAGATTTTAGCTGCAAAAAACTGAAATGCTGATTCCCCATGTTTAGTCCTGACTCTGGCACCAGCAGGAGGCCGGTCCATGTTTAGTCCTGACTCTGGCACCAGCAGGAGGCCGGTCCATGTTTAGTCCTGACTCTGGCACCTCAGAGTGTGAGATGGTTCATGTGGCTCTAACATGTCAGAGATGTACTTTGGTGCTTTGGAGAGACTTGAACACAAGCAGAGCTGCTTTAAAGTCTATTCTCTGAGCCACAGGAAGCCAGTGCAGAGACCTGAGCACAGGACTAACTAAATATCCCTTTTCTTCTGTAAATGGTGTGATCTGAAAATATTTACGTAGCGTGCCTTTGAACATATGCAGCCAAAAAGACGTGCCATGACAAAAAAAGGGTTGAAAAACACATTATGCTGTAGTTATTATAAAGTGATACCAGTTCATGTCAAATTCTCTCCTCAGCTGCGGTCCCGTCCGTGTGCTCCGCCCCGGTCCTCACGTCGCTCCAGTCCAGTCCGGCACTTGGGTTTTGGCTGTCGGACCTGCACCGCGCCGTCAGCTCCTTCGACATTCGCCGCGTGGCCCCGAGTTTCCTGTTGCAGGGACTGGAGGAGGGCGACTACATGGAGGCCCTGGAGCAGCTGAAGCTCATGTCCCGACTGTACCGCGACGACAGCGGAGGGGCCACGCGCTCTTCCTCCGAGGACGAGGATGACGACTGATCAGGGTTTTGGGACATGAACTGCACTGTGAACAAATGAGGAACTGTATCGAGTGCATAAGAGGCTTTGACGACGAGCGACGCAGGAAATCGAGTAACTGTAAAAGATTATAGAGCATGTACAAAGCACTTAAACATTCAAATGGAGGAAAACGGTTAAACTTCAAAATTGTCTCTTATATTACGCAACTTAACAGGACTAAGATTAAAATGCATAAAATCTAGCAACAGTGAAGTGAATTACAGCCTTTATGTTTAACTTCAATTTATTTTTGTAGAACCAGCAGTTGCAAGGCTTAACAACTCAAAGTTAGAAAATCAATGAACGGTAACTGGACAAGAAGAGCTCAAATGCCCAAGCAATTAAAACATGAAAAAAGGGATTTCTGAAACATTTAAAAAAAACATTTGTACTCATCCTTCATCAAAATCAAATAAGTGATTCTCTAGTTGTTTGGTGTGTAAACCAATGTTCAGATTGAATCACAGCACTCCTCATTTGGGAAAGCTTATGCCACATTAGCTCTGTTGATGTTTATCTACATACGGTACAGACTGAAGACTGTTTAATCTCATAAAATGACTTTTTCTACAAATGAACCATTTCTTTCGTTAATGCAAAAAGATCCTAATTGTGACCTCCCACAAACAAGATTCCATGAATTTGCCAAATTAAATGAACATAAGTGAACCACAACTCACTCAAGCTAATTTAAGATAAAGCAATATTTAGATTTTTGGGTTGTATGATGTGACTGAAAGCATTATTTAACTTTTTTGGTGGAGGGTCTGCCATCTGTTGTCTCCGTGGAGATGTTCAGAATAGATATTGCCCTGAAGGAAATTTGTCTTGGGCTTAACAAACTGCTGCAAATGCAAAAGATATAAAGACACAATGGCAAACATGCTCTGCACACCTGCACAAGTGTTTTACTTTGTACATCAGCGTCATGGCTGACGGAATAAGCTAGTTTTAAAATCTACTGGTTTTATATCTGGCTGCTCTATAGCGCCACCCAGGGTAGCAACTCTTTCAGATGGAGTGTGTGAGATGGTGTCACGAATGATTCTCCGGGTCAACAGTGTTACAGAACACCCAAACTTGCTTATGCCCCTGGAACGTTACACAGTATGGCCCTAAACTTATCTGGTTGGTTCAAGTACGTGTTATTTGCAGAGAATGCATGCTTTCTTACTGTGAGCAGGCTCGCCTCTCCACAGATCTGACCTGTAACTTGGCCTGGTGGCGTCTCTATACAGCCCGTTTTAGATACAATCCTTCTGTAGGACATTCCGGACAAAGCAGTTGCCCAAATCAGGAAAGTTACGGTGCTGATTTAAAATACATTTCAATTAATATCTAAATGAAACAGATTTGGCAAATTGCACATTTCACTCACCACTTATTCCACCAAAAGCACGGGGCTTAAAACCCAGTTGTGACTTGTGTTGTTTGTATGTTGCTTTATTGGGAGATAGTGGTAGTGTTTATGTCATGGAAATAACCAAGTCAGTCATGAATCCTCAACAGGTATTTTAATATGAAACTAAATGTTACAAGGACTTTCACAGAGATGGGAAAAAACTGAATTTGTTCCCATAGATTTGATCAATGAAACACTTCAATGTCGCATAAAAAGGCTAAAACACAATAGTTAACTTATAAAACAGAAATTGCACTTTCTATACAAACACTATGAAGGAAACTGATGATGTAAAAATACAGTCAATGTTGTTGTGTGATGGCAGGTGCATAAAAGACATTGAATTTCCTACAACAATTTATCAAAAAACAAGGGGCGGCTTTTGGAACGAGGGGTGTACGGAGGGGACGGGCAGCACGAGGGTCCCAAATCTGGTCTAAGAACGGGAACGAGACCTGGACATAGACCTGGACTTGGACCGTGACACTGAGCGAGAGGGAGAACGAGAAACTGAGCGCTTGTTGCCATTTGCCGGAGAGCGAGATTTGGAGCGAGACTTAGAACGGGACTTGGAGCGGGATTTGGATCGAGATTTAGAGCGAGATTTGGACCTGGACTTGGACCTGGCTCTGGACTCAACCGGAGAGCGTGATCTTGAGTGAGACATTCGGCCTCCGTCGCCTCCATCCTTAGACCCGGACTTCCTGGAGCGATCTTTAGGCCCAGACTTAGACCTGGACTTGGATCGAGACTTGGATCTGGACCGGGATCTGGACCTGGAGTTGTCCTTCTTGCCCTTCTTGACCTCCTTTTTGCTCTTCTTGGGTTTAGGGCTGCGGCTGCGGCTCAGGTCCTTCTTCTGACCGCGCTCCTCGTCCTCCTTCTTACCTTTAGCCTTAGCCTTTTTGTGGCTACGAGAGCGACTTCGTGAACGAGATCCCGCCCTGTGGACCAGACCAAGGTGAGCGTTCGGTTTGAGACAGAAAATATGAGCCAACTTAATTTTGTTTCTTTGAGCAAATTTGTCCAAGTAATTTCCCTTGAGGATAAATACAGTTTGTCGATGTCAAAGCCTAGAGCAAGTTAAATAATGAGCAAGTTAGCCAGCCATTATGCAAGATTAGTAAAAAATGTGACGTCCATCTTTCCAGAAAAAAAAGCCTTGCTTTGTAGTAATGATGGGAGGATCAATACTAAATGTCAATATATTGCCATTAAAAAAAAAAATTGAAAGAGATTGTGTATATTTTAGTTTATATAATTGAATATAATATATAATTCCTAGATCAGTTGAACCTAAGGTGGCGCAAAACTAATGACGCCAAGGAAAAACTGGATCTGTTGGAAGTATTTTTCCCACAGATGAAACGTTAAAACTGCTCGTGCTCGGCTGACAGAGCACCTACAGCTTTCAGTTTGGATTTTGTGGCTTTTTTATTGCCGTTTTTCAGAGCATTTTTCCAGGTTCAAAATCCTTTGGTTTTCTTCAAAATTGTTTTTAAACTTTAAATTTGTTTCGCTCTACACTGCTCTAGCAGCTCTCACTCTGATTGGTCAGAATGGTTACGGGGTATGCGTCACTACCAGGCCACTAAAGGGGCGACATGAGCTAATGAACAAGGCCCATTGAGTTCAATTGAGCGCTATTTTGCTGGCCCGGGACTTTCTTTCCTTTTAATAAAAGTTAAAACTCGGTCGTATTGAGTTGATATTGCGATACTTCCTTTACTATTACTGGAAACTGGATCTAATCAATAATGGCTGGTATCACCCATCACTACTTTATAGTGCATAATATGCTCTGTATTAGTATATTAATTCTTCACCTGGATCGAGAGCGGCTGCGGCTGCTGCTCATGCTGCGGCTTCTGCTTTTGCGGGACCTGCGGCTCCTGGAACGAGACCTGAACAAAAGTTAACTTCACTCATCAACTCAAAAAGACAATGAAGATAATACATGTGCTGGTTATTTAGAATCCATTATTTAAATGACATCATAACAGTAATGGCTTATAGAGATTTTGCATATTCTATACATATTTTGTACATTCTGCTTCATGTTTTCATGAAGTAATGCTCTAATCTCAACAACAGCACACAGAACAGTATCTCTAACCTGGAGCGGCTGCGAGAGTACGAGCGGCGGCGTCTTGCTCCGGGGCGGTCTTCAATGAGGCGGATCTTTCGGCCGTTCACTTCGGTCCCGTCCAGTTTCTCCAGAGCCCTCTTCATGTCGGCATACAGCCTGAACTCGATCACGCCCTCATTTTTACGGCCCTTGTGGGTGTCAGCGTAGGTCACCTCTCCAGCCTGCCGCATGTAGTCCTGAAGAACAGACCGCGATGTTACAATAATGCGTTTGAGTCATAAAGTGCATTCAGACCAGTGTTTCCTATTGAATTTTACGGCTGTAGTCTTGATGATCAGATGAACATATGTGACCCAAAGTGCACTGCAGGATCACACATGTTCACACAATTACAAATATTAATACAGAAAACTATCAATAAG
Organism: Rhinogobius similis; assembly: GCA_019453435.1. Taxonomy (NCBI): domain Eukaryota; kingdom Metazoa; phylum Chordata; class Actinopteri; order Gobiiformes; family Gobiidae; genus Rhinogobius; species Rhinogobius similis. The sequence goes on along the minus strand of CM033635.1, from coordinate 9,184,275 downwards.
CAGTTTATTTAAATGTAAAACAGCAGATTTAACTCCATGCCTTCTCTTTTCTCTTCAAATTATTTCAGTCCAAATAAATCTTTACAATTCCAATAAAATAACTAAAAACATTGTATTTCTACAATTTGCTTAGAACAAAAAATTGAAGTGGCTGTTGATGTTGCCAAACGTATGAAATATGGACAAGCTTTACATTTAAAAAAAACAACAACAATTCTAAAAGTCCTAGTTGTGCCATTTACTGCTTTTTACTGCGAGCCAAACACACATTAACAAAGCTACTTCTCACCTTGAGGTCTTGCCAACTGCAGCGGCTTGAAAGATTTTCCACAATGAGTCGATAATCTGTCCTGATCGGAGGTCCGTACCTGTCTCTGCCCCAGCGGCCATATCCACCTTTTAATGGAAGGAAAGGACAGAGCAAATGAGCACAAGAAAGCAACCAAATTGGAATAATTGTGCTAAACTAATGCTACATGTTCTAGTTATATTGAATGCTATTATGTTCTATAAAATCATTTGGAAAAAGAAAACAAAGGAAAAAAGAAAAAGGAAATGATTATGTACCTAAATTAAAGTTCTTAGCTGGTTTTGTGTCAAATTACATTACTAATGACTAGATATATTACTAATTAAAATAATAAAAAAGAAAATAAAGCATAACTGATTGAGGAAGTACTTACGTTGAACTAAAATTACAATAACTACATTTAAATATGATCTAACTATTAAAACATGTAGTGCTTCAGGCTGAACCCACGTCTGATCCTAACCCCTTGGCATCCTCACCACCCGGCCTGGCCTAGTGGCAAAGCGGTCTTCATTCACAATGGCTCTGGCTTTTTTGGCTCTGCCCAGGGGCCCACAATGGTCAAACCACACTCTTGGAAAGGGGGGACACCATGGCCAGCAATTGGGGCAGGCAGTCAGCCAAGGACTCTTTCAATTAAAACATTGAGGTGCTTTGTTAAATCTTTAGCCTTAAAATTCACAATCATTTATAAATATTTACAGCAACATTACATTACATTAAATACTTAGCAGAGAGTTACTTTACATTTAGTTACACAGTTTTCTTAGTAAGCCACATCCCCACTTTAAATGTAATTATTAAAATCCAACACCACATCTTTACAGGTTCAATGGTGGCTCTCATGAAGGCAACTTTTCATTATCAAACAAACGCAATGACCATTTGGATATGCAAAAACATGAGGCAAAACACAGCAGTGTTTCCCATCAATGGAGGAGACAATGGTAGCACCTCATAGTCTAACGTTCTCCCCCATAGTCTAAAAACAACATGGACATACATTGACAAAAAAAAAAAAAACTCGATGTTTAAAGATTATATATAGGCAATAAATGTAATTTATATGTCACAAATTATATGTGATTAAATTATTCAAATGAAAACCGTTTGTGTCACCATAGTCTCCCTGAAAAACATGGGAAACACTGCATAGGATAACATTTACAATTGTAGTTGAGTGCGGTTGTTGTGTATGATCTTATGACTGAATAGTACAGTCTGTTCTTCAAAAGGCAGCCACGCGACACATACGCGTTCATGACTTCTGAAACCATTAACCGCAGCACCTGTTGTGTTTCTCTCAAAGCCCTGACCACCCACCAACTACTGAAGGAAAAGAGTTGTCAAATATGAGAATTAGAGTTATCAAAATGAGAAGTAGTATCACGTATCGCATACAATTTGAACAGAATGTAAAAACGAATCCACAAAGTACAGTGATGTTTGGAATATTACATTGCCTAACAGTGATAGATTTCAGGATAGGTGTAATCAGATATCAGACATTTTGGTTTGTTACGTTACCAGTGCTGATTTAAGATGCTGAATGCTAAATTTAATGTTCATTCAAAAGTAATCTGACACTATATAGGTGTAAACGTTTTGTTTGCTTTTAACTTAAGTAATGCAGCTCTAGGATAAACATTTTTTCACTGCAGCTTTTTGGCAATAACAGTTGTTTTTTATCCTTCAACGCCAATCTCTATAGTAGATCTGTTTGCAAGAAGAGTTCATGTGATTTATTTTGAGTACGTAATAACCAAGTTGCCGCCACAATTGCCACCAAAGACCCTTGAGAAAATGTAGCTTGCTATTAACATTACATTACATATAAACAACCAAACATGTCCCAAATACTTACTGCTGCGTCCGCCTCCTCCGCCTCCACCTCCTCCTCCTCCTCCTCCTCCTCCACCCCCGTAACCCCCTCCTCCGCCGCCTCCTCCACCGCCGCCGCCGCCGCCGCCTCCGTCACGGCGAGGGCCTTTGGTGTGCTCCACTATCACTCGCTCCCCACACAGCTCCTTCCCGTTCAGATCGTACACCGCATCATCCGCATCCCGTGGGTCGTCAAACTCCACGAAACCATAACTAAAAACACAACAAGGAGAAAAAGACAATTAATGGCAATTAGCAAGGTTGGATTTTTGGTGTGTTTTACAGCACAGGAGAAATCTAATCATCAAGAACATTTATCTCAGTTAATTAATGGAGTTTAAGAGTAACTGTTGTATTAAGAAGTGAAAGTACACAGAATTAACTTCTCAATGTAACATTTTATCTCTGATGGTTTGTAGATTCCACATTTGTTTGCACAACTTCCCTTGTCAATCAGAACAACCAGAAATAAATCAGATTACTCACATCTAAGTCTATCTTTATCAATTCTATTCAATTTATTCTTAATCTTATGCATGCCCTAAGTCTATTCTATCCAATTTAATTTTATTCTTAATCTTATGCATGCCTCTTTTGTATAGTTTATTCACTGTTTTATGTTGCACCTTACGTCAAAGCAAGTTCCTATGTTTGTGAAAACTGATCACTGACAATGGCAATAAACCGATTCTGATCAGATGTAACTGTTTGCATGACGATTCAATAATCAGATTTCTTAACTGCAGAAACCAGATAATGATCCGATTTTTAATGTGCATGTAAACATAGCCAGTGACTTGACAGTTAATTCAAAGATTTGTTTCATTTTTTTGTTCTCTATGATAATTATGACAAATAATGTGGCAAATAAATTTTGCCACATTTGAATTGGTAGGAGTAATAAGAAAGAAAAAAAAAACTTAACAGTCACATCGCAGTCAATATTTCTCAATTTCAGAAAAACACTCAAACCTAAAAGTTAGCAATAATAAAAACTAGCATTGCCACGTCTAATGTTAGCTGCTAATGCTACAACGCCATGCTGCACAATGGAAACTCTGACAGATCAATTGTTACCTTTTAGACTCAATTTGCAAATTACCAGAGCAGCCACGGAAACATTATGAAATAATTAAGCAATTGCGACAAGACACATAACCCCGCAAATACTTCACAATGTGTGCCCAACGCTTTAGTTAGCAAAGCTAGCAGTGTTAGCATCAGCCACTAGGCCCGATGAGCCTCCGCGTGAGGAAAAAAGACCGTCTCTTACCCATTTTTCAAATCAACCTCCAGAATCTTCCCATAACCTTTGAAAAACCTCTCCACGTCCTTCTCCCTGGCCCTATAGCTCAGCCTGCCCACATAAACCCGGGACATGATGCTTTTTTCGGTGCGGTCTGAAACACACGGGAGCTCCGCTGCAGAAGCACGGCAGCAGACAGGGCTGCGCTATTGGTGCGCTGAACAATTGAGCTCTACTAGAAACAATAGGAACCAACATTTTGCGGAAAGATACATTTATGAAATATACAAAAAATAATATATAATTACAAAACAAAATAAGTGAATCCCCACATTAATATAGAAAATACAAATTACCCAATTAGATGTAAATAAATGTAAACTAGATGCTGTTGCAACAGTTTTTAATTCTGAACAAATTTGGTGAAAAGTATCTGAAAAAAAAAAATGCTGAAAACAATTGGAAATCATTGGAAAACTCTGAAAACTTGGAAAACTGAAAACTTTGAAAGACTTGGAAAACTTTGAAAACACAAAATAATTCATTTGAAAAATAGTCCTTGGTGACATTTTGAGGACCTCATGTTTTATTTTGACTTGTCTGCTTCTATGTCAACAGTAATGTAGTTGTAATCTCTGTATTTAGAGTAAATACTCTAGAGTAATGCTTGATGCATGCCGTTGTCATGGTGACATGCAGTCACTCAGGCGGAGCAGTCGGACTCTGGTCTGGACCTGGTTTAGACTTGGCCTCTGGTCTAGATTCTCTTTAAAGGGAAGATATTCTGCTACAGTGAGTTTCAGAGCTTTTAACCCTGTTCTAACAATGTTCTTCATCAAAAACAGAGTCATTTTCAGACTTCATACGTCATTTATCTGAGAATCCTCCACTGTTTTAAGTCCTTCAATCATCACAGACTCATTCAGAGTATTTCTGCCTCTAAACACATGAGATTTTAATACGAGACACTACAGGTGAATAGGACAAAATCTTTAATTTAAAGACATCTCCTGTAGTTTACGCACATAAATGTAAGAAAAAAATATATTACGAGTTTTTCATCATTTGATGTTTCCATGTCGAAATAAGGCATTTTAAGTGTAAAAACAGGCAAAATTGCACATATTTATATTTGGGACCTTTCAATCTGAAAAACGGCCTTTGAAGTTGCACTAATTAAATGGAAGAATAAAACATCTTTAGGAGCAGGTTGGACAAGTTTGTCGTTTCCACATGAAAGTCGATAGAATAAGACGACAAACTGACGCCCCCCAAAAAAGCTTTTGCTTGTAGTTTCGTCTTAAATGATGTCCTGACTTGTTTTCTGGAGGATCTTCTGACTGAACTCACATATGTCCACTCTTTCAGGAAAATGCCACTTCCTTCCTGTTTTCAAAGAGACACAAAACACATGTTCAAGTTGTGTAATTACTGTCAGGTCCAGGTCTAAACCAGGCTAAATCAGAGCTAAACCAGAACAGTCTAAACCAGTACTGTACCAGGTCCAACCCAGGACTAAACCAGGCTAAATCAGGTCCCAAACACCTCCGTGAGATTATGACCGGCTGCACTGAACTAGTCTGAACTAAGCAACAAGAACTGGGCCAAAACTGGGCCAATATTGCGCCAACACTGGGCCAACACTGGGCCAAAACTGATTCAACACTGAGCCAACACTGGACCAACACTTGGCCAGAATTGGGCCAACACTGGCCCAACACTGGGTCACCACTGGGCCAATACTGAGCCAAAACTAAGCAGACACTGAGCCAACACTGGGCCAACATTGGGTCAAAACTGGGCCAAAACCGAGCCAACATTGCGCAAACACTGGGCCAACACGGAGCCAAAACTGTGGGGCCGCTCTTCAGGTCGATAATGGCCATGTACTTTGCCCAGCATGCCTTGGCCCTGTACTTGTATAAACCACGTTTCTGCATCAACACACTACAACTTCATTACATTATTTGCAAATATATCAACTGTTCTACACCAAACCATTATCTCCATTGACTGAAATGCTTTTAATTCATTTGTTGGAACAGTATTTCCAATGAGTTTTGTTAAATATTGTCTAATTCTTTGGTAGGACTTATTTGTACTTTGATTTTATTTTATTTTTTGAACAAAAAGAAGACGTTGTATTGAAGGGGCTGTAGTTAATATTACTCTAATTAGTAATTCAAATAAAGTGCATGAGTAAAATTTTTTTTCGTTTGTGTTAAACCTGTAGTTTTTCGATACTTTTACATCTAATATTGGGGATTTAGCGTTGTAGTTTTAGGTTAAAGCAAGTAGCTTATTTAACTTTAGAATAAAGGCATCTAAAAAATGATCACGTTAAAAAGGCAAAAGATGTTGGATGTACTTCACAACAATGGGCAATACTGCAGTATAAAATGTGAAATGTGAAAGGTATGAATTCATTGGAAGTAAAACATTAACATATCAAGGGGTTAGTTCATGAATTAATAAAGCTAGACTTATTTCATCACGTGGGGTGCACGGTGGCAGAGCGGCTAGAGCTTCTGCCACTCAATAAGGAGATCGTGGGTTCGAATCCCGCACCACCCCAACATCGTGGTTTCGAATTCTGAACCACCCTAACATCACACGATCTCTCTGGGTGGAGTCTGCATGTCCTCCCCGTGTTACCGTGGGTTCTCTCCGGGTTCTCCGGCTTCCTCCCACCGTCCAAAGACATGACTGTACAGGTTAATTGACAACTCTAAATTGTCCCTAGTGTATGAATGTGAGAGTGAATGGTTGTCTGTCAATGTCCTTGTCCTCTGTGTCAGCCCTGACGCGACCCCTAACGGGAATAAGCGGTAGAAAATGAATGAATGAATTATTTCATCACAGAATTTGAGTTCACAAGTCTTATATCTCCATTTAGGTAATAGGTAGCATTTCACCAGTTTTGTTTTAATACTCGTAAACGTGGACTGCAGACTGATATTTAAAAAGAAACTCGCCATGAATACCACAGAGTTTGTATCCTGTCTGTAAATGACGTCTGGTGAGATGAATTTAAAATGATGTTCAGAAAAAAACATGTAGTTTTTAAGGGCATCTTGCATTAATATAAAGCAGCAAGACAATTCAATACAAAAGGTGTTTTTTTTTTTCATAGGGATAAACAGGGCGGCCATTTTGGATTAATCTTCCAGGTTTTATTATAGTTCTATGGTTTAATGATAAACATATATGATATATATCATATTGCCTCGTTGGTAGGCGACAGGCCAAGATGGCGGCGTGACGCTGAGCTAGGACGCTGCACACCAAACTTTTTTTTTTTAATGAGGAAAAGTCAATAGACTCTGTAGCAGAAAAGGAGAGCGGCAACGCATCAGGACGCCGTTTGTTTAAAGATTTGTCAACAAACAGACAACGCGTACTGGAGTCAGTATGGGACCTAAACGCCAGCACCCCTCGTCGATGTAAGACCAAACAGGAGGTGAGGTCAAATTTACACTTTATCAACACTTTGTCAATCACGTATCAAATGCACTTTAACTTCTCTAATGTCTTTTCCACTTCTGTTACAGGTAACTGCACACCAACAATTCAAATAATGAATAAACATTTTCAAAATAATATAATTTCCACAAAGAAAACACTTTGTTTTGTTAAAAGATAGAAAAAAATAACATCAGTTAGAAAAGCTTTGGTGTTTTAGACTTTATTTAGACTTGAATGATTCTCATGAAACTGAATGATTAATGGATTGTTTGCTCGTGTGGGGCAGGTTGGTTGGGATGGGGAATGTTTTTAGTTAACTATAAAGCACAAATAAAGATTGGTTTAATTTGAATGACTTGTTTTACAGCATTAGATTTGAACCCTTTACTTACAATAGCTGTTATTGTGTTTGCACCCTTTAATAACTTTAAGAACCCCGTGTGAAATCTCTAGTTTGTTTAGGCTTATTTTTAAATAACTATATCAAACTTCAAATTCCACATCAGGTTTTTTTTTTTTTTACTAGATTGTGCAAACAAAATTAAAACAACGAGACCTTGACATAAACGAGTTTGAATTGCTTTTACTCCGTCCTCAATGAATGCAGCTTCATTCAACGATTCAGAATAAAAACAATTCAAACCTCGTTTTTCTCGTCTTTCAGTCAAACCCATGGCTCTAGTTTGTAATGTAAATGTAAAGGATTCAAAGTGTTTCAAGTGAAGTGTCTGGACATGGGACCAGTTCTAACACCTCGTCATGTGGGAGAAGAGAATATCATCAGTGTATACTCTCCTCCCACATCTTTGAGGCTTTGAAAGTTTAAAATAAATTCCCAAACAAACGAGACGGATTTAAAGCGCTCGTAATTCCCCCCACACCAGGACCATACCTCCACAGAGCTGCAGCCGCCACCGCACAACCACCTCCAATTAAGAGGCCTTTTTTCCATTTCTCACCCGTGTTTTTGCTCTTATCTAGACTTTTGGATGGATTTGTCTCTAAATGCTCTCTAGACTGTAAATGTTCCACAAGCTCTTTGATTTTAGCTTCTTGCTTGTCACTTTCCATTTCTGCATCTTGAATTTGAACCCCCAACCGAGTCGTTTCTTGCAGTGAGCGTATGTGCAGATTTGCAACTTGTTCTTCAAGTTCTTTGATTTTAGCTTCTTGCCTGACACTTTCCATTTCTGCATCTTGAATTTGAACCCTCAGCCGAGTCGTTTCTTGCAGTGAGCGTATGTGCAGATTTGCAACTTGTTCTTCAAGCTCTTTGATTATAGATTTCTGCTCACGGTTTTCTGTTTCTTTTTCTTGAATTTGAGCCTTTAACTGAGTCTTTTCTTGCAGTGAGCTTTCCTCTAAATTTGAAATTGTTTTTAATTGCTCCTGCTCTGTGCGTTTAAGATTTGCAACTAGTTCTTCAAGCTCTTCGATTTTACATTTTTGCTCACGGTTTTCTGTTTCTTTTTCTTGAATTCGAGCCTCCAACTGAATGTTTTCTTGCAGTGAGGTTTTTTTTAAATTTGAAATTGTTTTTAAATGCTCCCGCTCTGTGCGCTTAAGACTTGTAAGTAGCTCTGTGATTTTCAATTTTTGCTTATGGTTTTCTGTTTTTGTCTCCTCCAACTTAGTTTCTTCTTGCCGTAAGCTTTCCTTTAAATTTGAAATCGTTTCTAAATGTTCCTGCTCTGTGTTCTGAAGATTTACAAGTTGTTCTTTAAGCTTAAGGTCTATTACAAATTCTTTATTTTTAATATTGTTTTCACAAAGTTCTGCTTTATTCCTTAGATCGCTATTTTCCATTTCCAAATTTTTAATTTGAGTCTCCAAGCGATGAATTGTTTGTACTTGCTCATCGTCTCTACACCTCAGGTCTTCAAGGAGTTGTTCAACTAATGTAATGTAGTCTCTTTTCTTGACAATTTGTGCGTCTTTATCTTGCATTTCAGTCTGTAATTCTACAACTGATTTCTCACTGTGCTGCAGGTATTTTTCAAGCTCTTTAATTTTCTTTGCTCTGACTAAATTTTTATATTGCGCATCCTCAATTTGAAGCTCCAATTGATTTTTAACCTCCAAGCGAGTCTCTGAGATTTCCTCTAAATCTGAAATTGTTTCTAAATGTTCCTGCTCTCTAGACTGCAGATATGTAATTCGTCTTTCAAGCTTTATGATTTTAGAAATCATTTCAGTTCTAATTTGAGCCTCCAATTGCTTCTTTTCTCGCTCTGAGTTTTTTTCTAAATATAAAATTGTTCTCTCAAGATCTTTCACTCTTGGCTCCAGGTGTGTAAGATCTATAATTTTCAATTCTTTCACATGATTCTCTTTTTCAGCTTCTTTAATTTGAGCCTCAAAGCGAGCCTTTTCTTGCTCTGAGCTTGTCTTAAGATTTGCAACTAGTTCTTCTAGCTCTGTGATTCGAGCCTCTAATTGACTCTGCTTTACGCTCCTCGAAACATCTATACATTCGAGCTCCTCCTCTCTTGATGGCAGTTTTTTAATTTTGCCTTCAAGGTCTAGGGTTTTAGATCCGAGATTGTCATTTTCTGTTTCCCGATTTTCATTCAAGAGAGTTTTTACGTCCCGGTCAACAAGATTTGAATTGAGATTACCCATTTCTGAAAGTTCAAGATATAATATTGAGCTGAATCTGTTCACGTAGTTTAAATAAACGGTACAGTGAGGTTTTGTTATATGCGCGGGCAGCTGCTTGGATGGTGCTTTCGCTCTGGTGTCCAGATAAGAACGATCAGATATATATATACTCTTCAAAGCACACATGCAGCTTGGTGACATCACAGCTATGCGTTCCCATAGCAACGGAATGTTGACATGAGACCGTTCTGATTCTGGAACTGATCCTGGACGTTCTAGAATGTGATGATGTCATGACCTCATGAGCAAATCAAACTATTCTGAGAATAATCTGGATAATAAACATACCTTTGTATAACATTTTCACAAACATGTTATTTATGGAAGAAAAGATAATGAGTTCAACTGTGTGTGATCCCAAAGTCTGTGTCAGTGATAAATATGAGCGTAGCTGCACTGTTCTGTTGTTTTTTTTCAACTGTTTGCTTGATTTTCTTTTTTTAGACGTCAGGTACAAACGAAATACTTAGCAGAGGTGTAGACTTTATATTTGTTATCAGACTGTAGCAGCTTTCTCACATTATGCTCATGTTTATGGCTTGTACAAGAGAAATTACTTACCATTAACTGTAATGTATTTTTGCCACTATTCAATCATAGACCTGTCACGATAACACATTTTGAAGCACGATATATTGCTAAAGACAAATATTGCGATAAACAATAATATTGAAATTACTTTATTTCTCTGAGACAATGAGCTTGAAGCAGGAAAATCCCAATAAACCATTTTTTAAACATACCTTATAATTAAAATGCATGAGCTGCAACAGATAATATAATTATCTAGCTAAATAACTTCTAGCCATAAAAGTCACTTATTCAACCCTGTACAGCTCAAATCTTATTCTATTACACAAAAAAATAAACAGTATTATTACTTTAAATACCCAGCCCAAATATTTATTGTTCCAGCTTTCGATTACTGAACAATAAGTCGATGTAGTAATTATTGTGACAGGCCTATTCAGTCGTGACATGTAGTGGTAAAATACACCTAATTATCATTTTAACCAAACTTGTAAATGCAACTTTTGCATTCAGACTATAATAAGCTGGTAATTCTTCAAAAGAAAGAGATGGTGTTCTTATCCTCTAATTGTTGCTACATCACAAAGTCGGTGTCTGTTTGTTGCTCAGATAAACATTTAGCCGAGTCCATTTTTCCGTTACATTACAGTAATTAATGTGACTCTACTCCTCTACATAGAAGGCACTGGGCGTTGAAGCTGGCACTAAAACGACACTCTGACATTTGGAGAGAAGACAAACGACTTCCAAAGCAACAATTACACGACGACAGCAGTGGAGTCATGGCTATTTGAGTCAAAATATGTTTATTGTAGGAGTTAGTCTCTGCATTAAGAGCCACAAAACGAAAGAAGCAATATGAAAAATGCTGAATATTTTTTTCCTTTAACGGGAAAAATATTATTAGGTCTAAACCTTATTTGCTGGCAAACAAGACCACACACTTTTATTATACTTTAGAAAGACATGTTCTGTTTCTCCGATTTCCGACGGCCGTGATTGACATCATTAATCCATCAACAGAAACACAGGGTTCATTTGTGTCAAACAAACGTGGCGGCTTGTGATAAAACAGAAAGGATTGAGAAACGGCGCAGACTTCTTCACAATCAGCCAGAAAAGCACTGAGCTCTGTAAATCTGAGGTAAAAGAATGAATGAGTTTTGTTCTGAATGTTATGAAGATATTTGAGAGGAGATGTCTTCTTCAAATGAGCGGCCATGATTGGACCGACCCACAGTTGGTCGGTTACTTTCTGGTCCAAGACTCTTCTGTATTAAAACTAAAAGTGGAAGGTATCGGCTCACCGGGAAAATTAATAACTATTATAGACTTCACCAGATCAGCTCAAAGGCCTAAATCGTAATTTGAATGAATGCAATTAGCAAATCCCAAAGGCTGCAATTTTTGAAGTTCCATAATTTCCTCAACAAACAACGAAATATCCTGTTTTCCTTTTCGTTCTGCATAAATACAGCTGAATGTGTAGTTTAGATTTGTCCAAACCTGTTCTGAGCTCCCACGAGACACTGGACTGCCCCGATGAGAAACAGACATGAATGCATGCTCTTTGACATCTTCAATTCAATTACAGAGATTTAGTGAAGCTTTATGGGATTATTACACTGTATAATCCACTAGATGGCGCCACAACCTTTGACAAAACAATGGGACCAAAGCCAAGAACATTCCTGGAAAGCTGACGATGAAGGTAATCAGATAAATATGAAACTGGGGAAAAAAATCTGATTATTTATGAGTGAACAGCAACATATTTTCTATTGTTTATTGATGTATTCAATCATTTTTATCATTTGGGGTTGATTTTTCAAATTGCAAAATGCTGATTTTCTGTCATTAAAATGTCAGTGGTTGTTTTTATCCACATTTCTTCACTTAAGTTAAATTGACTATAATTTCTAAATTTAGTTCACTATTAAGAGCTTTTGTCTCAAGTGTTTTATAAATGTTTGAAAGGTCTCTGCTGTAAAGTACTGTGAAACGTGAAAATGAAACATGTAAACAGTGCATTGAAAATACAAAAAAGGAAAAAGCCGATTCACTCAACGTTAAATTAATTGTCCTGTAAATAGTTCCACTAACAGATTAAAACTTTTAGTGGTACAGACCGACTTGTACTTGGTTGTAACATTCCAGAGTATGGAATAAAACATATCTATCTGCATAGAAAGCATGTTATGATACTATTTTAACTTTCTTTTTCCCTGGAAACATTGACTCTCCACCAAGAAAGTTATATTCTGTGCCTTTAACACAAGCGTTTGTCTGCAACAAATAGCAATAATCAATAATCTTTCAGTGACCTTTCCCCTGTGTTTGCTGACATCTGTATCATGTGCCACTGTTTGATTAAATCTCCCATAATCCTCGGCGGCTGGAGTCAGTGTTCGATGAAGAGGAACCTGGATTATCATCAACAAAGGCCAGACCCAGTGCCCCCTGTGTCCACCCAAAGCAACCAAAACACACAGACACGCCCAACCTGCTCCACAATGTGAGCCATGGCTTTAGAATACAGAATTACAACTATTTGAAAATCAAGATTAACTTCCAAATACATTGTAAACAAACAAACAAACAAAAAACATGCAAGCAATATTCTGTATTTTTCGAAATCGTATATTTTTACCTTATGTACTGTTTATTGTAATGGGTTTTATGCTGTGTATCCAGGAAGAAAAAGCCATTAAAAAGGTTGCTAAGATTATAAATACCATTGGTCCAAACCCACCATTAGGGATCTGACCTTCTGAGTTTATTTTGGGATCTGCACAAAAGAAAAAGTGAAACATTGGTAAATAGTTTTTAAAAAAAGCTGCAGCTGCGACTATGGCCTGATAAAGTGATGAGAAACTTTTTACAATACAAACAGTAATTATTTACATTTACCAGATTATCTTAAATTAGCTAAAATTGTGCTTTTGTGAGTCGTTTTCAGGCATTTATAATATACTTCTACTGTAGTTGTACTTGGGTTTTAGTCCCTCTTCCTGCTGTGAGTAAATCTACAAGTGACAAAAGCTTTATCTGGACAGTGTTATAAACATTTGTGTTTCTTGCACTGCTCCTTCAGAGATAATAGTTTTCCTCATTTTTGTGGTATGGCCTTTTAGGGCTATAAATCATGTTCATTATGTGTTTTGTCCTTCAAATGACACTTCAATGGTAAATCAGATGTTACATCCAGACAGTTACTTTTACATACTTGAGTTCAGTTTCCCCAAAATACTTTTTACTCTTATTTGAGTCATTTCCTAGACCATTCTAGTGTATACTGTGAACTTCTGCTTCAGCAACATTTGGAGGTAACTTTACTCGTACTTAAGGTGGCTTCAGGCTTCTAGCTGCAACGATTATTTTAGTAACCGGTTATTCTACAGCGATAAATAGATTAAAACGAAAAAGTTTTTGACTAAATTTTACCCAGATTAAGTGAATAGTCAGTAATTCAAATAAAGATACAATAAAAACTAGCCTAATATGTCGCGGGTTCCCAAACTTTTCTGGTCGGGACCCCCAAAGCGAAATGAAAAATAATTGTAAATGTCGAAGCACATTATAATCAGGTTTAACATTGATTATTTGAATAGTTTATTGTCTTATTAGACCCTATTTCACTAAAATATACATATACATTTTTAAGTTGAGAAACAGAGCAAATACAGTGTCATATATTCAAATTAGATCTTGAAATCATCTTGTGACACCAGCTCATCCCTCGCCCCGACCCACAGTTTGGGAACCACAGGCCTATGTCTCCAAAACTCATGCCATTTACTCGTATTTTCTTATTTTCTTGTTTGGGCTCGAAAAGGAGTGGAAAGAAGAACTCTTACTGAATCCCACCCCTGTCTTATATCAGAACATAAATCAGATGCTTTCTTTCAAGTTTGATTATTATTTAATCAAATAATAAGGGATTTGCCTGCAACTGCAGTTCAATTTTGAGTCATAAAACATATTTTCTCAGCTCATGGCATGTTTTGGAGCCTTTATGGACCAGTTAACAAACATTCAATTACCAAATTAGTTGAAAATAATTCCAATAATTGATTAGTTGCAATTAACTTTTTGCAGCCCCAGTTTAAAGTCTGTACGAAAGCTTCTGAAAATGTTCTTATTATGACTTTGTTTGGTGGTAGGGCACCTGTGGCAATTATTTGTTATAGTTTTACATATGTGAAGTTACGGTTCGTGAAGAAATTTTGAAAAATAGAAGTTTAAAAATATAAATCCCTCTGTGATGTCATCAAAAAGCGACGTATCATTGGAAATACAAAGATAATTTACGGCAAGTGATGCAACTTTTTGACACTTTAAACAGTCATTCAACAAAATAAAGTTGTTATCAGGTATTATAATTAGTCAAATCATAACTATTGTTGGTTGCTAGGTAACAGCTGAATTACCTCTAGCTATGTCCAAGAAGTAACATCTTAATCATTACGAAAACTGTCAAACTGGGGGCAAATGGGCAAAATGTGTAGTATGTTTACCACATTTTAGTGAAATGTGTCGTCTAACCTGTCATGCAGACTTTAATGTAAAAGCCTGTCGTTGCCTGTTATGTAACCAACTGTTCCAATTGTTCATAAAAAGCAGAAAAACAGAAATACAGAGTAGATTTGTTGAGAAAATACTCTTTATACTTGTTTTATCCTTGACCTTTACCCTTTGCCTTTCCCAGCCCGTCCCTCCTGCTGAGAGAGGCTGAATCTGTCCGGCACAAGCCCCAGATGTGACGTCCTTTCCCCGGCGTAGCTCCAGCTGTTTACGGTGAGGAGCGGGCGCGTTACCGTGGATTACACAGACATTACCGACTTCTCCTGCTGCTGGTTACGTAAAACAACCAGCAGCGTGTTTCCTCTGTGGAATAAATGAATGACTCCTCCACTGAAAATCCGCAAAACACGTGAACGCCCTGATTCCTTAACAAAAATCCACGTTTTCGACCGCGCGTAAAAGCGAATAATGGCGAAATTCCGCTGCGCAGCGTCGGGTTAATAACGCGTGGGAGCTCTGCATTGAATACGCTGAAGAAAGTGTGAGAGAAAGCGGGGGGAAAGGGTCAGGGGAGGGTGGGTGGACAGGCTGCGGGTCGGTGGGGGGTTGTGGACGGCGGAGAGAGAGCCATTTCCACGGAGAAGCGGCAGCAGCACCACGTCTCCTCCTCCTGCCGCCGCCGCTGCTGCTTTGGACGCGTCTGTTTGCGGCTGAAAGGCTAGTTCTGGGCTCGCCTTTCCTCCTCGTGTCAGTATCGTTTCATGAGTGGGAAAAAACGCGTTGGATTTGCTTGCAGATCGCGTGTGAAATCCATCCGGGAGGGGAGCGGTGGAAGCGGCAGCATCTCCCCGGCCTCAGACGCTCTGCGCTCGGATACAAGAACCGCTGCTGCTCGCTCGGAAGAGGTAAGCTTGTCGCAGCTTTGCACAATTAAAAACCTGTGGAGTGGCTTGCAATGTTATCTAGACAGTCCTTACTATCAAAACGACATGTTGGACACGCGAGATTGACGAAATTCGGTTCATTTTCAGCACGTTTCGAGAAAAGCTTGGACAGATCCAGCTTTAAGACGCATGCATATTCAAACTAGATGCAGATGACGTGTGCTGACTTCTCTAACGCGTTAATTACACGCTTTGACGACATTATCAAGCAGGAATTCCCAACCAAAACGTCCAAATTGCAAGCTAGAGTGCAGTGCATGTGGGTTAGACTTAAAATAACAACGATTTTTAGGTCGTGAGCTGCTCGGAGTGCAGGCTGGACTCAGCAGCAGCGTTTCGGTCCACTTTCCCAAATGGATAAATGTAATTAGTTGCAGCGGCGGCAGCAGCGAGCCAGAACTGCGAGTGTCCAATGCAATGCGTGGACAAAGAGACAAGCGGAGTGTGCTGAAACCTCCAAAGCGTTCGCCTGCATGTGTGCGTGGGCCAGTATTTAGTGCCCATTCATGCAAACACATTCCCAAATCACGCTGAAAGGGATGAGAGAGACTGTGGGCTGCCGAAGCGTGCCAGCGACGACGCGACGTCCGATACGCACGAGTGAAATGCAATATCGATTCGCGCGCGTAAAGGCAATTAAATGCAAGGCCTGTAGCATCACCTGCACCTGTTTTAAATGCATCCCCGTGGACTCTTCCTCTCTTCAGCCGTCTGTCTGTGCGTGTGCTGATCCGGAGAGTGGTTGTCTCGCGTCTGAAGCGTCGTTTGGCTGAAACAGCGCGAAAGAAAGAGTTAAAAATACTACGATAACAGGGCTTTCCTCCCGCAGATCCACGGCAGATGGTGGAGACTCCATGCAGTCTGTGGTTAGACCTTGCACTCCTCGTATTCAGCCAGATTCAGTCTTTATGCAGCAGAAATAATCGAATTAGAGTTGGGGCTTGTATTTGCAAATGGTTTGATTTGGGAAAAGTAATCAGGTGATTGTTTGCGTCATAATTTGGCATCAGATGAGCAAACGACAAAGGGTCACGAGCTCAAAATACTTTGTCCTCACTCAAAAAAGACTGAGGAAGACATAATAATAATAATAAATATAGCCGCAAGCGGCAATGATCGGCCCTCGCCCGCGCCACGCCACCGCCCCGCAACGCCAGTTGCCAAATCCGTGGCGCTACCGCGCCTCCTACTGCTCATATTTCACTGAAAATGAGTAAAAATTGGTCAAAGCCAGTGCCGCGCCGCACAAAGACTGTAACACTTTGTGCTAAAATCCTGGATAACTTTAGATGGCCCACTCCTCAAGATCATTTTCACCAAATTTCAGGATGGTTTGGCTTTTACGCCCGAGGAGGAGTGTTAAAGTACAAAGTTTCATTGAGCGATTTTGAGTTTTTCCCATAGGAATAACATGTTTTTTTCTGTCAATTCAAAATTGTTGCCGAAATTTGGGGCTTTGCCACACGGAGACCGTAATACTTATCCCAACAATTTGGATAACTTTTAGTGCCCCACTCCTCCGGAAGATGTTCACCAAATTTCAGGTTGGTCAAGCTTACGCCCGAGGAGGAGTTTGTTAAAATGCGTAGGAAAAAAATATGCAAATTTGAGACATTTGTCGATTTTCCCATAGAATAACATGGGGTGTTTTGTTGCATTGGTACGGCTTCCATAAAATATGACATGGGTCTAATTGGCTTTTTGATCGGTAGGCCAAAATGGAATTTTGTGCAAAATTTCTAAAAATTCTAAAAAACAAAATTTTTTGCTCCCCATATAAAAGTTTGCTTTAATCTGTAGGGGGCGCTAACGAGCCAAATTAAATTTTTTCACCTCTAGTAGGTTTCAGGCAGGGATTCAAATTAGATGAAATTGGGACTTTATATGTGGAAATGGGAGCAAAATAAAAAAATAAAAATTTCAGGAATTTGGTAAATTTATAAGCCACGCACAGAGACCGTAAAGCGTAGGTTCCTGATTTGGATAACTTTAATGCCACACTCCTAAACTTCATTTTCACCAAATTTCAGCTCATTCGGCAAACGCTCTAGGAGGAGTTCGTGAAAGTACGGTTTAAAAAAACGCTGAATCAGGTTTAGCGAATTTTGATCCAATATGGCCGATAACTGAAAGTTGGGCGGACGGGCGTTAAGTCGCAATAATATTTTTTGCTTCTCTTGTCACTATCTACATCTCTTCCAAATATCATGATTCTACGATCAAAATTTTTTTGGCACTTTCCTATCCCGAATGCATTTTTGTACACTTAGCGCTGACGCGCCATATTTTTGAATTTTGGAAATCGGAAATAGCCAGAATGTAGAGAGGCACGATTTTTAGAGGTGTGCAAATTTTCCTGACTTTTCGTCAATGTTCACTGGGTGAAAAATAGGGGGGTTGGTCCCAAGAAGAAGAAGAAAGAAGAAAGAAAGAATAATATTCCGATACGAAAACAATGTTTCCGCTTTTTTTTAGTTCACAAACTATACATTTTCGGAAAGCGCACGCCGCTTCTACGCTTTTTGGTATGGGTCCCTGGTCACTGGCGGACACTTTCGAGATTTTTCAGTGGGCTCCGCCACTTTCTGTTATTGGCCCTATTTACAATAGTAATGTTCAATTTACATTACATTGTTATATGCACGAACGCATGAGTCGGGAACGATTAGTGGGCTACTGAAGACAATGAAGCGCCATGGGTCGCCATCCCCACGCAAAGTTTCGCTTAGTGCGCACTTTGTAAGATTTTTCGCACGGCTTCGCTCAAGCATAACGATAATTTTCCACCATTACTAATTGGTATGCACGGAACGTGCATGAGTTGGGGAATGCGCTAGTGAGTGTTTGAAAGCGGGCGAAGCGCCACGCTGATTGGTGCGCACTTTGTGCGCAAGATTTTTAAAGAGCCGCAGCTGCACGGCACTGCGAAACTAATAGGCCTCTCGCCAGCTTGTGGCGCTCGGGCCTAATAATTAGGGCTGCAGCAAGTTAATCGATTAATCACAACTAATCGCTTAGAACTGGATGTCAATTGATTAAGTAATCTAATTAACATTAACTGGCCCGTAAGAAATTACACAGGCACGACGCTGGAAATGTATATTTTGTCTTTTTGATTAGAACACCCTGTCGTCTGTAAATATTCTCCAGCAGGACGTCCTCAAACAGCTTCACTTCAGCTTTATCTGGGTAAAATTGATCAAAAATCTTATATTCATGGAGTGTCGATTAGCAGTATGATAATAGTAATAACAATAATTCTTTAGATTTGTACAGTGTTTGTTTTTGTTTTTGTTTTTGGATACTCAAAGACTTTACTTGAAAATGAAGACAAACATTAAAGGCTGGTTTGAAAAGGTAAATAAAGAGATACTTATTGAAATAAATATGTTTATGTTTAAATATGTTTACATTTTGCCAATATTAGGCTCTGATATTTTACCAATCAGACTAACGATATTTTGGGAGCTTGACAAAAACAGAGGGCAGAATTAAAACGTGTCTATCACTTAATATAGAGATTAGCTGAAGTGTTCTCTGCTAAGTGTTATTCTGCTATTCATTCATTGTAGCTCATTTCTATATTTAGAAAAGGTTTACTGAGATTATCAAAGTGTCAGTGCCTTAAAGTCATATAATCTTCATATGATCATGATATTTTCTTTCTTCTCACTTCAAGTCTAAGTCTATTATTTATTTGTCTGTACTCAGAGCTGAGATTGTTCTGCACAAAACCCTGAGTTTGAGATCTGTTGCTTACATTGAGCTTGAACTCTGTGACTGATCACTTAAAAGACCCTTTAGTCAGCGATGCATGAATCAGCTCAATGCTGTGATCGAAAGCATTACCTCCTTCTGTAAATGCTTGACTGGCACCTCTGTCTGATCTAAAACGCAGAGTAAGAAAACGGAAAATAGTCAATGAATTATTTATGAAAATGATTATTATATCAACAATATTTTATTCTATGTGCTCATAACATGGCTGTGATTAGTGCTCAAGCATATTTTTATTAGTTGTCTAATTATTTTATTGGGATTAAAAGGTTTTAAAAGCGCAGAAAGGGGAAGGCATGGATTGAGACATTTCTTTAGTCGCTTCAACCCCACACACAACAAACAGTTAAGCAGACCTGGGTGGTACAGCAAAAAAAAAACAAAAACATATATATAATGTCAAGTTTTATTCCCCTTGACCATGTTCGATTCCATATATTATCAAATCTTAATTACCGTATTTTCCGCACTATAAGGCGCACCGGATTATAAGGCGCACCTTCAATGAATGGCCTATTTGAAAACTTCGTTCATATATAAGGCGCACCGCATTATAAGGCGCATAGAATAGAAGCTACAGTAGTGGCTGTGGTTGCGTAGTTGCGGCTCAGTATTGATCCATATATAAAGCGCACCGGATTATAAGGCGCACTGTCAGTTTTTTGAGAAAATTGAAAGCTTTTAGGTGCGCCTTATAGTGAGGAAAATACTGTATAACCAACTAAAGATGGGTTTTAATTATAAGATTCATGGAAAAGGCAGTATATTTCAGTTCAAACTCTGATCTTTGACACATGTTTTTTTCTGTCACGGAATTTACCTATAAACCTGTCAATTAAAAAGCCTTAAGCTTATTATTGACCATTTAAAACAATATAATCGCAATCTTTTCAGTCAGTTTGCTCTCTCAACATATCGGCTTTCATGTAGAAACAACACACTTGTCCAAACTGCACCTAAAGATGTTTTATTATTTCATTTAATCCACTTCATCCATAGATTTCTCTGGGACAAGATCAGTCTTAAAGTACCACCTACACACCAAACTTTACAATCTTGTACTGAACAAGACTTTGACAGAACTAACTGAAGGATTCGTTGACGTCTAATTATAAGCCTGACTTATCAACGTTTGAACTAAATAGGCAAAATTTGAATTTTTTAGGACAATTTTCAGTCAGATCTAGATCTGAAACTAAATTAAGATATCCAAAATCTCCCTCTAAATTTAAACGTCTCAAATACTGTATGTGCATTTTAGCACAAAATTTCCACATGAAGACAGTACATGAAGAAAAACCTATTATATATTTTTCTTACATTTATGTGAATTAACTACAGGATACGTTTCAAATTGATACCTTTAAATTTAAAGTGCGTATGACAGGTTTTCACAATTTTCTAATTTTGATTTTATTTGGTGTATTAGTAAGTATTGTACATAAAAATTCCTGTTTTACACCAGTCAAGTTGTAGTTGGTGGAGAAAAGTGGAAAAATCAGTTAGAAATTACAGGAAGTAAAAAAATTGATGACATCACACTAGGGAGACTCACTCCATTCAAAGTTTATGCATAATTTACCCAAAATAAACAACTTAAATTATCAATAAAACATTAATTCAACAAAATAAAGGTGTTCACATGTATTTTGATTTGTCGGACAAAAAAAATCTGTGACACTAGCAGAGTTTTAGCCCAGTGTACAAAGTAATTTCCTAGTGTGATGTCATCATTTACAACCAGGAAGTGATATTACAAAACTAAAAAAACAGCTAAAAATTATGAAATGAATAATTATTTTTAGCAAAACTTTGACTATATTTATCTTATCTGTATTTTAGGCACATGAGTGGTCCAACCTGTCATAGGCCCTTTAAGATTCTTTCCTGTTCACCTGCAGCGCCTCACCCTAAAACATGATTCTTGCACAGACCTACAACTACATTCTAAAGCTCGTGTATGTAACTGTGCAGTTTTGTGCTTGCAGTCCTTAATTATCATGCACGTGGAGTAATATTGATCGCCGTATGTGTCCAGTTAAAGAGGCGACGCGCTTTAGTTTCACTGTTAACCCTTTGTTTGAGCAGATTTCTGTTTTAAGAATGTTACTTTATCTTTTTCCTGACTCAGGGGTTAGTTTATGTGACACAGCTGACCTCATGTGATCTCAGAGTGGGAGCCAAGTCTAGACAATTCATTCATTTAGTCCTCTTCTCTGTTACTCATCTCGGCCCAGATCTGTTTTATAAAGAAACGCCGAGCTGTAAACACTACATTCATTGTTACGTTTAGACTCACACACACTATGTCAAAATTGGGACTAAACTAGGACACTAAACGCGCCTCCAAAACGCTTAATCGGAGCAAAACTCAGACTGAATTTTGTGAGCGTTAAAGGGGTTCAAGGTTCAAGGTTCAAGGTGTCTTTATTGTCCCCTAAGGGGGGGAAATTCGTTTTGCAGCACAGCTCAACATAAAAGGACAATATAAAAACAATATACACATACAGATACAAGTAATAAAACAAACCCAAAATCACACTTCCCTCAAAGTGCAAAATAGCAGATTAATCACATGTGCAAATGTTCTATGTGCAGATATACAAAGTGCTAAGTGCCATTAAGGTGCTTCACGGCTGTTGGGATAAATGTAGTTCCCAGCCTTTTAGTTTTATAACTAGGAACTCTGTAACGCCGCCCAGAAGGCAAAAGTTCAAACTGTGCCTTAAGAGGATGGTCCTGGGAACTAGTAATGGCTCTAGCCTTCTCTGCACCTGCCTCATGTACAGGTCTCTGGCTGAGCCTGCTGTGTCCCTGAGACTTTGCTGGCTACTTTGACCAACCGAGCAAGTCTATTTTTATTAGTGAGGAGAGGCTTCCCATACCATGCAGCCATGCAAAAGTTAAAACTGATTCAATGAAAGAACGATAAAACAAGGTCATCATTTCAGATGAAACATTAAAAGTGTTCATACGCCTAAGAAAATACATCCTCTGCTGGACTTTTGTCTGGACAGCATCAATCCAGGGTTCAAAACACAATTTCTGATCCCGATAACTCCAAGGTATTTGTATTGCTGCACCAGCTCAATGTTTGTGCCTTTGATTACAGAAGTGGAGGGGCGGTGGTGCCCTACGGAGTCCAGAACCATGTCCTTTGTTTTTGACACATTAAGGTGTAAAATGGAGGCATCACACCACTCCACAAAGTCATTGAGGACTGTCCCATGGTCCTGCTCATCCCCCGACAGAAGACTGACAATAACAGAGTCATCCGCGAACTTCAGGATGTGTCTGTCCTCATATAAGCTGCGACACTGATCGGTGTAAAGAATATATAGAAGTGGAGAGAGGCAACAACCCTGAGGGGAACCAACAGATGTAAAGGCAACTTCAGACATAGTGCTATTTGCCCTGACACACTGGGATCTATCTGTTAAAAAATCAAATAACCAGCCAACCAGATTTAAATCAAGATTAAAATCAGAGATCAGTCTCTCAACTAAAAGATATCGATCAATACCAATCAATACTGGGGGCCCGATAAAACGTGACGTCGTCAGTATTCTGGAATGGAGCTGACTGGAGGTCAAATTAAGTTGACTGCAAATTGTTCAATGATTCGCTCACGTTAGATTTAAATTCTACTGGTTTTAAGTGTTTATGTTGTAAAAAAAGAAACACATTTGAATTCCCAGGGTAGAAAGGTCGGTTAGTTTGCTTTTCTATAGCAAACGATGGACAAATAGAATTTTCTAGCCTTAAAATTGTATTCTAGTTTCAAAAGAATCTAATTTATGGAATAGTATCTAATATATCTCTAGAAAAATGATTGAGGGCTCGACATTTCTGTGAGTATTTTTCCAGTAGAATCCATAAATCTGGATTGTTCCTTCATCAAAAATGCAAAAAGTTTATCATAATTTCCTAAAACACGATGTAAAATACAGTAATACATGTGTTTAAAGCAGCTCTGATGTCACTCATGTGTCTGAGGGCTTTTCGTTTTCCAAAACCATCTACATTTTTCATATTTTGTGATATTCTCAGGTTAAATCCCAGTTTCTTCCGTGAAATCACATTATGTTCCACTTCACTTTAGTTTAGAATATTTTTGTTTCCAAACTTTTGATATTGATTTATTGGACGCACTGAACAGTGGCACAAAATAAAGAAAGAGGAAAGAGGCTGAGTTAAGTGTTAAGCTGCTGCTGGAAAGAAGTTGTTGGCTGATCAAATGAGTCGCTGAATGTAAGAAATGTTGTGGTAAAATACTGGGAACAAAAAAGATCAATCTGAAAACTTGAGTAATTGTTATTGATATATTGATATTATAATAAATCTACTCAGTCTTGTCAGTGTCACACATGAAATTGTTGTGACATGGAAGCATTATCCCTTATGTAAATAGAAAACGTCATCGGTTTATTAGCTATGTATAACAATATTAAGCATGAGAACAATGCACTGACATTCATTTATTTAAAAAACACTATTCAACATTTGAGAGAATTATGGGCAGCAAAACTTATTCTTTTCTTCTTTTGTTTTTGTTCATGGAACTTTTGCTTTGCTCCATTCAACTTAATTTTACGGTTAAATGTAAACTGAAAGTAGTGTCTCCGTATTTGCTTCGCTCAGCATGTTTGCGAACGGCAGTTGGAGATTTAGGATACTTCCACTGCTGCACAACAATTCATTTAACTCAGCACTTGGACATGTTATTTAAGGAGAGAAAGATAATAAGTTCAACTGTGTGTGATCTCAAAGTCTGTGTCAGTGATAAATGTGAGCGTAGCTGCAGGTTTTCTACAACGGTTTACTTGATTTTCTTTATTTTAGACGTCAGGTACAAACTAAATATTTTGCAGAGTTGTAGATCTTTGTATTTGTTCTCAGAAGTTTGCAGCTTTTTCACATTTTACATTGCCCTCCATTGACTGCTGTGTATAACTTCTATTATTATAACTTTATCAGAGCTCTTAATTCAAAGTCATAGTCGCAATAATATACATATAATCTAATGTTCAGTTAATAGAGTACAGGTCAAGTAGAAAAAATAATCTCTGGAGCTGAGGATAAAGCCTTTGACTCCCCACAGCGCTCTGGGAATCCATCTTTAATAACACAAATCTAAACCTGACTCCTTTTCCTAGAGAGTTCTTCCCTGCTGTTTTTGACACGTTGGATGTCGTATAAAACCGGGCAAAGACACAGTTTTCATGTGGAGCTGTGGGAACTGCTCCAGGACAAAACCAGGTCAGAAATCGGGTCATTTAAAGTTCTCAAAAATGTGACCGTGCGTTAAGAGGTTTAGTGTTTGGGTGCGCTTTGGGTGCCTGTTGGGTGGAAAAGCGCTCTATAAATAAAAATTCTTCTTCTTCTTCTTCTATAAACGTGTCTAAAACGTAAGGATCCAAAATTACGGTAATTAAGAAAAACTGCACAACTTTGCTTCTAAGTTTTTTATACGTATTTGTGATTTGAAATTAAATTAATTGCTTTCTATTTACTATTTCTTCATCATTGTTTGTATGTTTGGTGCTTTTATGCAGAGCTACGAAGTTAGAGTTACGAGATGCCCCTGAACGTCTCTTAGCCCCCACTTTGCTGCTCTCTTTTGCTTTTTGATTTGCACAGACCGGGACAAGAGTTCTCTGGAGAAATCAAACTATATCTGGACAACATATTCAGAGTACAGCTGGTTAATGGTGACTCTACTACATTTGCATACTGCATTTCTATTCTGTTGTGTAGTCATAATACTCTCGTGTTGGTGACAGAAATAGCTTGTATTGTCTCATGTTCAGTGGTTCTTGAAGACTTGAGCAGATGTTTACTAAACGGTGAGTGTAGTGAGTGGTAACAGGAGTGGTTTGGCTGGACGGTGGAGGATGGGAATATTGTAATAAATATAAGAGGACATGGTACTCTCTAGTCTCTGTGTGGAGTTTGCACGTTCTTCTGTCTCTTGCCTTTAGGTTTTCTACAGCTTCCTCCAAAAACATACAGACCCTTCATCTGATCTCTGTTATGTAGTAGTGCTGTGCACCTTTAGTCGTTTACTGTGGTGGAAAGGAACAAAGTACAAAAATAAAAATACTGTACGGAAGTTTGGGTATCTGTACATTTTACAGTAGATACTTTTACTTTCACATTTGAGAGTATGTATCTGTACTTTCTACTCCACTGCATTTTTGAACTGGACTGAAAAGTACAGTAAGTATATTTTCTAAAGGTTTTAGACGTGCTGGAAAGGTTGAGGGGTTTATTTGTTTATTTTGTTTAGAGTTAGAGTTGATTTATTTAGCACATTTATAGCGATATCTTGCCTGTTTTTTTGTTTTTTGTTTTTTTCTAGTTCCCTTTGAGCAAACAACAAGCCTCTAAAAAGAGAAAAATAACCTGGAAAGTTGCGTTAAATGACCAAAGCTCAACAGAATAAATCAATTAAGATTACAGTTTGATGCTTTAATTGTTGTCCAAACCAAAAATAATTGGTTTTGCTTTTTACTCTTTAAGTACATTTTTAAAGGAATGCTTTAATACTTTAATTAATTAATTCATTCATTCATTCATCCATTTTCAACCACTTGTTCCCGTTAGAGCCCATCCCAGTGACTTTGGGCCGTCACTTTTAAGTAGATTTGAAAACATAATCGTTTTACTTTTACTTTAGAGTATTTTTTTGCTGTTATATCTGTACTTTTACTTAAGTAACAAAATGGAGAACTTCATCCACCACTGATCGTTTAGTCGTTGATGGTGTCTTAGTCGACCAACATTTTTATTAGTCGACTACTTATTTTACTTATATGGTAAAATCAACAAAAACAAGAAGATATGGCGTGAGTTTGCTGAAGATTTGAGTCCAACATATACATACTACTCTCATCTGTAAAAAGTGTTGTTTTTGCATGAATTCCTCTGCAGTCGTGGTCGTTTGAGTGCAGTTGTGGGTCAGAGACATGGAAATACTTCATAGTGTTGATATACTTTTTTATAACATGCCCTTTTAGCCGATTAATCGGTTGATAGTGCAAGTCTTCTGTCGAATAAGAACTTCTATAGTTGACCTTAGCCCTTTTATTTAGATATGCAACTTGTGTGTTTAATGCAAAACAAAGCCCTTTATCTTTACTTCACAGTTATCAATCGGTGAGGATTTTTGTTTTGTTTTTTTACCATTACTGAGCCCTAGATTGTATTGTAGTTTTAAAGCATCATTTCAGTCACTAAACATGTTGGACTTGTCTTTAAAACATCTTTTTGTCCAGGATCTGTTCCGTTAAACGGTGATTATTGAACAGTTTCCTCCCTTGACTTCACCATCTCTTCGTGTCCAGCTCTCCCAATGACATCAGCTTTTCCAGAGCTAGAGAGCTTTGACTAATCAATGACTGTGTTGCACCGCTATGTGTTTTATCACTTCGTTAAAAAGTTTTACACATTTTCTTTGCTGTTTCGTCTATCTAACTCGTTCTTAGCGCTCACATTTCTTTTCGCACATGAATAGTATTCACATGCATTCATTTTGGAGCTCGTGCAAAGCTTTAGAACAGCTTTTTCTGACAGCAAAAACACACGCTTCCAAAAGTTCTTAGTGATGTATCCGGCTCGCATAACTCACAAAATGTTGCTTTTTAGATGAAAACAATGCTCAATTTGAATATGGTGTTTTGTTTTGTTTTTTGGTTGGGACAGTGCATGTTAATGAACATACATGATATACATGCTGTAAACACACCAGATTGTAGCCTTGGGCTAATTTCCATGTGTTGTCCCGCATTCACTCTCACAACACTCTCATTCATACACCAGCCAATGAATATTATCATTCATTCACACACAGACACAGACAAGGACAGACAACCATTCACTCTCACATTCATTCACTACGGACAATTTAGAGTTTCCAATTAACCTACACAGTCATGTCTTTGGTGTTTCAAAACTAGTTTGATTAAAGATTCGTTTATAATGTTTTATATATTTTGACAACTCTGAATTGGCCCACATTGTCCTGAGAAGTACTTTTTACAGCACATTTCAATTGTTCTACAATAAATAACCTAAATAATTAACATTTTGGTGTGAGACAGACCTGATACTAAGGCAAAGAGACTGAATTTAGAAGTGGTGGTACTTAAAACATCAAATGAATGCAATTTAAAAAAAAAACGTTTCACGATTGATTTGTGGCCCTCCGCTTGGTCTATTTCAATATGTGGCCCTCGATGGAAAAAGGTTAGACACCCCTGCTTTAGTGCTTTGACTTTTAATACCAAAGTATTAAGACTGTAAGACTTTAATTCCTTCATCTTGGAAAATGCATGAATGTAATAAAAATAATGAAATGGCAATCACCATTACGTCTAAATGACAGGTTCTCGTTTTTCTAATTCTGACCTATTTTGGTGGGAAAGGGTAAATATTTATCATAGTTTTGCATCCATGAAACTGTAGTTTGTCAAGATTTTTTTGAAAATAAAAGTTTAATTCATTAATGAATTAATTACAGGAAGTAGTGCCACTCCCTCTGTGATGTCATCAGACGGCGACGTACCATTGAAAATCCAGGGACAGTTTACAGCAAATGACACATTTTTTCGGACAGTTTAAACGATCATTCAACAAAATAAAGGCATCAGGTATTATTCATTGTCAAATCATAACTATTGTGTAATTTATATGGATTTTGTCCCTTGTTTACAATATGGTTGCTAGGCAACATATGTGCAATTACTGGGGACAAATTGGCAAAATGTTTAGTAAAATCTTAAACATAATCAAGTTCAGTACGTTTGAGTGAAATCTGTACTTTAAATTGCTGCCAAAGCACAGAAAGCATCAGTGACACAGCATTATTTTTCTGATCCAAAGTTGTCAACACACTTATCTCATCTAATTGTTTACACATGACTCAGTTCTTCTCGTCGGATCCAGCAGGAAGTGAGCTCAGCCTTCCCCTCTCTTTCCTCCAAGCGTTTTATTCCCTCCTCTTCGCCATAATAACACATGTGGCTTTGAAGCTCCGCAACCGCTCTATTTATAAAACCAGTCTTTTTGCAGTGGCTCTGAATCACTGTCAGCAAACAGCAGGGACCTGAGCACACACCAGCCCACCGCTAAGCACTCTGGGAAGTTTAACCTCTTCCTGGTTGCGTTGCCGTGGAGATATTAAAAAAAAGAAAGAAGTCAGGGGCCAGTTGTAGGTCTGTGCCAAATGGAAATCCCAGCTTTTGTGTGTTGGGAGTGTGTAGAGTTGAGCTTCAGTCCGGACGGTTTATTCAGGATAGGAATCGGAGTGAAAGGGACAGACAGGGAGAAACTGGTCCGGAGAAGAGAAAATGGTGGACTGAGTTGTAATTTGTCTCATTAGAAACAAAAAAAGGCTTTCAATGTTAATTTTGTTTGTGGCCCATCAAACGACACAAGGGAATGTAATAAAATAAAGACAAGAAATCAAGCGTGGACAGAGGAGAAAAGTGATTCTGGATCACTATTGGAGCAGGCTTTTTACAAATAGAAAAGGCAAATTTAAATGGGGGTTTGAGGGTCCTCCCCCAGAAAATGTGAAGAACTCACATTTTAGATGTAACGTTATATTATATCCAATTGCTCATATTACAAATGCAAAGTGTCTCTCCTTAAATGTCTTATATTTTATGTTAAATTGGCTTGTTTAGGCTCATCAAAAAACATTTCTGGAGTTGTGTTTTGTTTTATTTACACTTTCTCTTGATATTAGGTAATAATCCAGGATTGCTCTTCAGTGTTTATAACCTTCACCAAACTAGTTCTGATGAGTGATGGGCAGATCGAAATACTGATGTATCGATACTGAGATCCCGACATCCTTAAAATTTCTCAAAAAATTCAGTTTTTATATCAATTTTGTTGAAAGTTTCGTAATACTTTGCTTATATTTTGCACTACACATAATTAGTTCAGGCATAGTTTGAAAGAAAATGATAGCCAAGGTGAAATTGTTCATAGTTTTAATGCATTTTAGGACAAAACGCATTGGTATCGGCTTAATATTGCATCATTTGCCACAGTATTAGTTGGTGTCAGATCAATAAAAACAGCAGTATCACCCATCACTGTCTGATGGCTTCTGTGCACATATTGTCAACACTCTGCAGCCAACGTTTATGTTTATGTTGTCCTCGAGTCTGACTTAGTGCACAGAATGGTGATAAAATATAAGAACGGCACACGTGCAGCTCCAGTGAAGGCCACAACATCATGAACATCCCTTTTATTTGACCTCTCGCTGACCTCTTCACTCTGTCCTTGAAGAGACAGCACTCAATGGTTCTCAACCAGAGGAGCTGGGCCTGAAAGAGGGCAGCAGGCAGTACGGTTGTCAACATAAAAAAGAGAAAAATCCAGAGACTAACTGATACTAACTCTACTACGATACTCAAAAACATCTCAGAAATAGGACAAAAATGGACCTTGACCTAAATAGTTGGTCTTGAATGTTCTTGATCTAAACGAGTACGACATGGAAGGTTAAGAAACTATCATTTTTGTTTTCAAAATTACATCCTACTGGCAAGAGATGTTTTTAATTACAATTGTTGTATCAAAAACTGAACTCAAATCGAGTTTGAAATGTTTGTTAGTCAGTTAGATAGTTAGTTTATCATATATTTTGAACATCACAAAGAAAAAAAAAACATGTAAAATATATAAACATGGACAATGATTTTGTTCAACATTTATTAAATCCCACCCCCATCACATCCCTCTCAATTTGACCATTTTCCTTGCAGTTTATCTAGTCTGCTGCATTTAAGTAAAGTCTGCTGCATGTTATTATCAAACACAATACCTCTGTCATTTCCTTTTGTAACTATTGAACATTTTCATTATGGATTTATATTTGAACTGTCTTGGATTTATAGTGTTTTATTTCTATAAATCCATAGTTTTACTCACTTGAGGAAATAGTCAAGTCAAATTTATTTATAAAGCACATTTAAAAACAACCACAATGGCCCAAAGTGCTGTGCAGACACAATATAAAATACAATAAGACAAAAACAGAACATGCAGAAATGAGCTAAAATAAAAATGCAATACAAATGTTCTGCTCAGCTTGTGTTAAAAGTCTGTGCAAACAAATGGGAAATACATACAAAAGGTGTATTGTTCCTGATATCCAACCTTATTTATGACTCGTATGGCCTAACGTGACTAAAGATGACAAAAATAACTATATCTTTAAAACAACAATTTAATCCATATTTCTATAATTTGTCCACCTCTAATAGCAGCCAGACAAGTCCCTTCATACGCTCTGGTTTTGTGTATAATTGAACTGAACATAATGCCCGCTGTCTTGGTTTGTCAGATGGTTTGGAGGCATATCTGGTGCTTCTCATCCATCGACGCTCTCTTCAGATTGTCTTACACGACTGACCTTGAGAGTCGGGACCAGCTCTTCACATTCAGGGGGTTTTCAAGTCAAGGCCAGCAACATGATTCATTAAGTGCATAAATATATGTCTGTATTTAAAGAGGAAAACGTGCAAATGATTGAATTTTGCGCAGAAATTTGACAGATTTATTTCTTTATTTTACATGGCAATTATTATCCTTGTACTGTTTATGTTTTGGAAATTATTATTGAAAGTAAATAAAATCATGAGGGGAAATTGTTTTGGGTCATATTGCTCAGCTCTAACGTAAATAAATAGAAGAAAAAATAAATAAATGTGCAATTGATTGAATTTTGAGAATACATTTGATTTCATTTTTACATTATTTAAAGTCTTTCTTGTTTATGTTGGGAAAATAATTGTATTTGTTTATAATAAGACATGATTATTATATATTTATATATCTTGACGGAAAACAAAAACAAAAAAACAACAACAAAAAAACAGAAAATAAATGTGCAATTGATTTAATTTGAGTGATTTCTTTTTTTTTTACTAGGCAGTTGTTTATAGTCCATCCTGTTTATGTTTAGGATTTTTTTTTTTTTTTGTAATAAGACTAAAACTTAGTTAGTTAGTTTATTAAACTAATACAATTATTATTATTACTGTTATTTGTCATTTTTCAGCCCTAATGTTAATAAATAAAATAACAAATATAGATAATTTGCTGCCATGTGTGGATGTGCAACACTGACAAAAAAATATTATTTTGGTGAAAGAATAATAATATTTTTTATGAAAGAACAACAAAAAAAGTTGAACTTTTACACCGCAAATCTCTGTTATTTGTATCTTGTTGCGGCTGTGTGAAGGTTTTCTTACAATAAACAACATACTTTATTTTCTAATTTGGATCAAAGTGATAATTATCCGTCTCTACCACTAGAAACTACTCTTCACTGATGAGCTTCTTGACCGATTTGGGTGTTTTGAGTTTAAATTTATAGATTTACCGTGGCACCACACTAATGAAAAAGTGAAACTCAAGCTGGATGACTGTAATAATATCGACTGTTCTTTAAAAATAGCAGTTCTGAGATGTCGACGCCCAC
The DNA here is from genome assembly GCA_019453435.1 of Rhinogobius similis. Lineage (NCBI taxonomy): Eukaryota > Metazoa > Chordata > Actinopteri > Gobiiformes > Gobiidae > Rhinogobius > Rhinogobius similis. The sequence continues at coordinate 9,152,428 of CM033635.1, read as the reverse complement.
TCTCGTCTCCTCGATGAGCCAAAGTGTTACGCTGAGCAGAAAAACCCGTCTGTCCAAAAGTGATGAACACATTTGAGATATGATGATTGTCCGACAGTGAAACGCGCAGTTGTTTTTGGTTCATCTGTGGTGTTTTGAGCTGAAGTCGTACTCTGTTGGACATCGACCTTCTGCAGGCTCTGTTTTTGTCACTCGGAGCTGGTTCTCATGGTCTTTTTATTATCAGTAAAGTTAACGGATGTGACTTTAGCTTCTCAAAACACAAATCAGGCATTTACAAAAACACAGATGAGTGAAGTGTCTTGGGAATTGGTACAGTATACAGTGCCATAGTCAGTATTTATCGATCTGTCAATTATTTCTTTGGATTAATCGATTCGTTGTTTAGATTGCGGCCAGTGAAGATGAGCTTTTTACCAAATTTAACCAAGACAAAGCTCAAGAAATGCCACTGGAGAACATCTTCATATAGAGTGTATTTATACAAATTTTACACTTTTCTAGTACATTTTTGAGTCAATTGCTGCTCTGTCACAGTCTTAAAATCTTTCTTAGCTTATAGTTTTATTACTTTTAGTCACATTTTTATTACTTTTAGTCACATTTGTCGGTTTAAGTCACATTTTTGTTGCTTGTGGTCACTTTTTTTTCCACTTTCAGTCACTTTTTGTTGTTCGTAGTCACATTTTTGTCGCTTTTGGTCACATTTTTGATCCTTTTAGTAACATTTTGTTGCTTCTAGTCCAATTTTGTCAGTTTTAGTCACATTTTTGTTGCTTTTAGTCACATTTGTGTTGTTTTTAGTCACATTTGTCGGTTTAAGTCACATTTTTGTTGCTTGTGGTCACTTTTTTTCCACTTTCAGTCACTTTTTGTTGTTCGTAGTCACATTTTTGTTGCTTTTGGTCACATTTTTGATCCTTTTAGTCACATTTTGTTGCTTCTAGTCCAATTTTGTCGGTTTTACTCACATTTTTGTTGCTTTTAGTCACATTTGTGTTGTTTTTAGTCACATTTGTCGGTTTAAGTCACATGTGTGTTGCTTGTGGTCACTTTTTTTCCACTTTTTGTTGTTCGTAGTCACATTTTTTTCGCTTTTGGTCACATTTTTGATCTTTTTAGTCACATTTTGTTGCTTCTAGTCCAATTTTGTCGGTTTTAGTCACATTTTTGTTGCTTTTAGTCACATTTTTTATCCTTTTAGTAACATTTTGTTGCTTCTAGTCCAATTTTGTCGCTTTTAGTCACATTTTTTTCCCTTTTGATCACATTCTTGTCACTTTTAGGCACAATTATGTCACTTGCTTTATTTTCGCTGTGGAGGAAATTATTGCACTTTAGAAATTCTTTGCGATTTGACTATTGTGTCCATTCAAATTGCGATTTCGAATTGATTAATTGTGCAGCTCTACTATGCAAAATGTCCAAAAAATGAACAATAACTCTTGGAAGAAGGCTGTCAACTCTAAACACATTTGAAGTATTGCTTCTGTAAACTTCTCCTGATGCAGTTCACGTCGCTCTCTCGTGGCTCTGTTCTGTTGAATAATAGACAAACTGCACTTTCTCTCAGACGTTTCCCTCTGTTTCTTTCTGACCTGGTTTCACTGCGTCCCGTCCTCCATATTTCTTTTACACAGGTTTTCTATTCAAAGCTCCAGAAGTGGAAGTAACAAACTGCAAACACTCAAATTGCTGCTGGTATAAATGCCTTTGCTGCTATAGTTTATAGGGCTGCAACGACCAATTTTAGTAGTCAAATAGTCAAACCAAAACACATTTTTAACCAAATAAATGTTGAAATATGACAATTGCAGGCTTCTAGATATGTAATTTATCAGCAATTTACAAATTAAGTGTATTATTGATGTATATGTGACTAAAATTGTGACAAAAATGTGACTACAATCGCAACATACAATTATGTTGCTTAATTATGATTTATTTGTATTAGCTTACTATTTATTATATTATTATTTGTTTGTAATAACTGTGCTTCCTCTTCCAAACCTGGTAAAAATAACAGCACTATATTAAATGGCTTTAGTGTGTGTGCGTGTGTGTATACAAAGGAGAGAGATGATCGAAAAATAATGAATCTATTACAACGTACAAATATAAATCAAATAGATACACTGTTGCTTTAATCAGTCATTAATTATTATTTTTGTTTAATTATGTTTTATTTATTTATTAACGTTATTGTATTATGTTTTATACTTCTTATACTTTTCTCTATTGTATTTAACGTAATTCTTCCTCTTTAACGGTAGGGCTGTGCAATTATTCCTATACATAAACGATGATTTCAATTATTACTCTATTCAATCACAAAAATGTTGTAATCGTAAAATGAATTGAATTGCCTTTTGTTCAGAGTTATAATTAAACTCCTTTTGCCTCAAAACCTGGAGCAACGGCACTTTTCTAAAACATTACTGATAAAATATTAGGTCTGTACTTTCTCTATAGAATAATTTTGACAATACAGAAGTAATAGTTTGAAATGATGGTGATTTCAGTGATGAGTCAAATAACTGGGACTGTACTTCTGCAGCTCTGATTCTCCCCTTGTCTTCTGTGTGGCTGCAGAGATGGAGTCCTCAGACGACGACACTCTGAGCGAGCGTTCCTGTGTGAGCGAGCCGTCCTTCAGAAGCGAGCGCTCGGGCGGGTCCCTGTCACCCTGCCCCTCGGCGTACCTGGGGCCCCCCGGAGACACGCTGCCCTGGAACCTGTCCAAACACGAGCGCCGCAAGAGGAAGAGCCAGGACTCTGTGCTGGACCCCGCCGAGAGGGCCGTGGTCCGAGTGGCAGGTAAGAGCAGACTTCAGTCGTGGTGATGCTGCTGACGGTGAACAGTCGTAGTGCAGGCTGCTCTGGCGGCTGTTTTCATCTAGTGCTATTCACCTTATTCTGGAAATTGCCGTACGCGCCGCCGTCTTGTTTCTGTTGTATTAGTTCACATGGAGCAGACGAGCTCAACAGAAAATAAGTTCTACACAGATTAAAAAGCTGTTTTCAGACTGACCAGGAAATCTGTGTGTTGTTGACTTGTTGTTGCTCGTGTTCATTAAACATTTTACACAAATCAATCTACTTTATGTAACATTTTAGCGGCAAGACTTTTCCCTCATTCGTCATTAGCTTTAACGGAGTTCTCGTCAAACGAAAGTGCGTTTACAACAAAAGTGCAAAAAACTGCAAAAGTGGGCGGGGCAGAATAAGGTCAATAGGTTTTTGCCGATTTGGTCACATTTTAGGTCTTGCTTTCATCGGAATTGATCTTGTCTGGTATATTCAGCAACTTATAGACAGAGCAAAAGACTAGTGATTATTATTATTATTATCCTTTTTTTCTTGCTTGTCTTTTTGTTACTTCTACATTGTACAATAACAATTGAGCTGTATAGACCTTATTCTGGAAGTTGCCGTGGGCGCCAACATCTTTTTCCGTTGTAGTTTACACGGGGCAGACGAGTTCAACAGAAAATAAGTTCTACATGGACTAAAGAGCCGTTTTCAAGCGCTAGGAAATCAGTGCATTGCTGACTTGTTGTTGCATGTGTACATTAAACATTTTACACAAATCAGTCTACTTTATATAATGCTAGACTTTACCACAGGAGTGCAGATCTGTGGCAAAAAGAGGCAAAAGTGGGCAGAGTGGAATAAGATGAATTTTGTTCACAGTTCAGGAGGTTTGACAAAAAGACTAAAATAGGCCCATGACCTGACAAACTAGTAAAATAATCACATGTTTTTCAGAACAGGTTTGAACAGATGTAAACTACACATTCAGCTGTATTTATGCAGAACGAAAAGGAAAACAGGATATTTCGTTGTTTGTTGAGGAAATTATGGAACTTCAAAAATTGCAGCCTTTGGGATTTGCTAATTGCATTCATTCAAATTACGATTTAGGCCTTTGAGCTGATCTGGTGAAATCTATAATAGTTATTAATTTTCCCGGTGAGCCGATCCCTTCCAGTTCTTGTTTTAATACAGAAGAGTCTGGAACCAGAAAGTAACCGACCAACTGTGGGTCGGCCCAATCATGGCCGCTCATCTCCTCTCAAATATCTTCATAACATTCAGAACAAAATTCATTCATTCTTTTACCTCAGATTTATAGACTTCAGTGCTTTTCTGGCTGATTGTGAAGAAGTCTGCGCCGTTTCTCAATCCTTTCTGTTTTATCACAAGCCGCCACGTTTGTTTGACACAAATGAACCCTGTGTTTCTGTTGATGGATTAATGATGTCAATCACGGCCGTCGGAAATCGGAGAAACAGAACATGTCTTTCTAAAGTATAATAAAAGTGTGTGGTCTTGTTTGCCGACAAATAAGGTTTAGACCTAATAATATTTTTCCCGTTAAAGGAAAAAAATATTCAGCATTTTTCATATTGCTTCTTTCGTTTGTGGCTCTTAATGCAGAGACTAACTCCTACAATAAACATATTTTGACTCAAATAGCCATGACTCCACTGCTGTTGCGTGCTGTCGTCGTGTAATTGTTGCTTTGGAAGTCGTTTGTCTTCTCTCCAAATGTCAGAGTGTCGTTTTAGTGCCAGCTTCAACGCCCAGTGCCTTCTATGTAGAGGAGTAGAGTCACATTAATTACTGTAATGTAACGGAAGACTGGACTCGGCTAAATGTTTATCTGAGCAACAAACAGACACCGACTTTGTGATGTAGCAACAATTAGAGGATAAGAACACCATCTCTTTCTTTTGAAGAATTACCAGCTTATTATAGTCTGAATGCAAAAGTTGCATTTACAAGTTTGGTTAAAATGATAATTAGGTGTATTTTACACTACATGTCACGACTGAATAGGCCTGTCACAATAATTACTTCAATTATTGAAAGCTGGAACAATACATTTTGGGGCTCAGTATTTAAAGTAATAATAGTGTTTATTTTTTGCTCATACTTTTTAATTATACAGTCCGTTTAAAAAATTGTTTATTGGTATTTTTCTGTTTCAAAGTCATTGTTTCAGAGGCATAAAGTAATTTCAATATTATCGTTTATTGCAATATTTGTCTTTAGCAATATATCATGCTTCAAAATGTGTTATTCAGAATCAGAATCAGAAAGTGGTTTATTGCCATTGTCAGTGAAATTCACAAACGTAGGAACTTGCTTCGGCAGGTGCAACATAAAGCAATGGATAAAATATAAAAAATATATAAAAAGGCATGCATAAAAATTAAGAATAAAATAGACTAAGATAGACTAAGATAGACTAACACTATATACAGTACATGTACAGTTGGCAGATAGTGCAATGTGCAAATGAGTAGTGCAAATAGATTGTTCTTAAATAATATTATTGTTAAAGTGGCAGGTGTTACAGAGTGTTCATGAGTCCAACAGCAGAGGGAAAGAAACTGTTCTTGTGGCGGGAGGTTCTGGTCCGGATGGACCGTAGCCTCCTGCCCGAGGGGAGGGGCTCAAATAGTCCATGTCCAGGGTGAGAAGGGTCAGCTGTGATCAACCTGCTCGTCCCCGAGTCCTGGAGACGTACAGGTCCTGGACAGATGGAAGGCTGCAGCCGATCACCTTCTCAGCAGAGGCACAATGCGCTGTAGTCTCTGTTTGTCCCTGGCTGTGGCTCCTGTACCACACGGTGATGGAGGAGCTGAGGATGGACTCGATGATGGCATAGATCTATTGTGACAGATCTATGATTGAACAGTATGTGAAACAAAATAAACCTCACCTTACAACAGCTTTTGTGAAGGTAAAGTGTTTTATTGCTGAACAAAGTTGCATAGATTTGATGGAGGCCTTGTTTTATCCAGGATTTGAACCCAAAACCCTCTTGCTTTGAGCAGAAAGAAACATAATCTAAAAAGAAGGGCTGCGAGTATTTTTGAAATCGATTACTCTGTTATTCTAATGTAGTTAGTCTTTCGATTCATTGAGTAGTTGATTGGAAAGACCTGTGAACATGTGACTTTTACTCAATTTTACTCAGATAAAGCTGGAGTGAGGCTGTTGAGGTCGTCCAGGTGGAGGATATTTACAGACAAAAGGGTGTTTTCATCAAAAAAATAAATAAATCAAAATCAAAATCTATACATTTCCTGTGTCATTTTGTGCTTCCTTGTGATCCCTTCTTTGTCTGAGTCATAAAACCTCTCTCAGTCCGTGAGACGTTCATGAGTCTGTGTATGGACCAGTTAATGATTATTCTGTTAATTAGTTGACAAGTATTTCTTCATCCATTAGCTGCAATCAATCGATGAGTTAAAAATGGACATGAAAGTTTCATTGAACATTTCCTGTTTGGTCTGTCACCATAATTACATCAATCTATATTGACTTAATAAATAATAGCTGGATCAATTTTCTGGGGCTCATTATTTAACTCAGTTAATCGGTCAGTGGTGTTTTAGTCGATCAAAAATGGTATCAGTCGATTACTTATTTAGATTATTAGGATTAGTTGGGGACAACTGTAAAAGAAGATGACAGGAGTGAGTTATCTTAAGAAATGGAGGAGTTTAATCTGCATTTTTACAAATAAATATGCAGTTTCCAAGTACTTTTCTGTATAAATAGTTAAAATAGCATACATTCTTGTGGTTGTGGTTTGTTCTGAGTGCAGATTGAGGCAGATTATAAGAGATACTGAAATATTTTGAGGCCTTTTGTCTGTTTTATGCTCTGTTTTAATCGACTAATCGATCAGCAGGACATGTCTTTAGTCGACCAATTCAGTGTTTGAATGTCTAAGTCAGTTTTGTTGCAGTTGTAGAGTCTGTTCCATCTCCTGAATCTCGTCTGATCTGACATTTCACTGTCGATGCTAAAGTGCATCACGAAAGGCTCTCGAAGCAGAAACAATCGCTAAATGTCACTGAAATTAGACCCACAGACACAATGCATTCACTCAGATGTGTTTGGTGGATCCTCTAAATCCTGAATTGTGTAGAATTATATATTGTTTATTGCAGTTTGGTTATGGATGATGCAGATTCTATTGTTTTTATGCTTTCATTTTTGTGTTTTCTGTTTGTTTATTCTTAATCTTCACTCCATATCTTCTAGTTTTTGCTGTTTTTGTCACATAAATTCCTTTTAATCTAAATAAACAAATTACTCGACTAATAAAAATGTTGGCCGACTATGACACCACTGACCAATTAATCGACTAAAGGACTACAGCCTGCAACAATTTCATTTCTAGATGAGTTAAAAAGTCTTGATTTCAGGATATTAATCTTAATTTCAGGCATTTTGACTTGTTTAGATTAGTTAAGACTATTTATTTGATGGAACTAGATTATTTTACTTGTTTCAAACTGTTTCTGACAATTCATTTCTTTTCACTTCAAGGCAAATCATCTGCCATTGGGTTAAGACAATTTTACTTACTCCATTGGCAACTTTTCTTATTTTAAGATAAATTATCATATAATCCATCAGAAATACCTCAAATCCAGTGAAATATGCTACATCAGGGGTTCTTAACCTTTTTTACCTTGGGGCACGACTTTTTCTGTCTAAAGTAACTCGAGGCCCAATCTCATATTAAATGTATTATATTTTAGTGATCGTGCGGCCCTCAAGGAGGTGCTCGCGGCCCTACTTTGGGCCCCGGCCCTATGGTTAAGAATCACTGTGCTACATCACATCAGCAATTGAATCTCAAAGAGTCAAAATGATTTAAATCAAGACAAAAATGATCAATTCAAGTCATTTTAAGCTACGCTAGATACATTTTTTGCTGCGTATTGATTTAATAAAGCTGCTGTAAATCAAAGTGAATTTCTTCTCACAATAAACATGACACTAACATACCTAGAAAACATGTTGAATATGTTATAAAGTTATGTTAAAGTTGTATGTATGGCATTGGTTGTGCGTGACTTGGCTTCAGCTCCTCGGTCTCTCTATCCTTGTTCTACTACTGTCACAGCACAGACTCATATGTAGGTTACGGAGCTCGCGGGACCAGGCTCGTCTTGCTCCGCTCTTCCTCTGCTCTCCTTCTTAATGTCACTTTGGTCTCAGCCCAGATTCATAGCAGAGCGGAGGAGCTGCAGCCTTTATAATGGAGCCTAATGGTGTTAATGTGGCTCCCTCCGTCACTCTCTGCACCGTTTAACACTCGGATCATTCACTGTGGCAGCTTTTGTCAGAGTGATGTGCTTCAGCGATGGACAGATACAGTCACAGTCCAATGGGATCAAATACATTACAGCAAGCTTAAAGTTATGTGAGGAATGCAAGTGGTTTATGTCATCCGCCCATCAATAAACAGGATTAAGTTTTCTCATACTGGACTCCATTAAAAGACAGATGATGGGGACGAATGAGACAGTAGTTTACTTCCTTTCTGTTTTGCATTTTACTTCATCAGCTTTGTGTTGGAAAGAAAGATAAGATAAGTTGTTTGTCGTTGTTTTTATTTAGTTGAAAGGGCACAGATTTTGCGGAACTGACTTGACTGACAACACTGTTTCCTCATCAAAAAGGGTTTTATTTTGCTAAACTTACACTTTAAAAAAATAATCCTGTTCATGATGTCGATTCCCTCTGATCCCTGCTGAGCCTCAAAAAGCATTCCATTTCAAATTTCCCAGAAGTGTGACATCATAGGTAGAAATCCAGAGAAATCTGTGCAATAATAGATACTATAGACCAGGGGTGGGCAATTATTTTGACGCAAGGGCCACATTGGATTTTTACACTTGCCTGGGGGCCGGACCATTTTACACACATACTGCTACACATAGACTTAATGCCTAAAATACACAAAAAATTACTACAGAATAGCAAAAATCATTACCTTTATTTAGTGGGAACAGTGCAGTTGATCACTCCTTTTATCCAATGCATCAAAGTTTGGTGTTATTCTAGTGGTGGCTGTTCTCAAAACTGATTTTTAATGAACAAGCAGCTGCTCAGGAAACTATAAAATGACAAATGCACCACACCTAACTCATACAATTTTTTATTGAATGCTTTGCGGGCCGGATCAAAATGCCAAAGGGGCCGCATGTGGCCCCCGGGCCTTAGTTTGCCCCCCTCTGCTATAGACAGACAGCAATCTGAGCAAACAATTGAACAATATGTCCATAATATGCCAAACTTTGCTAAAAGCGTCAAATATTTAGTTAAGTAAAAGTATGTTATATACTTGTGGAAAGTAACAAATGTACAAAAAGTAAAACATTTTGAGGTATCTGAACTTTACTTAAGTACATTTTACAGTTGATACTTTTTACTCTTATGGCACTACATCTGAAAGCATCTGTACTTTCTACTTCATGACATTTTTGAACTGGATTAAAAAGTAAAAAAGTATTTTCTGGTTGAGGGGTTATTTTTATTGTGACATTCTGCCTAAAGGTTTTAAGTTCAAGTCCTGGCTTTGATCAAACAAAAAGACACTAAAAAGTCTTATAAAAACAGCAACACCAATTCTTCTCAAATTTCAGGCTTTTTTCCCCAAAAATCTGCACCAGATACAGCACTTTTACTTTTTACTCTAAAATAGGCACTTCAGTACTTTTACTGCAGTAGATTTTTATATGTGATACTTTTACTTTTACTTGATTAAATGTGCCCCTGTGTCTTTACTTTTACTCACATTACAAAACTAGTTCTTGCACTACTGTATAAACTCAAATATAGGTCAAAGTTTGTGTAATTTGCATGTTTTATCTGTGTCACCCTCATTCCTGTCATGTCACTAACGTCACGATCCTGTTTCTGCTGAAGAGGTTTGACAGACGAGGGCAGAGCTGACGGTTCTTTCAGGCCTGTTCTCTTCAGTCCAACAGATTCATGTAGGTCACAGAACCCAGTTACTACGATAATGCTCTCAAATGAACTTTATACTGCAACACAGAGTAAACACAGAAAGAGAAAACAGCTGCTGCACGGATTAAGTCTGGTTCATTCATTAAAAACTACAGCCTGGTTTTACTATCAGACAAATTATATTACTCAGTTGAAAGCTACCTGTTATTTTGGGGATTATGACACATTATTTGAGTTATTGTGTGGCTAATAATATAAAACACTGTGGAACAAATTGCACGCTGTTTCAATGTTTTCGTGCAAAGCAAAACGAGGCAATCAGCCAAGGGAAATTTGGTTTGGGAATATCATCTGATGTGAGTCTGTGAAGAAAACAGATGATGCAATGTGGATCTGTTTCAAATGCAATATGTGGAGAATTATAAGTTAAAATGATAAATAACGTTGATATCAGACCAGTGAGACACATGCATTATGGAGTGAAACACATTGAATTATATAACAGCAGTAAAAGGACACACGTTATGCTAATTAGATTTTCTTTTGAGCTTTCATCCATGGTTATAACATTGTTCTCTCTCAAAAAAAAAAAAAAGTGGTTGTTAGGCCCGAGCCCCTACAGGGCGTAGGGCCTATTGCTTCTGCAACGGCCCCCCGCCGCCCCTAACATTGAACAGGGAAAGAGCCCATGCCAAAGACATGGTACCTGCATATTTACTCCTGCTAGGACAAAATAGTCAACATAGTTGATAAGAGCAGTGCAAAGCGACCTAGTCCTGTAAGCACACTCCTGGCATCAAGCCCTACATAGGCGCAGGGCCTATTGCTTCCGCAACAATGCCGTCAGGCATCATTGCTACGCACGGTAAAATGCAGACTATTGAGCGCTCCTGAGTATAAACCATATTTACAAAGAAAAAGAACTTTGTACATATATAAGCTGCACATGAGATATTTACATTGCCGAGCCAGTTCGGGCGCGCACGTATTTTGGAACATGCGCTCCACGGCGAAAGAGCATAGTGTGCAGCCAGTGCTGTGTTGTTTTCCTCCTCATCCTCTAATAAAGTGGTCAAAATATGTCACGTGTGAAAAGACACCTTAAAGGTCCCATATTCTGCTATTTTGCCTTTTACACAGTCTATTCTATGGGCTTTGTTGATACATTTTTGCGTTGTGTAATATCCATAACATAACAGTTTCCAAAAAACACCCATTTCTTGGACTGGCCCCCCTCCTTGCAAAAGCAAACGGCTCACTCTGAGATCTGACCCCCCCGAACAGAGAGCAGGCTGCCTCCCCCGCCCAACCTGCGATGAAGCCTAGAGCGGAGATGTTGCGCATGCGCCGTGTGCTCCGGTAAACAGCGATACACAAACACGGAAATAAACATTTTATCCGTCCTGACGGTGCGTCGTGCTGAGTCCTACGTCCTGGATCTGACCTGGAGTTTGACGTGCTCCAGTACCTCGACGACGGACGTTGCCGTTTGGTAAATAACAAGCTAACTCTTCTATCTGTCGTATCTATCGTGTAATTACTGTGTAGCATTAGCATTAGCTGTTTTTATTCTGGCAAACCATCCGACGCCTCAGGAGGGGGAAGCAGTGCTTCACCAACACCGTTTACGGTGCGGGTGGAGAGCTGTTGACCTCGACTGGGGATGTTGTCGGAAGGTGGAAGGAATACTTTGAGGATCTCCTCAAACCCACTGTCACGTCTTCCGAGGAGGAAGCAGAGGCTAAGATCTTGGAGGCGGACTCGTCCATCACCCTGGCTGAAGTCACTGAGGTGGTTGGCAAGCTCCTTGGTGGCAAGGCTCCGGGGGTGGATGAGATCCGCCCTGAGTATCTTAAGTCTCTGGATGTTGTGGGACTGTCTTGGTTGACACGTCTCTGCAACATCGCGTGGCGGTCGGGGACGGTACCTCTGGACTGGCAGACCGGGGTGGTGGTCCCTCTGTATAAGAAGGGGGACCGGAGGGTGTGTTCCAATTATAGAAGGATCACACTCCTCAGCCTCCCCGGTAAGGTCTATTCCAGGGTACTGGAGAGGAGAATCCAACCGATAGTCGAACCTCGGATTCAGGAGGAGCAGTGTGGTTTTCGTCCCGGTCGTGGAACACTGGACCAGCTCTATACTCTCCATCGGGTGCTCGAGGGTTCATGGGAGTTTGCCCAACCAGTCCACATGTTCTTTGTGGATCTGGAGAAGGCATTCGACCGTGTGCCCCGGGGCGCCTTGTGGGGGGTGCTCTGGGAGTATGGGGTCCGGGGCCCTTTGTTAAGGGCTGTCCGGTCCCTGTATGACCGGAGCAGGAGCTGTGTTCGCATTGCCAGCAGTAAGTCAGACCTGTTCCCAGTGCATGTTGGACTCCGCCAGGGCTGCCCTTTGTCACCGGTTCTGTTCATCATTTTTATGGACAGAATTTCTAGGCGCAGTCAGGGCATGGAGGGTGTCCGGTTTGGGAACCACAGGATCTCATCTCTGCTGTTTGCAGATGATGTCGTCCTGATGGCTTCCTCAAATCAGGACCTGCAACATGCACTGGGACGGTTTGCAGCCGAGTGTGAAGCGGCTGGGATGAAGATCAGCACCTCCAAATCCGAGGCCATGGTTCTCGACCGGAAAAAGGTGGCTTGCCCTCTCCAGGTGGGTGGAGAGTCCTTGCCTCAAGTGGAGGAGTTTAAGTATCTCGGGGTCTTGTTCACGAGTGAGGGAAGGATGGAGCGTGAGATTGACAGGCGGATCGGTGCAGCGTCTGCAGTGATGCGGGTGCTGTATCGAACCGTTGTGGTAAAGAAAGAGCTGAGTCGAAGACGGTGCTCGATTTACCGGTCAATCTACGTTCCGACCCTCACCTATGGTGATGAGCTCTGGGTAATGACCGAAAGGACAAGATCGCAGATACAAGCGGTCGAAATGAGCTTCCTCCGCCGGGTGCCAGCTGAGGTGGCTCGGGCATCTGTTCCGGATGCCTCCTGGACGCCTCCCTCGGGAGGTGTTCTGGGCATGTCCCACCGGGAGGCGGCCCCGGGGTAGACCCAGGACACGCTGGAGGGACTATGTCTCTCGGCTGGCCTGGGAACGCCTTGGGATCCCACTGGAAGAGCTGGAGGAAGTGTCTGGGGTGAAGGAAGTCTGGGAGTCCCTGCTTAGACTGCTGCCCCCGCGACCCGGCCCCGGATAAGCGGAAGAAGATGGATGGATGGATGTTTTTATTCTGCGGCTGCGCGCTTCCTGGAGGCGTGGCTTAAACACCGCGTCATCCTAGTGAAGCTCGTCATCCTTGTGAGGAGCCCCCGTCTGCTGCTCAGCCGAGGGGGGCGGAAAAGACAGTTCTCTAGCGAAAGCATGCGGGAATCAATCAAAAAACCACTTTGGAAACACATACGAGGCTCAAATAGCACTGTAGGAAGGTTAAAACCTCTGAAAAGTCGATTTTGCATGTTATGGGACCTTTAAAGGACCCATATTCTGCTATTTTCCCCATCACACAGTCTATTCTAAGGGCTTTGTTGATAACATTTTGTGTTGTGCAATAGCCATAACATAACAGTTTCCAAAAAACACCCATTTCTTGGACTGGCCCCCCTCCTTGCAAAAGCAAATGGCTTTAATTATTTTTAGGTGTACTTGCCGGAGTTGTGGGACTATGGCCACAGAAATGGAGACCGCATGCTGTCGAGAAATTCCAAAGGCAAATGTGTGTATGGTTTGGACACACATGCGGGCCTGGTCGAATCATTATCTATCAACATTTCAGGAACTGAAAATCATGAGGAACATTTCTAACAATGCTCTGGTGAGGGAAAACGATGACTGCATGTGGATTGTTCATGACTCAATGCAAGCCATCAGCGAAATCGCTAGGCATCCGGGTTCTCGACACCACCTGATCCACCTTGTCTTGGCTCAGTTTTCCTGAATGGGTGACTGTACCGTATTGTGTGGGAGGACAAGACAGTGAGATTTGAACCCGTATGCAGTGTTTGGACCTGGTCACAAACACTTGTTTTAGGGCCCCTGGCCCAGGGGTGGGCCGTAGGGGTTTTGTGGTCCTGCCTGCTCTGCCGCCCTTCTGTGTTTGTCCAGGTAGTGAGCTAATTGGACCCCGCTTTAAGGCACTCCTCCGAGTGCCTTAAAAGGAGCTGCGTGCGTGCTCTTGCGCTCTCTCCGTGCTCCCGTTTGCCCTGCCTTCCTGCTGCCACGCCGACTTCGCTTCATGCACCTTTGTCTTTTTGTTTAACGCACTACACTGATATCGCACACACATCGCTTTCATTCGCATCACATCACCCACACTACACCACTGATACTGACGCTCACAACCCCATATCTTCTATTTTTGTAAATATTAGTCTTTGTTTTGACTTTAGTTTTGTAAATAAACCTTGTTTCTGCGCACTTTACCTCCGGTGTGGTCTCCCTCCTTGTTGCGGGCCTGGTCGAATCATGCAGCAAACCATAGCAGCTCAAATGAAAATCCTCAGCACAAAACAGCACAAATGAGGCACTAACGATTGACACCATTTTAGAGCATTTAAAATGGTCACCCAGGGGCTGGGTTTGACAAACATTTGATTAATTTTAGCGTAGCTGTGCGTTTGATGGGGAGCCAACTTCACGGAGGTGCCTGTGGCGGCTCGCCGAGTGGACCGGGAAGAAGTAGTCAGAAAAGCTTCAGGATCAATTGGGTTGGAACATTGGTACCACGGAATATCCGGTTGACCCCGGCCCGGACGGATGATAGGCTGACGTCTACTTTTTTAATATTCCATGCTATCTACCCACACTACCTTCGCGATCGACCGGTAGATCGCTTTCGACGTAATGGGCACCCCTGGTCTATACCTTCTCTCTCCCCACAGGTACTTTATAAATTATATTGTCTTTAAACAGAACCTAAATGTGTGGACATATCAAAAGAAGACAAAATGAACCTCGTTGGAGTGGACAGTTCTGAAATAGCAACCGAAACGTCAACAGAAATAGACTATTGTAAACGCACTTAAAAATAGAAAAATACAATCCGTAAGCAACTTTTCCACTCAAGGAAACGTTGAAATGTTTTTAAAAAACTGATTAGCACAATAAGTAATTGGAATTTGATTATTTGCACAGCTCTACAAATTCCTAATCCTCAAAAACAAACTTAATATGCTGTTAACATAGGTGTTTGCAATACGGTTATATCATGTAATACAATATATCATGTAATACAATACTCCCAGAATCGCTGGATACAGGTGTCACGGTTCAATACGTTTTTGCTTGATATGCACATGTTCCTCCAGGTGCGCTGTGTTAATATATGTTTTGTTCTGAAAGGAAGAGGTTGAGCTTGTGGCCTTCATACGGGAAATAAACCGCTCAACTGAGGTTTACTGCTGCTATATTGTACCAGAGGTGGGTTTAATATTTAAGTCAGTTTTTATTTTACATTAATAGACACAGGATTTACAAAAACATGAACCACAAACACGGGATTTTGTTGCTGTAAATTACGTCCCGCCGCTCTCCAATTAAAACCACTATTGATCACTTTCCCGAACCACTGTCCACCTCAAGTCTAACGGAAACGTACAAAAATTAAACTGTAAGAAAAATGTGTCTGTTGAGTGTTGACTGTCTGTTTATTTTCAATTGTATGTCGCATTTTGATGACATAGGTGGAGGGATTCCATTTCAGCCATACTTCCTGTAATTTTAAACTCTTATCTATCAACATTTCAGGAACTGAAAGTCATGAGGATCATTTCTAACAATGCTCTGGTGAGGGAAAACGATGACTGCATGTGGATTGTTCATGACTCAATCGCTAGGCATCCGGGTTCTCGACACCACCTGATCCGCCTTGTCTTGGCTCAGTTTTCCTGAATGGGTGACTGTACCGTATTGTGTGGGAGGACAAGACAGTGAGATTTGAACCCATATGCAGTGTTTGGACCTGGTCACAAACACTTGTTTTACGGCCCCTGGCCCAGGGGTGGGCCGTAGGGGTTTTGTGGTCCTGCCTGCTCTGCCGCCCTTCTGTGTTTGTCCAGGTAGTGAGCTAATTGGACCCCGCTTTAAGGCACTCCTTCGAGTGCCTTAAAAGGAGCTGCGTGCGTGCTCTTGCGCTCTCTCCGTGCTCCCGTTTGCCCTGCCTTCCTGCTGCCACGCCGACTTCGCTTCATGCACCTTTGAGTTTGTCTTTTTGTTTAATGCACTACACGCATATCGCACACACATCGCTTTCATTCGCATCACATCACCCACACTACACCACTGATACTGACGCTCACAACCCCATACCTTCTATTTTTGTAAATATTAGTCTTTGTTTTGACTTTAGTTTTGTAAATAAACCTTGTTTCTGCGCACTTTACCTCCGGTGTGGTCTCCCTCCTTGTTGCGGCATGAACCGGGCGTAACAAATTGGGAGAGGTGTCTGGCTGCAGAGTCTCCTCTCCGCAGACCTTAACCAGGAGGCGCCCACGTGACCCGTACCTTAACCCAGAGGTCCCTACCAGAGCCCGGATGTGTCAAAAATAACCAATATCAACACGCACGGCACCATATGTTTTTAATTCAATCATTGCTCTTCTTGTTAATTTATAACTAGGTAGTAACTAAATTAAATATTGATTAAATACTGATTAATCTTCACAAAATGTGATGATTAGAATTTGTATCGTGCTGTGAAGTGTATACAGTGATCCCTCGCTATATCACGTTTCATCTTTCACGGCTTCGCTGCTTCACGGATTTTTTTTACAGTGCGGATTTTTTTACACTGCTTTGTGCTCTGAATCCTGATTGGCTCAGGGGCTTTACTGTTGTCTAGTTCTCAAATATAATCGAAGGTGGCATATCCGTTTATAAAAATCTTCTTGCTCAGAAAAAGAAAGAGCGCCAACAACTCCCCATAACAATGTTCTTCTCTCGGAGAAAGACTCCTGCGCCTTCAGTAGAAACAGAGGCTACAGCGGAGCGGAGTCAGGACGAAGAGGCACAGACTGAAATACGACTGTTTCCACTCTTGTATTACTATATTAAAATTATTGTTTTAAACAAATTTTGGGCTTTAAAACAGGTTTTGATTTTTGGTTTCATTGCATAGTTCAGTATTGCATTGTAAAATAATACAAAATAAAGCTGACTACTTCACGGATTTCACTTTTCGCGTGTTATTTTTGGAACGCAACTCCCACGATAAACGAGGGATCACTGTATTTAGATATTACAGCACCACACGCTCTTTACGTTATCGCTTCTAATGTTAATGGGGTTGAAGTGGAGTTTTAAGTAACATGTTATGAAAAACTAGGGTTGAAGTTTACTGTTAATCGCAAATTTAATGTGAATTTGTAGATATAGATCCATCGTCAGTAATGATGGAGACTGGAATCTGACGATGAAGAACACGAGGAGGAGCTGGACCTTTTTAAAATCGTATTTGTGTGGAAGAAGTGGTGGATGGGAGGGGCTTTGTTTTTTATGACTGTAATGAGATGAATGAGTGTAGTAATGCATGTCATTTTTCTTTCAAGTGTTTAATTTTTTCAGTACTGTTTTATTTATTTTCTGATTATAATGTTCAATATTTTGATTTGCAGTGCTTTCAATGTTTCCATAAATTGCCAATCTTTCATTCAGTTGAATGTTTTCTGATTGTTTTTAAACATATTTTTACTAACCTCTTACTTAGGTTAGTAAAAAGTAATATTGCGGCGTAACCTTTTTAAAAAATTATTATTTTCGTCCGCGCAACGTACTTCCGGACCTGTGGGTTAAGGCGCCTCCTGGTTAAGGTCTGTGGGACTGGCGACTCTGGATTAAGGTCTGCAGCCAGACACTCCTGCAAATTGGGGGCTCACCCTAAGCTAAAATCCGCTCTTTTTTTGCTTCTGTTGATTTGTTTATGTTTGTATTGACCGTTTTTGTGAAATAAACACGCTTGTAACGTGATTACAGCAATGAAAATTGAGCGGCTATACGTGGAATTACTTTTCTAAACTCAAGGGAATACATTGTGTTTTTCTTTTTATCACACACAGAAACTAGCTCTAGGGACATGGAACGTCACCTCGCTGGGGGGGAAGGAGCCTGAGTTTGTGCGGGAGGTCGAGCGCTACCGACTAGATATAGTCGGCCTCACCTCCACGCACAGCCTGGGCTCTGGAACCCGTCTCCTCGAGAGGGGCTGGACGCTCCATTGCTCTGGCGTTGCCCGTGGGGAGAGGCGGCGGGCTGGTGTGGGCTTGCTCATAGCCCCACAGCTCAGCCGTCACGTGTTGGAGTTTACTCCGGTGAACGAGAGGGTCGCGTACCTCCGCCTTCGGGTGGGGGACAGGTCTCTCACCGTTGTGGCGGCCTATGGGCCGAACAACTAAAGACATTAAAAAATACTTAAGGCACACAGTTCTACCATTTTGTCCAAAGTCTGTCGTATTTGTCCATTTTTAAATTAGAGTTGTTTCATTAATCCTGTGCACGAGGTATTTTCGTTCTGATCCTCCCAAAAACACTTCCAAATTTCCCAGAATTGACGAAGAAGTAGAAGCTTAGGTACCTTTTGTTTTTCTCCCCATGGTAATTCTCTCTGCTGTCGATGACACCAAATCAATGCAAATGACTTGTCAAATTGTTATAATGTCTTGATTTTTAACGTCATATATTTTACTACACGTGTCTATGAAAGGTTGGACTACTCGTGTAACTTAAGGATAAATATATTTAAAGTTTTGCTTAAAATTATAAATTTTATCATTTGTAGCAATATTTTTTTTGTAATATCAGGAAATTACTTTGTACACTGGGCTAAAACTCGACTAATATCATATTTGTCTGACAAATCAAAATATTTGTGAACACCTTTATTTTGTTGAATTAATGTTTTAAGGATAAAATAAGTTGTTTATTTTGGGTAAATTATGCATAACCTTTGGCTGGAATTAGTCTCCCTCGTGTGATGTCATCCGTTTTTTACTTCCTGTAATTTTAAACTGATTTTTCAACTTTTCTCCACAAACCATGACTGGATTGGTGTAAAACAATCATTTTTATGTACAATACGTATTATTACACCAAATAAAATCAAATTTAGAAAATTGTTAAAACCTGTCATCAACACTTTAATTTACAAGAGAAAAGAATTAGCATTTTAACCCTGGAGATGGGTTCACTGCTCTTATGAGTCATCGATGACACTGAGCAGGTTAATTAGTCATTTGCAGACTCTCTTTGCTTTTCTGTTGGACTTTTCTTGGACTAATACAAAACAGATTGTTGGTGGTGACTTGCATTGCTGAAAATGTATTATGGGTGTTGGTTCCATGTCTGTCTTTGCTCAATAAAACTGACATTTATTTCAGCGGTGAAGCAAAACAGTGCAATCTCACGGCAACAATAGCAGTAGTTTGCACGTTAATGTGTGTAACTTCACAGTGGGTTTCTCCTGTTTCCCATTAGTGAGTTGTTTGTAAATCACTTGTTGCTTCCTGAAGCATTTTTGTTCTGGTTTCATAATCTTGTTGAACATAGACCTGTCACAGTAATTACTATATTGACTCATCGTTCAATACATGATAGAAAAAATACTATATTTGGGGTTCAGTATTTATCGTGTGGATGTTTTATTTGCACTTTGGGCTTTGGAGAACTCTTTCTTTGTTGTTTTGATAAGATTTGAATCATAGAGAGTGAAATGAGTAACATTTATGACTCATTATCAGCACCAAAATACTAAAAAGTGTTTCTTTCTGCTAATTATTTATTGTTGGTCATGTTCTTAACAATATTTCATATTTAGAATTACTTTGTTTTGGATTTTCCAGTTTTATGCTTCACGTATTAGAGGCATCAAGTAGCTGCAATATTATCGTTTATCCTGATATTTTCTCTTGTAATAATCACACTTCAAAATGTGTTATCGTGAACAGACCAACCACTCATTAACCTCATGTCTGATGTTTGCTTAGTCAGTGTTTCTCAAGCTGTGGTACATGTGCGTCTGGTGGATTCTGCAGGTTGATTATTTGTTTCAATCATTGATTCATTCGAGCTGCACAATTTGAGAAAAATATCTAATCACAGTTTTTCTCAGCCGTGTTACAATTACAATTGTTTGTAAGGATCTAAAGGTTAGAAGTTTTTAAATGAAGAATAAAACAGGATATTTTGTTGTTTGTGGAGTAAATTATGGTACATCAAAAACTGCTGCCTTTACGATTTGCAAATTGCGAAGTTGCGATTTCCTTTGGTTTAGTAATTATTCAGAACTACAGTCTTCCTGCTTTAGCCAATAGTGAACATGCTTGTATTATTAAACACTCACTGCTGCACAAGTTAAAAATCTGTGAAAAAAGGTCCGAGGTTTTGTGGAAATGTAAAAGTCCTTTATTTCTTACAAATATAGGACATGGTTTAATCTCATAAGATGGTTTAGTTTTGTCGTGATAAAGTCCGGGTTTAGCTCTGGTAGTACTTCTGAAATCAAATATTATCTTAGCTGGTACTGGGTGTGAAATGTCTGAGAGCCACTGTGCTTGAAAATGCAAAATCTTCACCAAAAAATGAGACAAAAAGGCTGTGTTGTCGCAAATGTGGAACAAATTAAATGTTATATTTATCTTGTTACAGAAGTTAACTTATTTAAAATCTTTTACTTGTTGGTCTTCTTCTACATTTGGAAATCCATGGAATTTAAACTGATGAAAAACAATAACTCAAAAGCAAAATGTTATATCTTTTGAATGGTCAGAAGTCCTCTAATGTTGCCTTTAAACAAGAATCTGAAAACCATGAATAGTTTTAACACATGTGTCTGTACTGCTCCAGGTAGTGACTTGTCAGTGTGAAATAAACATTGAGGCCCTTATATAGAACATTTAATAGAGTTGGGTTTTTTCTGGAACAAGAAGCGCCTGAGTCAGCCGTCTGTGAATGAGACGTGTTTAAAGTTGTACCTGAACTGTGGGCTCTGCTGGCTCCATTAAAAAAAAACAACAACACAGATGTCATGAACGTGGTGCCAGAAATCAAATCAAATCAAATCAAATCAATTTATTTTTATAATGCCCAAAATCACAACAACAGTTGCCTCGATGGGCCACAGGTAAAAGCAGTTCAGATAACTGTCCCAGAATGCCCCTGTCCTTTGACCCTCCTTCGCTGCGAGGAAAAACTACAAAAAACCCCATGGGAAAAAGTAGAAACCTCGGGGAGAACCACAGTGAAGGAGAGATCCTACTCCCACGGACGGACAGGCTGCAGATGAACTAGGACTGACGCATCCACTTGGACTGTGGAGCCAGAACCACTCAAGAGGGAGGTGGCTTTAAAGAGTTCCTCCAGGCGGACTAGGAGCAGTCCACCAGTGTAGAGAGATCCTCCAGCAGGAGATGAGGAACAGTTCATCTAAAGTAGATGGAGTTCGTCCAGGCAGACGAGGTGTGGCTGATCCAGCTGTCCAGGCGGGTGGCGCATAGATCATCCAGACAGGTGGGGGTGGGGGGGTCGTCACTGGAGCAGCCGCCGCAGTGCCTGAAACAGTCTCCACTCCCCGGGGGAAGTGGAGAGAAAGAGAAACATGTGAACAGCAATGAACAGACTACAGTTGAAGTAATATTAAATATTGTTGATAGGTAAAGTAGGAAGAACCAGAGGATAGTGTTCAAGCTGCCATACTTCCCCCAGCAGAATTGCTCCAAGGGCAGCGTAGCTAAAACTGTAGGTTTTTATTTCTGTTCCTAACTGGCCTGACCATAAGCTATTTCAAAGAGGAACGTTTTGAGCCTGGTCTTAAATGTAGAGACTGTGTCGGCCTCTTTTACATGAACAGGGAGCTGGTTCCATAACACAGGAGCTTGGTAGCTAAATGCTCGACCTGAAGAAAGACTTCACCCAAATGTTATTCAGTCCCTGTGCTGCAAGATATTTAGTTGTTAAATATGATAAATGAGCTCTTATTTATTCAATTCAATGTTTTGTACTGCTATTGATGAAATGAACATGGATTTTGAGACAGTGCAGTGGACTTTGGTTGATTCATTGGTTGGTGACATCTCAATTGACCAAAATTTATATTGGTTGACTTATTATTTTATTGGGATTATAAAGGATTTATATAGAACACAGCAAGGAAGCCATGGATTGATTTAGCTACAGATTTGGGAATGAATTGTAGTGTATTCTGATTTTTAACAAACAAATATCAAATGTACGACTTTTCTTCTTGTCAGTGCACTTAGGGTCAAATATGGTTAGATCATAGAGACTCTGATGTTGAGATGCAAGTATAATATTTATGTTTCAAATGTCAAAGTAAAGTAAGTTGTCAACTAAAACACGACTCGAGTAAAGTACAAATACACAAAAACTATCGTTACTGACTTCTTCAATGTGTGTATTCTACTGTATTGATAGATTAAACTTCCAGTTTTTTCATCTTTTTCTGTTATTTGTATTTTATTTTTGGACATAAGCTGTTTGAGACATTTTTGATACTGTTGATCGTGTTGGGATTATCATAAATTAGCATAGAGCAGGTTATTAAATAAGAAATGTCCCTTCGAGGTGGTGAATCTGTTGTGAGGGAGTGACGAGACCCAGAGTGAATGTGAATGAGCCTGAAACAGCTGCTGCTGCTTCTGTTTGACTTCATTCCTCTCACAGTTTCAGTCACAGTGGACACAACTAAACCAGGAGAAACATGTATAAAGCATTTCTTGATTGTATCTGCTGTGTCATGCAATTAAATGACAGTTCATAATAATACTTGACAGACATAAGTGTTGACGAAGCAGCTTTTTGTTTGATTTTCATGCTTATATCTTGCTTTTCATTTACATTTTCTTTTTCTGTCGTCATGATTTTGTCTGTTTATCAGAAAAGAAAATCAGAAAAGGTCAGTAAGCGGTCAAGAAACAAATGATTTCTTTTGTTTGTTTGACACACTGGAGATAATGACGTTTACTCTATTGATGACACTGAACTTTAATGGAAGGGCGTTTTAACTGCTTTCATTAAAGGTGCAGGATTAAACTTTCCTGATGAGAGTCTTAGTTAAGTTAAATGGGGTTGATCATTGTAGAGCTATTGTATTTTATTCTTATTTTATATATATCTTATTTTGTTTATAATACTTTACTGTCACCACTGGTCGGTTGCACATGTAACAAAAAGAATTTCCCCTTGGGCATAAATAATAGTAATTCTGATTCTGATTCTTTTTGTTCTATGGAGATGTCATGGCCTGGAATGTTCCACAATATTCTCATACACTATATCTTGTATTTATTCAATTAGAGGTGTTTTTATTTCCCCTGAAAAACATTTCTATTTACATTTTACAACACTTTTATGTGGCCTTTTTAAATGTGTACATACAGACGAAACGCAAGCTTCCTTCAAACTCACTCTTTTAAATGACAGTCTCTTTTTTCTGATCATCTTCTTCCTCGTCTTCTTTGTAAAGTTGTCTTGTTCCAGATCACAAACTTAATGTGGAAAGTAACTTGTCCTGGTGGTTGGAGACAAGCCGATGTCTTTATACAGTGGATCTTTTAATTTTTTTGTTTTTTTAATGTAATTTGCTATTATGCCTTATTGCCAAAATGGCACGTAAATTCAAAACAACATAATGGTCCTGAACGTTTATGCAAGACTATGTTTTCAATGCTTTATGATAATAATAATAATAATAATAATAATAATAATAATAATAATAATAATAATAATAATAATACATCAAACTTGTATAGCGCTTTTTTGGACACTCAAAGACGCTTTACATAAACAGACAAAACAACATAAATTTACACAAAAGCCAGTTTGAACAGGTGGGTCTTAAGGAGTGATTTGAATGTCTGTAGTGAGTCCGAGTTCCTGATGGTTGTGGAAGTGAGTTCCAGAGGGCGGGGCCAGAGGGCGGGGGCAGCAGTGGCAAAGGCTCGGTCCCCCAAGGTCCGGTGCTTAGTGCGGGTGATGGGAGTGAGGAGGTTGGTGTCAGCAGAGCGGAGGCGGCGGGTGGGACAGTACGGTTGGAGTAGGTCGGTGAGGTAGGAAGGGGCGGGGTTATGGAGGGACTTGTACGTGAGGAGGAGGAGCTTGTATTGGATACGATATTGAACGGGAAGCCAGTGTAGCTGTTGGAGGACGGGGGTGATGTGTTCTCTGGACCGAGTGTGAGTGAGAAGGCGGGCGGCAGAGTTTTGAATGTATTGTAGTTTTTGAAGGCGAGTGGTGGGAAGTCCATGGAATAAGCTGTTGCAATAGTCGAGTCTGGAGGTGATGAAGGCGTGATGTTGGACAAAAAATGCTCTATAATGAGTACAAAAGAAAGCATGGTTATGTCTAATAAAAACAATTTGCAATTTTACACATTCCCATTTATTAATGAATAATAATGTTTTTAGGAACACATTTTGATTCGAGTCACACATTCAAATTGCCACAATGCAATAATATAGACAAATAAACTCCCTTCTCTGCATTGCTGCAAACCTCTTAAGTATACCATTGTATTGTATTGTGCTACCATTCATCTTTCTGTCGTCATAGTTACAATAAGCTGACATTACAGTTCCTCCAGTCCTGTACATCTCATGTTTAATCCCACTGCAGTAGCCTTTTTTCACATGATTCATGTTTGTGGACCTGCTCTCGGTGCCTGCATGTTCCATTGCTGCCCCGTGCATCGCCTTTAACTATTCCCCTCCTCCAACTACCATTTCTGAACAGGCATCTGCACAGACAACCCTTCCTTCTCTCATGAACCAGACAGCCCTCCGAGGACCACGTTGCCATGGCGACGAGGGTTCCGCTTCTGTCTCCACGGCGACCTGGGAGCAGGAGGAAAAATGGCTGACAGAGACTGACAAAAGGAGCGGCCAAAATAAACAGGCGAATGGGAAGAAAAAGACGGAGCGAGGTTGAATTTTAATTTGTAGCGAAAGAATGGAAAAGAAAGAGAGAGAAAGAGAGTGATGGACTTTAGAGGAAGTAATGAAGAGGAGAAAAGGATTGTGGGAAGTCAAACAGAGAAATAAAGACAATATATAAAGTGGGATAAAGGGTCAGACAGAAGAAGAGATGAGGGTCTTTTATATAGATCTCTGGCACCTCCCACTGTCCAATCGCCCACCTTTACTTAAGTCTAGACATAATAGAAAAATACACTATTTTATACAAAGAACACTATTTAATTTGTGCTTCAATCATTTCTGCTACTATTAATATAACTTCTGCTTCCATCCAGCATTGGGATGTAACTAAACTAATTAAAGTAACAGAAATATCTATTCAGGATGCTAATTTTGTTTTCTGTGCAGAGAGAGAAGTAGAGTGAAAGTTTTGTCTACCTTTGTTCGAAACAGAGACATTAGTTTGGGGATTTTCCTGTCCAGTTGTACATAAAACTGGTTCCACAGATTAACATGTGTGATCCGGTGAAACTCTGCACAAACCTATGAACATGAAAATAATATGTACTTACAATGTAACAGTATTGCAGTTATTTATCTTTAAGGTATCTTTAACTCAGAGTGAATCTGAAGGGCTGGCCATTTTTCCATGAAGTCCTGAAGAACAGGATTTTCGTTAACAATCTCCGGTCGGCGAAGGGCAAGGGCAAGCTTGTCAATCAGGACCAAATCTTTCTCACTTCTCTGCACTTCTTCTACTATCTGAACTCTGAGGCCTTCCAGGCTGGCTACATCTTGTCCTTTGGGAAAGTTTGGAAGGTAGTTTAGCTCGGCATGTCTAGCTTTCTTAATGCTTCAATGGGGGTGATTGAATTGTCTGGATTGTGTGGCTCTTCCTTCCTGTGCTGACTGATACCTCTAGATATCCGGCTGTTGCACATTTATTCCTATAAATTCCCAATTTGCAGATTAAACTCCACTTCCAGCCATGAGATCTGCTACCCGACTTTTCTTTAGGGTGGAGGTGGGTGGCTACTCGTGCTTCAGCAGCCTTACTGATGTCCTTTTCATTTGGATACGGCTTGAATAGTAATCAGTACCGTACTGTTATCACTCGTGTTGGATACGTCGTGTATGTGAACGCAGATTAACAGCAAGACAAACTCTGTTTTCACGAGCCAGGAGTCTGAGCGTCTTGCTCCTTTATTACAGTCTTCTAGACAGCTTACAACTCTTTACAATTGTAGCATGAAAAGCTTGAGTGAAACTAGAAAACAAACAGAAATTAATTGCACATTAGCTACAGCTAAATCAGAATCAAAATCAGTTTATTGCCATTGTCAATCATCAAAATTCACAAACATAGGAACTTGATTCGGCGTAAGGTGCAACATAAAACAATGAATAAAATATAATAAAATATTCACCTTATTCTGGAAGTTGCCGTACGCGCCTCCGTCTTGTTTCCGTTGTATTAGTTTACACGGAGCAGACGAGCTCAACAGAAAATAAGTTTTACACGGACTAAAAAGACGTTTTCAGACTGACCAGGAAATCGGTGCATTGTTGACTTGTTGTTGCTCGTGTTCATTAAACATTTTACACAAATCAATCTACTTTATGTAACATTTTAGCGGTGAGACTTTTCCCTCGTTCTTCATTAGCTTTAACGGAGTTCTCGTCAAACGAAAGTGTGTTTACAACAAAAGTGCAAAAAATGGCAAAAGTGGGCGGTGCAGAATAAGGTCAACATAAAAGAGGCATGCATAACGTACAGGTCCTGGAGACGTACAGGTCCTGGAGACGTACTGTTTATTTTTATTTTATTTATTTAAGGAAAAGGGGGAACAATGCATATTAATGAACATTTACACAAACGTAAATATGCCAGATTATAGCCCAAGGCTAATTTCCATCTGCAGACCCCCTGGCATGTTAACAGAAAGATAAGAACGTACAGTACACTTCAGTTAATCAGTGACAGGAAAACAAGGTTTAGTCATGTTAGTACAACTACAAACATTCAACAGAACAAGTCGAAGAGTCACAGACAACAATTAAGACACATCTGTATTGCACAAGCCCTTCTACTGCAGAGTCCTATTGCACACACCCTTAATTGCACTGATCCCTATTGCACACATCCTTACATTGCACTGATCCCTATTGCACATACCCATATTGCACTGATCCCTATTGCACACACTCTTGCATTGCACCGATCCCTATTGCATTTTGACTTGGAGATATAGTTAAGCGTATGTTGCACATGAGTAAGTTTTAACATATTTGGGCTCACACATGATCACATGTTTGTCTCTCTCTCAACCATGATTTTAAATGTTTCTTAAAAGTAGGAAAACGTGTGCTTTCCCTCACTGAGAGTGGAGTAGTGTTCCAGAATGTTACACTGTGGTATGACCAGACGTTTTGGGAGAAGGCAGTTCGCCTGAACGGTCGCTCACAGTCGCCTCTGACGGTGGATCGAGTTATTCTTGATCCAGCAGAGCTGACAGATTTTGGTTTGATAAAATCATTCAATGGTGGAGGCGCCATACCATGTAGGACCTTATAGATCAGACAGGCCGCTTTAAATTGTTTAAAGTTTACAAAATTTAAAAAATTATATTTATCAAGAATTTGGCAATGGTGGTAAGAAAAGGGTTTCTTATCTAGGATTTTCAATGCTCTTTTATAACATGCACACGTACAGGTCCTGGAGACGTACAGGTCCTGGAGACGTACAGGTCCTGGAGACGTACAGGTCCTGGAGACGTACAGGTCCTGGACAGATGGAAGGCTGCAGTGCCCGGTAGTGATGGGAGAGTCTGTTCTACTTACCGTGTTTATTATGAAATTATTACATTTTAGTGTCAGCAGTCTGGAAAGGCACTTTGTGCATCCAGCCCACTAGATGGCGCCAAGCACTTAGCTATATTCTCTTTAGTCGAATGTGTTACTTGTAATTTTCAATCTAGAAACAACATTTTTCGTGTTTAGACAGCAGAAATGCTCAGAACGAGTCTGAGGACTTAATGCAGCAAAAGATTCTCGGAAAAGTGACGTATGAAATCTGAAAATGTACCAGAAACAAGGAAGTACATACACACTTCTCTTCACACACACACTTCTTTTCATGTAGTGAGTTCATATTTACACTTTATCAACACTTTATCAATCACGTATCATATGCACTTTAACTTCTCTAATCTCTTTTCCACTTCTGTTACAGGTAACTGCACACCAACAATTCAAATAATGAATAAACATTTTCAAAATGACATAATTTCCACAAAGAAAACACTGGCTTTTGTTAAAAGATAGAAAAATAATAGCAGCTAGAAAAGCTTTGGTATTTTAGACTTTATTTAGACTTTAATGATTCTCATGAAACTGAATGATTAGTGGATTGTTTGCTCGTGTGGGGGAGGTTGGTTGGGATGGGGAATGTTTTTAATCAACTGTAAAGCACGTTGTATTACATTCTATGTATGAAAAGCGCTTTATAAATAAAGATTTAATTTGATTTTGTTTTACAGCATTGTCTAGATTTGAAGCCTTTACTTACAATAGCTGTTATTGTGTTTGCACCCTTTAATAACTTTAAGAACCCCGTGTGAAATCTCTAGTTTGTTTAGGCTTATTTTTAAATAACTATATCAAACTTCAAATTCCACATCAGTTTTTTTTTTTTTTTTTTTACTAGATTGTGCAAATAAAATTAAAACAACGAGACCTTGACATAAACGAGTTTGAATTGCTTTTACTCCGTCCTCAATGAATGCAGCTGCATTCAACGATTTAGAATGAAAACAATTCAAACCTCGTTTTTCTCGTCTTTCAGTCAAACCCATGGCTCTAGTTTCAATGTAAATGTAAGGGATTCAAAGTGTTTCAAGTGAAGTGTCTGGACATGGGACCAGTTCTAACACCTCGTCATGTGGGAGAAGAGAATATCATCAGTGTATACTCTCCTCCCACATCTTTGAGGCTTTCAGGGACGCAATCAAAGTTTAAAATAAATTCCCAATCAGACGAGACGGGTTTAAAGCGCTCGCAATTCCCCCCACACCAGGACCATACCTCCACAGAGCTGCAGCCGCCACCGCACTACCGCCTCCGATTAAGAGGCCTTTTTTCCATTTCTCACCCGTGTTTTTGCCCTTATCTTGACTTTTGGATGGAATGGGCTCTCTTTCTACTTTCACATCTTCTATATCGTCTACAGAAGATTCCGGTGGCACTCTGGAGTTTATCAAAGCGTTTTCCATTTCTTGAATTTGAGCCTTTAAACGAGTTATTTCTTTCTCAGAGTTTGTCTCTAAATCTGAAATAGTGTTCAAATATTCCCGCTCTCTAGATTGTAAATGTTCATTGATTTTAGCTTCTTGCCTGACACTTTCCATTTCTGCATCTTGAATTTGAACCCTCAGCCGAGTCGTTTCTTGCAGTGAGCGTATGTGCAGATTTGCAACTTGTTCTTCAAGCTCTTTGATTATAGATTTCTGCTCACGGTTTTCTGTTTCTTTTTCTTGAATTTGAGCCTTTAACTGAGTCTTTTCTTGCAGTGAGCTTTCCTCTAAATTTGAAATCGTTTTTAATTGCTCCTGCTCTGTGCGTTTAAGATTTGCAACTAGTTCTTCAAGCTCTTCGATTTTACATTTTTGCTCACGGTTTTCTGTTTCTTTTTCTTGAATTCGAGCCTCCAACTGAATGTTTTCTTGCAGTGAGGTTTTTTTAAAATTTGAAATTGTTTTTAAATGCTCCCGCTCTGTGCACTCAAGACTTACAAGTAGCTCTTTGATTTTCGATTTTTGCTCACGGTTTTCTGTTTCTGTCTCTTGAATTCGAGTCTCCAACTTAGTTTTTTCTTGCAGTGAGCTTTCTTCTAAATGTGAAATTGTTTTTAAATGCTCCCGCTCTGTGCACTCAAGACTTACCAGTAGCTCTTTGATTTTCGATTTTTGCTCACGGTTTTCTGTTTCTTTTTCTTGAATTTGAGCCTCTAACTGAGTCTTTTCTTGCAGTGAGTGTTCTTCTAAATGTGAAATTGTTTTTAAATGCTCCTGCTTTCTAAACTTAAGATTTACAAGTAGCTCTTTGATTATAGATTTTTGCTCTTGGTTTTCTGTTTCTGTCTCTTGAATTCGAGCCTCCAACTGAGTTTTTTCTTGCAGAGACCTTTCCTCTAAATTTGAAATTGTTTTTAAATGTTCCTGCTTTCTGCGGTCAACACTTTTAGTTAGGCCTTTCAGTATAGAGTTTCGCACATGGTTTATTGTTATTAACTCTTGAATTCGAGCCTCCAACTGAGTTTTCACTTGCAGTGAGCTTTCCTCTAAATCTGAAATTCTTTGGAAAGCCCCATTCACTGTAAAATTGAGATTTCGAACTTCTACTTGAAGCGCTTCAATGTTTGATTTTAGCTCTTGGTTTTCAGCTTCTTTTTCTAGAATTCGATTCTTCCACTCAGTCTTTTCTCGCTGTGAGGTTGTTTTTAAATTAAAAATTGTTCTTAAATGTTCCCGCGCTCTAGACTGCATATTTGTAATTCGTTCTTCAAGCTCGTCCTTTTTCATTTCTGTTTCTCTAATTTGAGCCTCCAATTGCTTCTTTTCTCCCTGTGAGCTTTTTTCTAAATAGACAATTGTTCTCTCAAGATCTTTCACTCTTGGCTCCAGGTGTGTAAGCTCTATAATTTTAAATTCTTTCACATTATTCTCTTTTTCTCCTTCTTTAATTTGAGCCTCAAAGCGAGCCTTTTCTTGCTCTGAGCTTGTCTTAAGATTTGCAACTAGTTCTTCTAGCTCTGTGATTCGATCCTCTAATTGACTCTGCTTTACGCTCCTCAAAACATTTATACATTCAAGCTCCTCCTCTCTTGATTGCAGTTTTTTAATTATGCCTTCAAGGTCTAGGGTTTTAGATCCGAGATTGTCATTTTCTGTTTCCCGATTTTCATTCAAGAGAGTTTTTACGCCCCAGTGAACAAGATTTGAATTGAGATTACCCATTTCTGAAAGTATGTAAATATAATATTGAGCTGAATCTGTTCACGTAGTTTAAATAAACTGTACAGTTACGTTTTGTTATATGCGCAGGCAGCTGCTTGGATGATGCTTTCGCTCTGGTTTCCAGATAAGAATGATCAGATATATATGTACTCTTCAAAGCACACATGCAGCTTGGTGACATCACAGCTATGCGTTCCCATAGCAACGGAATGTTGACATGAGACCGTTCTGATTCTGGAACTGATGCTGCTGTGGACGTTCTAGAATGTGATGATGTCATGACCTCATGAGCAAATCAAACTATTCTGAGAATAATCTGGATAATAAACATACCTTTGTATAACATTTTCACAAACATGTTATTTATGGAAGAAACGATAATGAGTTCAACTGTGTGTGATCCCAAAGTCTGTATCAGTGATAAATATGAGCGTAGCTGCACTGTTCTGTTGTTTTTCAACTGTTTGCTTGATTTTCTTTTTATATAAATATTTAGCAGAGGTGTAGACTTTATTTTTGTTATCAGACTGTAGCAGCTTTCTCACATTATGGTCATGTTTATGGCTTTTACAAGAGAAAATGTCATTACTTACCATTTACTCTAATGTATTTTTGCCACTCTCTGCTAAAATTCAGTGAAATCATCTGCATACCCTCTGCCATCTCTGTCACACCAGAAAAATCACATGCACATTCTTAATTCAAGTCGCTTGTAAATGAAAGTTGCAAGAAAAGAGAGTAATCTCTGATTGGTTGCCATCCGCAAAATGTCACTGTAAGACATTTGCCCCTCTATTAAGTAAAAAATATCGCAACAGTTTCCATTCAATTCATGCACTTTCAGGGAAATCGGACGGATTTTACATTTTGCAGAATCACTTTTATTGCTTTGGGTGAAATAAATGACTTAATAATTAAGTTTTGTGTATTCACTAAATGGCAAGAAATGAATTCATCCATCCATCCATCCATTTTCTTCCGCTTATCCGGGGCCGGGTCGCGGGGGCAGCAGTCTAAGCAGGGAGGCCCAGACTTCCCTGTCCACGCACACTTCCTCCAGCTCTTCCGGTGGGATCCCAAGGCGTTCCCAGGCCAGCCGAGAGACATAGTCCCTCCAGCGTGTCCTGGGTCTACCCCGGGGCCGCCTCCCGGTGGGACACGCCCAGAACACCTCCCTAGGGAGGCGTCCAGGAGGCATCCTGAACAGATGCCCGAGCCACCTCAGCTGGCTCCTCTCGACGTGGAGGAGCAGCGGCTCTACTCCGAGCTCCTCCCGTGTGACTGAGCTCCTCACCCTATCTCTAAGGGAGCGCCCAGCCACCCGGCGGAGGAAGCTCATTTCGACCGCTTGTATCCGCGATCTTGTCCTTTCGGTCATTACCCAAAGCTCATGACCATAGGTGAGGGTAGGAACGTAGATTGACCGGTAAATCGAGAGCTTTGTCTTTCGACTCAACTCTCTCTTCACCACAACGGTCCGATACAGCGCCCGCATCACTGCAGATGCTGCACCGATCCACCTGTTAATCTCACGCTCCATCCTTCCCTCACTCGTGAACAAGACCCCGAGATACTTAAACTCCTCCACTTGAGGCAAGGACTCTCCACCCACCCGGAGAGGGCAAACCACCTTTTTCCGGTCGAGAACCATGGCCTCGGATTTGGAGGTGCTGATCTTCATCCCAGCCGCTTCACACTCGGCTGCAAACCGTCCCAGTGCATGCTGTAGGTCCTGGTTTGAGGAAGCCATCAGGACGACATCGTCTGCAAACAGCAGAGATGAGATCCTGTGGTTCCCAAACCGGACGCCCTCCACGCCCTGACTGCGCCTAGAAATTCTGTCCATAAAAATGATGAACAGAACCGGTGACAAAGGGCAGCCCTGGCGGAGTCCAACATGCACTGGGAACAGGTCTGACTTACTGCCGGCAATGCGAACACAGCCCCTGCTCCGGTCATACAGGGACCGGACAGCCCTTAACAAAGGGCCCCGGACCCCATACTCCCAGAGCACTCCCCACAAGGCGCCCCGGGGCACACGGTCGAATGCCTTCTCCAGATCCACAAAGCACATGTGGACTGGTTGAGCAAACTCCCATGAACCCTCGAGCACCCGATGGAGAGTATAGAGCTGGTCCAGTGTTCCACGACCGGGACGAAAACCACACTGCTCCTCCTGAATCCGAGGTTCGACTATCGGTCGGATTCTCCTCTCCAGTACCCTGGAATAGACCTTACCGGGGAGGCTGAGGAGTGTGATTCCCCTATAATTGGAACACACCCTCCGGTCCCCCTTCTTATACAGAGGGACCACCACCCCGGTCTGCCAGTCCAGAGGTACCGCCCCAGACCGCCACGCGATGTTGCAGAGACGTGTCAACCAAGACAGTCCCACAACATCCAGAGACTTAAGATACTCAGGGCGGATCTCATCCACCCCCGGAGCCTTGCCACCAAGGAGCTTGCCAACAACCTCGGTAACTTCGGCTTGGGTGATGAGCGAGTCTGCCGTCGAGTTCCCAGCCTCTGCTTCCTCCTCGGAAGACGTGGCAGTGGGATTGAGGAGATCCTCAAAGTATTCCTTCCACCGTCCGACAACATCCCCAGTCGAAGTCAACAGCTCTCCACCCGCACCGTAAACGGTGTTGGTGAAGCACTGCTTCCCCCTCCTGAGGCGTCGGACGGTTTGCCAGAATTTCTTTGAGGCCGACCGATAGTCCTCCTCCATGGCCTCCCCGAACTCCTCCCAGCCCCGAGTTTTTGCCTCTGCAACTGCACGGGCTGCAGTACGCCTGGCCTGCCGGTACCTGTCAGCTGCTTCAGGAGTTCCACAGGCCAACAAGGCCTGATAGGACTCCTTCTTCAGCCTGACGGCATCCCTTACCTCCGGTGTCCACCACCGGGTTCGGGATTGCCGCCGCGACAGGCACCAGAGACCTTGCGACCACAGCTACGAGCTGCCGCATCGACAATGGAGGCGGAGAACATGGTCCACTCGGACTCAATGTCCCCAGCCTCCCCCGGGATCTGGGAGAAGCTCTCCCGGAGGTGTGAGTTGAAGACCCTGCCGACAGAGGGCTCTGCCAGACGTTCCCAGCAGACCCTCACGATACGCTTGGGCCTGCCGAGTCTGTCCGGCTTCCTCCCCCGCCAGCGGATCCAACTCACCATCAGGTGGTGATCGGTTGACAGCTCCGCCCCTCTCTTCACCCGAGTGTCCAAGACACGTGGCCGAAGGTCAGATGACACGACAACAAAGTCGATCATTGACCTCTGGCCTAGGGTGTCCTGGTGCTACCTGCACTGATGGACACCCTTGTGCTTGAACATGGTGTTCGTTATGGACAAGCTGTGACTAGCACAGAAGTCCAATAACTGAACACCGCTCGGGTTCAGATCAGGGGGGCCGTTCCTCCCGATTACCCCTCTCCAGGTGTCACTGTCGTTGCCCACGTGGGCGTTGAAGTCCCCCAGCAGAACAACGGAGTCCCTGGGCGGTGCACTGTCCAGTACACCCCCCAGGGACTCCAAGAAGGCCGGGTACTCTACACTGTTGTTTGGCCCGTAGGCCGCTACAACAGTGAGAGACCTGTCCCCCACCCGAAGGCGCAGGGACGCGACCCTCTCGTCTACTGGGGTAAACTCCAACATGTGACGGCTGAGCTGAGGGGCTATGAGTAAGCCCACACCAGCCCGCCGCCTCTCCCCGTGAGCAACGCCAGAGAAATGGAGCGTCCAGCCCCTCTCAAGGAGATGGGTTCCAGAGCCCAGGCTGTGCGTGGAGGTGAGGCCGACTATATCTAGTCGATAACGCTCGACCTCCCGCACAAGCTCAGGCTCCTTCCCCGCCAGAGAGGTGACATTCCATGTCCCAACAGCTAGACGCTGTGTCCGTGGACTGGGTCGTCGAGGCACCCGGCCTCGGCTACCACCCAGTCCTCTCTGCACCCGGCCCCTACGGTCTCCTCTGCGGGTGGTGAGCCCACAGGAGGTCGGGCCCACGTCGTCCCTTCGGGCTGAGCCCGGCCGGGCCCCGTGGGCAAAGGCCTGGCCACCAGGCGCTCGCATACGAGCCCCAACCCCAGGCCTGGCTCCAGGGTGGGGCCCCGGCTGCGCCATACCGGGCGACGTCACGGTCCTTGTTTTTAAATTTTCCATAGAGGCTTTTAGAACTGCACTTAGTCTGACCTGTCACCTAGGACCTGTTTGCCATGGGAGACCCTACCAGGGGCATAATGCCCCAGGCAACATAGCTCCTAGGATCATTCAGGCACGCAAACTCCCCCACCACGATAAGGTGGCAGTTCGAGGGGGAGGAAAATGAAATGAATTCAGTGTAATTTAAAACACAGCCGTAAATGTATTCAGTGAAACATAATTAAAGTGATGGAATTTAATCAAATTCTTAATTTCATTGTCTTAATTTCAAACAATTGTACATACATCTTTCAAAAAATACAACCATGTTAAGTTTTTACATTTATAGCCCTTTTGTATGTTTTTGTTCTGTCCAACACAACGACACAATTTTCTGCAGAAACCCTTAATGCATTATATGTGAGCCCAAAACAAACCCGTAGAGTCAGCATATGAGGTACTTGTGCTTGATTTCACACTTTAACCTCAGACAATACTTGAACAGACACATTTTAGCACAGGTTATTATGCTTTTCTGTCTTGTTTATCAAAATATGAATATTGCTATTTGCTACAATACAAGTTTTGCAAAGTTTTACCTTGTTCACTATAGTTTTTTATCTTTTTATCGCTTTCAAAACTCATATTGGTCCTGTACTCTTTACAAATCTCTTTTAATTAGTTTTTTTTCCATGACATTTTGAGTTTTATTGGAGTCTCGAGTTGTATTGACAAAGGCCTCTCTCTCGTCTTGAACAATATCATAAGATTTATGCTGCTTCAGAAGTCCATAATTCAAGTCATGCACAATAGCTTTGCTTCTTGGTATAATTCTCACATTGAGTCGCTGTAACTTGGATCAGCAGTTTATAATCAGATCATATTGTTTGAAGTTCAATGGCTTTTCCCAGAAAAACATTAGACTTATTTACAGCAAGTAAATTATTATAATATTTAATTTCATTCAAATGGCTTACCTCAAAATATTAAAGGCACAGTGCTTTTAAACAATAACATAGACTAGCATGTTTTTTTTTTAGGTTTTGTTTTGGTTTGTTTTTTTGTTTTCATTTTGGATGGTTTACTGTTCAAACAAATGTTAAAACCTTATTGTGAATGAGCATGGCCTGGAGGAGACTCGTCCCTTTATTTTAGCTATAATATTCCACAGTATTGCATCAAACTTATACATCTCCAAAAATAATGTTCTAAAGTGTGGGTTTAACTTTCTATCCAGTAGATGGCACCAAAACTCAGTTAGTGCTGTGGGAAACAGCAGCGATACAGATGTTGTTTTAGTTCTAAATCATGACGCCAAACTAAATGTACTCAAAGGCAACCATACAAATAATGCATCCTAGTATTATGATCATATTGTCCTTTATTGTTTATCCTACGCAAATGTTGTTAATGTGATCCATTAAACTTAACGTGGTGTTGTTTGGAGCTCGGAGACATCGCTGTTGAACGAGTGAGAACGTCCTTTGGCTGAAGCCGAGTGCAGCTGGACCACACAGACACAGGCCTGAAGACGAGAGGAGAGAGGGAAGAAGAGGGACATAAAGACAAGATGGAGAGGGGGTTGAGGGGCAAAAGAGGGAGGAAGAGGGGGAGAAAGAGAGGAGAAATGATGAGCAGCTGTAGAGAGAGAGTGATTGGGAGAAAGAGACAGAAAGAGCGAGGAGAAAGATGGAGAGATACAAACAAGCAGAGGCACGTGTCAGTGGATTGTAACCTACATCACACTGACTGGAGCTAGTTTGTTATTTGTTTGTGTGAGTTTTATGTCCATGCGCTCAGACACTTGTGCTTCTGGAATGCCTTTGACTCTGGGTGAAGTCATGGCCAATGTCTGGCTTTGGGGAAAAGTTATAGAAGCAGAAGCAGAGGCAGCAGACATTTGTTGTTTTCAGATACAGAGTCTTTACTGTATAATAGGGAATTAATCATAATTCAAACAAGTAGTGGGCAATATATCAAAAATTGTGAAGATATGCATAAAATGTCAAAAGAACTGATTGACAGTCTATAAAGTGATCATTTCTGTGCTTTTGTGAATAATTTTACAGACATTTCTCTTTGGACTGATAAACAAACCTCAACTAATAAGTTTCAGATGTGTTTTAACAACTTTCTGTTGCAAAATATCGTCTGAATATCGTTCTCAAAATAATAATCTTTGTCAGTATATCCATCTCCTAATTCAAATTCATGATTCTGCTACAATCATACTTCTTACATGATCTAATCTAAGGCGTGTTCACATATGTCATTATTTTGTCCCAAACTGTACCCATTCTAGACCCATCGTGGGCTTCAGCTTCAGTTTGCACGCGCTTTTAACGCTGT
Organism: Rhinogobius similis; assembly: GCA_019453435.1. Taxonomy (NCBI): domain Eukaryota; kingdom Metazoa; phylum Chordata; class Actinopteri; order Gobiiformes; family Gobiidae; genus Rhinogobius; species Rhinogobius similis. The sequence continues at coordinate 9,115,233 of CM033635.1, read as the reverse complement.
GGTGCACCCTGAAACTTGGAAATATCATGAATGTTATGGGAAATGATTTGATCCAATTACATCTTGCCATGCCCAGTAATTTATTTTGTTCATTCTGTATAATAATCATCTAAATTTTAGATTGTTTTCATTTTATATTGGCGTTAACTTGAGTAAATATATTCTGTGGCTTTTACCGCCGAATGAGTGTGGTCCTTTGTGTCTTTTTAAAATTGATTTTTATCATTTATTTATTATCATTTGTGTTTTATAGTTTTAAATTTAATTGTATTGTTTTATGTATTTTACGGTTATTTACGTTTTTATGTCTTTTACAGATATTTTTGGTTTTATACATTTTACTATTTATGGTTTTTCTGTATTTTATTATTATTATTTATAGTATTGTTTTAGTGCTTTTCTAGTTTACCTAAAGTGTTTTTTTTTTTTTTTATTAAATCAACCTTGTGTACAGTATAAATAAAGTGGATGGATGGATCTAATCTCCAATAAACCTTTTGATTTCTAATTTCCATTGAACAAGACTTAAAAAAATGCAATGAATCATGGGTATTTTACATTTTCCCTGATGACCTTGCTGTAATATAGAGCTGTAAATGGACAGTCAAAGGTCAGAGGGTTCATTGTAATGCTCACTCTTCACCACTAGAGGGAAACACACAGCAGGGAATTACATGGCACGTTTTGCAGCTGATTTGGGAGCGATAAAAATGATGGATATGTCAAATTAAAGCATTCCTTGTTGCTTCTGTCACGTTAATAGTCATCTGGTGCATTGATAAAGCATGTCTGAGGTGGTTTGTGTACAATGTGTCTCTGTGGGATTAATGTGTAATCTGTGGACCACTGCAGCGTATGGGATTATTGACCTCTATAGGGTTTCGATGTGTGTGAGATTTAGTGCAGTGGGACACCAGGGAATTAACTTTCACCCATATTTCATAATAAAAAGTCAGCATTTACAACATCTTTGCACTTATACGATCCTTGTACGACCAAGTTGGGACAATATGTGTGATGCTGAGTGTTTAATTAACCAGTATCAGAGAGAAAGTGTTGACGTCAATGTAGAAAGAAAGAAAGTACAGAGGTAATGGATGACAATCTGTTTCAAATTCAACAAATCTCTCTGAAGGCATTAAAGAATTCTGAGATTGTTTTATTGTGTAAGTCTAAATTCATTTTGCAAAACATTGAAAAAGTCTAACTGCAAATAGTTTTTACTGATCTTATTGTTTAGCTCTAAAATTTCACAGCTTTCTCAGCAGGTTTGAGATTAATCAGTCTATTTGTGGATTCAGTTTGAGGACTTTTGACCATTCAAAGGATTGAATGTTTTGTTTTGAATTGTTTATTGCTATAATAACGCTACTAATTGTTCATTGCTGTGAAATAGGGATGTCAAGATATGAAGTCTAGTGTTACGATTGAGAAGAAACATCACATTTTATTATTATTCACGATTTTTGAAACCAAAGTCACACAACAGGGAAAACTGTAATATTCAGTTCCATTCATGTTGTCTATAGATCACCATTTCTTTCTCCCTTTTTTCCCCTCAACTCTTCAATTCTTATTTAACAAACAAAAACAACAAAACAGAGCATGACACAGAGAGGGAACATGACACCCAAACACATCCTTAGACCGGCTTATTTGTCCCAATTAGTCGAAAGTCTGTAAAATGTGTCCAGTTCCAAGTCATTTTTTGAATGTCACTTATTATTGTTGTCCAGTACATCACCATTTGTCAAGTGTGTGACAGCTTTATGAGATAAAACTTTCTGAATTATGAAGTTAACATGACATAAGCAGGTAAAACGTTATACTTGTGTCTGCTTCTATATTTCTCGTTATTGTTTTTATGATTATATTGTGCGCTGACTAATCACAAAAACAAAAATATAGGCAAGTGCAAGTCATTTCAGGTTTTTATATTGTTTGTATTTTATATAGGACAATTTTGGTTGTAGCCTTTTAGTAAATATTTTGTTTTTCTTCAATTAGTCTGCCTCGCGCTTGATGATGTGGTTTCCTTGGAGACCCGTGACTCGCAGCTGTAGTTAATGAGTCTAATGAACGTCTTGTTGACGCTGAGGCAGAGGATCCTCAACAATTCCCCTTTTGGCCAAACGTACAGGCTTGTACTGTAACCTCTGCACTGGCCTCTAGGGGGCGTCCGGGCTCCACTCTCCGCCTCTGGAGCCGCGTCAACGCCGCTGTGCCAAAACCAAACCCGGGGCTGTGCTGTGCGTTCCTGCGGCGGACGAGCTTCCTGGCGCGGCCGGCAGAGAGAGATGATAGTCCGGCGGTAGCGAGAGAGAAGAGAGACGAGAGGAGAGAGGGGGAGAAAAAACACGCTCACGTCCCGCCACACTCGAGCTACTGGACACAAACGCCATTACGCACCGCTGCTGCTGCTACGCGGGCGCATGCTGGGAGCTTAGCAGCCAGAGGACGCCGACTCAGCCCGGGATAGGAAGTCCGCCTCCCTCCCTCGCCGCTCGGGGGACGGAAACTGGGAAACTGACCCTGCCTTCCCCCCTTTCCAGAGGCTCTACCCCCCGCTTCTAAGTCACAGGAGCCGCGGAAAGCACCTAGACACCGGCTGGAAGTGGGAGAAGTCGTCGGAAGAGCAGGAGGAGGGATATCTTTTCTCAACCGAGCGATGCGTCTGTGCGCCCCGGCTGCGCACCACCGAGGAGCCGCCGCGATCATGGATAGATAGCGTTTATGTAACACTTTTGATGCTTTTCGTCTATTTTCAGCGTGTCTGCGGATTATCTAAACTGTCTGGGAGTGCGCCGCGAGACTTTTAAAGCGCCAATGCCTTGTTTTATCCAGTAGTTTTGTTGTTGGATTGAATTGGACGCCGGTGGTGGAGACGAGGCGGAGGAGAAGCCGAGCGGTGGAGGGGGTTTACTGCGGTAGTTCTGCAGCCGTCCTCGGTGCACTATGGCTGGATTCATACCGGGGCTGCTGCCCACCAACCACAACCAGGAGAAGGAGTTTGCACAGGCGTACGAAGATGTCCTGGAACGATATAAAGGTACAAATACTAACCACAGAACCTCATTGACCAAGTAACAACATCAATATTGAGCCTAAAGCATTGATGTGTGCAGTGCTGACAGGTGTAAGGTGCAAATGGAGATTCAAAGTGAAAAGCAGCTTCTACAACAAGTTTCTTTTCACTTTTTAAACATTTGTGTCTTAGAAATGTTGCTTTGGTCGCAGTTTTGCTCACTTTTCCTGCTCTCGCTGCACTTGCTCGTTGACAGATTTGACAAATGGTCCGGCTTGGACTAATATAAACTTCAATAATCAGTGTTTTCTCAAGTATTGCGTGGCTTTTGAGGTTTATTGGGTAAAAAGCAAGAGTAACCTTACCTACTTTGACGTTTATTGCTCACATAAGATGGTGAGTGTGCAACAATTTGGTTAAGATGCATGGGAATTTGGAGTTAATTTGTGCTTTTATGCAATTTAGAGATTCCTAATGTTGAATGGTTTGAATAAAAATGCCACTTTTGCCTAGGTAACTTCTTTTCTTCTTCTTTTTGACAGTTTTGACAAATGACATAGCTATGAGCTACGTATTATACTCAAATTACTGCTGTTTGCTTAAGCATTGCACATTTTCTTCGATGTTTATTTGACGTTTGAGACACTCCTATCTGTGTTTAGTCAGTGTTCTTTGCAGTGACTTACTTTAGGCTATTAGCACCCACCTCCTTCATAATCCTAATTGTTTTCTATGTTTTTTTTTTGGCCTTTAAGTTGTTTAGACAAAGCCGCGTGCCCTGCTTTATGAGTAATTATGGTGCTGTTTGAATTCAAGATACAAGTGTCGATGAACTATTCTATGATTGAGCTGTTATTTTTATTTAGTCAAATTATTGTATATAATATATAGTCCAGGGTTTGCTGAATGGTTTAGTCTTGGTTTAGACCTGGTTTAGTCCTGTTTTGATCTTGGGTTACTGCTTTTAGTTCTAGTTTCTTGGTTTAGATCTGATTTTGTGGCTTAGTCTTGGTTTAGAGGTCTAGTTTTGGCCTGGGTTTAGTCTTTGTTTAAGCTTGGTTTAGTCCTGGTTTAGTCCCGTTTTAGTCTTTGTTTACAGTTCTCATTTGCCCTAGTTTGGTCTTGGGTTAGTCCTGATTTAGTTCTGATTTTGTCTTGGTGTACAGTTCTCATTTCATCTTGGTTTAGTCTTAGTTTAGTCCTAGTTTGTATTTGTTTTGATTGAGATTTCAACCCTTTTGTGCTCTCACTCTAGAAGGACTTTATTGGTAATGTTTTAGTCCTTCTAGATCTGGTTTAGTCCATTAAAGTCCTAAATTAGACCTGGTTTTATTCCATTTCCAACACGTTTTATTTAATTTCACTGTTGTCTTCTTTTGTCAAGGTTTTGACTTTGTTTTGTCTTCTATGTCGTGCTGCAAAGTCCTTGTTTAGACCCGGCTCAAACAGTCCTTTCCACCTTCTCCTGCTGCCAAATATTTCCTGAACGCGGCGGTGGTCCTTGGTTCGGAAAAGGTCGCTCTTTACTTTACGCACATCGAGTTACCTCCGTTTACGCCCCACTCTTCTCTTCTCTGTCTGTTGTATTGTTAGCGTCCGCAGCTTAGCCTCCTGTTTTATAATCCACTGACACAGGGTGCTTTAAAAATGAATGCCTTCACACAAATCGACTGTGGCCCAGGACGTTCAAAGGGGGGAGGGTCGCGGCAGTGGAAGCCCAAATGTGATGGTGGGGTGCGGGCGCAGCCAATAGGAGCGCATCTGTGGGGCTGATGAAAAGCTCGAGGTGGGTTTTAATTATTGATTATTGTAACGAGACTCTTGGCGGTGCAGGAAGAGGGTCGATGTGTCTTGGTTAGTGACAGGTGCACAAGACATAAGACAAGGCCGGACTGTCCATATTTGATTAGAAAGGAGTATATTTGAGCTGGATTAGCCAATAGTTGAATGAAAATATGATTGAACAGAGGTGTTTAGTTCACAATTGCTCTGTTAATCAATTTAAAAAATGAATTAGATAAAACCACAGTACAATACAAAAATAAAAATCTGAAATAAAGGCACTAAATCGTTTTAATAGAGCCATTTAATTTGACTGCTGGTTTGTAGTTTTCATACATTGACATAAAAATATAGTGTTACCAATGGTTGAATCTAGAGAAACCGATGGCTGATTAGCTCCGACAGCATCTTCAAGTTGATACGTGGGGCCGATTTTTAGGGTTGCAGCCGAGTAAAGAAATTCTTGGTTGATTAAAGACCAGCCCTATCGACTAAAAGGGGGTGTGGCAAAATTATATCAAAACTGTAAACTATTTCCATGTATCTAAACCAAACTGCACTGAAAAACCACAACTGTAGAGGAGTTCATGCAAAACAACTATTTATACAGAAAAGTACTAGGAGACAGTGTATTTCTACATTAAAACTCCAAAATCTTCAGCTAACTCACTTCATATCTTCTCGTTTTTGCCAAACAAGTAATTGTATAATAATTTAATATAAATAAAATGAAAAATAAAATAAGTAAAATAAAAAATCTAGTAATAAAATAGACTAAACTACTAAAGGACTAACAATTTTTATCACGTTATAATATAAATTGGAAGTTACTCATCCGCAACCCACTGTCTTACTTCAAATTTAGTTGATTAATAGGCTGATGATGTCTTAGTTGTCAAAAATGTGTATTAGTCGACTTTTAAATTTATTTTGATGATAAGGATTTATATGGACAGCTGAGTGAGTGAGTTAGCTGAAGATTTTGGAGTGAACTGTGAGTTTAATTTTCACATTACACTTTTCCTATTACTTTTTTGTGTAAATGATTGTTTTTGCATATTGTTGTCTTAGTCTTGTGCACTTTAGCTCGTTGATAGTTTAATTAGCTTATGCCACGCCTGCTTTTTGTTCATCTTATCTATCAGCCAGGCCTGTTTTGGTCGACCATGATTGCATTTAGTCGACTACATCCCTTGACAATATCAGTGTCTAGTCACATTTTGTGCAGTGCTATCTTTGTATGACCGTGTTTTAAATAAAGCGTCATGCATGTTCCCATACAATATGATTTTTGTACATGAATTAGCTAAATATATTGGCTGCTGTCTGACAATGTAGCAAATAAAAACTACAAATAAAAATAGACTTGATATGACACTGGTTCAGATGCTGAGAATTCTATAATCTGCCGCTTCAAGAACTCATTTAACTCCTTTAATGTATTTGAGCTGTATCTTCATAATGTTTGTGACAGAATCTCCTCTTTCACAGTTTTCAAAATTTGAGACCAGCCAGTGTTCTCTAAACAAAACTTTTTTACTTGTTAACTTGTATACATTTCAACACTTATCATTGTCTAAAATTACAGCTGTTGAAGGGGCACGTTCTCATTGTCTTACCAAGTCTAATAAAGAAGCTGTTATTAAAGCTTGACATTTGTTTTATTGGCACTAATGTCTGCTTTAACTCCTGCTGCTTCATTTGCTTTACTGCCACAGCGGGAATTTCATTTATGTCTGGCATCAACCAACACTTTTAATGAGTCTTGTGTTTAATCAGTTTTTCTGGAAGCATTGAGCCATACTTTCTCTCTGTCTCTCTCTACAGTTCCCACTAAATCCAGTGTCTTTTTGGCTGAAGCTTGAGGCCGTTTCTCAAAGCCTCACTCCGTCCTCTATTAAAAGAACATTTGTAGTGAGTGAGTGTTATTGGTCTGGCCTTGTCTTTGATGGATGAACGAGGCATTAGAGGTGATGCTCCACATGAAGTTGGACAAATGTATTGATTGGACTAAGTGAGTGTTTTATATTGGGCCTTGTTTTAAAGAGTCCCAAACCTCTCGTCAATCTGGACTTGTTCATTATGAATTGATTTGTTATTCATTGGTTTCAGCTAATGCTAATCTTTCATCGCTCTGATACCTATAGATGCCTTGTGCTTTGAGTATTTTTTGTTTGCATATTAGCCTCAATCATTTTCTTGAGTTGATATTTTTTTTTCCATTTTGGAGAAGCCATTTCTCTCTGACTATACTCATTGGAAATATACAATTTTGAAAAAAAAAAAAAGATCCACTGAATTCACAAATATAAGTTCAAGTAGGAAACATGTCCGGGACCGCCGCATCAACAGTTAGTCTTTTGCTCTTGGGGAAGCTCGAGGGACTCCCTCATATGAGACTGTGACGTATTCTATCAATGATCATTGCCATGAAAAAGTCTGAGTGGTTTACCACCACAGAACTGATGTTACCTTTATTTAGCTCGCAACCAACTCATTTACGTTTTGTAAAATGTTATAACAACTCATAACATTTTCATCTTGTTGGCCTTTGATTTTAACTTTATTGTTCACTGGGAAATTTGTCCTTTGCATTTGACCCATCAGTCAGTTCCACTGGGACATCTCCTCCAGGGCATCCCCTCAGGGACAGCGCCCGGGAGCCCATGTCCAGATCTTGGGCTCCGCTCGGTCAGGACTACCGCAGATGGAGGATTTTGCATGTTGTGCATGTTTTGGTTGATGGGGAAACCCACCCAGACACAGAGAATGCAAACTCAGAGTGTTAGCACCTTTTGTAGCCACCCGGCCACAGCAGGGCCGTAGGGCTGGGAAATATGACGAGACAAAAAAAATCATATTGATCAACCCTTTTTTTATTTTGTCTTATTAGAAACATATAAATCATGATTTAATTTTAACACAGTGAAGTATGACGTTTCAGATGTGGCAAATGGCTCTAGCAGCCTAGGACAGGCATGCCAAAAAAAATAAATAAATAAAAATCTTGTCCTTGGACAATCAGGCTTTGTGATATGTATTTTTTTCACCTTCCATGCTCTTGGTCAAACATTCTTATTTGACCTGGCAGTATTTTTCATGGTTTGTATCCCTGACCCGTCGTGTCGTCATGCTGTAATGATAGGGCAGTGTGTCAGTGCCTAAAGCCGTGTTATTTTGGGCCTTTGTGAATCTGGTGGCAGCGTTTTGTGTCTGTCTTTCGTCCTGGGAGTCAGTAATAATAACAGCGGCTGTAACGCTATCAGCCTCAGAGCCATGGTTCAACAATAGGACGGCAGCGTGTCACAGAATAATCACAGCTTTTCTTCTTCCTCCGCCTTTGAACGCCTCGCGGACAATGGGAGGCTGGGTCTGAGCTGCAGCTGTCACTCACTCATTGCAAGAGTAAATAGTGTTTGAAAGTAATGTTTTTGGGGTAATTATTTTTGTATGGAGCTTGTCCTGGTTTCATGTTCACGCAATCAGCAGTTTTTGTCGCCATTTTACACATTTTACACTCAAGTTTGGTATTATGGAGTACATTTTAAATCTATTTTCATCTGAATATCTGTTCATATAGCTTTTTTATCTATCGTTTTATGTTAAAATGGGCTGATATTTTTGTTTTGTTGCTGATATTAGATGCTGATATCTGATGTTTGTGTTGTTGCTGTTGCCTAGAACCTATATTTGCAGATGCCGATATTTTAATTTAAAAAAATTCTAACAGACCCACAAATCTATTTTAAGTTGAAATAAAGTTCACAAATTAACTTTTCACTTATGAATACATAATAAAAACAGAATGTATTTATGTGGGATATAAAATAATTTGTTGCATGACATATGGCCATAATGTTAGCCTAATTGCTCTTCTATTTCCATTTTTACTCATTAGTCTGTCCAAAAACCAAACCAACAAACAAAAACAAAAAATCAGCAGTTTTTTTCACAATCGTATCGGCTGATATTGTCAGGTTTTTGGCAATATCTATATATGGAACAGATATATTCCCCACCCTGTTTGCATTAGTTAAGTGGATGCATAAAGAACATCCAAGGCAAAGTAATTAAACACTTCAAATTCTATTTAATTCAACATTATAAACAGTAACACACTTTTTATTACAAAGTAAAATAAACACTCACTTTGGTCGATGCAATAATCCTCTTTTTAAATATTGCATTCCATATCAGAAATTACTGAATATTTTTGTACTCTTTTATTGTCTCTTTTTGAACATCTTTGTTGACTCCATCTGTTCCACTGTTTTGTTAAAGAAAGCTCTTGAAGATCTAACTGTCCAAGTCAATAAAGTGTGGGTTTTCCCTCGAGAATCATTGATTATTGTGATTGACAGAAGGTCATTGGGGGCTTGTTTTAGCCTTTACTTAAAATAACAATCCTGAAGGAAGAAGACTGATCACTGTAGCCAGTTCAGAATAGATCACATGAAAAAACAAGCAGACTTTGAATCAGAAAACCAAACTTTACTTGTGAATTATCTTGCAGAATGTAGTGACAGACACCTTGTACATCCATAAATACAGGAATGCTCTTAAGAAAACCACCCACTCTGAACCAAGTCCATAAACCAGGACTAAACCAGAGCTGCAACAATTAATCAACTAAGCGTAACTATCTGACTATAAATAATAAACGTGGTCATATTGTGATTGTATTGTGTGTTATTTGAACTCTGCAGGCTCTAAAACTCCCAAACTTTTCAGGCCAGGACCCTCAAAATAACCATGCAACCAATTCAAGACCCTCACAGCTAATGAAATTGTTTAAAAGCAGGGTTAATTGAGTTTATTTTACTGGCTTATTAAATAGTTTCATATAATTTCACTAAAATCAATTTAACTTAACTTACTTTGACTTACTTACTTTGATTACTAAATTAAATGTATGAAACCATTTCATATATTCATTAAAAATACACTTTATTCATCATTTTAAACGCCAGTCACCATATTTTAAAGGTCCCATATTCTGCTATTTTCCCCTTTACACAGTCTATTCTAAGGGCTTTGTTGATAAATGTTTGCGTTGTGCAATATCCATAACATAACAGTTTCCAAAAAACACCCATCTCTTGGACTGGCCCCCCTCCTTGCAAAAGCAAACGGCTCACTCTGAGATCTGACCCCCCCGAACAGAGAGCAGGCTGCCTCCCCCGCCCAACCCGTGCATCTCCCCCGCCCAACTCGTGCCGAAGCCTAGAGCGGAGATAGTGCGCATGCGCCGTGTGCTCCGGTAAACAGCGATACACAAACACGGGAATAAACATTTTATCCGTCCTGACGGTGCGTCGTGCTGAGTCCTACGTCCTGGATCTGACCTGGAGTTTGGACGTGCTCCAGTACCTCGGCACGGACGTTGCCGCTTGGTAAATAACAAGCTAACTCTTGATCTGTCGTATCCATCGTGTAATTACTGTGTAGCATTAGCATTAGCTGTTTTTATTCTGCGGCTGCGCTTCCTGAGGCGTGGCATAAACACCGCGTCATCCTTGTGAAGCGCGTCATCCTTGTGAGGAGCCCCCGTCTGCTGCTCAGCCGAGGGGGACGGAAAAGACAGTTCTCTAGCGAAAACATGCGGGAATCAATTAAAAAACCACTTTGGGCACACGTACGAGGCCCAAATACCACTGTAGGAAGGTTAAAACCTCTGAAAAGTCATGGGACCTTTAAACTTTATTTGGTTGACAGTGTATACAAAAAGTCTCAATGTAGAATAGAAATAATCGTTTCACAATTCGATTACTAAAATAATCGTTAGGGATATTTGTATTCCAGTTTGAGAACAACTAAACCTACACACCTGCATTGTTTTCTGTCCGACACATAAGAAATCCTCGTCGTATATGATCAAATTAAACCTTTCGACAAATCCGTAGGCCATTGTTGATGTGTTCCATTTACTACTGATCTGTTTTTTCACTTATTCCTCTGAACCAAAGCCAAACCCCCTCGTCGTCTCGTCTCTTGTGTCCGTTATAGCCGTGTCTTTTCTATGAGCTGTGTGTGACTCACTTGTGGCGCTTGTCGGAAGAATAAGACAGAGAAACATGAACTCGGATCCCGCTGGAGGCATCACTTCACTGCAACCCGAGCCGGGGCCATCGGATCCTCTGTAAATCATTCAGGAGCCGGAGCAGAGTGTGTGGCCGACTGTTTAGGTGCGGAAATGCTGCTAAACAATGACAGGATGCAGGGACTGGAACAGCGGCTTATATGGAAAAGCACGGGGATGTGAGTCAGCGAGAAGATTCAGACGGTTACAAATAGATGATGAAATGTGAGTGTTTGCCCCTTAAGCTTCGGGGATAATGTTCTTAAAACGTCTGATAGAAATGAGCCCCAATTCAAACTGAAGCTGGTTCTGAACCCTTTGGAGTACAAACTATTATCTGGACTCTTTGTGAAGCTGAGACTCTGGGGTTTTGGCCTCTGACGTTTGAATTTGTTCGTATGAATTCTGCCTACATTTTCTTTGTTAAATCTTTGAAAGAATAAAGCTGGTGTCTGTAGCACCTGATTGTCTATAGCACCTATAGTTTGGGCATTTGTTGCGTTTTGACTAATTCTTTTTCAAAGCTAAAGCAAATTTGACTAATAATTAGTTTTAGGGACTTAAAAAAAAGTCGAAATCCTATTAATTATTTTAGTAATTTTAGTGTTATTTTGTTATTTGTGGGTTTGAAGATCCTGATTCATCCCAGAATAGTTGATTTTACTGCAAATAACAACACTCTTTTCTTTTTATATTTAACATGTCCCGCAGCTTGATAGTTTCCTTTTATCAGATGGTGGATAAAAAGAATAAATTAAGAAAAAGTCCAAGACAGGCTTACGATAATTACAATATTGGGTTCTTGTTCAATAAATGACAGAATAAACCATCTTTTTAGGGGAAAACATTCATCATCCTATGTATTTACACTTCCAGTAACATAACATAAATAATTATCATCTGACTCACAATGAAAATCAACTGGCTTTTTTCCTTTGTTTATCGCAATATAGTTGTATAAAAGTTGTTCTCACTGAAATAGTATTGCAAAAGAAATGGTTATTTTTGTTACAGGCTTATTTAACTGTTGTATAAATAAGAAGCAGAAAAAGTAGTCCTACGTATAATGAAAAAGAGACTATTATTTGATTATTTGGACAGACATAACTTCAAACTGTTGATTGTATCTCCTCCCTTTCTGCCCACACAGAATATTAAGTCACCACTCGGCAGGAAATCAGAAAACCTTTGGGATTCTTGTACATTTTACCACATAATGACCTTACAGCTGTTTTGCTCTGGGACTGTAACATTTCCTGGAAACTATTTGAGTCCTATTTAGATGAATTTCTTTTTGCAGGAAATGGGAGAACGAGCAGAACAATTGTATTCAGCGAGACAGACGGCCAGGAAGTGCACAACCCTTTCTTTGACCTTCACAAATATAAACTCCAGACAATGTTCTAAAGCCTGACACTTATTATGAGAGCATTTGAATTTATAATGCAACCTTTTCAGCTGTCCCTCATAAACACAGTTACATCACGTGCTGGAGTTTGCTCATTTTGTAACTTTTGCAGTCCTCGTCCCGTGATGGAATTTGCTTTGTGGTTGTGACTTGAATGGAAACGTTTTTGGCATTTTTTATTGTTGCTGCTGCTCCGTTTCAAGGTTACAGTGGAAGGTTCTCAAACAAAGGGGTTCTGGTTAAGACCTGGTGTAGTTCCTGCTTAGTCTCTTGTTTGGTTGCTTTAATGAAGGAGGAAAACTGCAACCTCACACTGCAGACAACGTTAAAATTGGAATTAAACCTGGACTAGACCATGACTTCCCTTGGAATAGAGTAGGGCTAAAAGCAGGACAAAACAAAGGCCATAAGCAGGTCAAAACTAGGACAAAATCAGGACCAAACCAATATAAAATCAGGACCAAACCAATGCCAAAAGTTGGGGAAAAACAGGACAAAAACAGGGCGAAACCTGGGTCAAAACAAGGTCCATAAGCAGGTCAAAACCAAGGCGCATAAATAGGACAAAACTAGGACCAGGGCCAAAATCTGAACAAAACCAGGGACAAACCAGGGACAAAACAAAGACTATAAACAGGTCAAAACCATGACAAAATCAGGACCAAACCAGGGCCAAAACAAGGCCACAGACCGGGCAAAACAAGGACCAGATCAGGGCCAAAAGCTGAGCAAAACCAGGACTAAATCAGGGCCAAAACAAGGACCAAAAGCTCAGCCAAACTAGTCCCAAACAAGAACCAAACAACCAGGACCAAACCTTTTCTAATCATCAAAATAGTACGTGAAGTGAACTGTCCATGTGCTTCATAAGTGGATCTCATTCTTGCCACACAACAACTATTCTGTCGTTACTGACCTCATTACTGACAGGAAGATCCACAGTCAGCGGGAAAAGCTCTGGAGTATTTGCTGACGTCTTTTTACTTTGAAAGGATACAGGAAGTGACGGTCCACAAAACTCCATGTCTCTGTGGATCTGTTCACCCATGGCCTCATTTCAAATCAGCACGAGAATGTACTATTTGTGACAATTTGGTTATTAAAAAAGAAAAGAAAAGCTGTGTGAAAATGTCTTGGTATTGAATGAATTGCAGAAACAAAGCAGATGATTGACAGGTTTATGGAGAGCGCTGTAACTTTCCAGTTTGAATGGAGGCTTCTGGATTTTTCCATATCTGTAAATATTTTTCCTTCACTCCGGCCTCTGCACTCAGAAGAGGTCGAGTGCTCTTTTTGTCTCCTGCAAAATGGGCTCAATTTTTCCATTTCCTTTTGTCCAGAACGACATAAAACCACAATAATCTACCTTGACACCGGAACATTTCTTTTTGGGTTGGTCGAGTTTTGTTTTGTTTAGCTGTTTTTGTGTCTTTTTAGCTATATCTTGTTTTGTATGTTGTGTTTTTTGTGCTTTTTAGTTGAGGAAACGAAATATGCTAGTTGTACAGTGGTCAAAAGTATCTATTCTCAGATAATAAATGCTAAAACTAGATTCATTTGAAAACGTATAAATCCTGATTAAAAAATGCATAACCAGGACAAAATGTGACCTTGTACAGTTGAATGGTCTTCATTTTCAGAAGTAGTAAAAGAACACATGGTAATTTTAAAGAAATTACGATTAATTTGTGCCTGTTGTCTAAAAAAGATCCACAATACAACACTCTGGAGGCGACTATTCCCATGATTGAACACATATCTGTCAAAGGTTTGTCCAAACGAAATGATTCAGTATGTAAATATCATTATATAATCTGTTTTGGAGGCTTTAAGCACATTATGCAGAACATATTTACACAGACTTGCACATAAGTCACAAAGTTGCAGTAAACCCTAAACTGTGACCATGAGAATGTGTTTGTAGATTCAACGCTCGGCTGAAACAAATCTCCACATTTGAGTGATTTGATGCAGTGCCTGGTACAGAACTATAGGCTTATGGTTCAATCTTTTTCTCATGATAAACGGGTTTATGGAGCTGCTCGGTGTGTAGCACAGACTCTAAAGAATATTATAGAACAGAGATGAAAATATGCACTGGCATAATGGACTAATGTAAATGTGCGTTGGATATTATGTTATTTCTGTTACTCCTGCATCTCACATTACTGCTACAACATTTACTCTTACTGCACAATCTAGAATTTCATATAGACATTGATATATTTATTTATATTATATCATTAAACATTTCTTTTATATCAAAAATCTTGTCCAACTAAAACAATCCTAGACCTAGATGTGACAAACGTAATATTGTAATTCTGTTTTTAAGCTAAATTGTAATATTTTGTATTATTTATTATAAAAAAATGATGGAGACATGTAACTGCACGTTCGTCATTTTGTCTTTTCACGTTTGTCTTCAGCTAACACATTTAAAGCATAATAGAGTCTGATTTATCGGGATGCTGTATTTGCTAATTATGCCCACTGATAGCCTACAAGCTAACCATTTTCAGACAATAATGAGAGAATACTATTATACAATTATTGTTTTGTGCAAATATCATTATTTTGTATAAAAGGAGAGTTGTGTTGGAATTTGCATCAGGCCTGTAGGACTGAGCGACAAAATGACGAGCTCTATATTTTTGGAGCGTCCCAAATCCGCTTTATTTACATAACACATTTTATTAACAGAACAGTCTCCCCATAACAATATTCAGAATAAACACATGTCTCCAAACCTATGAGTTGAGGGTTAATTATCAGACAAAAAGTGCAGACATATCATACCCTTATTTAAAAGTTTACTTTTTTCATTTTTATTTTTAATCAGCTCTTCTGTAGCATTTTGTTGTAGCATTTTTATTTCTTTTTTGCTATAAACAATTTTTTCAAAACAACATTTAGAATCAAAAAGGTTTTTATTGCCATTGTAGGAACTTACTTTGGCAGTAAGGTCAAAAGTATAGATTGCTATAAAACTAAGGCATGCAAAATAATATATGTGTTTTTTTTTAATTAAAATATATATATACAAGGATCAGAACAATAATGCAAACTTGCAATGCAAGCAGTCGAATAGTATTATTTACATTCGCAGTATTGTTTAAATTTCTACATAATGTCCACCTCTGATCACATTTTTAAGTATGATATTTTGATTAACTATTAAATACTGAAACTTCTTTATACAACTGATGCAATAAATCTAAAGCAGAATAACCTTGTTCCAAGTGAACCGTGTGGTTGGAATAAACAAATGTAGTGATTAAACACTTGGTAGTTAATTATAGTTTCTCTTATTTGTCATAGATGTTAATTATTCAACAAACTACAGTCTGTGTTGTTCAAATATCACAAAAATTAAGAGAAAGATTCCTACTTGTTCAATGAAAAGGTACATGCGATAACTTGACCCTGAAAAAATATTGTTCTTTCAAATATTGAACGACCAAAGCCGATAGTCGATATAGTAATTATTGTGACAGGTTTTAGCTCTAGATTCTTGGTGGGAATGAATTGTAGAGAAACAGACAGTGACGTATGCAACATTTCCTCAGTAAACCTTTGTATTCAGCTGTAGTTCACATCCGCTAATTTCCTCCTGATCCATCGATTCTCTTCCACATTCACACATCTTTATTTCATTACATCTGAATTCACAGCTTCTCAGTCTCTCTCTGTCTCTGCTCCTCCTGTCGCTGCAGAGTCTTCCCACAATTCCTTGCAATTTTTCCTGTTTAGTCACATTCTCCAGCTGCACCGGCCTGCCTCGCAAATCAGGAAAAGCAATCAATGTCGGAGTTTACGCCGTGTCCAACAGGGAAACCAAACGCTTACAGAAGGAGCCGAGAAATGTGAGGAGTGCGAAAGACTCTTGGCTCTTCTCCGGGGACTAAATGGGTTTCGTGAAATGAATCGCGCCTACAGCAGCAAAACGAGGAGAAATCACTAGCAACATCATAATATACTTGAATTATGTGAGATTTCAAAGTGGAGCTGGGAAGAGCGGTTGCTTTTGCCTCAAGGGAAACGATTCAAAGGCGTAGGTTCTTCTGCATTTCGCTGGTCACGTTGTGGTTTATCGTGTCTCGTTGCTTTACTAATAATGTTTAGAAACAGAAATAAAGCTTAATTTTCGTTGTGCGTAAACAGAATTCTCAAACTGGCTGGGCATTGTTCACTATAGAAAATAAAAGCGGGAATTTCTCGATGCAAATTGAATAAAACCGATGATGGGGAAATGATTCTGTTATTATTAAATTGGATCATTCAAGTCTTATGACATGCTTTAAACCTTCATTGGATTATGGTGTTTTTCAGTCATTTTTCTTTTTACAGGTGGGCGACGTGGACAAAAATCTTTATTTTTTGGGGACTTTCTCAGTAACAATATGAAATCAATTTGAAATGTGTCTTTTAACATATTAGTTGAGCTTTAATTGCCAAACTAATGTAAAGTATCTCAAATGAATCACTAAAGTGCAGAAATATCCCCTTTTTCTTTCTTTATTTTATTATATTCTAATTTTGCTCTTCAAAACAACATTCACAATTTTACCTAAAGTTTAAAGTTTGATGAATTGTGCACCTGTATACAATACTAATAACTGTAATAATTGTAGATACTTATGTCAGATGCCCTTCCTGTGATTGAATTATACTTTTTCTTACTTTTGTTTTGATATCTTTTAAGTATTTTTGCGTTAACATTGTAATTATCTTCTCAATTCGAACCTCTTTTGAATTTATTAATAAAGTGACTAACATGATTGTGGTTTTGCTGCAGAGTGACTGACTAAATATGACATTATTATGATTGGAGTGACAAACAAAAACAAGCCTATGAGAGATGGTAAACGGCATCTTTGTAAGTGAAAAGGCAGATTAAAGTGTCCAGACGCTCCCAAGACTCCAGCAGCTCACTCCGTGCTGTCTCTTCTCTGCTTTTGTGCGATTAAATACTTAAGTAATGCTAATAAAAATGCATTGACTAATAAAAGTAAGACACCAGAGGCCGATTAATCAAGCCCTATTATTTTCTGATTTGAATAGAGAATAATGTGGCACTATTGAAGTATTAATGCGAGCGACAGAGAGAGGACTTGTGCGTGTGAGCTCTGCTGTGGAGGTCAGAGCCACACGCCACACGCCACGGCTTTTCATCGGGAGACAAACTATTGATTCATGTGAAGGCAACGCACCAAGACACCAGCGGGGAGAGAGAGGGGGAGAGAGGAGGGGAGTGATAGGAAAAGAGAGGGGGAGAAGGAAATGCAAAGAGAGAAGAGAAAGAGAAGAGAGGGAGAAACAGTGAGAGAGAAGGGAATAGAGAGGAGAGTGAAGCCATAAGAAAACGGGTGAAGAGAGAGAGAAAAGAGGGGGAAAGGGAGTGTCAAGAGAGGGACAGGAGGACAAAAGAGGGTGAGAGAGAAAGACAAAAACATGGATGTGATGGTGGAGAGAAAAGGGGGAGAAGAGTTTGTAAAAGAGATGGTGAGAGAGAGGGAGGGAGGGTAAGAGAAGAGAAGAAGGATGAGATTGGAAAAGATGGGGGGAGAGAGAAGGGGAGTGATAGGAAAAGAGAGGGGGAGAAAGAGAGGAAGAGCAAAGAGTGAAGAGAGGGAGAAAAGAGGGGGAAGGGGAGTGTCAAGAGAGGGACAGGAGTAAGAGAATGAAGGATTAAAGGAGGAGATTGGAAAACATGGGTGGAGAGAGGGTGAGAGTATAAGAGAAAGAAGAGCGGGGGAGAGGGAGTGAAGGCAGAGGAAAAGAAAGGATAAAGTGAGAGATGGGAGTGAGGGAAAGAGTTTAGTGAGAGAGGAGGGAGAGGAGAGCAAAAAGAGAAAAAGGTGCACGAAAGGAGAGAGAAAGAGTGAGAGTTTAAGAGGGGAGAGAAAGGGAGAGTAAGAGAATGAAGACATGGAGGAGGAATTGAGAAAAGAGACGAAGAGAGGAGGAGAGAGAGAGGGAGAGAAGCCATCAAAATGAAGGAAAACAAAGAGGTAGAAAAGGGTGAGGTGAGGGAGGAAAGACACGGGAAGAGAGTGGAGTGCAAAGAGAGAAAATGAAGCAGGAAGAGAGAAGATTGAAGCAAGAGAAACAGACCGGGAGGTAGAGAGAGGAGAAGAGGGAGGACAAAGAGAAAGAGTTGGAAAAAGAGAGTGGAGTAAAGGAACGAGGGAGAGCAAGAGAGGTCTGGGGGAAAAGGGGGAGAGAGGAGAAAAAGGAGGAAAACAAGGGGAGAAAATATATAGATGGAGTGAAGGGAATGGAGAGTGAGAGAAGGAATAAGACATAGCAAAGAGAGATATGGGGTAGAGAAAGGGGTAAGCGAAAGAAGAGAGGGGAAGCAAAAAGGGGAGAGAAAGAAAAAGTAAGAGGATGACAAGAGAAAGAGATAGGGTGAGATAAGAGGAAGGCAAAGAGAAATGTGGTAAGAAGAGAGTGAGAGGGAAGGGGTGAGAGAACATGAAGTCGTTTATATAGAGAGAATGGAGGACAAAAGTGCAAGAAAGAGGGGTTAAAGAGGATCGAGCAAGACTGCATAACACAATAGGAAAAAAGGGAGAGAGAAAGAAAGGAAAAGAGTAAGACAAAGAGTTTGGGGGATGAAAAAACGTAAGAGGAAAAGAGTAAGGTAGAATTCGAGAGAGAGGGCAAAGTAAGATGGAGTGAAGAGAAGCAAGAAGGCAGAGCAAAGAGAGCGGGAGAGAGAGTGAAGCGATGTGTAAACGCTGATATTTCTGACCCACTTTCCGACTCAATAAATAAAGACAGTTTGCATTTTTCTGTTTGAAGCCGTTACATTAGATCCGGAAATGAAACGGCAAAGAGACAAAATGCCGTGTCCCAGCTGAAAAAACCCCACATAAACTTTGGTGTGAGTTTGAGCGCGACCCGGGACGTCCTGTTACAGTCATGAATACAGCTCAGTGTGTGAGGAGAGGGGGAGAAAAGAGGAGGGATAGAGAGAGGGGGAGAGAGAGAGAAGAGAGGCCCTTTAGAACGAACCAACACAAAACACCACGACGCAACCGGCCAGATATTTCACACAGTATTCAGACTCGCACAAAGACACGCATTGATAAGGGCAGTCAAAATCAGCTGGGCATCAAGTTATGTAAGAGGAGAAGAAGAGGGAGAGAGGGAGGAGAAGGGGAGAGAGGAGGAACGAGCGGGAGAGGGAAAGGGGTAGAAAGAGGAGAGAGAGAAAGTTACGAGGAATGAATAAAGAAGGAGAAAGAGAATGATGAGAGAGAGGGAGTAAGATATGAGAGAGATGAGAGGGAAGGGAGAGGGAGAGATGCTGAGTGAGAGAGGAAATGAGGGAGGAGGAGAGAGAGGGAGCGAGAGGGAAAGAAGAAAGTTGGTAGAAAGAGTAGAGAGAGGGACAAAGAAAGTTACGTGGAATGAATAAAGAAGGAGAAAGAGAATGATGAGAGGGAGGGAGTAAGATATGAGAGAGATGAGAGGGAAGGGAGAGGGAGAGATGCTGAGTGAGAGAGGAAATGAGGGAGGAGGAGAGAGAGGGAGAGGAGAAATGGGTAGAAAGAGTAGAGAGAGGGACAAAGAAAGTTACGTGGAATGAATAAAGGGGAGAAGGAGAATGATGAGAGGGAGGGAGTAAGATATGAGAGAGATGAGAGGGAAGAGAGGGGGAGAGATGCTGAGTGAGAGAGGAAATGAGGGAGGAGGAGAGAGAGGGAGAGGAGAAATGGGTAGAAAGAGTAGAGAGAGGGACAAAGAAAGTTACGTGGAATGAATAAAGGGGAGAAGGAGAATGATGAGAGGGAGGGGGTAAGATTTGAGAGAAAGAGAGGGAAGGGAGAGAGGGATATAGAGTGAGAGAGAGGAGGAGAGGGGGGAAGAGGGAGAAAGAGAGGAGAGAGGTGAAAGAGGAAGTTATGGATCGAATGAAGTGAGAAAGAAAAAAGATGAGAGGGAGGGAGGGAGAGAGAGAGAAGGTGGAGAGAGTGAAGGAAGAGGGAGTGAGAGAGAGGGAGAGGAGAAAGAGAGGAGAGAGGGGGAAAAGAGAAAGTTATGAGGAACAAATAAAGAGAGAGAAAAAGAATGATGATAGGGAGAGAGTACGATATGAGAGAGAGGAAAGAGATGAGAGAGAGAGAGAGAGAGAGAGAGAGAGATCGAGAGAGAGATCGAGAGAGAGATCGAGAGAGAGATCGAGAGAGAGATCGAGAGAGAGATCGAGAGAGAGATCGATCAGTCAGTTGCTGGACCTTAGACCTGACCAACTGCAGCAGCCCCAGATCATAACACTGCCCCCTACAGGCCCCACATCCTCCCAACACCATGGTTTCTCACTGTCCCTGCAGTTTTTAATAACACGTCGCACCGTTCTTAAGTCAGTTTTAGTAGTTTGTGCTTCTCCTTAGTTGTTTTCTCCAATGCCAATGATTTGATCCTTCTCAAACACACTGACATCTTTTCCACGACCACAGGATTTGTCTTTACACATTTGCTACAGAAATGGGAAGCCACTCACTGCACCAGCTGGGTTTAAGTACCGTGTTGCAGCTGAAAGATAATCCCCCATGCAATAATTATCCAACAGGAGCGTGTACCCATTACCTTAGTTGAATCCAAGTGTTGTTGTTTTTTTTTGGCCGGGCAGTGTATATTAAAGAGTAATGATGTTCAGAGCGCACATTGTAAACACCTCCAGGACCAGAACAGTGCTATGCCATCAGTCTAGGACCAAGAAGTCTCAGTGAGGGACTAAACTAAACTAAACTAAACCAGGACCAAGCGTGACTTTATTTAAAATGCGTGTGACAAATGACAAGTCCATTTTCGTGATTTTCTTATTTTGACTTCATTTGGTGTATTAATACCTGCTGTAAATATAAATTATAGTTTAACACCAGTCAAGGTGCTGTTTGTGGAGAAAAGTTGAAAAATCCGTAGAAAGGTACAGGAAGTAAACAAATTGATGACATCACACTGGGGAGACTAGGAAGAAAGGTTATGCATAATTTACACAAAATAAACTTCTTTTTTGGATCCTGTTATACATTAATTCAACAAAAAAGGTGTTTGCATGTGTTTTTTATTTGTAAAATTTAAAAGATCTGTGACATTAGATGAATTTGGCCCGTTGTATAGTGTGGTTGCTTGGTCATTTCCTAGTGTGATGTCATCATTTACAACCAGGAAGTAAAACAAAAAACGTAAACAATTGCTAAACCGGGATAAAATTTGAAGTATTTTAGCAAAATCTGGAATATATTTATCTAAACTGCATTTTAGTTAAATGAGTAGTAGATCCATTAATCTGGTTAAATCTCATAAAGCTATAAATGTTCTTCTTTAGCATAATTAATTTTGAGGTTTATTATAAGAACTAGCTATTGTAAAATGGATTCATCTTGACATCTCTTCATTGAGTCTTTGTGAATATTTTTTATTTGACATGGAGAGGCTCATACTTCAGACAAAAGCTCACAAGGACACAGAGGTTTGACTTTCCAGCTGAATGTCAGAGCGCTCCTTTAGCCTCAGATAAGAAACACACAGTGCACAAAGCCAACATAACAAGGATAAAGACGCCCCTGTGATAAAGCCCTATGTTCTCGGATTATTAACTTGTTTCATGTTAATCCTCCGCTTTCTTCATTATTCTAATAAATCCCATTACTGGACTCTATTAAATGCAGTACATGAGCGACTTTGTCCACATAATTTAGTTTGCTTCGGTATTTTAAATTGAGATTGTCAATAATAATAATAATCAAATAATCAATGGTTTCTTATTGTCAATGATGTTCTTGGGTGTTTTAATTGTGAGATCTACAGTCAAGCCTCTGCAATAAAAGCATGTCGTTTAGCGAAAAGTTCAGACTTTGTAGGAAAAAATAGAACAATTTTTTGTCTTAAATGACGCTGAGTAAATTAAATTGAGATTGAAAGCTGTTTTTGTTTGTTTTTAATAAGAAAATTAAAATCAATATGGGTCAATACAAGAAAAAAGGTTTTTTTTTTGGTCATATCGTCCAGCTTTACATTTTAACCCGATGTCTACTTCAGGCACAAACGAGCCACTATTCTTTGAGCATGAAACGGGCTAAGTGGGTCATTTAATTAAAGCTAACATTTAGAGACATAATGACATTATGCCTCTTCTTTCAAATGAGTAAGTTAAACATTTATTTGCTATGATTTTGTTTACCTTAAATCTCTTTCATAAAGCTGTGTAAGTCGCTATATGTTTCAAATCTGATCTTTTATTCAAGCTCCAATTAGTATTGGTACTGGTAAAACAAAAATCACATTAACTGGACAAAACTGGACATGGGTCTTGATCTATATCAGAGCTATTAAGAATAAAAGGTCACATTAAATAAACTACTATACTTAAACTACTACTGTGCTTTTATTGTTCAACAAGTTTTATCAATGTTGTGCCAAAATGGGTATCGAGTCTTAGTAATAGTATCAAAATTGAGTTAGAAATTAGGGCTGTATTCGACTAAAACACACGCCATATCGATCGATTCGCTGACTAAAGGTGGCATGGCAATAATAAACCTATCAAAACTATCAAATATCTCCTTGTATCTAACCCGAACTGCACAGGAATTCATAGTTGGTGGTATATAAATTAGAATATTCTGCTAACTCACTCAATATATTTTCCTTTTTGTTGTTGTCTCGTATAAATCCTTTTAATTTAAATAAAATAATTAGTCGACTAATGACAATTTTGGTCGACTATCAATCAACTGAACGACTAAAGGATTACAGCCCTATTAGAAATGTTTGTATCGTGACGCTAGGCTTTACTTTTTAGCCTCTTAAGACAATTTGTACCAATTAGAGCCATGAGTTAAAACTATAATTGATATGATACAGTAAGATTCACAAATCCTGACCCTGAGGACTGCTGTGACGGGGGCCTCCTAATACCTGTGTGAACCCTGCCACTGTCCGTTTCATTGTCAAATCCTGGAGATGAAAGACTGCTCTGAGCGGGACCTGTGACTGAAGCTCTTTTAATCTGCCCCAATTCCTCCTCCTCCTCGTCCTCTTCCTCTGCTCTGAGTCTCAGCTGACCACGGGACACGGGTCACTGAGGCAGCCCTGCACACATTTATATCAGGGCTCCACTCAATATGTCAAAATTGGAGTCTATAACGCACCTATTGCTTTAGGGCTGGGAAATAAAACTACACAATTAATCATGATAGCTTTCGTCACATATTAAAGGCGCTGGACCTGCTTTTACCATCTTAAAAACGTGAAAAACTGAACTCTTTTATTTTAAACTCTTAGCAGTGGTTCAGAGTTTCAAAGCACAGAGCAGATTTGCTGTCACAGTCATGCAAAGCGCACACTTCCTGGTTTACCAACAATAAAATGCTTCATAATTAGATGTAGACGCCACCCAGCAGCCTCATTTTGACGCTAAAAGCTGCTTTTAAAATCAATCTGTTCTGGGGTAAACTATTTTCACTTTATTACATTAAAATATAGAGTGCAGTCAGTTTAATTCAAAAGTTTAATCCTGAAAATTAACTACAGACTTTTAATAATTGCAGTGTAACACAAAAAAAAGTCATATTTCAACCTCATAAGTCCTTTTACTGATTAAAAGACCCAAATATATGATTGACAATGGGAAATGACTGACTTATGATCTCGATTATGTTATTCGTTGGATCTACTTCTCTATAAACTCATATGTTAGCGATTGTTTTAATATTATTAATGTGTTTGTATGTGGTCTTTGATAAATAACAAACTTAGCTAAACTAAATGACAATACGCAATCACCAAACTTACCCAACAGACTGAAAAATATGATTTAATATTCCTGATTAATGTTTATAATATATGTTTATAAATGTTTATAAAGTAGAAAACAATAGAAAAATCAATTGGTTTGTTGTTTGTTCTTAATAATACTAGGTCTAGGGATTAATCACAACTAATCGATTATTTAGGTAATCGTCAAATTATTTAGTAATCGAATAATCGTTAAACTGGAGTTATTCACCGACTCCAAACTGACAAAAACAGTTTTATGACTCGTTCAAAGGAAGAATTATTTCAAAAACACATAGACTTGAGCATTTTGTGCTTTTGATCAAAAACCTATTTTGTCTGTGAACATTCTCCATCAGGATGTCACCAAGTAAGGGCACTTCAGCTTCATCTGGGTAAAAGTAAAAAAAAAAAAAAAAAAAAAAAGGAAAAGTATGATATTTACGGTTTGCATTCTAAGCAACTAATCGATTAACCGAAAGAATAACTGCCAGTCTAATTGATTAGTGAGATAATTGTTAGTTGTATTATTTAGGATACAACACAATAACAGTGTTCTCTTAGCATAATAGACAGTTTTGATCTTTAAATGGGATTGATAATAACCCCCGCAGTCCCATTGTGCTGTTTACTACTGCATGTGCCGATGATTGTCCACAGGATTTGTCATTCAAATGAGACTCTGAGGTAATCTCCTGCAGACGCTCCTCCTCCTGGACACTCAGTAATCCCATTCATCCACTTTACTACAGACACACCTCCTCCGCCTGGGAGTGGACTGTTCCTACACAACCACAGGTGAATACTGCAGGCCTGGTCCAATCAGAAAACTCGGGGCGACTGATGTAACGACAGTAAGAGGTTGTAGCAGGTCACTGACATGTGCCGCTGCAGCCGCTACCACGACCTCTACTGCAAATACCTCCATTAATACTAATATGTCATTCTTTGCTTGAATGACATCTGCAGTTGCACAGACTATACAACATTTACACTTCGTAGACCTCATACTGTACTTATACCTGTCACAATAAGTACTAATTTGACTTATCTTTCATTAAACTAAAGCTGGAACAATATTTTTGGGGCTCTGTGTTAGCGTGCGTTCATTTTATTCACACAAGTAGGTATTCTTTTTTGTTTTATGTTGCACAATAAAATCTTAGCTTTTTAGAGCAGTGTTACCCAACCAGTGGTACGGGGACCCGTTGGGGTACGTGAGCAATTACCAGGGGGTTCTTGGAATGGTTTCAGGTTTTAAAAGAAGATGAAATGTACTTTTGTCTGCAAAAAAAGTGTTATTAGTTGTAAATTTAGAATATTTTTGAAGTCTCTTGGACAATATTTAATTATAACAAAAAACATAATAGTAATAATTACAATATAAACCCATTTATTTGTCTGAAACTCAAGTTAAGGGGTAGTCCAAGTGTGAGACAAAGCTTAGGGGGTACAGGAGACAAAAAAGGTTGGGAACCACTGTTTTAGAAAGTAAAATAAATGACTTCTACAACCAATTATGGATATTAACTAATGACTTTTCAAAGATTTTATACATTTACAGCTTTATTGTGCCAGTGGCATAACGTACTTTCAACGTTATTGTTTATTGTGATGTTTTAATTTGGTAATATGTCGCACTTAAATATGTATTACTTGACAGTCTTACTTATACAGTGAAATGGCCAGATTTGTAAAACTGTAACTTTTTTTCTATCGTTGTGCGATGATAAACTTTGCATTAACCTCACTCAAATAGAAAAACACTTTTGTCGATCATGTTTCACCAGTTGGTAATGCATTTGTCAGATTTGTTTGTTTTTATTGCCCTCCTCTGACTTAAAAAACATGTTTAAGTGTCGTATGTCCAAGCAACTTAATGATTCTTGCAATTCTCTGTGTAAATCTCTTTGGACAAAATACCGTGTAAAAGTATAAAATTGTTGCGTTTGAATCCAGGGCTGCAACTGTCCATTTTTATTTAGCCACATTATTATTTATTCTGTGCATTAAGATTTTGAAAATAGCTTTTTTTAACCAAATAAAGATTGAAATATTGTGACTTCAGGCTTCTACAAACAATTATTTCAAATTCTATTGAAAAGCGTTGTGTTTTTGTGCATCCCTTTGGACTTGTGAAGTCGTATGTGCTGCAGAGTAAATCGACATTCACCTTGAATAGTGTGTCATATCAATGTTTGTTGTTCAGTGTTTTGCCATTTTTATTTGCTAATGTTGCTGTCTGTGTTATAAAGCTTCATGTGGCATAATTCTTAGAGTCAGTGTAGTCCAAAGACAATCACGATTATCAGATAAAAGTAACAGTCACAAATATTCCGATTAATTTGATTTTATTCTGTGTTCTTATTTTGTGAAAAAGGCATGATGCACCCATTTAATTCATTCACAGTTTATGAAATTGTGACAGTAAACCAGATTATTTGTCATTTAAAAGTGAATACATAGTCAACACCAATAAAAGGCGTGAGAAGAACAGTGTAGAATCACAATGCAACGTGTAATATTTGACCTTTCTGATTAAGCTTGTCATTTTTCTGTCCTTGATGCAGTTTTATCTCCACCCTCTCCTTCACAGTCAGCCTTCAAGTTTTGATCAAACAAAAGCAGATTCATGTCCCGGTCTTCCCTTGCACCTCCCTCTCTCGATCCTCACTTCTGCTGTAGCTTTATTAGGTCAGTAGTCAGTGCTGCTGCTGCTAATCTCCCGCAGTTTCTCTTAACAGGCTTTGCTCCAAATTGAGAAACTCTAAAATTATCCAGGATGCATTGCAGCAGTGTGAGCAGTGTTTTAGCCTTGGGTTGTGGTTATTAGCTCAAAAAAAAAAAAAACTGACTGTGGTGCACAACAAGACAAAAGGCAGAAGAAAATATGCGGAGTATTGCGCATATTCTACTGGTGGAGACTTACTCACGTCTTGAGTTTTAATATGGAGCTTGGCACATTAAAGGTCAAACATGGTAAACTTAGAGCAATGAAGTCTAAACTAAAGCGCAAACCTGGTCTAATCTAAGCCGTCTTAAATTTTGACCAAACCCAGGACAAAACTCTGGACGAAAACCCAGAACGAAACTCTGCATGAAACCCCGGACGAAAACCCCGGACGAAAACCCCGGACGAAAACCCCGGACGAAACTCTCGACTAAAACCCAGGACGAAACTCTCGACTAAAACCCAGGACGAAACTCTCGACTAAAACCCAGGACGAAACTCTCGACTAAAACCCAGGACGAAACTCTCGACTAAAACCCAGGACGAAACTCTCGACTAAAACCCAGGACGAAACTCTCGACTAAAACCCAGGACGAAACTCTCGACTAAAACCCAGGACGAAAACCCAGGACGAAAACCCAGGACGAAAACCCTGGACGAAACCCAGGACGAAAACCCAGGACGAAAACCCTGGACGAAACCCAGGACGAAAACCCAGGACGAAACTCTCGACGAAAACTAGGACTGGGCGATACGGTGATAAAAATCGAATCGTGAGCTCGTCCCTGTGACAATCTGCCTTTTTTTGTGAAATCGTTGAATCGTGATTCATTGTTTGTCTCTTTAATACAGCTGTCTGTTCAAACACACTTTTTCTCCTGTTGTTTAGCCTCTGAGCAGATGACTTTTTTACTTCTTATACAGTAGGGCTGCACAATTAAACAAAGTCCACACAAAATCACAAACGTTGCAGTGTTTGAAGTGCAATAATTTCTTCCACAAACAACAAAATGTCTTACTTTGATTTGAATAAAAACTGCTAAGTGTAGTTTGGATTTGTTCAAACATGTTCTGAAACAAGCGACAAAAGCGTGACCAAAAGCGATAAAAATGTGTTTAAAAGCGACAAAATGCGAAAATAAACAATAAACGTGACTTAATGCACCAAAACGCGACTAAAAGCGACAAAAACGTGACTAAAAACCACATGTTTAAATATGAAAAAGATAATTGAACGTGACAAAAAGCAACAAAATTGTGTTTAAAATGTGAATTTGAACTGAATCCTATTATTGAAACATAAATCTAATCTGGTCAGAAAAATCACAGTTAGATATTTTTCTTAAATCCTGCAGCTCTATTTAACAGAAAAATACAAGGTAAACATGAATCATGATAAAATCGAAATCATGATCTGGCTCCAAGAAAATTGTGATAATCATTTTTTGCCATATCGCCCAGCTCTAACGAAAACCCTTGATGAAACCCCTTGACGAAACCCCGGACCTATATCAGGTCTAAACTGAGAACAATATACATCTACACTAGGACTAAAGAGGCAGTAATGCAATTTTAAACCAGAACTAAGCCAAGATTATACCAGGACAAAACCTCTGACAAAACCTCAGACCAAATCTCAGACCAAATCTTGGACGAATGCCAAGACTATACCAGGACTAAACCAAGAAAACTACAGTAGGCCTAGGACTAAAAAAGTTCTGAACCTGGACTGAAAGAGAAGAACTTGCAGTAACTAAGGGTTCCCACTTGTCCTTGTTTTGTTCTTATTTGTGCCCATTTTACTCCTGATGCAGACCTGGTTTAATCCTGTTTTAGTCCTTCTTTAGTCCAGGTTCATTTTCAGTTTTAGCCCTGGTTTAGTCCCATTTTTGATGTTGTTAAATGTCCAAGTTTGAATGCAGTATAATAGTCTGAATCAGGACAAAACCAGGACTAAACCAAGACTAAATTACACTTGGACTGAACCAGGACCAAACTTCAGTGCATTAAGCTTGGATATAAGCTTAAATGTTGATACTTTTGCATATTTTACACATTTATTGTCTTCCCAATACCCTAATGACACCAGTTTAGTGAAAAAAACGTCTGAGATTAGATTTTGAATCCTTTACAGACAAAGACCGTTTAACGCAGCAGTCACACCTTCGCCTCATGACTCTCCCAAAGTTATTTCTGTCTTCTCTAAGTGAAAAATTCAATAGAAGCAGAGCAGTGCGATAAAGGTCAACATTACCACAGATTGTACCACAGTTAGAAGCTTGTAATGTAGTTTAGAGCAAAAATACATCTACAAATAACGCCAGTCTGTGAGCATTTGGGTGGTTTGCAAATTGATTTGAAAGACACAGCGAGCAACAAGGCAAAACATCATACCAGATTTTCTTCACTTTGTTTGATGTAGCATGGAGAGGATAAAAATATAAAGTTAAATTCACCTTGTAAACATATCGTCTTTATCTTTTGGCTGTGGTCGGAGTGTAACTGGCAGGTGGCTGTCATGTGACATTTGGAGCTGGTCACACGTCCAGGCTGATTAGAAAAGAGCAGTAAAAATAGCCGTCGGGTTTGTGAATGACTAAATGATTTCGTCATAGTTTTCATCATATATCGTCATATTATGGCTGACTAAAAGAAACAAAAAAATGAATTAATAAAAAGTAATCACAGAAAATATGAGTAAAATTACATACATTTACATCGACTAAAACTATGACTTTAAGTAGATATTTTTGTCGACTAAAAGTATTTTGCCAAACTATAAAAACTGCACACAAAGAATGAAAAATACAATCCCAGAGCTGTAAACAAACTCTACATCCAAAGAACTCATCTGAACATGTCCCATGATGCAATGATACATTCTATTGTATTAAACTAATACAATCGACTAAAACTATCATGGATTTAGTCGACTAAATTGGCATAACATTTTCATCGACTCGAAATCGATACGATACTAATATAAATACTTGATTTCAATACCACATGGATAATTAGAAATGTTTCTTTTTGTAGGCCAAGGGTTTAGACCAGGGGGGGCCAAACTTTTTCCATCGAGGGCCGCATATTGAAATATAGACCAAGCGGAGGGCCACAAATCAATCGTGAAACGTTCAAAAAAGCTGCATTTATCAGATGTTTTAATTACCACCACATCTATATTCAGTCTCAGTGTCTTAATATCGGGTCTGTATTGCACCTAAATGTTCGTTTTTTAGGTTAGAATTGTAGAAATTCTGTGAAAAGTACTTCTCAGGACAGTGTGGGCCAATTCACCAGGACGCTTAAGGGCCAAGAAAAATTGGTCTGAGGGCCGCATTTGGCCCCCGGGCCTTAGTTTGGACATGCCTGGTTTAGACAATAGACTGACATTTTCAACACTAAATAACACTCCTTTTGAGTATTAAACGTTGTGGTCCTGTACTAGTTCTGATAAAGCTCAAGCTCATTCTAAAACTGTTCATGAAAGGTCCAATTTTGTCCTGCTTATGTCTTTTTTTATCGATACTTGCTCAAATGAGACTCTAATTTCAATACTAGTTTTAATATCTCACTTTCGATACTTTTGACAAGCCTATTTCGAAGTGTTGACAGACGCTGAGCAGGTAGGAGTTAAAGCGGAGAGGTCGATGGCTCGTATTGACCAGATGAATCTAAAAATACCAGCATGACTTTCACACTTGTCCTTGGTCACATGCTCTCCATATTCATACCTTTTACATGTGCATAAATAATGTGTCAAATGGCATCCGTGAAAGTGTGTCAGCAGCAGCAGCAGCAGCCTCTCCGTGACCTGCTCCATCTGCTGTGGTGTGTGGGACTGGAAATTGTACGGTTTTCTGTTTGACAACGGTCGAGCTTGATGTTGAATACTTGGACTCAGGCCTGTATGATAGATTGGATCACTTATTTTGGGCCTCAGTATTTATCGTGCCTACATTTTCTTTGCAATAGTTGTTCTTTTTCTGTAATACAACACTATTTGAGCTGTAGAGAGTGGAATAAGTAATGTTTATGACGCTTTATAGATGCCAACAATGTATTAAAAGGACAAATATTATGCATTATATATATTGTTATTGTCCTTTGTCTTTTGAACTAAAAAGAAAATATTTTTTACAAAGAACAATGTAACCTTGCGAGGTAACCTTTACTGGCTGCAGAGACAATTACACATGTGCATATACACAATGGTTTGATATGCTGTTGGTATGCTAAGATATCATGCAGTGTTTAGATGGCAGAAATGCTCAGAGTGAATCTGGCAACGATTTAAGGACTTAAAACAGATGAAGATTCTTGAATAAGTGACATCTAAAATGAGGACAAAACTTCATTGATTGAGGGAGTTCAGCAGGGAATGTTTTTGACAGTTGAAGGGGACAGGATTTCTAACCAGCATTCCTCAAACTTGCGTGAATGAAGCTAAATGCAGCTCCAGATATGTTTTTTGATGACAAGACATAGTAAGAACATTGTTAAAAGCCCAAAAAAGTCACTATAGCATAATATGTGTCCTTTAAGTGTTTGATTCTCTATTTATTTGTCTTAATTGATGTTTTTTAACTCTATTGTACCTTTTGGAAATAGTTTACTGGTATACTCCTGCTTTAAGGTTATTGTGTCAGTGGCATAAAGTAGTAGTAGTAAAAATTGGGGCTTGTAATCAGGATTACAGTTTTGCTTATATGGACAACAAATAAATGTTGAAATATTGTGACTAAAGGCTATTGTTGATGACATTTTAATTGTTTTATGACATTTAGATTTACTAATGTTGCCGTTTTTGTTATTATAAGGTTATTTTGTATGCGTTTTAAAGTCTGTATAGTCCAGATAACAATAAAAATAGGATAATGATAATTTTTTATTGTTGAATGTCATGATTAGTCATTGTAGCTCAATCTATATTTAAGACTGAAAAACAACAAATTAGGAAGAAACGCTAGGATTTGACAGAAAGCAAAGTTTCCTTGTATAGAAAAAAAACGTGCCTTGTATTTCTTTATTTATTGGACAGTATTATTCTTTGATATTTGTGGTGCTGCTGAGACAGTTTGACTTTCTCTGATGCTGGTTGTTGCCAGGATACTCCCCCTTTCCCATCGATTTTCCTTCTTACTCGCCTCAGCTGTCCAGCCTCATCCATAAATCATAAACACGGTTGCCCAGTTGAAGTCTGCGCCTCCTCCCTGTCTCTCTCGTCTTGTCCAGTGTCTCCTCTCGTCTTTTGGGGGTGTGTACTGTCCTTGGCCCCGCCCTCTCCAGGAGCACAGTCAGATTAAATGATGGGATTAAAAACAGCAGAGGAGGCAGAGTGAGGGAACGTAGTGTTGGGGTGAAGAAAGAGGATTAATGAAAGAGGCGTGGCAGACGGGAATCCCAAAGACTGAGCCCCAAACGCACACAACACACACACAATGCACACACAACACACACACAACGCACACAGGCTTTGTGAGGACATTAACACACTGACTTACATTTATTTCCTGCAGACTGATCCAAACCTTAATTGTAATTACTGCTAAAGGTGGGAGGTATATTGAAAAATTGATAATGAGTGGATTATGTTGACCACAATTAAAGTCTCAATATTGCTATTGTGATACTTCAAAAAATATTGAGACAGAAATGTGTTCAAAAATGTCTTGTTAGTTAAGGTTCAACTGTGACAAATGTGAAATGTCATCACAAATATGCAGAAATATCACCTTATACCCATTTTTGAAAGTTACAACATCACGTTTCATGTCATTTATTACATACATAGTATTATATTATTACAATTATACATATTACATATACAAACATTCACGTCTAAATTCGATATATTGCTCTCCTCTAATACAAGGGTTCTTAACATGTTTAACATATTAATTGCATTACTTTTGGGGCCCTCAATGTGGTTAAGAATCAGTGCTTTAAAGGGTAAAATTGCAACATATTGAGTATATTATCTTATTTGTCTATAATTAAACCTATTAAAATGACAGAAGAAAGAGAAAGAGACAGAAACATCTAGTGTCATCTCTCAGACAGTGTTATAAACTAAAGTTATAAACCCCCAAAACATTAGTCTGTTATTTATACAGAATTTGTACATGCATCACCATAGCAACCTGTAGACAACAAACAGGACGGCACAGTTAATCAAAGTCTAACCAAAAGCACAATCTTATGGATGCAATTAGCAAATCGCAAAGACTACAAGTACAATAATGTCCTCCAAAAACAACAAAATATCCTGTTACATTCTGAATATAAACTGCTAGATTTGTACAAATGTTCTGAAATACATAATTAGTTTGCCAAGTCATAGACCTATTTTAGTCTTTTTGTCAATTCTCCTGGACGGGTTTAAAATGTGACGTATGAACAGAATCCTATTATTAAAATATAGATCACAAATCTAACTGTAACTTGGCAAATAAATCACAATTCAATGTTTTTTCTCAAATCGTGCAGCCCTTGTTACAAACATCCAGTTCTGGCGGCCATGTTCTGACTGTAAAACGTCATGATCAGGTAACAATGAATCAACAATGACTCAACACAGCAACCAAACTAAACTGGAAATGGGTTTATTTGCTTTTTCACTGGCTGTTTTGCCAACTAGGTCAACTCTTTCTAGTACAACATAGTAAGCACTTGATTTCAGTCACAAACATAAAGAAATTATGCTGTTAGTCTGTGTGCAGCTGCTCTGGTTTTACTGGTGATGATGCAGCACAAGCAGAAAGCCCTGAGAACATTCCTGACATTACAGACTCTGAAGGAGCAGGAAGTGCACAGTTTGGGTTTTACGGCTCTTAAAGAGACAGCGACACGTCTGGACCACGGAAAGCACTAATGAATGTATTCAAAAGACTCTTAGAATGCTTTATAATTAACAGTAAGTTAATTATAAAGCATCAGTAAGTTTTAACTAAGTCGTTATGATTGGTGCTTAAATGTGTGCATGACATTTTGATCTGCTGTTTACAGTCTCTAGCTTTAGAACTATATTTATACTTTTATTTAAAATGTGCTTTCGATCAATTTCTTTTAACTGAAATATTAAATTAGACCATTTTGGATTTACTTCAGACTTGTCAGAATTGTATTTATTGCGGAAATTTGTTAGAAATTGGAATATTAGTTTAGTTTAAACTGTTGATTTGGATACACCTGTCATAGATGCAACAAAACAGCCATTAAATTCAAATTTATTGTGAAATTTGGTCTTTTAGGTGTCAACTGAATCAAGAAAAGGCAGATATTAACCATGAGTCTTGTTTAATTTACTGATAACGCTTTATTTTACATATTTTTGTCTTATAAATCGGACTACAGCTGTTAATGCTGTAGTTATTTTATGATTTTACATTTGTCAGTCGTTATAATCAGACATTTTCACAGCCCTAGTCCGCAGTGGTGTCGGATGTAATGTCTCCTCCAGCCTCAGTCTCCCACATCTGGCCCAGACTCTTGACTTTGACCCACTTTCCTCCTGAAACCTGATCTTTGTCATAACGGCGATGTAACCGAGGGAGAAGCTGCTGCTGACTGCGCTCTTCACCGTCTGACAGCAGCGCGCCGAGAATCAGAGAATACCAGCTGAATTTACACACAAATGAGTTTGAAGCATGAGAGAAAGACGGACGGAGATGAGATCGGAGCGAAGGATGAGGAGAGAAAGTTAAGAACGATAAGAAGAAAAAGAGCGAGAAAGAAAGATAGACTCACTGTAGAGAATATGATTGATGCTGCATCTGGATTTAGTTTTGCTGCTTTATCACCACAAATAGAGTATGTGCCTAGTATCTCTGTTTTGTTTATCATTTTCAGGCGAGACACTGCAGGGGAACGTACATTTAGAGATCTGAATTACTCACAGATTGCTGCTGATGTGGTACAATATACGTTTTTGCTTCATTAAACATTATGACAGCTGCATTTTTTATGTTTTTTCACTGCAAATGTCCACTTACACTTTGTTTAATCATAACATGACATACAATATTTGTTTAATGTGGTTAATATCCATCTAAATAAGATTTTAACTCTAAAAACAGAACATAAGAACATGAAATAGAACACAACCAGTGAGGGAGAATAATGCAAAAAAGACAAGTAAAGAAAATTAAAACGTTTTGTCCAATGTAAACCTCCCATTTGGTCCAAAGTCTGTCAAATTGATCCATTTTCAAATTAAGTTCAAATAGATATTTTTTAGAATGCTTTTAATGTAACAAAATCTTGTTCTAGGGGTGTCAAAAGTGTTAAATTAGATACTAAAACTAGTATTGAAACTTGAAAACCCATTTGAGCAAGCACTGATACAAAAATAAATCTAAACATTTCCTGAACAGTTTTAGAATGTCTTATTATTTTGTCTTTGGTCTAAAAAAGAGCTTTTCTGTCTGTGGTATCAACGTTGGCATTGAGTATCCAAATTGAGTGTGAAACTTTCGTATTTGTGACAGCACTATTTTGTACTAAATGCTTTTTAGAAAGACATTCTCCCTGTGTGTTTTCTAGTGTCGGACAACTTGCAAAGTGCTAAAAGACATGATGTAACAAGTCACAGCTTGATGAAAACTTAATGAGTTTAATGCATTTTAAAAGCGTTCACAATCCAGAGACAATCCTTTGGCTCAGTTGTGCTTACAATTTGAGTCACTTGTTTTTCTTGGAAGCATTTTCCACATCATGTAAAACTGTCTGTGTTGTGACAAGACCAAAACAACAAAAATCACTAATGACTCACAGTGCATACAACAGGTTTGACACACATTTACTAAAACGTAGTGAACATGTTTATATTTAAGATTTTATGAAACATTTTCCCTATTTGTCCCCAGTTTGACACTTTTTTTTTGTGTTACTTCCTGGTTTAACATGAGCAGTCGATGTGACAGAGGTAGTTCCACAACTGTTACCTAGCAACCAGACTGTAAACAACTGCCAAAAACCAAATAAATTACACAATAGTCAAAAATGACAAATAATAATACCTGATATCACCTTTAGTTTGTGAAATGGTTGTTTAAATTGTCAGAAAAATGTAGCAGCTGTAAATTGTCGCTTTCTTTTTGGACAGACTGTCGCTTTTTGATGACATCACAGTGGGAACTCGGCTCTACCTTTTGTAATCTTCAGCTTTTATTTTGCAAATTTTCTTCCCAAACTGCATCTTAACTGATGTAAACTATGAGACATATTTACCAAAGTTTCTATCCCTTCCAATTAAGTCATAATTAGAAAAAAAAAATATTTGCGCCAAAATGTCTTTTAACAAAAGATGAACATGTGAATGAATGAATTTAGCAAAGTTGTAGTTATTTACGGTTGTCGTTTCCTTCAAACAATAATAACAATAATAATAACAATAATAATAATAATAATAATAATAATAATAATAATAATAATAATAATAATAATAATAATAATAATAATAATAATAATAATAAAGTGAAAGATCTTTGTTTTGTGATACATTAGTTTGGAATTTGCATCATAAATTCTGGCAGAACAGACTTAGAGTTAAACTGAGGACTTTTCCATCTGGAGGTTGTGTCCCAAAGCTCAGATATTTTTAAATAAAGTTGTGAATATTGAATGAGTGGCAGTGAGCACAGCTTGTCCTCTTTTTGTGGAGTAAAAGCAGGTCATCGGTGATTCAGGCGGCGTGTCGAGGCGAGTCGCACAAATGTACCTCGTGTAAAACTAATGGAAACGTCGTGTACAAATAACAGGGCTCTGTGTGACTCTGAATTCATGCCTTTGGATTGTTTTCAATTTAAGGAAGAGAAATGTGATTACAAATGACATTTTTTATTTTTATTGTGTCACCTTTTGTTTATTTGTTTTATATAATCTTCTATATTTTATTAATAACAGCAGAGTTGAGGGGATTTGCTCAATAAGTGATGGAATGATAGATTTGGAAAGAAATGAGTTAAGTGTAAGCTGTTTTTTCCACCCTTTACAATACAACTTTATTTGTACATTTTATGAACAAGATCTAAGTTCTAAGCACTAAAGTAAAAATTACAGTACAATTCCAACAAATAGAAGCAATACAATCAATCAGAGCAACAGTATAATGTAATTAAAAAAACCCAGAAATATTCATTATCGAACAGCCTTATCTGTTTTTTACAAATAAACCCATCAAATACTCTTCTCTAAGATTAGTAGATCCTTCTAAATGTAAAAGCTTATGTTGAATGTCGCAATAACAATGATTTTTGTCAGTTCAGTTCAAGCACAAACTCACAATTATCCTCTCTTCCTTCAGCGTTCAGGGCTTCTATCTCAAACTACTTTATCACCACATGAAGGTTGAATTGTGTTTCAAATAGTCTTAAATTTTCATTGTTTTACTTGTAAGTTATAAATGTCAAAATGTGTCCTTTGTGTTCTTTCAAAGCCGCTGAAAACTTGTCCGAAGGATAAGAGCGCTACAATATTTGATCGATATGAAACAAACAAAATGCCATTTGAGAACCTCTTCATTGAGCATGTTTACAACAAAATCGTTTTTGTTTATAAAAAGTCTTAGTTTTATGTCATTTTGGTGTAATTCCTGCTTAGTCCAAGTCATAAAACCTCTTCTCGCTGCACATGACATGCTTTATAGCCTGTTTATAGTTCAGAAAACCATTATTTGATTTTTAAATGATTACCAATCGTTTCAATAATCAAATTGTTGTGATTAATCTGTTAAAAAGTTTCTTCCCTATAGTCAGGATTACCGTACTGGATTATTTGATTGTTTATGCTTATTATGAAAACTGCATGACTCAGCCTCTTCTTCTCTGCTCTGACAGATTGCTCTTGGCTTCTGCACAAAACATTCCTGGAGAATTAAAATACATTTGTGTCCTCCGTCTGCTCCACTTTTGCTTCCAGACTGTGAATATTTTACATTTTTTCATGCACTTCAAAGAAAATCCAATACTTAAGGAGAAACATTCTTGGTTGGAAGTTGTTTTGTTGATCTGAGCCACTTTGTTTGTTTTGAAGGACTCTTAATATGCAGTTTGGGTCTTCTGCCCTGTGTCTCTGGAGGAAACTTCTCATTAGGATCGGGTGTCGCCTCATCACAGACCACGCACGACCTTTGACCCCAGTCTGGTTATCTGAAACGAGCCACAAATCTGATTAAAACCTGTTAATGTGACGGGAAGGCTCTGAGGCTCCCTTTACACCACAGACATCGTTTAGGGTCATTACTGCTGAAACTGTGTCTAATTGTGTCAAAAAGATGACAAAAATATTCAGTTTTTCCCCATTGATATATATTTATAAGATTTTTTTTGCTTCTAAATAAAAATGTAAAATTAAACTGCAGAAATTGCCCCATCCAACAGTTTGACCCTGTACATTTTTGTGATTCAAATATTCCTTTTTAATATTTGGCACAGACTTATTAAACCCAGTCATAAAAGTACTTTCTTTATGCATGGATAAAACATTTATTGCTCCTGTTTTCTTGAAGAAATGGCACATATTGCTATAATCGTTAAATAAATGAGAGATGGAACCAGATTTTTACTTTATATATTTATCATGTGTAGATTTATGTACATTTTTTTGCACAAGTTCGGATTTTTGTTGTAGTTTTCTCTCCATTACACCACAGAAACTTTACAAACATGCACTTGATAAGTTTTTGATAGAATGGCAGAAGGATTTGTTGTTATCAGTCTGATTTAATTTAAGTTTTAAGTAAAAAAAAAAAATAAAAGGCAATTTTCAGATTTAGGTTACTCAAAATCTAAATTATAACTCCATAATGTTATCTGTACATTTTTATAACTAATATGTGTACAATTTAAACTTGGTTCTGTCAATTTTTCAGTTTTAAATGTCCCAAATATGAGTAATTTTGGCCATTGTTACAGATAAAATGCCTCATTTACACATGAAAACATTACATGATAAAAACACTGATGTGATACATTTTTTCTTACATTTATCTGATTAAACTACAGGAGAAGTTTCAAATTGATATCTTTAAATTTAGGATTTTTTTCCTCTTCACCTGCAGCGCCTCACATTAATAACTGTGCTGTTTTTTGTGGTAAAACCTGTTTTCTTTGCAAATGTCTTACGTTCTAGTCCATTCATTCTTAAGATAATACTTAACGGTGATCTACATAATCTACAATTGTTTCTGTAGTCAATTAGTCAAGATTATTCTGATCAATTGTTGCAGCTCCATTCATCCCTTTTCTGCAACACGACTGAATCAGAACCATCTAAACGTGTCATGCCTGGCTGTGTTTCTTGTCGACTCATAAACTCTCCTGTCCTCTGCTTCACCCCTGTCCCCGTTTCCTCTGCGTGTGATAATAATGATGTAACTGAGTTTGATCTCGTCTTCAAAGCTCCCCGTCTCTGTGTCAGGGCTCCTCCACAGGGATCAGGAAATATTTATGGAAAAAGAAGAATCAACTCCTTATTACACAATGAAAAGCACAGCCGCAAACATAAAAGGGAATGTGAAGCGAGTTTTTTTGTTCCTTTTTATTGTGGGATACACTTAAATTTTCTTCTTATAAATGGGCTGTAGACTGTTAACTCTATTTTTAGTACTGCATTTAACAATTATGTGGATTACTTTTACTTGTTTTGATTGTAAAAACCTACTTTTATGTGAGATTTGTACACTATTTGACCTAGAGATGTCGCTTGAGGACGTCTTCATAGAGTGTATATACAACAAAATGTTTTTTTTTTGTTAAAAGTACTCATTTTAAACGGTTCTTGTGTCATTTTTGGGGTAATCACTGCTTTATCTGAGTCATAAAACCTCTTTTCTCAGCACACGATATCTTTTGGAGCCTGTGAATTGTTCAGAAAGTTCATTAAAGTAGTGATTGGTTAACTTGTTTCAGCCGTTATCTTTTTGCTCGTGCCAAAACACGAAAAGCGTTGATCCAGGAAGGACATCAAGCATAAAACCTTTGCCAAATCCATGTCACCACCGAGGCTGATGCTGATGCCAGAATGTAACACTGAAAGAAAGAAAAGAAAAGAAAACTGGTGCAACATTTGACCAAACTGAACCTAAAATGTCTCTTACTCAAAAGGACGTGAGCCAGTATAGTTTGTAATGAGAAATCCTTGATTTTCCAGTGCACCGGGGTAGTGTGCCCTAAAACATTTGGATTTACACATGGATTTTATTAAATCATTCAACATTTTGGAGTGTCTTGAACATATGGCTAGCTTTTGTTTTTTCTTTGGTAATTCCCGTTGTTGCTGGTAAACAGTGTGCAAATATTGAAGCCAGACGAGGGAGCACAGGCTGAAACCGTTTTAGGTTTAGATATTCATACGAAGCAGGTGCTCATAAAGTTATCGCTGTGATATTGTTTGAGTGTTAAATTGCTGAGCTTTAATGTTAAAAATGAGCTGAATAAAAATGCACTGCTTTTGTTGAACCATTTTTCAAATCTTGGCCTGAGGTTCCGTGTTTGTTCTACACGTCTTTTGTTTCCACTCGTGAAAGAAAATACACAAAGTGCTTTGTGCATTTCCCCTCTTTCAACATTGATATTTAGGCATTACAATAACAAGTTTTTTTTATTGTTGTTCACTGTTTTGTTTTTCTTTCCAGCCTTTGTACAAGTTTATTTCTGAAAATTTGACAGTTGAAATTTCTTTTTGCTCATACAGTTCCATAAAATAATATTTCATTTTACCCAATTAACATTGTTTGTTCTACATGCATATCTAACCAAATATTTTTTTTCTCCTTCTTTTTCCATGTCTCTGCTGCAATCCCTGCCATCTTTTTCCAACAAAAGGTAAATCCAATTTTCTTTCACTTAATGACTGTGCGAGTTTGGCTCTGGTTGAGGTTTGCCTGGTTTTATTTTCATTCAAACTGACATTAAAGCCATGTTTCCACTGGCCCTGGTCCCTCAGACTGGTTCACTTTGGAGCGTCTCGGTCCATTTCTGTTAATGGCGGCCTGTGTTTCTGTGCACAGGTCCAGGCTCACTGGGTCTGCTGCATGAGGAAACATAACTTATGTTTGTTTACCGAACCATACCATCTCCTTCCGTTTATCCGGGGCCGGGTCGTGGGGGCAGCAGGCTGAGCAGGGAGGCCCAGAATCCCCTCTCCACACACTTACTCCAGCTCCTCCGGAGAGATCCCGAGGGGTTCCCAGGCCACAGAGAGACATAGTCCCTCCAGGAGGCATGTCCCTCCTGGACGTCTCCCGACATGGAGGAGCAGCGGTCTAGTCTAAGCTCCTCCCGTGTGACTGAGCTCCTCTCTATCTCTAAGGGGGCGCCCAGCCGCCCGGCGGAGGAAGCTCATCTGGACCGCTTGTATCCGCAATCTTGTCCTTTCGGTCATTACCCAGAGCCCATGACCAGGTGAGGGTAGGAACGTAGATTGACCGATAAATCGAGAGCTTCGTCTTTCGACTCTTTCTTCACCACAACGGTCCGATACAGCGCCCGCGTCACTGCAGACGCTGCACCGATCTGTCAATCTCGTGATCTGTCCTTCCCTCACTCGTGAACAAGTCACAATAAACAAGTCTTACTGAATAAAATCATAATTGTTCCTGGATTCTACGTTTTCTTCATGCAGATGATCTCACTGATTCACAAAAAGAAGTTCAGTAATTTCACATTTGTGTCGCTGTGAGAGAGTAAACAAAACATAACTTTGGTTTATCTTCAGCTTTTTCTGCATTTATTTCACTTTTCTGCTCCTCTGAAAATGCTTTGGGTTTGGATAATGCATTATGCACTGGAAATATGAAATTTTGGGTCTTGGCGCAACAGATCATTTTGGGATTCTTCATCCCGCTCCTTTTTGAGCAAACAGAATTTTCTTTTAAGAAAAACTTGCACATAAGAATTCATTCAAGTATATATGACTCTTTTTTTTTTCTTGTTACATGATAGAAAATGTATCAAAATTGTCACCATTTTATAGTTTATAGTTTACAATTTGAATGTGTAATCTTGGTGGAGTGATTGTTCTGCTTTAGTGTTTGTGAAGTGCTCTGCTCTCGACCCTGTCATATCATATTCATAAAGACACATACAGACTGGTGTTATGGATGAGCTGTTTCTCCAGAGCCCTGCAGGAGGTCAAAGGTCAGGCCTCAGCTGTGGAGTCTAAGAGCGACGCCCATCGACATTAAAGGAAATGAGGTTGTGGTTCAAGGCTGTTCAGCTGCTGGTCCTGGTGCAGTTTGACTCACACTGTCCGTCAGTGATGAACTGCTCCCACCACAGGATGACAGACGCTTCCAGTGTGGTTTCTGTCATTCTCAGCAGTTAGTGCATATATTATGGAAATGTTATGTTTTCCCCTATTGACCCTTTGCACCTACGTCACACGATCACGTGGGTGCACCATAATGGACGGCAAGAGTATGCGAGCGCAGAATTACGGGGAGCGCAAAAGTAACAAACTCAGTGATTGCAATTATTTTTGTCACTTAAGCGATGGCTACTTCTAACTCATGTTCAGTTCAGTTGTCGGTGGAAGCAGGACATCTTTTACGCGCTCACAAAGCGCGGTATTTTGAGAAAGTGAAGATCGCTAGCTTAGAAACGGACCCTTACCTGTTTCCTCCTGCCATGCTCACCGATTTAATCAAAACGTCAATATCATTCATTTTCTACCGCTTATTCCCATTAGGGGTCGCGGGTGACTGGAGCCTATCCCAGTGACTTTTGGCCTTAGGCGGGGTACACCCTGGACAGTGGCCAACCGTGGGTTCTCTCCGGGTTCTCCGGGTTCTCCCACCGTCCAAAGACATGACTGTGTAGGTTAATTGACAACTCTAAATTGCCCCTAGTGAATGAATGTGAGAGTGAATGGTTGTCTGTCCTTGTCTCTGTCTCTCTGTGTCAATATCATCATAATCATAATATTTTATTCACAAATAGTAATTCTGTGGATGTAATATGTATCATCCATTTTGCAGGCTTGAGTCTATATACATACATGCATACATACAAGTTAATTTCTTGGCTGGATAACTAACGCCGTGCCCCGCATAACTTTGACTGTTTCACATATTCAGATATGTTTTCGTGTAAAATGTCATACACTTGTAACATTGGCATTGACTTAACTTGTAAAAAGTGCTCACTGCAAATCCGTGAGTACTTGGATGGCTTCCAGTTCTTTCGATTTATTGCTGCTACCCATCGCCGTCTTCTGTCTTCATCAACAGGTATACGATAATAGGCTACATTGGGCTTACGGCTTTGCCTGTTAGTGCAGCCAACCGCACAACAGAATATCACCATTTTAAGTGTAAAATTGATCAATGTTAGCTTACTAATAGTTAGGTTTACGGCAAATTTCGATCATTTTACCTCGCACAAACAGCGCTTCCGCCGTCCGTCATGGCAAAGTGGGCGTTCCGTGACGTCACATGCAAAGGGTCAATAGGACACATTTCTCAAATGTTAATATTATATTGAGGAGGTGGTGCATTGGCTAGTGTTTTTTCCTCACAGATAGAACTAGGCTTGAGTCCCAAGTGGCCTTTCTATGTGGAGTTTGCATGTTCTCCCCATGTCTGTTCCATGATTCTTCTACCACTAAAAACATGCACAAATTGCCTGAAAAAGAGATTGTTTTTCTCAGTGGGACTTTCCTGTGAACAATTTGGTCAATAAATGTCAGCGATACTAGTATATCAGAGATCAGTGCAAACCAATACTTTACTACTGCTACTTTGACATTGTAGATAGTTATTTTTACAGATGTTGTGATGGGTAACTGAAAGAGAGTTGGAATTGAACTTTAAATGTATTTTTTGTTGGATATATCTTGGTTTGTACTTTTAGTTTGACTTCAGAGCTGAATCATTCTTACT
The DNA here is from genome assembly GCA_019453435.1 of Rhinogobius similis. Taxonomy (NCBI): domain Eukaryota; kingdom Metazoa; phylum Chordata; class Actinopteri; order Gobiiformes; family Gobiidae; genus Rhinogobius; species Rhinogobius similis. The sequence continues at coordinate 9,071,533 of CM033635.1, read as the reverse complement.
GACTTGAGTACATTACAGAGTAAGCTTATCCTTCCGATGTATTTTCTCATCATTAGTGTCAGAAAAAGCCAAGCACTTCCCCAAAGACTCTGGTTTTAACAGAGTCGTCCTTTTGTGTGAGAAGTGCTGTGATTGTAAACCTCATCGATCTGCTCTGCTGCTCCGTTTGCTGCGTGTGGATGTGTTTGTGGTGCTGACAGCGGTGCTTCTGCTCCACCGGACCTCCTCCTCCTCCTCCTCCTCCTCCTCCTCCTCCTCCTCCTCCTCCTCCTCCTCCTCCTCCTCCTCCTCCTCCTCCTCCTCCTCGCTCTCCCGGTGCACGGCTCTGGGCTGTGGGTCTCTGCTCGCTCTGGAAACTGGTTCAGTGTGACATTACAGTACAGTAAACTAACCTCGGGCCACTGCAGCTTATTAAGGTCGTTCATATTCCGGCACACGCTCGTGGTCATGCACAATATCGCACACATTTACGGTTAACATGATCTTAGACATTGGTACAATGTGATGAACTAAATGTGAGGAAAGTGTGTTTGTGGAGCGCAATTTAGTTATTCAATATTCTTTACAAAACCGGAAAAGATGCAAAATCATAATCCAAACAAATAAAACTTAAACAATAAGTTATAAGCAGAGTAAATCCTTTCAGTCTTATGCACAACTAAATATAAGATTTGAAGTAAATGTCTCACATCACATCTTCAGAAAAACTGTTCCAGATTTGACCTTTGACCCGAAAACATTAGCTGTGAATTGTCCTTTCAAAACAGGATGCTTTCTTTTCTAAAAGATTGCTAAAGGGTCCAAAACACATTTACTTTGAACACAACAATAGGGATGGAAAATATATTTTGTTATGCAACTGTTACAAGTTTCCCATCATGCTTTGTAAATAGAAAAGCTGTGCATTGGTTCAGTCTTGTTCACATTTAAGAGAAAACCAAAATACGAACTGCTAAACTACAATAATCACTTGCATTTCAGAAACATATGTTGTAAATATCTTACAGTAGCAGATTGATTGCAAACTATTTATTCCAGGCTTTCTGTGACTAAAAGAGAGCAACTTTGACTTAGGGCTGGACTACAATCATATTTTAATCAAGACCGAGTTGTTGCACGTGGAAGAGTTTAGACTTTGGCGAAAGAAATTTGACTTTTTTGCGTTAAATGGCACTGATTAAATGTCTGTATGAAATCTATACTGAAATCATGTTTTATCTTGTTTTTAAAAGAATAGTCAAATCGAAAATTGTGATTCATTTTGTTGCCATTACGCCCAGCCCTGTCTAACTGTAACTAATCCGAGGGTTTAGCGCAATTGAATATATGACAACTATTTCACCTTTTAGTCAGCTTAGTTTAGCCGCATTAAAGTTGACTTTCAGTTTGCACAAAGGTGCTGGCTGAGACGGAGGAGAGCAGAGTGGAGCTGTTTGTCCCGAGACACAAGTGAATGAAACGTTTGTCTATGACGCAGGTGGAACAAGACTGCTGCCGTAAACCTCTCCTCTCTGACCTTTCTGCTTCTGTTGTGAGCTCCAGACTCCACAAACTCACAATTCAAGGTTTAAATCCGCCGTCAGGGATGCCTTGATTACTGCACTTGATTACTGATTACTTTGGTCATGACAAATAGAAGCTACATTTCGAAACGTTCAGTCACTTTTTTATTAAAATGCTAATCAACATGCGGCTTTGCTCTTGGGGACTGAAACCTTAAAGTAACAGCCAAAACTTTGACACTTTAATTGACAGTTATTTATTTTGGTTTAGGAATTTATTAACCTCAGATCACCTCAAATCTAAGTGTGTCATCGTCATAGTCTGCACATTTACTTTAGCTTTGGTTATTTTCAGAAATATATGTTATATTAAGTCATGGTACAGAAGAGTTTGTCGATCAATCTTTAAAAACAAAAAAATTCTTGATCCAGTATTTGTACTTTAACAAACTGAGTCACAATTGCTGAATATAAAAAAACAAAAACAGTTCCTTATTTTGAACCGTGAGAAAAAACATGTTTCTGGAGGTTCTCATCTAAAAAAATGCCTTGTGAAAAGTGAAAAGACCAAGATCTTTCACATAACCTAAGGCACATTGTGTCTCTGAGTGCCAGATCTCAATCAGGTCTTAAACTGAACAAGGACTCAGGTCTAAAATGAGACACAGGAGCTGCACTAACCCAAAGGCGGACAAAAATGTAGATAAATTAAGCAAATAATAAAACTGTAGAGCAGATGACCCTTGGCACGAGCATTTACAGGGTATTAGTAAATGCACTATTCTAAAATAGTAGTAGCAGACAATTGTAGACATTTTTAAAATCTTTAAGATTGTTTTGGAGGATTGTAGTCATCAATATAATTAAAACTAGTAAATATAATAAATATTAATGGTCGAAACACGTTGCCGTGGCCATCTAAATAAAGGCCTTTTATTATACTTCCTCAGTGCAATTTTTACTTTATTTGGAGTGCCTGGATACTTGTATTGGATACTGTAAGTGTATTTTTAAGCCTTTTTCCTCATCTCCATGAGCACCCTCTACCGCCCTCACTAACTGGAACTCCTTGTTTGTTTGTTCAGTAAATATAATAGTAATAATTGACAATGTCCTACAGTTATAGTATGCAGACTTATTTTCCTGCCGCTCACTTGAGGGGCTGCTCAGAGTGTGAGACAAAATGTCAAAAAACAAGTCTATTTTTCAGCACAATGTACGGAGTATAAGGCATTTTCCTGAATAAATAAAAGCCAGGTACAGGTCCTTTTTTAAAAGACCAATTGAAAGCAAAAAGAAAAGTAATAAAATGCTCTTAAAAATTCACAATTCAATGATGCAACCTCTTGATCCTGTTCCAAAACAACCATTTCTTTCACATCGGCTGCTTTTTTATTTTTTGCCAAAATTCTAAATATTTTTTTGAACTCTGGCATTACATCAAATCAAATGAAAATCATCTTTATTAAACCTTTGAGTCCCTCCTTTTGCCTCTCAGTCAAACTCTGAATAAGTTGTTTGTCTCTTTGAAATCTGCGTCTGAATTCCTGCTGGCACTAAAGCCCTGCTCTAAACCTGTTCAGTATTCAGTTATATAACACACTTAAACGCTGGGAAAAAGACTCCTGGATCTTAACATTTTGTGCACAGATTAAACCAACGTCCAGCAAATGTCACCGGATTCACGTAACGTTTCATTGGAGTGTAGTTAAGCAGGTAAATGTTTTTGTTTTGCCCCAAAGAGGAGCTCGAGAGCAGGAACTCAGCCAGGAATCTAGAGGTTATTTGAGATGGAATGCCTGTATGAGAAACCCGCCCACAGAAAAGGGCACGACTGAATTCAAGTTTATAGAAGAAGAAAAGGGAAATGTAAAAAATGAGGAGGCCGGGGATGTAAACATATACAGTTTTAGAGTTAAGATTAAGAATAAACAACATGATTTAATTCACGATTACTGACATTTTGACCAAACAACTGTGAAATCTTAAATTTTCTTTCATTCCCATCTGTCTTAACACGTTACTATTCCTAAAGTTTGTGACCTGTTGTACAAAATTAAGTTAATTTGACAAAAAATGCCAGATTAAACAGGTTTTTTTTACATTAAGGTAATTTTTTTGGACTTAAGTTTGAATTAAATAGACTTCATTTTGCTTCTAAAAATGTCACAATTTATTATTTTTTAGTTTTTACGGTTATATTGTGACCTGAATAAGAAAAATAACACGTTAGAAGTTGTTTTCCACTTATTATTATTATTATTATTATTATTATTATTATTATTATTATTATTATTATTTGAGTCTTTTGTATTCAAGTAATTCTTTTATAAAAACATTTTGAAGTATTTTTTGATAGTGGTCGTATTTTTGCCTCAATATATTTATTTTCTTATTCTCAAATGAGTCTGTTTGTTCCTAGAGGTTTTTTGTCTGTTTATTTTCTTCTTCTTCTGTTCTAAATCCAGAATACAGGAAGGACACCGTGAGACGGCCATAAGTTTAACAAAAGTTTATTTCTGTACATCCGGCGCGGCTGCTTCTGTTCTTAGTCTTTTAGTCCTGCTTTAGTTCTGCTTTATTCTGTCTTTGAATTATCCATGACTGCTTTGAACACTTACAATTATAAAAAGTTCTGTTCAGTCCTGGTTTAGACTGAGTTTTGATATAATCCTGGTTTGGTTTTAGTCTTGGTTTTGATTGAGCCTCCATGTATTGTCCCTATTTGCGTTTCTTTCCATCATCTTTTTTTTTAACCTATTTTTCATTTATTTCTTCTTTTTTTGTGCGATTTTATGCTTAAATCTGTCATTTTGAAAGTTTGTGAAAAGTTTGACAATGTTAAAACAATATGTTAAAATGTCAACTTAATTTAAATACTAATGAAAATACTTGATACTCGATATGAAGTCTGATACCGCAATATTACATTTTCAGCTCAAAGAAATAGTAGTTTCTTAAATATTATGTGGTCTTAAGTCGTCAGTGTTTAGTCCCTTTTATCCACAGTTTTGTCCAACTTTAACTTAGTTCTTGGTTAAACCTCTGTTGTACTGTTGTAATTCTAATTTAGACCTGTTTTAATCCTTGTTTAGGCTGAAATAGTCCTGTTTTTGACATGTTTTGCATCATTTTATACTCGGAAAGAACAATATATACTAGTAACTACTCATCTATTCTAAACTATTCAAGAAAGTTCCAATTCTGTCCTTTTTTATGATGTGTTTTCCCTATAGATATCTGCTCAAATAAGATTTAATTTCTTTAGTAGTTTCTAAATTTAAGTGTCTGAGTATTGATACTTTTGATAACCTTTGTATGCTTTATTCTCCCGCTCCTCACCCGTTTTACCCACGATAACTCAAGCTTTATCTTGTTTTAGTTTGTAAGTTTAGTTTGTTTTAGTTTGTCTCTCGTCCTCGTTCCTTGTGAAGTGCGTGGTTTGACTTTCACAGAGGAATGCGTCGGGCTTTTCTCACAGACTCCGATTGCTCCGGCGTCTGTCCGTAATGAAACTAAAGCCTCTGCTCTCTCCATATCACACAATTTCCTGTTCCCCGTGAACAAGGCCTCCTCAGCATCAATCCTCCAGCGCAGCACAATGAAAGGTTATGAAATATGACCATTTTTTTCACTGTTACAATTGAAATACCCCATAACTCACTGTTAGTTTACTGTGTTAAAGCCACAATATGATCCTTCTTCTTCAGCCTTTGTGGCAGTGGGTGGTTCTGTCTGTTTATCTTTCTTTTTTATTTATCTTTCCATCTTTCTGTCTTTTTATCTTTCTTAAAATTATCCTCAAAAGAAATACAACTTTAAACACATTTGCACACATTTTTGTTTTCATGTCAATTCATTAATGTTAATCAACTTATTTTGTAGCTAGGGCTGGGTGATACGGTGATAAAAATCGAATCGTGAGCTCCTCCCTTTAACGAGCTGCTATTTTTGTGAAATCGTCGTATCGTGATTCACTGTTTCTCTCTTTAATGCAGCTGTCTGTTCAAACACACTTGTTGTTTAGCCATGTTCTGAAACAAGCGACAAAAGCGCGACCAAAAACAACAAAAATGTGTTTGAAAGCGACAAAAACACACCTATACATACAACAAATTCGACTCAATACACCAAAACGTGACTGAAAGAGCACAAAGACACGACTAAAAGTGACAAAGACGCGTTTAAATATGACAAAAATATCCTGCTGTAATAATGAATGAGTTAACTGGACAAAGACAGAAACATTATTTAAACAAAATGTCAAAAATTATAAAATGAATAAATGATTATTCTTATTATAGGCAATGGAAAACTACAAAGTGAACATGAATTGTGATAAAATCGAAATCATGATCTGGCCCCAAGAAAATCGTGATAATCATTTTTTGCAATATCGCCCAGGCCTATTTGTAGCCTTTCAATTTGTTTTTATAGACATTAAGCTTCATAATTTTTTATTATATTGATTTTTTCAATCTATAAAACAACAACTGCACAACAGTTTTACACACATTGCTGGGACGTAGCTTTGGAAGTATTTAAATTTGAGTAGAAGAAATTTTGTCTATGTATTTGTCTCACTTTGACTAAGATAAAAGACGTCAAACTCATATAGGGTGTTTTATTTTTTTCTATGTTTTAATTTAACATGTGTCATTCACCTGTGATAATCATGTACAATATAATTTAACATACTATTAATACACTTTTACCTCACCATAGTCACTTACTGTATATAACATACACTTAAGCCACTTTAGTTACCATTTTACTGTAAATAAGAGTGTGCACTTTATACCTTATACTTTATATTGTGTTTTTATTACCATGTTTATTTATCCTATTTTTATTGCATGCGCCTATTTCTTTCATTCCTGTCCTAAACTGTGTGTTGCAACAGTGGAATTTCCCCATTGTGGGACAAATAAAGGATCTCTTATCTTATCTTATCTTATCTTAATTTATGATGTTTATTGTTTATTTCCGTGTTGTGTGTCAGTTTTCATTTGACACAACATTCAAATGGCCATCATATCATAAACCATCGTATTGTAAAACTGAAAGCTAAATGTTAGCCATGTCCTCTTTGACCCGGTGTGTCGTTGGCTGTTGCACTTGGGACTTTATCCAGCGCTGATTATACCCTTTATTGACATGATAGCTTGTTATACAGCCACAATTATCTGGATATTAAACCCTTCCTTTTGGATTTATAAGTGATGACTCCACTGCGTCGTGTGGGAGTGTCTCCAGCAGGTGTTTCGGGCCCGAATTCCCCTTGGTCCAGGAGCAGCGCCAACGGGACAACTGCAGCCCCCCTCCTGGGCCCCCCTCCTGGGACAGACTAGGCCGGAGCGCTGATGTGAGCGGCTGCAGTGACTGATGCTGAGTGTGGACAGTCGTGTGTCAGATGTCCACAGTTGTCCAGCAGCTGTGTCACTGAAGGGGATTTCCACTGCAGCCATTTGTGACACAAGAGCTTCACACACCACGATGTGCAGCGATCAGTTACGCCATAAAAGTCTGCCACTATTTGTCACATTTCAATATTTGCTTCATAATATTTTTTTCATCTAGATTTTTTTTGTTTTGTTTTTTGTAGGCAAGACAAATATCAGATATTGAATTGGCTACAACAAACATATCGACTCATCCCTAGTCCTTTTAGTTTAGGGCTATAGTCGACTAAAGCCCTGCCCTCTCGACCGATTCATCGACTAAAAGGGGGTGTGGCAAAAATATATGAAAACTATGAAATATCTCTAAATATCTGAACCAAACTGCACTCAAACGATCACAACTGCACAAGAATTCATGTGAAAAACAAACTATGTATACAAAAAGGTACTAGGAAACAGAGAATTGTTAGATATAACTGATGATTCACTCCAAATCAGCTGACTCATTCTAGATCTGCTCTTTTTTACAGTTTTTGCCATAAATCCTTTTAATCTAAATCAAATAATTTGTCGACTAATTAAAAGGTTGTTCAATTAAAACGCTGATTAATCGACTAAACGACTGCAGCCCTAGTATGCAGCATATCATAGGGATTGCTTGTACTTTTCGTTTTGATTTTTTTTCTTTAAAAAAAAAACAAAACAAAAAACTTTCTGTGTTTATTTTATGATCATAAACAATGTGTAGACTTTCAAACAATGCCATTTAACACAAAAAGGAGCTAAAATCCAAACTGTGCTCCGGTTCACGATGACCAAAAATGGCTATAGACTTGTCCACAAAAAACACAAAAAAACTAAAACTAGCATTTGATCGATGGATGCACAGGACTGAACCTTGATCTCATTTAAAATCCGAGTATTTACCCAGCTGTAGATGAAGATGTGAGGTATTTAAAATGTGTGTTCATGACTGAGAGCCAATTTGTTTGTCGTAAAAGCCAATACATTGAATTGTTGCTATTAATATTTTGAAAGTAGTTTTACTTTGTATCCAAAATACTTGGTAAAATATTTTAATCAATTTACTTTACACAGAATGTTATTTGGAAATGTAGATTTTTTTACCTCTTTTTAACACCGCTTACATAGATTCTTTGTGTTCATATTGTGCAGTATGTGAGGTCCAGGCTTCATTGTGATCTAAACATGCAGTGACATTGTTCCCGACTATAATAGAATCATATACTGTTCCCCCTCTGAAATGTTTATGAGCTCGTGCCCTGAAGTGGCTTTATCTTTATGACTATATAGTGTTTCCTGCCTTTAAAAGACCACAAAACACGACTGTTTTACACAATCAAACACAAACTAAACACTTTCCAGTCGGGGATTTACCAAAGTAACACGTACTTTTTCTTGAAATGCAAACTGTACTCGTTCCCGTCCGTAAAACACTGAGTCACACCCTGAAATGTGACAGCCGTCGTCAAAATGTGCAACATGCAAATACCTCCGGGACTCCCCCTCGCCCCTCGCCCCGGGACCTCCACCGCCCAAAACCACAAACAGCCGGGAACAACACACGCCACACATTCAGTGTTCTGTCTTGTATTCGTTGTATATTCAGTGTATCAGCTTCTGTTCTGGGGAAAACCTAACATTCTCCAGCGCCAGACTCAAGTTAAAGTGGACGGTGCTGCAGCGCATTCATTATTCATGAACCATGCAGTCGAGCAGAAAGAGATGTTTTGGCCGAGTTAAAAAAAAAACAAAAAAATGCATTACATATTTTTCTAAGATAGATTTTGTCTATCTTGCATGCTCAATATGTGTTTTTGTGTTGTCTAAAGTGTTGAAAGTCACACTAATCGATACCAAAACTAGTATTGAAACAAGATACTCAATTGAGGAAAAAAATAAAATAAAATCATATAAACAAAACAAGATTTGATCTTTCCCGAACAGTTTGAGTTAGAATTATATTCAGCCTTCTCAGAATTTGTATAAGACCACAGGGTTTAATTAATAATGAAAAAAAGTGTGTTGTCTAAAACCTTGACTTTAAAAATAGAACAATTTTTAATTATTTTTGGTCTCGAGAATCAAGTTTTGAAATAGAGTTTGAAATTGTATTATCGTGACAACAGTTTTAAGTCTCTTTGCTATTATGCACTAAATTTGTTTTATTTTGATGTCATGATGGAACAATCGTTCCATTATTTTTGACTTTTTGATCCGTCTGGAAGTCTCAGATTCTGCATTAATTTACTTTTTGATACTGAACAAAAATTCAAACATGATGCAAACTTACTCTATTCTTGATACCTATTTCGATACCACACTAATAATGATAAATGCTCTTTTTTAGTTCAATGTTTTAGTTCAATAGACTGACTGACTTTCTTTTTAAACATTGTATTCTTACCATTTTTTATTAAACTGCTTACGAAAAGACACATTTTCCATGTTTTTTTTAGTATACTTGCTCAAAAGAGTATATTGTTTTGATACTGGTTTTAATATCGATTAGTATCTGATTTTCAATACTTCTGACTCAACTGTAATGATTCAACTGAATACATTTTCATTTTTGCTTCAGCATTCTTGTTTTAAGTTTTGTTACAATTCTCAAGACAAGCATTTGACAATAACGATGTTGCTTACCATAACATCAGTGTTGTTTCTATGGCGACTGGTTGGTTTTACAGTAAATGATGCTGACTTTCTGCTGCTTGAACGACTCAGTGCACACATTGTCTCTACGCTCTCATTTCCACTGATGCTCTAGATAGCTCTCTCACTCTTTGTCATTCATTTATCTTATTTCAAATCTTAAAGTTATGGTCTTTCTTTTTTGCATCTCGTAAATTTGATGCTACATTAGGTTTTGAAAAGATGTTCTGCTGTAATTGTTCTAAAAAAGGACAAAAAAACATATGGTTACAGTTATAAAAGGGTTTGTTAACATGTTACATCACTTTATTTACAGAGCACATTTTTTAAACAAGATCGCTCCCAAAGTGCTGCATATAATTTAAGATAATAACAACAATAATGCTTTGTTTAGCAGATATACTAAAAATAATAAATACAACTCAAACCATAAATAATAAAATGCGTAAAGAACATTTGAACTAAATCAAAAAGAATAAATACATAATAAAAGATGTTGATTACAGAGGACCACACAACTCACACGGTGTTAAGTGTAAAATATTATTGGCTTAAAAAACAATATGTCACTATTTCTCAACATAAAAGAAATACCTACAGCTGTTAAAAACAAAACAAAACTCATATTTAACCATTTGTACTTTATACATCTTGAAACATATTTTTTCCTTTTATCACTGAAAACCATTTTGACTCATAAAAATACATGAATAACTGAAAAGATTTGCCTCCTGATATATATTTTCATGGCTAACCTCATATAACTGCACATAAACTCCCTTGACAGTCGTTTTATGCTGACCACATTCCTCAAAGCCATGAATGTTTTAATATTGAATAACACCCAGAGGCACAGCTTTATGTTCTGCACAGTCCATTAAAACACGTGCAGCACCCACCGCCGCCATCACCAAACATATGAATGTGGAGCAGTCTGACACTTTGAACTGAAATGGTCACTCCAGTTTATCATCTTTGTTTGTACTTTACGGTGTTTGGTCATGTTCGAAGTTCCCTAAAGCGTTATGTAAATAGATGCAAATGTAAGCCTTATTCAAATGGTGTAAAAATAGACTTTCTCTTTTGAAGTTATGGACATCATAAGGAGAAGAAAACGTGTTGTGAGGTCATTTTTTTCATTTGTTTTGTATTTATTGTGGAACTAAGTTTCATTTTTAACTTATTAAATGTCTTGTAAGTCTGTGTGGTGGTTGTAAATATATTCTCGGCGTTTGAAGCCCTCACCGTCGCCCCCTGCTGTTTCTGTGCGGAAAACCAGCTGCAACTTTCCTGACGCCGACACAAAGACAACTCTCCTCACAAAAACCCTCTTGTTTTTTATTTTTATATTGGGCAACGCAGGTTTCTATATGTGATTGTACTTCCTTATTTCAATAAAAAGGAAGGGGGAAAAGAAAATTATCTCTTAACTGGCAGTACATTTTCACAAGAGACCTGCAGGGGGAGCTCTGTCGCTAAAGTTTCGTAGTTCTATTTAAACCTTATTTCACCTGAAAAGTCTGATTGGGATCTCTTTTTTCAAGGGAGTCCTGGCCAAGACGGCAGCACAGATGGGCCATAACATCAGTGCACATAGACAATCACATAAAAATGTTCCCTAGAAACAGTTACAAACCATAGAGCTCATTTCCAAACCTTTCAGCATAGATTTAAACTTTTAATTTCCAGACCCTCTGTAAATGATTCCATGTTGAGGGAACAGAATATTGAAATACTTTACCAGCTTCTCTGCGAACACTTGGTGCAGACCGTGAGCTGTGAGATCGTAGAGAATGTTGTAATATTATTAGAAATAGCTTTAGTGTCAAAGCTGGAGCACTTGATTTTCACAGCGCGAAACCGGAAGTAGGTTTTTAGATTCGTGTTACTCGTCCCTTGCTCTCAAACTATTTGTCACATCGTTAATATTCACATGCATTCGTTTTTGGGTTCGTGTGCAGTTTTAGAAGAGCTGTTTTCAGAGCTTTTTTCACAGCCAATCAGAGCGCTGGTTTCAGCTCTTACTTCCTGGTTGATGAGACATAGAATCCTGTATTATTGGATGTAGACAGTGCACAGAGGTCTCATTTGTGTCATAATGTGCTGCTTTTACAAGATACTCTTTGGTGGAAAACACAAAATTGACTCTTTCACAACAGAGAGAGTCGGGTACCCATCTTTAAGGTTTTTTAATACCTTTTGTGGTTCAGTAAAGTCTAATTTAGCACCTTTTCTCATATTTTTTTACCTACAGGGATTATTGGACAGGTAAGTAAGTGAATTATCTGAGCCGATTTCCTGTTGACGTTCTATTTGATTTTCTTTTTTCTCAATAAAAACTATTAAATGTATCTTTTATAACGTATTTTTAGCAATCTTGGCAAACCTTTCTCTGTTCCAAACACAAAAATAGGGTCATTTCTTCCCCCAAATTCTGAACTCTGCTCCAAACAAAACTCTTTTTCAGAATTGGCTCTCGATCCAGCCTGATCATTGGCAATTTGAATCTGAATTGATCTCGATTTGATTAAGATTTTATCACAGTTTGATTACCGGCTGTAATGGACCAAACGTAAAAGGCAGGGACAACAGGTGTAAAAAATCAAGTTAATTTAATTAAGTCAAAAAAAATATGAATTTAACAAAGGCTCCAAAAATAAGCAAAGCAATATAAACAACATTTGGGCCCAACTGAAGTCAACTAAACCATAACTATAACAGAACAAAGAAAAACCCAGACCAACAGAGAGCGCCTCAAACAAGGAGGGAAGTTTAAATACAAAAAGGACTAACCCAAAATGAACACACGGGGGAGACAGCACAACAAAGAGAAAACCAAAACTGCAAACTTTACCAAAGAAACAATAAGGCAAATTACAATAACTAAATAGAATTAAATAAGTGAATAACAAAACTCATTTTAAACCAAACTAAACTAGATAAACTAGATAATTTGAAAATAGTAAAACTGTGCGCTTCCTCCTCCCCCACTGCCATGGTCCATGTGGGCTCATCCAGCCTCTTTGTCTGGTCCTCTGATCTGGCAACTCCAAAGAAACAAGTGTAAGTAATAATTCAGACAAATATTAACTAATAAGTGTGCACCCAAATTAGAAAATATGTGTCTAAATAAAATATATTAAACTGTGCATAATGTGTAATATAAATGAAATGTAAAGTGATTAAAGAAATATACTAACACTGTGGAGTGGTGGCAGAGGGATCCACCACACACTCCCCCTCCTCTGAAGGCTCGCTGGCACAGCGGGACAGGTAGTCAGCCGTGACGTTCTGCTTGCCCGGGATGTGCTGCACTTCAAACTTGTAGGGTTGCATAGCCAGGTACCAGCGAGTGATTCGGCTGTTGGTGTCCTTCATCCTCTCCAGCCACTTTAGTGCTTTGTGGTCAGTTTCCAGCACAAACTGTCTTCCTAGGAGGTAGTAGCGGAGTGAATCCAGGGCCCACTTGATTGCCAGGCATTCCTTCTCAATGGTGGAATAGCGGGTTTCTCTAGGGAAGAGTTTCCGGCTGATGAATGCAATGGGATGACGGTCATGTGGGGGCCCCTGAAGCAGCACAGCACCAAGACCCCTTTCTGAAGCATCTGTCTGAAGGATGAACTCCTCCTGGAAGTCCGGGCAGTGGAGCACTGGGTCTCTGCTCAGAGCCTGCTGTATATCTTGATATGCCTCCCTGGATTCCTCAGACCACACTAGTTTGTTTGGGCCTCTGAGGCTGGTCATGTCTGTGAGCAGAGAAGCTCTTGCAGAGTAGTTAGGAATAAATCGGTGGTACCAACCTGACATTCCCAGGAAGGACCGTAGTTGAGTTCTTGTCTGTGGGAGGGGACAGGACGTGATGGCCTCCACTTTCTGGATTTGTGGCTTCACCAATCCTCCTCCGATGACAAACCCCAGATATTCAGTTTCCTTCTTGGCAATAGCACACTTTGCAGGATTCACTGTTAAACCTGCATTCTGAAGACACTCAAAGACAACTTTTAAATGTTGAAGATGCTCTTCCCAGCTGTTACTGTAAACAATGATATCATCCAGATATGCTGCTGCGAAGTGTGAGAGTCCATTGAGCACCTTATCCATTAATCGTTGAAATGTGGCAGGGGCACCATGAAGTCCAAATGGCATCACCCGGAACTGGTAAAGGCCCCATGGTGTCCTGAAGGCGGTTAGCTCTCTTGACCTGGAAGAGAGTGGAACCTGCCAATAGCCCTTTGAAAGGTCAATGGTGGTGAGATATTGTGCTTTTCCGAGTTTCTCAATCAGATCATCGATGCGAGGTGTAGGGTATGAGTCAAACTTTGATATTGAGTTGAGGTAGCGAAAGTCAATGCAAAACCTAATTGTGCTATCCTTTTTGGGGACAAGCACAATTGGATTGCACCACTCACTCTGGGACACCTCAATGATACCAAGAGATAGCATTAGTTCAATTTCTCTTTTCAGAGGTTCAAGGAGTCTCTCTGGGATGCGATAACTCATTCGTTTTACAGCTGCATCTTCTTTCAAGGCAATATCATGTGTGATTACCGTGGTATAGCCTGGGTTTTCCTGAAATACCTCTGCTGAACAGATACTCCTCACCTCAGACCTCTGTTTCTCTGTCAGATGATCTAAACTGGGTGCTAAAACAGAGGGGACAGGCAGATATTGCTCCTCCAGCTCCTCGTCCTCCGCACTCCTGATGTAAAATGAGGTTTGTTGGTCTTCTGGTCTTGAGACCCATTCTTTTAGTAGGTTTACATGGAGAACCCTTGTCGAGCGGCTTTGACCTGGGACAGAAATTCTGTAGGTTGTTGGTCCCAATTTCTGCATTACCTCATAGGGGCCCTGCCACTTGGCCAGTAGCTTGCTATCCTCCGATGGCAGCATTACCAGGACTTTCTGGCCAGGCACAAACCCCCGCTCTCTGGATGCAGTGTCATACCAGGTCTTTTGTTTGTGTTGGGAGGTCTTCATGTGCTCTTGGGCCAAGGCAGTCATCCTCTCCAACCTCTCTCGCATCTGGAGCACATAGGACACAACATTCACAGGTTCTTTGTTAGTTTTTCCCTCCCACAGTTCCTTTAGCACTGTCAGGGTCCCCTTACTTCATGACCAAACAGCAGTTCAAACGGGAAAACCCTGTGGAGGATTGGGGAACCTCTTCTATAGGCAAACAGAATGTAGGGAGCCATTGGTCCCAGTCTGAGCCAGTTTCATTAACGAACTTGCGTAGCATTTGTTTTAGCGTTTGATTAAACCTTTCAGTTAGTCCATCTGTTTGTGGATGATAAGGTGTTGTTCTCAGTCCTTTGATACCCAGGGGCTGGTACACATCCTTGAGCAGTTTTGACATGAAATTTGTTCCCTGGTCAGTGAGAATCTCCTGAGGGAAACCAACTCTTGAAAAGAACTGCACTAGACAAAAGGCTACAGTCTTTGCTTTAACAGAAACTTCTGGATACTTAGTCGCGTAGTCTGTCAGTACTAGCATGAAGCGGTTACCCGATTTGCTTTTTTCTACAGGTCCCACAATATCCATGCCTAGCCGCTGAAACGGTGTACTCACTATTGGCAGTGGTTGGAGGGGAGCCTTATTGGGGAGTCTAGATGATGTTTTCTGACACACTGGACAGCTCCTGCAAAACTGTTCCACATCTTTACGCATGCCAGGCCAGAAAAAACTGCGTTCTATGCGGGCAAAGGTTTTATGCTTCCCCAAGTGGCCGGCCCAGGGAATAGAATGGCCCAACTTTAAAACTGTTTCCCTGACTGATTTTGGCAGAACAAGCTGTTTTGTTGACCCTTGCTCTCTGTAAAGAATGTCATTTTGAAGGCAGAAATAGTTTTTCTTAAGTTTTGCATCTTCAAAGTACTTTGTTAGATTTAAATCCTGGTGCTGCAGCTGTATAATATTACCAGGGATTTTGAAATCTTGCCATAGCTCAGGCTCTGAAGTCTCAGGTGGCGTCACCACTGTCCCTTGGAACTTCTCCATCCTCCGCTGACGTCTGGATTTGCGCCCTTTTGTACTTTGCTCTGTGGGAAACTCAACATTATAGAAAGGCAGAGTGCTAAGGTCTGAGAGAATTTCGTCTGATTGCTTTGCCTGGGCTCGAGTGAGCGCTACACTGCACAGTTGAGGAGACTGCAGCAGGTCAATTAACACAGGTAAATCGCTGCCCAAAATGACTGGGAATGGCAGATTATCCACTACACCGACATTTAGCAGGTAAGTCTGTCCATTTGCCATGATATAGACATCAGCTGTAGGATATTTCTTCTCATCCCCGTGGACACAACAGATTGGAACGGTCTCACTGGTGCAGACAGACTGAGGTGAAATATACCTGCGATGGACCAGAGTCTGAGTACTCCCTGTGTCAATCAGTGCCTTAAGAGCATGGCCATTGAGCTCCACGGACGTCTCCTTTAATGCCTGCTTCACTGCTGCCTTGTGCAGTTCTTCCCTGGGCACAAAACACATCTGGGACAATTTAACAGGATTTTGCGGACACATCGGTTTGGTGTGTCCCTCTTGTCCACACAAATAGCAAATTGGCTTTCTATAAAATTTTGCAGGATGTGATGTAGCAGATTTTTCCCTTACAGGGGGCTTACCCACTCTTGAAAGCTGTTGGACTGGAGGTTGACGAGGAGGTTGATAGCGGTCATCCTTCCAGCTTGTGTTAGCCCAGGACTGGCCTTTCCTCCTAGCAGCCACAAACACATCAGCCAAACCAGCTGCCTCCTCTGCAGTCTTTGGGTCATGCTCCTTGATCCACACCTGCAGTTCTGGTGATAGCATCCTTAAATACTGCTCGAGAATAAGGATTTCATTAATTTGGTCAACTGTTTTATCTCTTGGTTGCACCCATTTACCATACAGCTCTTTCAATCTTATGTACAACTCTTTGGGGGTTTCTTCGGGCTCCACATGGAGAGAACGAAATCGTTGCCTATAGGTTTCAGTATTAATGTCATACTTTTGTAAAATTGCAAACTTGACATTATCATAGTTCATAGACAAATCAACATCCATGTGAACAAAGGCACTTCTAGCTTTGCCTGTTAATAATGGTATTAGGTGGAAAGCCCAATCAGTCTTTGGCCATCTACAGGCACTAGCAATTCTTTCAAAAGTAATGAGAAAGTGTTCAATATCATCATCTTCACTTAGTTTTTGTAGCTTGGGTGCATTAGAAAAGTGTGAAGGAGCATGGACATGGTCACCTTGACTGTCAGAAGGCTCAGGCTCCTGTAATGCTGTAGGCCTCAGTCTAGGTGTTTCAGCTCGAGCCTCCATCTTAAGCATGCTGAACTGTTGTTGAAGCTCCTTAAATCTTTGTTCTTGTTTAACAACTTCTTGGTCCCAGTAGGCATCTTTAGCTTTTTGTTGACCTATATGGAATCGCAGAAGCTCAGCTAATTGGGCTAATGTAGGCTCCCCGTGAACTCTCCACCAACAGCTCCATCCTCCTGATCACTGCCATTTAGCACTTCACTCCTTGCACCTGGTTCCCGGCTGACTGCTGGCCTTGTCCGTCCTCTTCCTCTTACTGGCATTTTTTTTTTTTTTTTTTCCAAAATCAGAGGTTGGTAGTGCAAATAGTCAAAATAAGAAAATACACCAGTGTCCTTTACTGAATGATCCCACCACTGCCACCAACTGTAATGGACCAAACGTAAAAGGCAGGGACAACAGGTGTAAAAAATCAAGTTAATTTAATTAAGTAAAAAAATATGAATTTAACAAAGGCTCCAAAAATAAGCAAAGCAATATAAACAACATTTGGGCCCAACTGAAGTCAACTAAACCATAACTATAACAGAACAAAGAAAAACCCAGACCAACAGAGAGCGCCTCAAACAAGGAGGGAAGTTTAAATACAAAAAGGACTAACCCAAAATGAACACACGGGGGAGACAGCACAACAAAGAGAAAACCAAAACTGCAAACTTTACCAAAGAAACAATAAGGCAAATTACAATAACTAAATAGAATTAAGTAAGTGAATAACAAAACTCATTTTAAACCAAACTAAACTAGATAAACTAGATAATTTGAAAATAGTAAAACTGTGCGCTTCCTCCTCCCCCACTGCCATGGTCCATGTGGGCTCATCCAGCCTCTTTGTCTGGTCCTCTGATCTGGCAACTCCAAAGAAACAAGTGTAAGTAATAATTCAGACAAATATTAACTAATAAGTGTGCACCCAAATTAGAAAATATGTGTCTAAATAAAATATATTAAACTGTGCATAATGTGTAATATAAATGAAATGTAAAGTGATTAAAGAAATATACTAACACTGTGGAGTGGTGGCAGAGGGATCCACCACACCGGCACAGCTCGACTTCTTGGCCATGATGCAGCACAAATGCACAACATCCAATCCTCTCACTGTACATTTATTCCTCGTGTTTCAAAGGCATTGCAGGCATGTATTAAATCTTCCGCACACCTTTTGTTGCATAAGACCCCGCAGCTGTCTCATTCACACATTCACAGCTGCTTGGACTTAAACATAGATGTAAAAGATGCCTCTGTCTGTGTCAAATGTAACCTGGAAATACTGTCTGTGGATCAGCGCTAATGCCAGCCTGGATTCTGTCAAAGTGTGAGACGCTATAATTACTGCACACACTTATAATGACGCAGTTCACAGGAGTCAAGTCATGCTCTCCATTTCACGTGTGCTAAAGGCTAAACTGGCTGAAAATGACAGAAATGTTAATGTATTTTTTAAAATAACTTTGTGAGAAACAATAGAGGTTATACGTTTTGTTTTGTTTTTTTAGAAGTGGGTGAAATAATTACAGCATAATCTCTCTTTTTTGTTTTTTGTTTGGTTCTTTTTGAGAATCCAATGTCCAATCCAATGAGTTATTTTGGCAATGCTACAGAGCTAAAACGTCTCTTTAAATGTATCAGTTGTTTTGACTATCAGACATATGTGAAAGGACTGTAAAATTACCCACAAGAGAGTCAAAAATATCACTCTAAAACAGGCCTATTCGACTCGGGGCCACATCAGGCTCTCTAAACAATCTTATCCGGCCCAGGACCCATCTACCAAATATTAAGAACATGTTTTTTTTTCTCTTGTTTACATGAATTCTGGGTTAGTACTAGGTTAGACCTAGTTTGGTCCTGCTTTATCTATTGTTCAATTCTGATTTAGATTTTGTTTGATTCTGGGTTAGTTAGTTACAGCAGTAGTTATTTTATCATTATTTTAACAGATCTAGATTTGTGAATGTTTTGTGGGACCTCAGATTGAGTTAAAAGGTAGTACGTCATACACTTATCCGGCCCAGAGCCCACAACTCTTTGAAAACCTGATCCTCGGTCAAATGAAGCTTCCCGGCCCACCCGCTTTTGCCTCCTTTTGCCACAGATACACATTTCATGCGTAATGGCACTTCCACTAAAATTATAATTACATAAAGTAAATGTTCAGTGTGCACATGCAACAAGTCAACAATGCACTCATTTTTATTTATAATCTGCTCATTTTGCAATCTTTTTGAGAATCTGATTTTAAACATTGTACTGTACCTTAAAATGTTGCTTGTCTTCAAAACAACATTGACAATATTATTCGTAACTTGATATATTGCCCACTTTTAAATGGAACTATTAGTAAAATTTAAGCCTTTAGCACATTCTTATTTTTGAGGAGTAAAACTTAACAAATTCGACATGCAGTTTGTAATTTATGGAGATGTTAGACGTGCTCATGTCTTATTTGTTTGTATTGAATAAATGGCTGTATCTCTTTATTGTTTTGTCTCGTCCCCTGGTGTCTGATCCGCTTCTGTCTTTACTCCTCGCCCACTCACCCGCTGCCACTGCTCACATCACAA
Organism: Rhinogobius similis; assembly: GCA_019453435.1. Taxonomy (NCBI): domain Eukaryota; kingdom Metazoa; phylum Chordata; class Actinopteri; order Gobiiformes; family Gobiidae; genus Rhinogobius; species Rhinogobius similis. The sequence goes on along the minus strand of CM033635.1, from coordinate 9,052,083 downwards.
ATTTAATATAAAGCCGCCTACATCGTGCCTCCTACATCTGTCGGTGTGTGGCTCTGCTCCCATTTTGACCAATTATAGCATTTTCTTACTATCATTATTGCTCTTCAAAACAGCTCATTTGATGACTAACTATAAATGTCCACACTTGAAATAGTAGCACCATCATTTCTTGCAGTAACGAGAAATGACAAGCCTTTATTTGATAAGGAAGAGATAAACACTGCAAGAGAAAGCAGATACTTTAACACCTATGACATTATCCAGTAAGATTCTCTGTACCTATTAAAATAAAATACACATCTTCTGGTCGGTATATTTTTATGACTGCAGAATGGCATATGGAGATAACTACCACATAAAATTCAAATCTTGTGACAGAAGGTAATTGACTTTGCAACATTCCTCCAATTTTCCCACAAGACCTGGTTAGTTTTACCTGCTCCAAAGTCCTTATCATCAATTCCTAAACCTAATCCTAATTCTAACTTTACCCTAATTGTGAAAAAATAATGATTTGCTTATTGAAACAAGACAAGCCAGTGAATATCAAGCTCTAAATGTTTAGCATTGAAACTTTCGTAAAGTAAATGCATTCATAAAAAGTAAATTTGTAGACAACGTTAAGGCTGTAATCGTTTAGTCATTAAATCGGTTGATGGTGGTTTAGTTGACGACTTTAGATTAGGACGATTTCTATGGGACAGCAGCAAAAAGGAGAAGACGTGGAGTAGTTAGCTGAAGCTTTTGAGAGAATCATGACTAAATAAATGCACTGTAGTACTTTTCTGTATAAATACTTTTGCAGTTGTGGTCTTTTGAGTGCAGTTAGGGTCAGATACATGGATATACTTAATGGTTTTGATAGATTTTGCCGCACTCTCTTTTAGCCGACTAATGAAGCAGTCGAAATGGCATGTTCTTAGTCAGCCAAGCCCTAGATAACATCAAATTGCTAATGATGGCAAAGGAACATGAGGTTCTGTGCTTTGGTGGTCCTGCAGTTTATGTGGACATGTCAAAGCGAGCAGAAGATCGTCTCAACAACAGCTCAAACATGAAGGATTAGTTTAGACAAAGGTAAACATCAGCTGTCTCTGCTCTTCTTTTTGAACCACTAAGTCACACCATCTTCATGATTATCTGGCATACAAGTTCATTTACCAATTTATTGTCTGCTTTGCTATTGACTGCTCAGGGCTTGTCTTTAGTTTACGAGACCAGGGGTGCCCATACTTTTCTGGCCGGGACCCCCAAAATATCCATGTAACCGACTTGGGACCCCCTTAGTGAAATGAAAAATAATTTCAAGTGCCAAAGCATGTTAAATCAGGTTTAATATTGGTTATTTGAATAGTTTATTGCTTATTTGACCCTACACTAAAGGACAATGTTTTGAATTTGAAAATAGAGCAAATACAGTGTCATATTTATTCAGATTAGATCTTAAAATCATCTTGGTCCCGATGCCCACTTTGGGAACCACTGGACTAGACGTTAGAGCTATAGCAGCCATTGTTTTATCTTCCAATTCTTTCACTTTGCGGCGCATCAAAATCCATTGCAATTTATTTAATTTGTTCTATATCATTATTTATTTTAAGATATTCTACATAAGACCCTTCACAAAATAGAATGTCTGCACTAAAGGCTGCTACTGTTGGCTCCAGTCCTAGTTTAGAGACTTGAAGAGTTACATTTTGATACTGAATCTGGAAATTAGATGCATACTCTAAAAACTCGTTGCAAAATGTAATGAACATAATGTCTACAGATGTCAAAATCCATATTATTTCGTTTCCTAATTAAAATGAATGGGATAGAACATTTTGATCAGTACCAGGCTGTGTGCAACTGTTTTAAACAAGTCACTCCTGGAGAAGTGTACAATAGTCATTCAATAAGCAATACGGACTTAAAATGGCTTGATATATTTGTTTTAATTTACAATTAATGTTAAAGGGGCTGTATCTCATTTTTACTGTTTTGAAACATGAAAAACAAAACTAGTTCATGTTGGTCTTTACATCAGTCACATGTATAGCTCACTTTCCTAATGCAGTGCCAGCAGCCTATTCATCTCCATGAGTTTAGAGCACTTTTCACGAGTCTCTAAGTCCAGAGTGAGTTTTGCCATCCCAGGTAAAGCTAACAAACATTAGCATGCTAATGCCACACTTCCTGCTTCTCATAGAATAAAACACTCTCTAAATAGGTGCAGAGAACGTGCTGTGGTGTCATTTTCACTCAAATAGATGCTTTTACAAGATATCTGTGCTGGGACAACACAGATTTTACTTTATTACACGCAAAAATGTGGGTATATGAACTAGAAATATATGAACTTCTGTTTTTCACATTTCAAAACGGTAAAAATCAGGTACAGCACCTTTAAATTACATTTGGTATAAACTGGAGATAATTGAATTTCTTGGCCATTTTGTAAAATATGATGATTGGTAGATCTAGTTTATATTTGGACACTGTAACAGTCAATACACGGAAGTTCCGATTTCTATCTCAGCTCAGCTTTTTTGCTCATTTCCTTCATTAAAAGACATACAAAAGGCTCATATTGAACAATTTCAGAGTCAAATATGATGTAAATGTGTCTTTGTACAGCTTGTTTTGGTGCTTTTCCTCACATTGTCCGGCCGCCTCTTTCCGCCGCTCATGTTTTGGCCGTTTCTAAACCATTGTTCTTGGAGACCTCCCTCTCTCTCTTTCTCCTCTGAGCTCTGGACCATTTGTGCTGACTCCAACTCAACCACACACTGCAGAGGAGATTGCACCCCCAAATGCTGCAACACGCAATTGAAAAACCGATTAAACCCATCAAACATGTTTAACAATGTTGATTATTTCCTGTAATTAAATAATAGATAATTATACATTATACAGTTATACAAATAATTATACATGCACTTGATGTGTATGAAAATTAAAGGTGTGCTGTATGTTGGAAAAAGGCCAAGACACAACTGGAATAAATGACTCTTACCAGAAGTGACTTACAGGTTTTACTAGCGTTCTTTCCTTCCTTAATAGTTTATAGTGGGAGGAGATGATATGTACAAGGAAATATAAATTGTTATGTATCTGGTGATTTCCAAATTTGTCAAACTTGTAGTTACATGAGGTGGAAATGTACATAAAAAGTATGGCTTTCATTCAAACGAGGGTGTCGTGTCTCTGTAACAAATGCCCTTTAGCCACAAAATTAAAATGTCTGGATTAAAAGTGATCGATTTGCATTTAAGGCACACTATGTAACATTTCTAGTTGGGGTTCTGCTTGTCTCTATAGAAGCGTTATTGCTTTGCCTGGAATGTTCCACAGAATGGCCTCAAAGTCGTGTATCGTGTGTGATGTTTGATCCGTTTATCAGATCCTGTCAGTCTCTAACTTAGTTTAAGTCTAGACTGAAAACCTGCCTCTTCTCCTTTGCATTTAACGTTAGCTAGAGCTGTGTTAGCATTAGCTGATCAGTGTGGTTGCTAGTAACAGTTGCAGAATTTTCTAGTGTAAAATTTTAAACCTAAAAATTGTCAAATTGGGGTGTGTGTGTATATATTTTTTTATTTATAGTAAATATAATGATCTGAACTGGTTAAATGAGTAGTTCAACCTGCTGTGGGCACTTTAACAGACTTTAGCTTATTTGTCCTTCATTTATCCTTTTTACAAGGCCCTCTTGCTTTGCGCTTCAGAAAACACTCCCACATTGTGAATCAAAGGTAGAAATCCAAAGATCTCCTGCTCAGTTTAAGTAAAAATATGAAGCATTTTTCATATTGTTATTCCCCTTTAAACATGCTCTTACCTTAAATTTACCATCTCATGTTTTGAATAATGATAAATCCAAAATAAACGTTTTTAAATTACCTGCTGTGTGCACTGTTAAAACACGGTTAAAAGCTCAAAAACGTCACTGTAGCAGAATACGTGTCCTTTAAGTCCATTAATCATTTCCAGACTTTGCATTTCTGGCATCATATTGCGTTTATTACAGTTTAAGTCTAGACTGAAAACCCACCTCTTCGCCCTGACATTTAGTGCCAGCTCAACAGGATACTGTGGTATTTCATTTGTATTTTGTGTTCTTCCTGTGCGTGACACTAGTTGTGATTTGTTCTGAATTGTCCTCCTTTTATGTGAAGCACTTTGGTCAGCTGAAGTTCTTTTAGTGTTGTAAAAATACACTTGAATTGAATTTAAAACGGCTCAAAAATATATTAAAAACTTACATTTTTACTGTGAGCGTGCTTGCATCTCCACAGATCTGACCTGTAGCTTGGCCTATTTGTTTGTCTTCATAGAGATAACTTTAATGTCGTACTGTGTCAACTAGTCAAATGCCTATTTCTAAAGTTGCACACTGCGACGTTTTAAATACATTATCAAGCAAATAAAGGTTGAAAAACGCTGATGTCTAGATAAAGAATATTTACTAATGAAGTGTGTTAGTGATGAAAATATGAAACTGTTGATTATTTGGTACCACTTTATGACTACAACTTATTTTGCCTTAATAAAGCATTAACAAAGACTTAATTAATAATGAATATATACTTTATTAAACACGATTCAGGCTTAGAAACTACTTAATTAAGGTTAAGGTTAGGGTTAGGGTTAGAAACTAGGGTTAGAATATTTGTTAAATAGTTACTAAGCCTGAATCATTCTTAATAAACTATTTGTTGATTATGATTATGATTATGAAGTCTTTGTTCATGCTATATTAGTAGTGTTACTGATTATTTTGTTATATTTTTATTTTATAAAGCCTTTGTAATAATAATAATTAAAAAAAAATTCTTGCTCATGCTTTACAGTCCAATAACAATTACGATACACAGTGACAGAAGAAGAAATAGAAGATGAATGAACGACTAGCGAGCAAAGTTTATTTATACAGTACCTTTCACAGACAAGGAAGTGCTTCACAACAAAAGAGAGTTAAAACACAGAAAATGAACACACGTACAGCAGCCAATGCTTACAACAACATAACAGTAAAATCAGTCCCTAAATCTGCTGTCATTAAAATGCTTGAACAAAAAAAGAAAGTTCTTCTTTATGGTTATTTGTTTTGACAGTTAATCGTCAGAGCCTATTGACCTTATTCTGCCCCGCCCACTTTTGCCGTTTTTTGCACTTTTGTTGTAAACGCACTTCTGTTTGACGAGAACTCCGTTAAAGCTAATGACGAATGAGGGAAAAGTCTCGCCGCTAAAATGTTACATAAAGTAGATTGATGCGCTGTAGATGTAGATGAATGAACGACTAGCGAGCAAAGTTTATTTATACAGTACCTTTCACAGACAAGGTCAGTCTGAAAACAGCTTTTTAGTCCATGTAGAACTTATTTTCTGTTGAGCTCGTCTGCTCCATGTAAACTAATACAACGGAAACAAGACGGCGGCGCGTAAGGCAACTTCTGGAATAAGGTGAATATTTGTGCACCATTCAACTGAAGCATTGGGACTATAATGGTCAAAGTATAGAATTGTTTTACCCGTTTTGCTCAGAAGTGGTTGCAGTTGCTCACACTCGATACATCCTTTATGAGCTCCACATTTAGACATTTTACCCTGAACCCTCACTATTGTTGTTGTGACCCTTGTTGTGTTGTAAGGTTGAGTTTGTATCGTGCAGCATCAGTGTTTTGTCTCGCTCCGTCTCTGACCTACATCCTCCTGCCTCCTCCGAGCTCCGACACTGAGGGAGGAAATGAACCGAGAGAGCCGCCGTTTAACACAGTGGAAACATCTACAGCCGTTCACTCGTGCAGCTTGTCCTCACGTTAGCTCTGGTCAGCCCCAAAAAACGACATTCTGTAGCCTCATTCTGCACGCAAAAAGCAATTTATTAAATATTAAGGCCACTGATCAAGTGTGTATGACAGGTTTTTATGATTTCGTTTTGACTTTATACCGGTTGTAAATATAAATTCAAGTTTTACACCAATCAAGTGCTAGTTTATGACGAAACGTTGAAAACACACAACAATTTACTCAAAACAACAAATAATAAAATAAAGCTGGTCTCGTATATTTTTATTTGTCAAAAAATATTATATCTGTGGCATTAGGGGAGTTTTCGCTCAGTGTGGTTGCTAGGTAACAATTGCAGAATTTCCCATTGTAATTTCATGATTTGCAACCAGGAAGTAACATTTTAAAATGGCCAAGTTGGGGGGAAATTTTTTTTTTATGAGGTCCTCTTGCTTTGAGCCTCAGAATACATTCAGTTTCAATTGTACTGCATCCGATGTAGAAATGCGAAGGTCTAATGCACAGTTTTTAAACCCATGAATCATTGCCAGACTCCAAGCATTTCTGGCATCAATTTGCACCTATTACAACCGTTTTTTATGTTTTGTGCGTGTGCAGCTCTTCTGAGAGTGTTCTGCTGACAAAATGTGCCGTATAAATAATGTGGATTTGGTTTTCAGACCTAGCTTTGTTCCCCCTCATGGTAATTCCTCTCGTTGATGGTAAATGGTGCAACATCAAATCCAGACGACGGAGCACAGATTAAAACATTTTTCAGGTTTAGATATTCACATTAAGCAGGTGGTAGTAACATAAAGTTATTGCTATAATATTGTTTGAGTATTAAATTGACGAACTTTAATGTGAAAAGTGAGCTGAATAAAACCTCACAGCTTTTGCTGAACCATTTTTCAAATCTCGGCCTGTGATTCAGAGTTTGTTCGACTGGTCTTTTGTTTCCATTCGGACGTGTAAGAAAACACAGAAAGTGTTTTGTAAATGTTCCTCCTTTCAATTAGACTCGGGACGATATTGAAATTGTGTATCATGATCATCACGGCCATAAAATATAATTGCTGACGGTCTAAAAATGTAATGGAAAGTAATCACTATTATGTAAATATTATGAATAAGTTCCACGTTTAAATATATTGCACTTTGTTATAAGTGAAAGCAACTACAATCTTGAGGAGAACGTCATAGATAAGGAGCTTATTTTTATCCATTTTATTTATCATTACCACCAACGATTATTGTGTAACGTTTTTATTGGAATAAACAATAAATAATAATGTTTTATTTTTCTTTCCAAAGTCTTTGTACGAGTATTTTCTGAAATTTTGACAACTGAAGCTTGTTATTCATGAAATAATCTTACTGCGTTTTACCCAGTAGTATTGTTTATTCTGAATACTTATCTAACCAAACGTTGTATTTTTTGTTCTTTTTCCATGTCTCTGCTGCTGTTCCTGCCATCTTCTTCCAACAAAAGGTAAATCCTATTTTCTTTCACATAATCGCTGTGAGATTTTGGCTCTGCTTGAAGTTTGCCTGGTTTTATTTTCATTCAAACTGACATTAAGATCATTGTAAAATCATTACCACATTTTCGTTTGGTCAAATCCAGTGTTTGAGTAATTGGTTTAGAAACTGGTTCAGTACAAGGTCATAATATTTTCCGAAAGCTTTGAGGATGAAGATGGAATTATTATTTGACAGTTTAAAGGAAGAGAGAGATGTCAAACCTTTAGCTTGTCGGGCCATGATTGCTGTGTCGTCTTTGTTGTGTCCATTGAATTGTGTTAGACTGTCTCTTGTTGCTTTTAAAGACCCTTTGAAGATGAACCGATGGTGCGTTCAGGGCGCTGTGCGAAAGTGGAGACTCCGGGGAGCGTCAGGCCTCGCTGCGCGCCTCTCAGACACGGTTTTGTTTGAGATTGTGAGCGGTTTCTTTGAAGTCCACTCTTTTTAAGGCGGATTTAGAAGGAATTAGGCAAAAGTTTTAGTGCTGAGTTCACAAAATAAACTGAACCGAACTACTGACTACTTCACTCTACCGTTTAATGTTCTCGGTCAGCAAAAGTCCATGGTGTTACGAAGAGGAACAAGATCAAAATTGGGATATCAATATCTATCTATCAAAGACGGCAATTTATTGTGAGTGAATTTAACCAAATCACAGTGAAATGTGAACTCTCAGCTAACTCTAAGCATACTTGCTGGCTTTTATATTTGTTATCAAACTTTAGCAGCTTTTTTTTTTCACATTTTAGTTGTGTTTTGTGCTTTTACAGTAGTATATGACGTTACTCACCTTTGAAGCTCATCTCTTCTCTGCTAAAATTCAGATCGTGATGTCACTTGCATAATCTTTATTGGTATATGGTAACAAAAGAATAGCATCAGTTACATTTCAATGGCACAAGCTTGATAAAATCTGATTTATATTTATTATTACAACATTCCCTGCCTAACTATCCATCCACTTTTAAACCACCACTATTGCAACATTGTTCATTTTGTTTTGAGTTGTTTAGCTATGCATAGTGCTCTTTTTGGATTGATAATAGACAATTATTATAAAACGATGTTGAAGTGACCAGCAGAGACAACGTTACGTCTTTTGAACCCTTTCCTTGGCAGGCAGTAGCTCTGTGAATTGCCCCAGGGCGGTCGCCTCTGCTGTTATTGTTTTAGGGGAAACTCTGATTGTGATTGGACGCCATTAACCTTTGAACTCCGGGGTTGTGGTGTCATTAGGTCGTCGCTGAACCCAAACTCAATAGATCTGTCGCATTGATTTGTAATTGCACTTTTTGTTAAACAGAAAAGCTTTAAATGCCTGGATTTTTTACGGTTTACTGCAAGCTTCTGTTTTACTGAAAGAGAAACTAAACACAAAAATATTCAGATATTTCTCTAAATAAAAGGCTGTTTATCCATATAAAAAAAAGAAAGAAATATAAATAAAAATACCTATTAATACTGTAATAAAATCCCTTAAAGAGGACAAAATTGTGCCGTTGTGAACAGTTTTGGAAGTCTTGATTCTTAATATAACATTTTTAAGCAACTATAGTGCTGTTAAAATGGGTATCGTGTGTAAAGTCTTTCCTTAGTGTCGACATTTTAATAACTTCCTGTCAATCAAAGAACTCGATGGCCAGTCTACTTCTAACAGCGTGCCGAATACATAGCACATGCAAATCAATGCATTTTATTTGCAAATGGGACATAACATTTCCCCTTGGTGAAAATGATTTGCATGTAAACACAATAAGGAGAAACCATTGCATTTAATTATTGGACATTTTTCCATCATGTATCTTTTTTTTATCCTTGTTTTTTCATGTCTCCATGGAGATAGATAAGTTTAATGCCATACTATGGAACCAGGCAAAGCAATAACAGCTCTATGCACGCAGACTAGGGCTGCACAATTAATCAAAATCAAATTGAAATCGTAACTTGAATGGACAAATTAGCAAATCACAAAGCCTGCAGTTTTTGAAGAGCAGTAATTTCCTCCAAACAACAAAATATTCTGCAGAGAAATGGTTAACCTTGTAGTTTAGATTTGTTAATCTGCATTTGTTACTGTTCTGTTCTGAAACAAGTGGAAAATATGCGACTTAAACTGACACATATGTGGCTAAAACGTACACAAACGTGTCTTAAACTGACAAAGACCCTACTTAAAGTGACAGCCGTGTAGTAAGTAACAAGAATGGGACTTAAACTGACAAGAACGGGACTTAAACTGACAAGAATGGGACTTAAACTGACAAGAACGGGACTTAAACTGACAAGAATGGGACTTAAACTGACATAGACGGGACTTAAACTGACAAGAACGGGACTTAAACTGACAAGAATGGGACTTAAACTGACATAGACGGGACTTAAACTGACAAGAACGGGACTTAAACTGACAAGAATGGGACTTAAACTGACAAGAATGGGACTTAAACTGACAAGAACGGGACTTAAACTGACAAAAATGTGACTTAAACTGACAAGAACGGGACTTAAACTGACAAAAATGTGACTTAAACTGACAAAAATGTGACTTAAACTGACAAGAACGGGACTTAAACTGACAAGAACGGGACTTAAACGTGACAAAAACGTGACTTAAACGTGACAAAAACGTGACTTAAACGTGACAAAAACGTGACTAAAAGTGACAAAAACGTGACTAAAAGTGACAAAAACGTGACTAAAAGTGACAAAAACGTGACATAAACTTGACTAAAAGCTACAAAAATATGGCAAAACGAGACTCAAACCTTTAGAAAAGTGATTTATTAATTAGTTTGCCAGTTTCAGTTCATATTTCCGTCTGTCTTTGTCAATTCTCCTGGTTGAGTTTAAAATGTGACCTTTAACAGAATCCTTTTTTAAAAACATGAACAGCAAATCGCGCCGCTCTAACGGAGACAAACACCCTCCACCAGAAAAATTAAAGTGCACCTTTTTAAAGTCGAGGTGGTAATGACATGAAAAATTTACAATATTTTTGTGTTTATTTCAGTAACAACATTCAGACGATGTTATTGCAATCCATCAGAAATGCGCTAAAATTATACTGTAAATATCTTTTTTTTAGGGTTGAAGTATTGCATAAAACATGACAGGACTGTAAAATTAACCAAAGTGCAGAAATATCAAATTATTGTATTTATTTTGAAGATTACACTTGATACTCAAATGTTGCATATCTCCAAAACAACAATTCCAACATCTATGCATTTTTCGATTTATCTCCCACTGCTAACACCAGTTCTTCTTACTCTGCCAGCGATGTCTGATTAATATGAGTCAACCAAATACATATTTTTCTCCGGATATGTCTTGGTTTATCTCTGAGGAGGTGTGAAGGCTGCAGACTCACAGACAGTTTGGCTCAGAGACAGAAGTGCAGAGGTGTGTTTTCAACCAAAATATTGACACTACACGACAGCCCTCCGCCAAGTGATTCATGGACACGTTTAGAAAACAAGAAGCACTGGTTTAAGGACAGTTACACACGAGATTTTAGCCGAGTGGGAGCTGGAATTCCATTTGCAAGACATTTTTTCTGGTGTTTGATTGTTTAATACAGAAGATTTGGCTCCAAACTATTTTTCCACCTCTAAAGTCAATATAGTTTAGTATAATATATTATCGTGACTTAGCTGTGGGCAAATATTGACAAAAATGAATATCTGAGTGCCCCATATTCAGACCATATTGTATCAATCCAACATAAATGTGTTAAATGTGTCTTTACACGCAGTGGCGGACTTACCATTAGGCAACAGGCCACAGTTGCCTTGGGCCCCCAATCTGAAGGGGCCCCAATCAGATGACCTTCCTGATCATCACAGTTGTAGGGCTCCAAAACAGTAAACATCACAATAAAGTAATGCAGTGTACTTTTAAACAAGAAAACAACCAACAAAATGGTCTGGGATTGTCAAATGTATTAATTCTGCCCTCCCCCAAATGAAGCTAAATGGAATATAACATTATAAAATTACAAATGAAAACCATGTATGTAAATCAGCTGAACATGTGTTAAAATGCATGGTTGTATTTCTTAAATATTCATCTGGGGAAGGACCTCCAAACCCTGTAAAGCTATTGCACATATGAATGAGAACTTTCCAATAGTTCATTTACCACCACTGTCCAGCCTCCACATTAAAAAACAAAAACCAAAAGCCTCCTTCAAGAACAATTCCAGAGAAATGACAGAAAACTTCACCCTTAATGACGAGGGGCCCGGACTTAATTTTGCCTTGAACCTCCCAAATTTCTACGTCCGCCACTGTTTACACGGATTAGTTGAAGTTTAATTATTATTAGACAAATGTGTAATATCTGTAAAATGAATTGCAAAGGTGCAGAAATTTCACATTAATAATTTACAACATAACTTTCTTTCATTTTCATTTTCAATCAGCTCTTTTTATAGCATTTTTTACAATAAACAATATACTTGATATTCAAATTTTACATATTTTCAAAGCAAATTCACAGTATTGTCTACATTTCAATATGTTGCCCATCTATCTTGACAGGTCTATGCATAATAAAGCCTGAAATCTGCAAATTTAAGAGTCAGATTAATCGAACAGGCCAACCAGAGCAGTGTTTGTCAAACTGTGGAACACAAACTTCTTCTGGTTGCACACGGACACCTCTTCAGTTGTAATTTACTTCATTGAGAGTATATTTTATTCACATTTTTGCTCTTCCTTTAGTACATTTCTGGTTTAAACTACAGTGGCAATGCTGTATTTCTACTTAAGACGTGGTTTATCCCTAATTTAGACGTGAAATAGTCCTGTTATAGACCCAGTTTCGATTTGATGGTGCTCAGAAACCAAATCTTTTCTTTGGTGGTGGTTTCTTGTGGGTAAAAAGTTTGAGAACCGCTGAACTTGATCATTTTTAGAAAGGAGTTGCTTACAGCTGGCATCTTAAATCTCAGTAAATCACTCAAGACAATCGCGTTGCTCGCTGAAAACATCTCCGGCTTCTCAGTGACAAACGTTTCGGAGTCAGGCATTCAACAAAAGTCAACAAAGTGGTGCCTGGAGCAAACCCCGCGCCGCAGCTGAGCGTTAAGTCCTCCGTCACACGCCTCTTTTCCTGCTCACTTCCTCCTCCTCTCTCTCTCGCTCTGCCTCTCTCTCTGCTCAGAGCCGGCAACAGGCACACGCGTTTTATTAACCCTCGTGGTCCAAAGTCCTGTTTTCTTCCCTCTGAATCCGGATTAGCTTCGCGGCGGCTAACACTTCTTCAGGCTACACGGTTAAAGAGACGAGAACAGGAGGCAGAAGTCAGCGGGGAGAAAGTAGAAGAGGGATTACCGTTCAGATTAAGCGTGGCACTTTGATGGCAATGTTGGACGTACTGCCACTCACTTTCACACTTTTATGACGGATGATTGTGGTGCTCGAAAGTCCTGTTTGTCGGTCGGGATGAACGCGGCAGCAGCTTACAGGCAGTACCTGCAAGACCTGGAGGAGAAGCGAGGTCAGTGTGTCACTCCATTCACAACTTTGGGTCCAGAAACTGTTGCGGTTCTGGTACTTTTGGTGGTTTGTTTTTCCAAGCTCAGGTTTTGAGCAACTTTAAACACTTTTTTGGTTTGGAGTAAAGTTGTTAGTCTTTCGTTTCTTCATGATTTTGTCAAATTCTTGTGGTGGTCCTGGTTTACTAGTTGTTGAGGAACGTACTTTTGTCCTGTTGTTTACGCTTTCTTTAGGGTTGGTTTTAGACCCAGTGTGCAGTCCAGGTTTAGATCTGCTGTGGTCTTTTTCAAGCTAGAAATATATTCACTTTAGACCTGTTTTGACCTGTTTGAGACCTGGTTTAGATTTGGTTTAGTCCTCAGTGTGTAATTCGAGGTAGACCTGGTTCAGGTTTCTGGTGTATTTTTGGTGGTTTGTTTTTCCAATTGCTGATCCGGGAAAGCAAGTTTTCTCTCAACTTTTTTGGTTTGGAATAAAGTTGTTAGTCTTCGTTTAAAACTTGTTTCCCCGTACTTTTATTAAGTTCTTGTGGTGGTCCTCATTTAGTCCAGGTTTAGACTTGGATTTTTACTAGTGGACACAGTTTAGAGACATATTTTTGTCCAGTTGTTTACACTTTCTTTAGACTTGGTTGAGACCCAGTGTGCAGTCCTGGTTTAGATCTGCTTTAGACCTATTTTGACCTGTTTGAGACCTGGTTTAGATTTGGTTTAGTCCTCAGTGTGTAATTCTGATTCAGTCTTGAGGTAGACCTGGTTCAGTCTCGGCTGTACTCTTAAATTAAGTCCAGGTTTAGATCTGGTGTATTTTTGGTGTTTTGTTTTTCCAATTCCTGATCCTAGAGAGCAAGTTTTCTCCCAACGTTGGACATTTTTTGGTTTGGAACAAAGCAGTTAGTCTTCATTTCCTCACACTTTTGTTAAGTTCTTGTGTTGGTCCTGGTTTAGTGTAGTTTTGTCCAGGTGTTCACACATTAGACCTGTTTTTTCCTGTTTTAGACCTGGTTTTGATTGTGCCCTTAGTGTGTAATTCTGGTTCAGTCTCGAGGTAAACCTGGTTTAGTCTGAGCTGTAGTCTTAAATTAAATCCAGGTTTAGTTCCGGTTTATTACTTGTTTTCATAGTCTGGACCTGCTTAGACCTCTGTCCATTTTAGATTTACTTAAGTCCAGATTTGCATTTTAGTTTATTTTTTTCCCTGGCTCAGTCCTAGTTTGGTCTGAGTTGTAGTCTTAAATTAAATCCAGGTTTAGTTCCTGTTTATTACTTATTTTCATTTCAGTTTTGGACCCATTTTAGTCCTTGTTTGGAGTCGCTATAGAGTTCTTATTCTTCCTAGTCCAGTCCTGGTTTGGTCTCGGCTGCAGTCTTACATTAAGTCCAGATTTTAGTTCTAATTTATCACTTGTTTTCATACCGTCTGGACCTGCTTAGACCTTTGTCCATTTTATTCCCATGTTAGTCCTGGTTTGGAGTGGTGTTTTAGCTGTTTTCTTCCTTGCTTTTTATCCTGTTTTAGTCTCAGTTTTAAACCGAAACTTAAGTCCTAGCGTGATTCAGTCCTGGTTTTACCCCGGTCTGACCTTTTATTTAGTCTACATTCGTGCTTGTCGAAGTCCGTTAAAGATAATTCTCGGAAAGTCAAATATTTTCCCAGGCCGGCGTCAACAGTAGTTTCAAACCACTGCCCTAATGCCACGCTGAGGTCATTTATACTTTTATACAGCCACTCCGTGCAGAGTCTTATCTTTATTTTCACCGGAGCTGAGCTGTAGGTGCAATGACAAGCTGCACGTGTGGTTTGCTCCGTCACTCTCTCCATGATTCAGCCCAAATCACGCTGTGGGCGGGGCCTCGGCTTGTGCAACCAGGTAATTGTCTTTCCAAACCCAGGATGACAGTAGTTTGGTATTCAGTAATTCTGGTTTTGTTAGATACTTTGGGATTGATTTCTTGGTGAGCGGATAGTGGTTTGGAGGAGTTCTAAATAAACTCTAAATGTGTGGGTTTATTGGAGAGATTGGACTTTGTAGTTGTAATTTTTTGAAAGTTAATGACGTTACTGGTGTATTTGTGATTTCAAAGGACAGATATAAGGACTGACACATATGTTTTTGTACTTTTATTAGAGAAAGCTTTGTTTAGGCCTGTTACGATATATTGTGCGATATATTGCTGCATCAAAATATCACAATAAACGATAATATTGTACTTTATGCTACTAAAAAGTAACTCAAGTCACAGAATCACAGTAAACCCTTTTCTAAAAATAAAATATCTTTGTAAAACATGAGCTGTAAGAAGTATAAAGCCGAATACAACACTTTTGTCATTAGTTAGTAGTTAGAATTTGTCGTAGAAGTTTCTTGTTCGACTCTCAAAGGCACAAATGTTATTTTACTATATAAAAATAACAAAACAATTCCCCACTATTGAAAAGAAAAGGCAAACGATAAATATTAGGCCCCAAAAATATTGTCACAGCTTTTATTTATTGAAGTTGATATAGTAATTATCATAACAGACCTTTTCTGTTCTGTTACTTATCATTATATGCTTTATGTCAAGGTGAACTTTGAATTTATTTACTCAAGTTTTCCAGGCTTTTCCCAAAGTTTATCTCCAATATAACAATGATACATTCCAAACATGTCAGTTTCACATTGCTTTTGTTACATCCTTTAATAAATGCAGTGTATTCAGAGATAATAATTAGCAAAATAATTTTTTGTGAGCATATGCTGTTACTTCTTTATCTGTCATTTTGTCATTCAGAAAGTTCGATTTACTATAAGTCTGGTGACAAAATTGAAGAATGGTATCGTTTTAGACAAAGAGAGCGAAAGAAAATGACAGATTTCAATATTGTTTGATAATAATCTCAGTAATTGTGAATAATACTTAAAATGTTGTGTCTTTTCTCACAATAATCCTATAGAAAAATGTTATATTATGACATGCCTACTACATAAAGGCACTCTTTCATTGCAGGTGAAACCATTCTGTGCACACAAAAATGATAAATACAGAGAGTCTATTTGACTTGATGTTACTAGGGCTACACGATATGGCAAAAAAATTATTATCACGATTTTCTTGGGGCCAGATCAGAATTTGGATTTTATCACAATTTGTGTTTACTTTGTATTTTTCTATTGCTTTTAATAGAGCTGCACGCTTTGGGAAAAATAACAAATTGTGATTTTTCTGACCGGTGCGATTGCGATTAGATTTGCGATTTATTATTTAATCATAGGATTCTGTTCAAATTCACGTTTTGAACATCATTTTGCCACTTTTAGTTGTGTTTGTCAAACTACAGTGTTAGCATATTTCATTCAAATCAAAGCAAGACATTTTGTTGTTTGTGGAAGAAATGATTGCACTTCAAACATTGCAGCCTTTGTGATTCGCTAACTGCATCCATTAAAATTGCAATTTTGTGTCAATTTTGTAGAATTGTGCAGCTCGAGCCTACAAGAGGTAAATAGAGTCATCTGCTCAGAGTCTTCAGAGGCTAAACAACAGGAGAAAAAGTGTGTTTGAACAGACAGCTGCATTAAAGAGACAAACAGTGAATCACGATGCAACGATTTCACAAAAATGGCAGATTGTCGCAGGGACGAGCTCACGATTCAATTTGTATCACTGTATCGCCCAGTCCTACTTCTCACCCTATCATATCCGTTAAAAATCACAGTTCTGTTCAAAAATCACAAGTACCATCCGCTCCTTTTGTCCCGGGACCGTCTGCAGTATAAATCAGCTCTTTTCTTCGGCTCTGTCCAAAGCCACACCTGCTGCTGCTCCAGTTGAGTTGATCTAAAGTGGCATAGTCTGGTCTGGGGCAGCTGCTCTTGTGTCTAAATCCCGTGAAGAGGGTGTCGTCGCCGCCTCATTCACCTACGAGCCCCTGTAAATCCTGGCATCACGGCGGAGATAAACACATTAGCGTCTGCCGAGTCTTGTGTTCGGTGTAATTAATGGTGCAGACAGTGAGTTGTGTTGGGCTTGTAACCGCTGTAGAGAATTAAAGTGGAGCTGCACACGGTTTGTGGTGAAGGCCGGTGTTGTTTACGCTATAAAGTCAATAGATGTGTGAAATCAGAATGTGTTTTTGGAGCACTGCCAGAATGAAAGTGGGAGGTCTGTGAACGCAAAAAGGAGGGATAAATAGTTTAAAAACATATTTCATATCACGTTTTGTTATATTTGCGTGGCTATGTAGCAATGGTAACAACATAATGTGGGGAGATAAAACAAACTGTGACCTGTACCTTGTGCTAGTCTGATGTGTGTACCATAATTTGGTTTTATCAGACTGGCGTGACCATAAGCCATTTCAAAGAGGAATGTTTTAAGCCTGGGGTTAAATGTAGAGACTGTGTTGGCCTCTTTGACATGAACGAGGGGCTGGTTCCATAATGTGGGAGTAGGATCTCTCCTTCACTGTGGTTCTCCTCCAGGTTTCTACTTTTTCCCACAAGGTTTTTTTGTACTTTTTCCTCACCAAGAAGGAAGGTCAAAGACCAGGGATGCTCCGGGACAGTTATCCATTAGCTAAATTCTCTTGAACATTGTTTATTATATACTGCTTTCTACCCGTGGCCCATCGAGGCAACCATTGTTGTGATTTTGGGTGCTACAAAAATAAAATGAATGGAATAACACAGGAGCTTGGTAGACCTCCTGCTGTGCTTTTAGATACTCAAAGGACCAGCAATAGACCAGCGTTTTGAGAGCTGGACGCTAATATTGCATCTTTGAGGTAGGATGGGGTGATATTAATGATGGCTTTATAGGTAACGAGGAGTGTTATCATATATTGTCACCAATATAACATTTCTCTCTGTGTGAATGACAGGAAATGACAGGGGTGTGGCAAGGCACAATGTCCACAAGACGAGACAAACACAAGACTAGATCCCCTAGAACAAGACAAGATTTTGGCACAATTTATAATAAATAAATTGTGCAAAAGTTGTTCTCACAATTTTTGATTATTTTATTTAACATTTTTGCTATTTTTGTAACATTGCATTTTGCAGCTTCTCAAGAAGTATAATTCACCAAAGTAAACCCTTTTTTGTCCAATACAAAAACATCTCACAAGATTATTTTTCACATGTGTGCAAAATCTTGTGGCAATTTCCTCTTTCAAGATCTTGTGGCACAAGATCTTGTCCCAAGTAATTGACCATTTAACTTGAAGTGTGGACTTTCAGAAGAAGCAGATGGATTCAAAGAAATATAAAGCTGTTGCAGGAATTGATTGGGATAAAATTGAAATCCTGTGTTGCTTATGACCTCTGAATGCACCAGCAGTTTGTTTGCTGACTATCATTCTACAATGACATCCTTTTTCATTCATGTCTTAAATCGCAGGTGCCCCCTTAATACATTTTGATACAAAAAAATATTCTTCACTACTATTTGAATTTGAAACATCCTACACAGCCACTTCCGACAACTTTTATATGTCTGAATTTGTTTTGTTAATATAAAGAAAAACCCAATTCAACATCTTGACTGCTAGACGGGGCATTCACAAAACCTCCTCTGCTTTCCCCTGTTTTGATCACGTCTTGAGTGAATGAATGAAGTCCGTTGAAAGCAGTGAGTTTGTATCATTTGAAGCACGGCCCTCCTTTTGTGGGACACTTTCAAAGCCCCATGATCCTCCTCTGCCTCATCTGAAAGCTCTCAGACCTCTCCACACGAATGCTTTCACCTTTAGGAGCGGCCCGGGCACGTTTCTCTTTTCAAACCTCAAGTGTCGCTCTGTGCTTTGTTCAAATAGTGCTTTATCTCCGTCACCTGTCTCTGTATGCATGAATGACGGAGAAAGATGAGAAATTTGTTTAAGGCGGACGTTTTACTTCTTGAAAGATATCATTTATTGTATCTCTATGTTTCTGAGTGATGAAAAAGTGGGATCACTGCCAAAACACATTTAAAACTCATTCTATTTTTTAACGGTCAAAAGTTCTCAAAATGCAGAAAAAAGAAGCTTGTCTGTAATGCTGACGTGTAATTCTTCATACAAATGCTTTTATTGTATGGTTTAAGTCACTAAAATGTGTCTATATAGAATACGAGAGCCTCAATATTAGACCTACATCATAAATTTAGGCCCTTTTATGAGTTATTTTATTTATTTTGTGACATATCGCTGTTTTGTCATGCATAATGTGGAAGAATAATGTCTTTGTATTGGCAATCTACTCTTAAAATAATACTAGTAATAAAGAAAACCACAACTTCCTGCTTGCGTTGGTCACATGACTGAACACTGAGGGTGATGTCATGCTCTGGATTTGCACATGCTCATATCTTGTGTTTGGTTGGTCCAGTTTGTGTGGAGTTTGTGTCAATGGCCTCAGTGTTAAAGGAACAGTTGTGTTACGAGTTTATCTTCAAAGCGGAAAAGTCGGTGCCCCAGTTTTCAAATTGTTCTACTATTAGTTTGTCAGTTATTAACCTGGAAGTGTATGTTGTCTGTGAGGCCTTTTAACATCATGAAAATGTTATTAAGAGGCCAAGACATGACCTGCTCCAAGCTGTTCAGGATTGGTTTGGTTGATTTCTTCTTTAGTCTTAAGGAAAGTGCTAAAATAAATTGCCTTGGTTTAACCCTTATCTATTTTGGTTTCATGAAATAGTAATCAATGACGTTTTCTTTTTAAATGTATCTTCATATAGCTTTGGTTGAGGAATGTGGATGTTTAAATTAAGCAATCAATTTGTGTAATTATAATAACTGTGGTGCAATCATTGTTCTACAGTCTTCATTTCCATTAAGACACCATTCAGTTTAGGTTTTATGAGTAGTAGTTAATATTGTAAATATTTACAGTAAAATGCTACAAAAAACAGCTGATTTAAAAAGTAATGTTGTACACTTTCAAATAAGAAAATAAGGTGATATTTTTGCACTTTTGTGTTTAGTCTTTATAGTCATTTCACATTTGTCAGATATAAATAAACCTCAACCAATACGTTTATTGACAAGTTTCACACATTTCTGTTGGATTAACATAATATTGTCTGAATATTGTTATTGGGATGAAAAAAAAAATCAATGTTTATCAGTATCATCTTCTCTAAAGATAGTAATCATCAGTAAAGCACAGATGAGTGTATTTATTTGTGTGACTTTCATTGTAGAAAGGATAAGTTTAGGTTAAGACTTGGCTAGAAATCTAATTAGTTTGTGTTTTTTTAAGAATTGACAGTGTGAAGAAAAAAAAAAAATAGTGGCACCGGCTCTGTTTTAAAGTGTAATCGTCCAGTGTGTGCAAACGAACTGACATTTTTATTTTTAGCTGTATTGATCAACCCTAATTTTGTTTACCATATTGATTCCTGGAGTTATGGTTGACCACATGCATCGATTGAAAAAACAGAACTGCAATATTTTGGTTACCACATTTATCTCCAACAGGATCCACTGATAACTCTTTGGGGAAACTGGGTGGAGTGTTTTAGAGAGAAAGCATAATATAATCTTCCGTTGTGCACACTGGCCTCATGTACCTGCTGTTGTATTGTCTTTAAAGCCTTCACCTGCCACCTGTCACTCCATGTGCTCCATCTCTTTAATGGCTCCATCACTAAATGACTCCATACGGGCCACCAAAAACATGTTTTCAAACGTCAGGCCACAAAATGAATGCAGCTAACTACAATAATCCACTCATGCATCTCTGTAATCCAGGTTAATCTGACTGCAAACGCCACGACTGCTCCGGGGAATGACTCTGGACCACAATAGGGCTAATGTTAAAGAGTCAAACAGCAGCTCATGTGACCCGACTGAGCCACGAGCAGAGAGTCTCCGAGAGCCGAGGAAACAAAGAAACAAGGAGACAAGTGAACTAGCAGACAGTTTAGGACGCTCCAGGCCTGTGTTTTGACCTGAACAAGTCAAATTTAAGTTGCGCTAAGGCAGCAGCTATCGACTATTTTGCGATTCAATAAGACTGTGCTTGTTTAAAAGGCAACACGAGATAAAGAAATAGACATGTACTTTACTAAAATTAGGTCCAGAAACTTCTTCACTGTGCCTTTCAGTTGCCTTTGGGTCTCAGTGCAGCTTTAACGTGAAGCTTTGAGGTAGAATCAGCCGGTCATGTGTCAGGGCTGTTTAAGGAGAGTAACAACCCTCAGGACAAAATACCTGTCAGTGCCCATGCCCATAAAAATCGAATTTCTACAAAATTTGACTACAATGAAGGGAAGGTGACACCGCTTGAGGCCGTCCTGATGGAGTATATTACAGACAAAATGGTTATTTTAAATGAAAAACACAAATTGCACATTGTCTTTTTTTCTTTTTTCAAGTAATTCTTGTTTTGTTCAGGTCACACAACCTCTTTTTTTCGCACATGGCATGCTCTGGAGTCTGTGGATCATATAGATAACTTAAGATATTATAAGATTATTTGGTTACTAAATTAGTTGACGATTATCTCAATAGTAGATTAGTTGTGATTAATCGATGAATTTAAATCAAACCTAAATGACATTTTTTGTTGTCACTGCTCACAAATGTCAATATGTTGAACTCATTTTGACGATCCGATGCCCTCTGCAGAGACGTAAACCTTTCAAACTGTTGATACTAAGGACATTTCGATGCCACCTGATAATAATATACACAATTATCAGACAATAAACAATCATTTTCAGCACAAAATATTGTAGTTTCTTTAATATTATCATGTTGTCTTCTACTAGTCATGACACTGTTCAGAAAAAGCCCAGTTTGGTCCTGTTTATGTGATGTTTTTCAGTATGGATACGTGTGTTGAATTAGTTTCCACTTTTAGTACCTTTGCTGGCAGTTTTTAAAAGCACGTACTATTTTGAAACAGATATTATTTCAGTCCACTCACATTATGAAGCTTGTCGTGTTTTTGACTGGACCAGCGAGGGATCGGTGGATAAATGATTCTCAGAGGAGCTGTAATCTGCTAATTTGGTTCAGCATGTTTTCAATTTGTGAAATATGAAAGCGGATAAGCAGCTCATTACAGCTCATGATTGTGCATGGGAAAAAACAAAAAAAAACTGAGTAACGCTGGGAATTATGATTCAGGGTTTCTATATTCAGTTAAAGGAACAATGTGATTCAAAGGAAGTCTGTGATCAAAAAATACTCCCCTCCTACAAGTTCTCAACTGGATGAATCAGGGTCACTCTCTTGTCGTTACGTCACATTGAAAACTGTTTTACTGTCTGAAAACCTACTCTAAATTTAAAACTAGAGGTGGGATTGCTTCGATGGGTTCAGTGAAAAATCAGGTGGCTCTCAAGATCAAGTGGAAATCAATTAAAAGATTTAGAAATGAGCCTCTTAAGTGAACAGAACATGTGTGAAGCTCAGAAAAGCTTAATAAACTCTTTGTTCATTGTGAGTTAAGTCTTTGTCCATGCTTTATTTAGGCTAATTAAGATGTAATTATGTGAAATATGAGTTTTTAAAGGTACTTTAGAGCAATAAAGCCTCCTGATCTGAAATACATTCTGGATAGATTAAGGCCATATTGTGGAACATTCCAGGCAAAGCAATAACATCTCCATGGAGACAAGCAGGTACCAGAAAAGATATGCCACGCACCAGTAATCGTATTTTAATTTATGCAAAGGACAATTAATACTGCCTTTAAACAAGCATTTTATGAGTTTTAATTATTTTTTCATTTCAAATAAGACTTAAGATGTACCATAGGCCCGTCACGATAATCACTATAGCGACTTATCGTTCATGAATCAGAGATGGAACTATTCTTTTTGTTTTTGATTGCATGAGCAGATAAGTTTTACTTTGTATTTATTTTTGAACATACAGTTTAGCTGTAGATGTGTCAAATAAGTAACTTGACTCATTATAGATACATTCTGCTTCTTTTTATTTTATATTATACTTATATATTATACATTACTATATTATGTTTTTGCAGCTGATGCACAATTATATAAAAGTTATCCTGCTGTAATTATCCTGCTTTTAGATTATTGTGTCAGTGGCATAAAATAGTTTTGATAATTTATCGATATATTTTCTGGAGAAATATGTATCGGGCTTTACAATATAAAGCAACGTCTGCAGCTAATATTCCTTCTCAATCTCCTTAATGTCTCCAGCTCTGCAGTGTAGAGTCACCTTGTCCATAACCTTCCTCCGCCTCTGATCAATTGTATGAGGTCATCCAGCCTCTCCATCCATCTTCATTGTGTTTCCCTATAGCTTTCCTCTTCAAACACGGCCAAACGCACCATTAAAAGACCGAAAACCACACCAATTTGCCCACTTCTGCTTTGTGGTTAGTTTCTTGGTCCAGTTGGCTCCATACCTCACATTTAATCTGGAATAAAATCAGCAACTGAAGCAGGATTTTGACGTTAATGCTTCAGTTACATTTAATGCCTTTACCATGTGTTGGAAGACAAACCAACGAGGAAAAACGCCTCCAAAAATAGTCACATTTTCTGCTGAGCTTGTAATTATGAATGAATGACTGACTTTTAGCTTGTAATTTAAAACATGTTGTGGTTTTGTTGATTCGAGCGCACGTTTGGAGACTATTGTCGTGTCTATATTTAAACTTTTGGCATTGTTCCGAGAAATCTACGCTACAATATCGTCTTGAGCTTTGTTTGGGCTGGGCCTTTGTAAGAGGCTTTTGGGGTTTTATTTTTATTTCTCACCTCATTCAAAAAGTTAAATGCCTGCTGTGTCGCTTGTCTTTTGTGTTGCAGAGCTCCGGGTTAGTTGTGTAATGTGTTTTGTAGTAGCCGCAGACAGGTAAGCCGTGTGAACCCAAAGCCCGTTGGTCAGGTTTTAAAAGTGTTATTTTTACTACTGTTTTGACTGCACAGCGCCAGAGGAAGCAGGAGTTGGCAACGCTTAACGCACATGCACTATTGTTGTTAATGGAATGATATGTTTCCATTTAAATCACATCATATGGACATGTGCTTTAAAGGACAAATATTCTGCATTTTTCATATTGCTGTTAGCCTGAAACATGCTCTTAAGTGTCATCTCATGTTTTAAAACAAACAAACAAACAAAAAGTGTCTTATTCATTCTATGCCCTGTGTTATCAGTCACTATGAAATAACACTTACTGCGTGCATCCAGCCAGCAAATGGCGCCAGCACTATATACAATCTAGTGAAGTCAGCGCTGAAAAGACGTCATTGTGCGGATTTGCTGCAGCAGTTATTGTGTTTAGAGGCAGAAATGCTCAGTTTAGTGACGATTTAAGGACTAAAAACAGCGGAAGATTCTCTGATAAGTGACGTATGAAGTCTGAAAATACGTCTGAAAATCCCGGAAGTTCAACAGGAAGTGTGTTTGACGCTCGGAAGGGGAGGATTTTCTAATAAACAATACTCAAAACAGCGTGAATGCAGCTGAATGCTACTTCAGGTGTGTTTTTGATGATGGAACATTGTTAGAACAGGGTTAAAAGCTCAAAAAAGTCACTGTAGCAGAATATGTGTGCTTGAAAATAAAACACGGTTATGACAGATGAAGAGCGGGAACATATTTTTACATCTCAACGGAGGGCCACAAAATCTCATGTTGTGGAAAGAATTCTGTTGGAAAAAAACTATCACATAAACATATTAAAATACTGAGAGTACTGAGTGCAATTTCGTTAAAAACATGAGTTGCAATAAACAAATGTCAACCTTTGTTAATTTGAAAATGTACATATCTACCAATCACATGAACAAGCGGGAAATATACCGGACATTTAGTCATTCATATTTTGCTTTTTAGATATACTGTATTTGTTCTTTTTAACAATAAGAAAAAATGTATGTATAAATGAGGAGAAAAAATTCAAATTCATGATCAAATTAATGGGAACCACAGCAAACTTGGAATAGTTGAACTCCTATGCACGCTCTCATTTAAATAATATGACTGATGGATGTGTCTGTTCAATTACAAGGAAGAACAAACGGATGCATTAATGTTAACGTTGATTTATGTCTGACTCCAAACAGTGCCTGCATTCATTCATGGGCCGCCTGATACAGTTGTGTGTTTGGTGGTTCCTCCTGCTCAGTTTTCAGTGTCGCTGCAGTGAATGTGGAGGTGATAAGCTGCGTCCTGTGTTTATCAGGCTCCGTACAGTCGGGAGGGGCCCCAACGTCACTCATGTTTACTGTCATTAACACGCTGGGCTTCCACACTTCAGGACCACTGACCCAAATAGAGCTACAGCGCCTCCACTGGACAAAACTGGTGGTGCACTATGATATACATGTTACACCACAAACCCTCACACTGCTGGATTAATATCATAGACACAAAACCAAACTGGCACTAAATAAACCTAATGGACTTCATTATGAAAACAAAATCAGACAATACTTCAGCACAATAACATATTTACAACTCAAAAAGCCATTAAAATATACAACTTGTACAAAAATGTCTTCAATCTGACATTTAATTATTAGTCTTCTCCTGCATTTTGTTTGTTTTCTTGTTCTTTTCTTTATTTGTTATTCTTAAATCACTATATTAGAGGACCCGGCTGCATTCTAAATATGTTTTTTGTCAAGCTTTCTATTTCCAATGGTTGGTATAAACAAGCCAACTGTAGTTAATCTGGAAAAATAAATCATGTCATTAAATAGATGACGATACAATCTATAGGTGGTTGATTAAATCCACCAGTAAGTAGAGATTTTTTACTAAGTTTGACCCAAATAAAGCTAAAGTATTGCCACTTGAAGCGATGTTGGTTGAGAATTCCTTTTCATCAAAAACACAGCATGTTTTCCGTGTCATTTTGATGCAGTTCTTACTTTGTCTGAGCCATAAAACTTCCTTTCAATCATATGGCATATTTTGAAGTCAGTGTATTGTCCAGATAACAATTACGCACTTTCTAAATTAGTTTATAATCATTAACTTGTTTCAGTCCTAGCACATTTCTTGCTATTTTGCGGTTTTCACAACAGCCACAGCAACAACCAGATCGAATCTGCTCAAGAAACTCAAATGCCTAAAATGGAAAGTCATTGAAATATTAACCACAACGAGAACAGGACTTGAGGTTTGTCCTGCTTTGCACTTTTTCAACTCCAAATGCAGTCTGTGTGACCCTCATCAAGATGTTTGTCTCACTGAGTAAACCTCATTCATCGCCGCTGTTTACTGGCATTTTATTGGACCATTTGAGTTATGGGCCTCTTCTTCAATCCATCTATTTTTTTATTTCTCCAATTACTCTTAATTTATTCTTAATGAATTTACCATTGTTTCTGAAATACCAAGAGAAAGACAAAGTCGTTCATTATATTTTCTACCTCTTCTACAATATTTAGAGTGTTTTTCTTTGTGGTGAGACAGTGGGAAATTCCTTTTGTCAAATGCTGTTCATGATTTGTGGCTGTATATTTTTAGATGCAGATCTGACGGCTTCATTTGACGTCCAGTCAATCAATCAATCAATGTGACGAGTGTCTGAGCGTGAAACATGAAGGACTGGATTGTGTCGGCCGTGAATAGAGATGGGAAAATACAGTTTGTAAGATATTAAAATGATTGTTATGAAGATTAACAATTAGGACTTATGATTATAATATTTTGCCTATGAAAATAAATTTGGCAAAATTAAGTTTCTGTGTTTCTTTTCTGAGTTTCTTCTTTTACGATTAGACATTCATAAGCTCAATTACCTGACATGCTTCGGCGAGATGACTTCCGCCTTCTTCAGGGGTGACGTCTGATGGATGTGATGTGTCTAGTGCCAGATGTTGTTCAGTTTTGACGACTGTGTCATTAGAAGAAACTCAATGATCAGTTTTTCTCACTTGAATGGACCTTTGTGATAAACAGAGGACCTTCAGGGTGCTCTGGTTGCACGTAGCATATTCAAGTCTACATTTCAGCTCAATGCCTTTATACATTTGTAAAGTTTCAGAAAGACTTTCCAAACAAAGTTACATGTTAAGTGATCATCAGTTATAGCTGATTAGCACGGAGCACTCTCACTTCAGTCATTTATGTTTCTGTGGTCCTGTTGTGCTCTAACCTGCTTACTATGTGTCACAGCGCTTACTTTTCCTCCTTCTGGAGTGAAATAAGTGTAGGAGCTCTCTTACTGTAGTAAATATTTCTCTTTCAGCTGTGAGCATACGTAAAAGCAAGAGAAGTTTCATGTTGACAATTTTATCCCTCCCACTATATTTGGGTCATCTAGATTTTTTAAATGTCATTACTATGAAACTTTCATGGGCGGTCCAAAACATCACTCAACATGCAATGTATGCAATAATAAAATAAGTATTTTTTCCTGATATGAAAACATGTGCATAGCTCAGTTGAAGAGAGCACAAGGGTTAAATCTGTTGAACATTTGTTTAATTTCTATTCAGTTCAAGTTTTTGGAATAAGATTTGTCAATGTCTTTCTTAATTTTTGAAAAAAGAGGGGTATATTTTGTTTCCCTAAAATTGTTAATGGAGAAAATCTTCAGCAAAGTAACTAATTAATTGTTAGCGATGAGTTGGCCAGTGTGCAGGGTGTACCCCGTCTAAGGCCCAAAGTCACTGGGATGGGCTCCAGTCCCCCGCGACCCCTAACGAGAACAAACGGTAGAAAATGAATGAATGAATTGGCATGTGATATATGCCAATTAACATGTGAAATGTTTGTGATTTAAAGTTTAAGAATACTCACCTTGTCTAAATTCAAAACTTATATCTAATGTGTTTGAAGGGACACGTTTAGTGAGAACATCCTGCAGCGACGCTCCTGCTGTGGACAAACGGTGGGAACAGGAGGAGGAGACGGTGTCAGTAAAAGAGCCATAGATTTATGAGTTTGTGAGAAAAACGCTGCTCGGTCCAAACTGCTCTGACTCTGGCCATTATTTCTAGGTCAATGAGAAGGAAACGCAGCAGAGGACGGACTGGACAAAACACAGTGTATTTTAATGGAGACGGAGGAGAGACACAGAGGAGGGAGGTCAGAGCAGTGTTTAAGAATGAAATCTTAAACTCTGAGGGAAAGAGTGAGACAATTTTGAACAACAATCAGACAGTAAAACAATTTTGAGAAAGATTTTTTGGGAACAAATCTATCTCAATTAATTTTTTTAAATTTTTTTTTTTAATCAAAATGTTTTTCTCTGAGATATTAGAAAACAGCCTATTTATAGTATATTATGAATAGTAAATATAGATGTTGCGAATTGTCTAATCTCTGATCTGTGACAGGCATATTCAACGTAAGGCCTGGGGGCCAAATCAGGCCCACCAAATGATTTAATTCGTCCCGTCCCATCTTCCAGTTCTAAAAGATATATTTTCTCCAGTTTATTGCTTTAATTTTGGATTGTTTTATACTTTTTTGGTCCTTAGTCCTCTACTTTAGACCTTGTTTGGTCCTTATTTAGAGGAAGGCCTAGTTCAGACCTGGTTGGTATCTGGGTTCAGCATTGAATTTTTATAGAGTAATGTTGGTAAATCATTTTGTATTTTATTTTTCCACCAAAATCTAATATCGCGGTTATAAAGCAATTTTATCATTTACGTTTTTGTCATCTTTTATTTGTAAAGGGACAGTGAGTGACCAAATGAAAGAAAAGATGGTTTAAACATGTTAATTTCAACCTGTTCAACGTAAGCAGGTAAATTCTTTCTGCATCTGGTTTGAAATACGCTTTGTTATAAATAAGCATCTTCACAAGTTTGTAGTAAATAAGCATCTTCACAAGTTGGATGAAAGTTTTAAATCAGGAATTTCACCTTATCCACTTTCTGTAGCAGTTCGATCTGTGACAAGTGCTAATGCTGTGCTATACATTCATGGAGTCACAGATTAGTCTAAACCTCTTGAGTCTGTCTTGTTTTGAGTCGTGGACAATATTTGGAGTGTCGTGAGAGTCGGGCGAGGACTTAGCCGAGGACGAGGTCAGCGGATGGGAACGGACCAAAAACAAAAGGCACAAACCCCGGTGAAAAGCATAAACAAACACAGCACCCAAAACCACGGCGACGGGGCCTGCATTTAACCCCAGCTGTTCAGGTCGCCATGGACACCACTCCCTCCTCCTCCTCGTCCTGTGGCCTTTCTGAGGGCACTTGACCCGGGCCAGTGATTACGACGTCACTGTTTACATTTTGACGGAGCTTAAAGGTCTATTTAACAGGTTCTCATAATATTCTAATTTAGTTTGGTGGGAGGGCACCTATGTTTAATATTTATCATAGTTTTACATTTGTGAAGTGGCAGTTTGTGAAGAAATTTTGAAAAATAAAGCTTTAAATTAGAGGAAATAGTGCTGAGTTCTAGAATAATCCCTCTGTGATGTCATCAAAAAGCGACAGCCCATTGAAAATACAAAGACCATTTACACAAAACAGTTTTTTACAGTTTAAACAGTCATTTAACAAAATAATCGGGTATTATTATTTGTAAAATCAAAACTATGGTCTAATTTATGTGGATTTTGGCCTTTGATTTCAAAATGGTTGCTGGGTAACAGCTGAATTACCTCTGTCATTTTTGCTGTTCATCTTCAACCAGTAAATCATATAAACTTTACAAAAACTGTCAAACTGGGGACAAATGGGCAAAATGTTTAGTAAATTCTTAAATATAATCATGTGTTATATGTTTCAGTGAAATGTGTTGTCTAACCTGTCTCATAGACTCTGATTATGAGAGACGTGTTTGTTTGCTTTGAACACACTTGAGAGTTAATGTTAATAAAATAATGTTTAAAAATCGATTAGTAATTGAAATTTGATTAACTGCACAGCTCATGCACATACTCATAAACAAACTTAATATGTACAGTTATATCTATGGATGCAACAATAGTCACAGAATCATTGGATACACATGTCACGAGTCAGTGTGTGTTTGCTCGATATGCACGGGTTCCTCCAGATGCACTTTGGTATTATGTATGTTGGTACGGAAAGGAAAAGGTTGAGCTTGTGGCCTTCATACGGGAAATAAACCACTCCATTGACGTTAACTGGTGCTATCTTGTACCAGAGGTGGGGTTTATATTTTATTCAGTCATTCATTTTCTACCACTTATTCCCGTTAGGGGTCGCAGTTTTTATTTCACATTGATAGACACGAAAAAACGAAACACAAAACACAAAACTCTGGAATTTTTCACTGTAAATTACAAATGGTCCGACACAAGCTAATTAAACAGTTTAAAAAATAATTGAGTAATAATTGATGAAAACTTCTGATGACATAATTCTTCTGTTTATCTTCCCATGCCATTACCCAGCAGCCTCTTTGATCGGAGCAGCAGGTGTCCATAACATCGACTCAAACAAAACCAAACTTTTCCACAAACTCTGCTCATTAAAAGTGGATTACGTCCATTATGTAACGTCCCGCCGCGCTCCAATTAAAACCACCATTGATCACTTCCCCGAACCGCGGTCCATCAACCTCTGTCCACCTCAAGTCCCACGGAAACCTACAAAACCACACTGTTATTTAGGATTAATAAGAATATTGATAACAGATGAGATGTTTAACCAAAGCATGTAAACGTGGCAGAGCAAGAGGTGGGTGAAGTGTCCTGCCCAAGAGCACGACTGAACTCCAAGGATGAAATTGTAAATCCTAAAGTTAAAGTAGGATTGGATGATTTGGCAAAAACAATGAATCGCAGTTTCTTTTCTTTTTTCTTTTCAAAAACAAAATAAAATCTATACTGAAAACTATTTTTATGATTATAAACCCAATAGACACTTGGTTATTGCCAATTAACACAAAAAACAGTCAACTTTATTCCTCTAAAATCTAATCTTTGCTTCAAACCACATCTTTTACTGGCAGTTGACGTCTCAATTAGAAAACCTAACCATATAATTTATGATTAGACATGACTGAATCTCATCGTTGATAAAAATGTGATGACTAGCCCAGCTCTAAGTTAAGGGTCCTGTGTAACTTGATGGTGTTCTTGTTTTACCTGGATGTTCTACAGTCTGCCATGAAACTTTTCTATCTCAAATGAGACAAGCAGCAGCTGGCCAAGTGTTATTTTTTTTAATTATTATTTGCCATAAAAAGGCCTGTAATTGATGCTGCATTGATCAGTTTAATGTCATGCTGTGTGAGTTGCTCCAATGAATCGCAATCAAACAAATTGCAAAGGCTGTAATCTTTAAAGCACCATAATCTAATTGCAATTGCACATTCAGCAGCTTTAATGCACGGTTTACCAGTCGGCATACCTGCTTTTCAACCCTAGAAAACTTTTTTTTTTTTAAATTGCTTGTATTTGGATTACGCACCAATATATCTATAATATACCGAACTGTCGACAAGCGTTTTTAGAGTGAGAATTTGTTTTGCCACTCATCCAAGTAGCTTCGTCAGTTCTGATGCAGCTCTGTAACTGGTTTAATTAAACAATTTACAATTTTTCCGGCAGAATTTAACATTTCATTGTCCAGTTTGTGCCAAGACGTTCTGATTTCACATGAGTTTGTTTACTTTATTCATTGTTATCTGGACTACACATAGGCTTTGTGCAGAGAGAGGAGGTTTGATGGTAGGGCTGTAAGATTATCGCAATCGAAGTGAAATCGCAATTTAAAGTGATGTAATTAGCAAAGCACAAAGACTGCAATTTTTGAAGGACAAGAATTTCCTCCTCAAACGACAAAATATCCTCTTATTTTGCATAAAATCTGCCAAACCTGTAGTTTAGATTTGTACAAACATGTCAGTTCAAAGGCCTATTTCAGTCTTTTTGTCAAAATGTTTAAAATTTTAACTTTTAATAGTAACATTCTGTTCAAACATAATCAAAAATGTAACCACAACCATAGCACAAATTGTTATATTTATCACAACTCGTGCAGCCTTAGTTTCAGCCTCCCGTTATCTGCAAACTTTTCAAGACTTTTTATCCATTTCAAAGATATATAATTCTTTATTTAAAATTGTGAATCGCTATAGCAACAGTCCTAACTTCTCATCAATCTGACACCTATACCGAATGGTTAACCAGCCCGGGCTCCGTGTTTACAGTATTAATCGTTCGTGATAAACCTGCCTCGTAAACGGCTTGTTAAACTTATCAGATCACCGCAGTAAACTTCTCTTTTTGTTGTAAAGCGCTCTCTTTTTACGGCTCTGAATCCTCGTGTGCTCAAACAGGAGACGTCGCCGCTCTCTGTGAGCGATGGAGCCCATGGAGTCATTCTGCTTTTGTTTTGGGGACGGCGGACAGTCGACTCAAATCGTGAATAAATGTTTGTCTGTGTGCAGTCGCCGTGACGATAAAGACCACCAGGAAGTACAGCCGGCAGTGGGCGGAGTCAGATGCTCCTCTTTCAGTTTAGCTAATGATCTCAGCAGAAACTAGATCTCCATCACGTTTACAGCACCAGCGCGTCTTCTCCGGCATTTTCCACCACAATAGTGTAATTAGGACTAAACTAACGACGCAAAATCAATTAATGTGACAATTTTACAATCTACTTTTACATGAGTTGTTGTTGGTACAGCAGAGAATCTTGACCCCGCTGTTCTGTCGGTGTAGTATCTGACTTTTAAGAGCTTTCAATCATAATATTGTTTTCAGTTCTTATTCAAAGTTGTATTTTGAGGGATTCATTCATGTTTTCATCTTTATTTTCCCTCAGTCAAGATGCGGTTTGCTCCAAAGATGTTCACCGATCTCCTGGTACATGCCCTTTGCTCGCTCTTAGATTTATTTTGTACTTTTTAAATCAGTGATACAAGTAGGATTCTGCAGCGTTCTGAAGACATTTTAGCGCAAATGCAAAAGATAGTTGTGATGATGTTTGCTGTGACCTGTTGTAAAGGGGCAGGACGAAATTAGAGCTGTTCTGTTGTTGTTTTAGGTCAGTGTTGATATAGTATTGTCCGAAATGTCCGAAAATACAATGAAGGATTGACAGGAATCATAATTAGGTACCACGTTACAATAACTACATCTTATTTTGCCTTAATAAAGCATTAACAAAGACTTAATTAGCAATGAATATATACTTTATTATACATGATTCAGGCTTAGTAACCACTTAATTAAGGTTAAGGTTAGGGTTAGGGTTAGAAATTGGGGTTAGAATATTTGTTAAATAGTTACTAAGCCTGAATCATTCTTAATAAACTATTTGTTGACTATGAATTAAGTCTTTGTTCATGCTTTAATGTCAATGTCAATGTCAACTTTATTTCTATAGCACATTTACAACACCACCAGCTGCCCAAAGTGCTTCACATGCACATCATGGTAAAAACATACAGTAAAAGAACAAAATTATTACAAAACACAACAGATAACAGTTAACTAGTGTTAAAAGCCAAAGCAAAGAAGTGAGTTTTAAGTGCAGATTTAAAAGACTAGTGATGGAGCAGCTCTGATCTGTAGAGGAAGACTGTTCCACAGTTTTGGGGCGGCCACAGCAAAGGCCCTATTTCCTCCAGTTTTTAATCGGGATCTGGGGACATTTAACAACAACTGATTTTCTGACCTCACTGATATGGCCGGGACATGAGCTGTTAAAAGTTCAGACAGGTATTCAGGGGCCAATCCATTTAGGCATTTAAAAACTAACATCAAAATCTTAAAATCAATCCTGAATTTATTAAGGCATGAATAAGTGTAGTTATTATAAAGTGTTACCCATAATTGCTACAAATGGCAGACAAAAATATAACATGTCTTGATGATTAAGAGTAGCTGTCTAATATTTGTAAATATACAGCTGAAGTAAAAGTAAACCTTGCCCATACGACTCTTTTGCAGCCTCTGTTACTACACTGCTGTTGTGTCTTTGGGAAAAACACTACACAGACTTTACCTTTGTATGAATTATGCTGCGTGACAATGAAAGCTCAGCTATTTCCACGTTGTAAGTCATGCTTTACAATTTCCTGTAGTAAAAAATAAAACACAGTGTTCTCACAAAAATTTTAAACCGCACTAATAAAGATCCCATCTAAACCCATCTAAAAAAACAGGAATACGCAGAGTTTTAAAACGCATCTTTGGGATTTTAAGGAGATTCTAGTTTGAATAGGGAAACAACACGAGACTACACACTCTGGGACATTTTGTTAGAGTTTTCACCTCCATCACCGCCAGCTCCTCGCCCTCAAAAGCTCTAAAAATACTTCTGAGAGAGCGTTATCTCGACCCTCAGGCCTGTATCCCGCAGACATCTCCAGACAAGCGCTGTGTGTGTCTCCCTCAGGGTTAAACAAATATCCTTCCACCATTATTTTCTAACTGTCTATGTGCAGAAGACGGGGGATCATGCTGCGATAATGCTGCGTTTCCAGGCTACCGTTTCCAGGAAGTGAAGTCCAGTGAGCTGCAGGGGGCGGGGTTTATTCTGGAACATCAGGAAGTAAACAGGAAGTAGGACTGTAGAAGACAAAAGAGGCATTACTCACAAACAGTGGGAGGTGAAGCCAGAGGATCCACCTGAAGAACAGAATTACTCCATGTCTAGTGTTTAAGAACATGACATTGTACACACATTTTGAAAATCGCAAGAAAATGCAGGATACAAAGTTCAAAATTTGGAAAAAGAGCACGATTATGTTCCCGACTTTGAACTGTACATCTATGAAAGGGCGGTAGGGCTTAATGTTTCCAATACTGACACAAAAGAATGTCTTGGTTGACGTTCAAATATTGTCAAAATATGAATGACAGTGAAAATAATCGCAACGGTGCAGAAATATTGCTTTCTTTACTTGACAGGTTGGACTACTCATTTAACTAAACTACAGTTACGATAAACACATTTCAAATTCTGCTCAAATCTTTCTGAATTTTATCCCAGTTTAGCAATTAGTTTTTAATTTTACTTCCTGGTTGTAAATGATGACATCACACTAGGAAACCATCCTGTGCACTGCGCCAAATCTCCTCAGATATCCCTTTTTTATTTGAGAAAGAAAAATACATGTGAACACCTTTTATTTAGTTGAATCAATGTTTAAAGGGTCAAAAAATAAGTTTATTTTGTCTAAATTGTGCATAACATTTGTCTCTCTAGTGTGATGTCATCCATTTGTTTACTTCCTGTAAATTTCAACAGATTTTTCAACTTTTCTCCACAAGCAGCTTCCTGATTGGCATAAAACTTAAACTATAACAACAACAGATATTAGTACAGCAAATAAAATCTAAATTCAAAAATGTTAAAAACCTGTCATACGCACTTTAATTTACTGATCTGTAACGCCAAGGCAGGGGTCACTAGTCAAGGGTTCCCTGCTCCAGAAGTCTTAACGTGTTTCTGGTTTGTTCAGCTCAAAACACACATTGGCTTTCATCGTTCCAGGAGATGACAAGCGCGAAAAGTCCTTCTCAGAAACGGCAGGATCCGCTCAATGAGTCATGTACGCTCGTCATGTGTTTCTGTTTGTTTTCTCATCGTCCTCATAATTTTTTATCTTATCTGGTTCTGACTATAATCGCTGGTGATAAAAGCAGTAATGTTGGGTCACTCAAGGCCAAATAGTCTATAAAGAAAGCTGAAAAAAACGTTAAGTAATGATTTAGTGAAAGAAAGTGAATTGAAACTAAGATAAAGTCTGATTTTTTTGAGTATCATTACTATTACTATATGAATGATTATAGCAAATATAGCATGATATTTTATACTAGGGTAGTCGCTAACCATTATTTTAGTCAATAACTAGTCAGTGATAGTTTTTTCGATTAGTCAGACAATTATTTCTATTGTAAATTGTGTGAAATGATTATTTCTGTTGTAAATTTAAACTTTTTAAATACATTATCAACCAAATAAAGTGTCACTGTCTTTGTTCTAAAAAGTGACATGTGTTTTAGAGTCTATATTGTCCAGTCACAGTTAGACGATTAATCGTTACAGCTCTATTATATATTGAGATGTACTTATTTAGTTATACCTTAATTGTGGCTGTAATCTAGTTGGACGTAATGTTGTGGTTGCTGTTTCGTCACGCACAGGGTTGTGCAGAGGTCAGATCATGTAATGAGCCTTTGCTTTCTCAAAACAACTTCCCTGAAGCTGTTTGTGCCTCTTCATATTCTTGTTATTGAGCTCATGTGGCTTATTTCTGCATCTTCTCCCTGTTTCGGTTTCCTTACAAAATACATGGAATTGGTGACTCTGTCTTGCCCATAATCAGTTCATCTTTTAACCGGAATAGTTTTCTTTTTACTCTCATAACACTGTCCTGTCCGTATTGTTCATAAAGTGGTTGATGCAGACTGTATCAGAAAGGATTTTAGTTTTGTTTTGCTAAAGTTATGCACTAAAGATTGACTGATATGGGTTTTCCATGGCTGAGGCTGATAACGATTGTTTATAATCCAGAAAATGATGGCTGTTAAGCTCTGACAAGATTTTTGGGTCGATATGTGGAGCTGTTTTTTATTGTTTTTACATAATCAAGTATTAACATTTTCTGAAACTTCTTCACCCCTGTGTTTTTCTACAAACTGGATAAGTATACTCATTTTATGTAGTTCCCTCTTGGAACAAAAGAGTTCAAATAAAACTTTTTGCATATTCTTTACACAGCTGGTTGCATTGCTTTATAAATATTGGCCTCTGTTGGAGAATAAAAGCTGCTAAACGATACGAAAAGTGCAATTATTGGCTCAAAATATCGGACAAAAGTTATTGTATAACAGTGCAATGCTTCAATTGTTGGATTAATTTACCAGTCATAGTTAATGGTTGTAGTTGTTAGAAGGTTTTACTTGCTGTAGTATTAAATATGGTAAAAGTGTCAAAAATCAGATGCTAATTGATACTAAAACTAGATACTCATTTTAGCAAGCGTCTGTACTGATATAAATCAAATAAACACGATAAATGCGATCTTTTCTTAACACTTTTATAATGATCTTGGCCTTTATCAGAACTTGTACAAGACCACAGGGTAAAATAAAGAAAGTACTATTATTTGTGTTGAAAGTTACATTCTATTGTTTATCTGGTTTTATCCTGGTGATATCGAAATCAGTATTGCAAGTGCAAGTGTCGGGAAAACACTAACAGTAAATACTTTAAAAACATTCGACTGTGACTTCTACGATGCTTTGTGTAACGTGTGATCTACAGTAGCACAAAGCAGGGGGCGGGACGTGTTGTTGTCGCTGTGTTTTGAGTCGGGGCCAATCAGATTCAGATCCTCCGACACGAACGGCAGCCTCAGAAGAGCAGCCGAACGAAAACACATGACCGTAAACGCCGTGTGTTCAAACGCCCACACGAGGACACGGGAGCCTTCATTAACGCCAGCATTCAGGCGTTAATGCTGTAAAGAGCGTTCAGAATTAAAGTGCCTAGGACAGGTTGTAACAATTTTCTAATTTTGTGCTGTACATAAAAAATCTGTGGTAGTTTGTGGAGAAAAGTCTGAAAAATTACAGGAAGTGAAAACAAACTGATGACATCACACTAGGGAGACAAAGGTTATGCATAATTTACCCAAAATAAACAACTTTTCTTGATCCTTTAAACATTTATGCGACAAAATAAAGGTGTTCACATATATTTTGATTTGTAAAATAAAAAAATAACTGACATTAGCTGAGTTTTAGCCCAATGTACAAAATAATTTCCTGGTGTGACGTCATCATTTACAACCAGGAAGTGAAATTAAAAAAACAAATAAAAACGGCTAAATCAGGATTACGTTTTTTACATTTTTTAGCAAAACTTGAAATATATTTATGCCACCAGTATTTTACATGAGTAGTTCAACCCGTCATAGACACTTTAAGTTGTGGGATATGTATTCAAATATAATCAAGAAAAATACTTCATAAATACGTTGCAGAAGTAGAAATATCTTCCGCAAATACACACACAAGTACTTATTGTAATAGTTTTTCCCCCAACACTGTGTGAAGTAGGGCTGAAACGCACAGAACTGGTGACTCTATCTTGATCAATCCATGAATCTTTTAACTGTAATAGTTTTCTTTTCACTCCCATGACACTGTCCTGTTCATAAAGTGGTTGATGCAGACTGTATCAGACAGAATTTTTGTTTTCTTCTAAAGTTATGCACTGAAGATCAACTGATATGTTTTGTTTTTTTTCATGGCTGATGCTGATAACGATTTTTTAGAATCCAGAGAAACGATGGCTGTTAAGCTCTGACCA
This sequence comes from Rhinogobius similis, assembly GCA_019453435.1. NCBI lineage: Eukaryota > Metazoa > Chordata > Actinopteri > Gobiiformes > Gobiidae > Rhinogobius > Rhinogobius similis. The sequence continues at coordinate 9,014,106 of CM033635.1, read as the reverse complement.
GACTTCAGTACATGCCATTTGCTGAGAGAACAGGTTTTATGACTAGAACAAAGTGGGAATTACTCGAAAAAGACTTGAGATTAAAACCGTCTTGTGTCTGTAAATACACTCCACCAGGAAGTCCTCAAAGCAGCGTCATATTCGCTTCATCTGGGTCCAATTTTGTGTGAAAGCTGATATTTTCGGGCATTTCACGCTCTAAACAACTAATGGGTTAATTGAAAGAAGAATCACTGGACTAATGGATTGGTAAAATAATCATTAGTTGCAGCCCTGGTGCGAAGCAACTTACATTTACTTACATTACTATATTATGATACTATATTTTTGTGTAAGGGTAGGTCTCTTACAGTTTTGTATTTCAAAGGTAAAAAGTGTTATTTGTTGCAATTAAATAATCAAAGTAGAAACTATATATATAGACTCATCATCCAATACAGCACAGAATGAACGATAATAAAAACACAAAAAACAGAATTTACAAATATATTTGGGGCTGAAGATTAATTATGTACGTTTTCTTTTACTTACTTACTTTACAGCTAAAGATAGTGTAATAAGTACCTTTTATGACTCATTATTGACTCGACTAACTATAAAAGTGTTTCATTGTGCTGTTTATTTATTTATTGCAGCGTTTTTTTAACAATGGCACATTTAGAATTGTTTTATAGTGACAAGCTGAACTAGAAAGATTAAAAATACATAATATAATTTTCTTTTTACTACTACAACATTGAAAATCACTGGCTCTATTGCAGTCTGCTATTCAGGAGCTTTAACATTAACAGTTCATTTAGTAGATTTCTTCCTCAGAGTATGTTTGAACTATTTAGACTCACGTTTGTTGAGGCGTTATCTGTGATCAGCTTCTGTCGTGAGGAAACCTGAGCCGTGGCATGTCTCAAGTGCAGACTGTAAACTGGGTCAAGTTCCTGGTGCGGGTCTAGTCCAGGTCTGAGTCTGGGGTTAGTCCGGGTTAATCCAGCCTCATTAGTGTAACCGGGGGACATGGTAATCTGGTAACGACGTCTCTGTGGGGTATCGCTCCATCAGCGCCTTTGATCACGAAAGGCTCCCGTTTCTCTAAACAAAACGAACTCCTCTGTCGTCAAGAGCGTCCTGAGTAGAATGTAATAGAGAAAGATTTATGGTTTGGTGTTTGCTTTGGGAAATTTACCCTCTGTAAGTGTCATATTCTGAAATGACACAACCACGTTTAGAGCTCAGTTTGGGAAAGAAATTGAATTGGAATTTCTTTTGGCAAGTTTTGTGTTTGCGATTAGATTTCCAATTTAAAGTTTTCAATCTGGATTCAGTGTGTATTTTAAACATGTCCAGGAGCGTTAACATTAAAGCGCCTATGACGGGTTGAGCTACTCATTTCACTAAAATGTATGTCAGATAAATATATTTCACATTTTGCCAAGATACTTTACAAATTTTATCCCGGTTTAGCAATTTTTTAGCTTTTTAATTTTACTTCCTGGTTGTAAATGATGACATCACACTAGGAAATTACCATAGCAACCACACTGTAAACTGGGCCAAAACTCCTCTAATGTCGCAGATTTTTAAAATTTTTACACATAAAAATAGATGTGAACACCTTTTTTTTGTTGAATTAATGAATAAAGGGTCAAAAAAGTGGTTTATTTTGTGTAAATTATGCATGACCTTTGTCTCCCCAGTGTGATGTCATCAGTTTGTTTACTTCCTGTAACTTTCTACAGATTTTTCAACTTTTCTCCACAAACGGCCATTTGATTGGTGCAAAACTATCATTTTAATTTATAACAACTATTAATACATCACACAAAGACAAAATTAGAAAATCATGAAAACCTGTCATACGCACTTTAACATTTCAGAGAAGACGAGTATAAACTAATTAGAATCACATTCATTTTACATAAGTCTGTTACATAAATCACTAAATCGACTTCAATGAATAAAAGACAGAACAATATTTTTGGTGCTCGTTATTTATCTCGGATACATTTTCGGGGAAACTTTCTCTTGTATTGTGTACTTTAGGTAATGAGTTGAATAATTAACTTCTATGATTCATTAATGATACTGACTACTAAAGTGTTTCATTCTGTAATCATTTCTTGCAACTGAGTTTTTTATTTTATTTTTAATGATAATATCTAATTACAAAAAAATGGTTAAAGGAAATATCTTGCTTTTGCTTTAAAGTGGTGTAAAGATTATGATATCACGCTTCAAAATGTTGTACGTTATTGGTGTCTAAACATATAACACGTTTTTTTAAATGTTTCTTTTACCAAAATAATTGAGTTTTTTGTGATTTGATTATTGAATTCAAACTGCTGTAAACCTGGGATCCATCTCCAGATTTTGAGCCAAGTCTAGATCAGGACCTTGCTTGAAGATGAATCTACAGTGCATGTCTTTAGGTAGATATTATTTGACATCTGCCTGCGCCTTATTGAACGAGCCGCGTCATCACTTTTAACTAAATTCGTATAACGTTTTCTATTCAGCTTTCAAACATTCAAGGGGGAATTAGTCACAATTCCCTCAAGAGCAGACATTGTAGAACTGTTTTTGGACAACAATAGCGTCTCAAAAGTGTTAAACTCACCGACATTTTGTTTGTTTGTGTCAAAGCCAAACGAAAAAAGCTCTAAACATGTGTGCACAATCTTTAGTTTCAGTTTTGTCTCTTGAGATCTTATGTCACATTCTTATCAAACTGTGAACTATAAACCAGGACATGGAGGAACACTGGGAAATTCAAGTTCGTTTTTTAATTTAACTAGTTACCTATCTCTGAAAATATTAACCATCTGACTAGTTTGAAATGGCAAAGTTCATAAATGTCTTCTTATTTTGGCTGAACAAGTGGCAATGCAGCAAATTTTAAAAGAGTTATAGCACGCCCTCTATCTGTGAAGTGTGGTACTGCCTTCTATCTGCAATATTCTGTCACAATATGAATTTTCCAATAAACTTTAGTCACAGCTGATCAAAAATAAACTCCAACATGGCTGACTTCCTCTTGCACATTTGAGCTGTGCTTGTTTTCTTCTGTGAGATTCATCCGGGTCGAGGTCATGTCCACGTTCAGTCAGGAAGTGTTTCTGCTGTGTGTTTCCTATGCAGAGGTCAGAGGTCAAACAGCTGCCGGGAAACATGTAGGAGGCAGAGGGATGTATCATAGTCACTTTACATGAGACACCGAGCCAGAAATAGATGTGTGCAAGATTAAGTTCTCTATCACTTTCTGGAATATGAATCTAAGGATTTGATTTAGCACGATTCGCTTTTTTTCTTGAGGTTTTTACAAATACTCAGAAGAACAATTTCTGCATTATTGACTATCAAGTGACACGTAATATACAAAATTGACTTTTTTGTGCTTTTAACCACATTATGACGTTGTTCCCTCATCAAAAACATACCTAGAGTTTATTTAAGTTCATTCTTGCTTGATTTATTATTAATATTATTATCTTGTTTATGTGTTTATCTTCTCTGCTTTGTCGCTGAGCCTCACAAAAACACTTGGTTCCAAATGTCCTAGATTTATGACGTCATTGGTGGAGTTCTGAGATCCTCTGCGCAGTTTCTAAGTTCATCAATAATCTCATTTCTAATTTCTCATTTCTGCTGTCAGTTTACATTCATTACTCCTGTGCACATACAGTAGTGCGCAGTGGCTTTTGTTTATTTATTTCCAATTCCTTCTGCCACCAATCCTGACGAGGGAACGCCTGACTGATAGAAAGTCGTGTGGTTTTCAAAACGTACATTATTCTTAGTTCTAAATGTGAATTCCAGAGCATTTCTTATTGTTAGTTTTCCATGCATTCTGGTAGTTTACTCCTGGTTAAGTTTGATTCTCCCGTTTTGTGTCTTCGTTTTACAGCTGGATTTTAGTTCGTTCACAATTAGTATTTTTCAGGAGCACCGAGCAATGACCAGATCAGATTAATTGAGTTCACGAAGAGTAGAGAGTCGTCATCTTTGCTGCAGCAGCTGTTTACATCTGAGGCCAAGGCCAGTCACAGTTGTGTCCTTTTCCTCTTCCCGTCCTTCTCTCTTCCATCACTGCAGACTGACTTTCTCCTGCAGCTGCTTCCTCTAAAAATGACAGCGAAAATGAAAATACTAAATAGAGTTGAAAATATGTATAGAGAAATATAGAGAAAATATCAAAATGTAGGTGTTGTGAGTGTTGTTTTGATGATACAGGACAATTTTAACATGGAATATATTGTTTATAGTAAAAAAAAAAAAAGCTAGAAAAGAGTTGATTAAACATTTAAACTGAAAAAGGTCACATTGTAAACTTTCAGATATAATAATACAGTATGAGGTGATATTTCTGTGCCTGTGTTATTTAATGTTCACATTTGTCTGTTAATTAAACCTCAACTAATACATTTATAGACACGTTTAATGAATTTCTATTGGATTAACATCTGACTTATTATCAGATACTCAAAAACAAGTAGCAAAATATACATTTTCTCAATATTGTCCTTTCCTTATACTTAATCTGTTGTGTTTGTTTATCTTGTGCGGTTTCAGTTTCCTGCTATAGGTGCCATTTTGATTTGGCTATTCTTATCACTATGAAATTAAAACGTACAAGATTTTTTGGGTAATACAGTTTAGCTTCCCCTGCTTTTAGCCAGATCCACATGAATACGGCAGTACTCTTATGTTTAATATTGATACAGTCACAGTTGCTTGTGCTTTGTTCTCTGTGACCTTGTGTGTCCTGGTTTGGAGCCGAATGCTGCTGATGGAGCATCTCTCAGCGCTGGGCCGGGGACACGTTACAAAAGACACAAAAGAACAAGCAAAACTGAAAAAAACTCAAGTACTCAAAGGTGCCAAAAGGGTGTATTCTGCTGTTGTCACCGTTATATGTTTAATTTGCAAAGGTATGAAATTTCAGTATTCAAGAGAAAGAAAACATGGAGGAGGATAAACTGGCAGAAAACAAAAGAAAAAAAATGCATAAAAAAGTTGTTTAGCTCTTGGATGTAATTCTTTTCATTGTACAGTATTAATATTGTGTGGCAGAATTTTTCAAAGTCAGCATTTTGACTCTGTGGTTGGCAGCTGCAGCATCACAGGAAATATATTCACCACAAATTCTACGAGCAACTGTGAAGATGTAAGCTTTACCCTGAAGGCACGAGCTAAATATGAATTATATAAAAAATTAGAATCAACAAGCTATATTGTAATAAAATAACAGGTTTTAATTGGCCACTGTTTCCCTCTCATGTTTGAGCACAAAGTCTTATGAAGCTGCAACAATTAATCTAGCATTTTTCAACTTTTTGTGTTGATACATAGCACTCCACCTACTAAAGCATTATCAAATCAGACCTTTAAAGAACAACGTGGTATATAATATCGTGAATAACAATGGTGCAACTGTCTGGCTCTTTAAATTTGGCATTTGTTATTGTTTTACTTTCTTTTTTGGTGCAGACGTATGTTCTGGATACTTGAGTCCATTTGTAAACCTGGCAATACCTCAAGGCACACTAGTGTTCCCCGGCACACTGGTTGAAAATCAGGGGATTAATCGACTAAATGTGACATCTATTAAATATTTGTTTTTTGATAATCGTAAAGTTATACTTACAGTACACACTCTAATCTCTTGGGAAAAGACCTTATATACTTAAAGACTTATATAACCCTGAAATAGTGACCTTATTAAAACAAAAATTAAAAAAAGAATGATCTATTTCTGACTTTCATCAATAATCTATCTAATCTAAAGTCTTTATTCACCATGTTTCAACCTTTGATAATGATGGTTGATAATGAATTAAAATGTCTCTGGACAATAGAAATAATCAACAGTTGATTGTTAAGATGACAGCCTTAAAATCTTAATCATTTTTATAATGTGTAAATGCCAATTAGAAAAAGTAGAGCTAATAATTGTTTATATAAATATAAGACCGAAAAACAGTCCTAGACTAAAGGAAAGGCAAAGGAGACTAAGAGGAACTATTGCAGTTGAAAACATTGAATGACTGAATGGAAACAGTGAAGTTGTAGAATCTGTCGTTTGTGGTGAGTGTAAAGTGAATGTGTCAAACCTCTTCTGAAGCTGTGGTTTTGAGGCTCAGCACAAATGAATGAAATCACAGACAGGAGTGAGAAGTGTGGCTCTCTGCTGCCCCTCAGTGGTCACATGTCACATCCAGCACAACAACATGCACACGTTTACCTCCTCCTCCTCTGCACATCAGCTCCTTTACCCTCTGTGCATTTTACACCGTCACATGTAAAATAGGGCTGCAAAAAGACATTATTTATTTGAATGGTCAAGGCTTCTAGACACAGAATATTTCAGAATGAAGTGTGTTACTAAATCTAGAAAATGTGTTCTCTTTTCACATTTTGATTTATAATGGCACAGTCTTTTCGATAGAGCATTACTTTTAGAGTCTGTATAGTCCAGGAACAATGATAATTTTCAAACTATGACTACTCTTAGTTTCATAGTCTGGCATGATCATTCTGATTAATTGCTGCAGCCTATGACAAGTTGAACGACTCATTTTACTAAAACAAGATTTCACAAAAAATAAAAATAAACTATAAACATTTTTATCCCAATATGGCAATTCACAAGCACTTTAATTAAAGCATGTAAACATTTCACTTTTTATTTTTATTGACACTCCAAACAAGGTCTGGAAACAGTTTGTTTGTTGTACAAACTGTAACGACAGCCTTATTATCATAGTAGTGTGGGTTGTGGTTGTGGTTGTAGCCCCATTGTAATCTCACTCAACTCAAAGATTTCAATTAAAACAGCTTTTATTTTACTCCAGAAGACTTGAATACTTTGTCTTGTGTCTTAGATTTCTTGAGAGTTTTTTCTTGAGGAGAGAGTTTGCCGTTACTTTAATGTCTAATTTTAAATCTCACACGTTGCTGCTCGAGCCGTCTGTCTGAGCTGGAGTTGTTTGTTGTTTGTGCAGGTTGCTATAGAACTAAAACAGCAGCTGATTTCTGACCTTTCTCTCCCCCTCGCTCTCTCTCTCTCACGCCCACATTTCACATTGAGGAGATTTTGGGAGAGGTGACAGTAACTTTAGTCAGACCTGAGTCACTGCAGCCGCTGACGGACTTTGCTGCATCATTCACACTTGATCTCTGCTTTTATTCCATTACAATCAACATTACGACATAAAAGTCAATTATAGACGCACTACATTTATTGACTGTGACGTTTAGTGCTTGAAGTTGTATTATTGGGCAGTGAGTAATTCTTAAAGTTGCGTCATTTTCTTCCTGTCTCACCAATGTATAAAACCTGCTAACCTTATAGTTTAGACCTCTACAAACATGTTCTGAAGTGCATGTGAGTGTGTCTTCTCTCACATGTAAATGCCTCGGCGTGTTTTAATGAGAACTTTGAACTGAATCCAATAAAGGGCAAGAATTATGCATTATTTGTGTTGTTTTTAGCCTCTAAACCTGCTCCTGAGTATCTTTACTTTGGCATCTCATGTTTTAGTACTACAAAACAACATTAACATCTGTATCTCTGCTGTTTCTCACGGCACTTACTGAGTTTTGGCGCCATCTACTGTCTGCAGAGGGAATTACGCAAATAAAAATACACATCTGGAGACGCGACTTCGCTGAGTCAGTGTAATGATTGTGATTTGACGATAGAACTGAGAGTTTTGCGATGATTTATGGACTTAAAAACAGCAGTGTAGATTCTATGAGCCACATCACACGTCGAGGAAAAGTCACACGTCGGGGAAATTTTTAGATAGAGTATTTATGTCAAACCTGCAGGTATAGTTCACATGACATAACATTACAGACGATGCATGGAAAAAGTGTTTTTGACGATCTGAGGATTTTCCTACCAGGATTAGTCAAACTGGTGTGAATGAAGCTAAATGCAACTCCAAGTATGTTTTTGATGGTTAAAAGCTCAAACATGTCTTGTCATGTTTAGCATAATACCTGTCCTTTTAAAACACAACTACAAATTTAATTGCAATTGCATCAAGTTAGTTAGAAAAAAAACTTGCAATTTGATATTCTTAAAAAATCATTCAGCCCTAGTGTGTTATCTCTATATTCATTTTAATGCGTGCGTTGTCTGATGGTGTTACTGTTTGCTCTGCAGGTTTATGGTTTTTCACACTACACTTCCTACATAACACAGTATCACTTTCTAATTCGCAACTCCTCATGAATTTATATAATGAATGAATGTATACATATAGATTTTTTTTTTTTTATCCTTTGGAAGATAACACAGCAAGCTTATTTAATTTTTGTCCCACTCTTTTGTGACAATTTTGATATCTTTTTAATCATACTAACTTTGGTGCAGGGTCTGGCACTTGGTGAGGTGTTTACTTTGCCTAAAATATTCCACAGTAGCTTTAACATCCTCGTGGAGACAACTGACTGACCCTCAACCTGAAAAGTTATATAGCGCACCAATATTAATGTCATGGAAACAACATTTTTGTTATATTTTCCACATAAATAAGCTTAATGATGTTTGGTTTTTGACACTAATGAAAAGAAAGCTGCTCAATAAGTGATTTTACTTTGTTTAAGACATATTCTTAGAGTGCAAACCTGTGCAAAGTCATTTCAGTCGCACACTTCTCTGACACAGGAAGAGCGTGCCAGTGTCTCTCCTGTGGTTTCCTTCACAAAGCGCACGCCGCCTCTCTTACATTTCCGTTCGTTCGTGTTTCATTTATTTACTGGTTCTGAAGAGGCAGCGCTGAGCAACCGAGGCAACAGTCTGGACCTCTGCTTCACCGGAAAGGAATTCAGTCTCATCCAGAGCCGAGAGAGCGAGAGAGAGAAGGACCTGGGCCAGACCGGGGCCAGACCGGCGTAAGGCTGAGCGGAGCAACACGGCACCAAAGAGTGGATTAAAACTGGACTATCGACTGTAAACGAGCTGTTCATTTGGAAACCTGGCTCACGTTTGACTAGAATTTATCTAACTTTTGTCCTTTTTGTAACTTTTTGGACTTTTTCCCATTCATTTTTCATTCGTTGTTGGATTACTTCATGCAAGAAACATACTGATCCAAGCAACAACTTTGGATTTTGATAGAGATTAGGTGAAGCTTTTCTAACTTTCGCTGTCAATACTGCAACTTTTTTGGACTTTTTCCCATTCATTTTTTAAATACAATGTTGGATTATTTTTCAGACTGGACTCAAGAAGCAGAAAACTAAAGAACTCATTTGAATTTTGTTAAAGATTAGGTGAAACTTTGCTAACTTTGGCTTGCATTTCTTGATCTTTTTATTCATTTTCCATTCATTGTTAATTTCTTCCATTCATTGTTAATTGCATTTCTTGATCTTTTTATTCATTTTCCATTCATTGTTAATACAATATTGAACTGAGCCTGGAATCAGGCAAAAGAAAACTAAAAAACATACCAAAAAAAAGAACAAATAACCTAGCATCTACCTTTTCCTCATGCATTTTAATACCATGCTGGATTACTTCTCAGACCGTTCAATCATTGCGCCACTTGTGGTGGTGACAGCACATTTTTTGACCGCGGCAGGATTTTGGTTTTACTGTCGCCGCCGGAGACGCGTGTGGAGTTATGAACAAGGTAACAAAGTTTACACTGGCCTTTGTGAATCTGTGCAGAAATACACATGTGGCTCACTTCCTCTTTTTATTATTAGGCAATTTGTCAAAACATTATAATAGCATGCTGCACTTCCTGTTTAAGTCCCGCCTTGCACTTGTACATACATCTGTGATATATATTTTGAAGGATCAGCGATGTGTCAATTGAATCCAAACATATTAAACTTGTATAATTGGAAATTTAAGCTTTAAATTTGCTTGCTCAGTAAATGTCTTCAAATGCTCAGTGGTATTTCCTTCAATGAATGCTATCAAACAGTGAGAGTCATTTTAATAAACTAAGATAAATTGGCATTACAAATTATTTTTTGCTTAAATTGAGCGATATGTTAAGTTTTTTAAATTCCAAAATTCTATCAAATATTATGTGGACTGTAGGGATGTCACCACCTTTTTCCTTTCTGTTTGTTTTTTCATTTTTTTTGATAGTTTATTGAACTAAAAACATTGTCCTTACTGTGAGTGAGCTTACATCTCACACACCTGACTTGTACTTGGTCTGGACGAGACTCCTCCTGCTTGTTTCCATGGAAATGTCTTTTATCTAGAATATACCACAGTATGGCTTAAAACGTATCCAGTGTTAGGTCCTATTTTGCCTTTTAAATGTTCTTCTAGTTACAATTAATATGTTTTAGTTCTGTGATTATACTGTGACTGAATAATCAGGCTGATTAACCGACGATTCAAGTGTGTCCGCAGACATAGCTTTTTTTATGTCCAGCTTTATTCCCAGCAGCGTTCAGCCTTTTGGAGCAGTCAGATCAGATCCTAAATATTGTCATTATTTCTACCTTTCCTTTTTAATCCGTTTTACGATCTGTAGACCGTGCTGTTCACATCTACACACAAATCCATTCTTGAGTCCGACCTTGGCATTTCCACAGCGAGACGTTTCTCCTGGTGGTGCAGGTCTCGTACCATCAGAGTCAGACGTGTCCATATTTGGCTGCGTGTGTAAAACGAGCCTCTGATATAATTCACAGTTTCAAACCAGATTACAGAAACTCCACTGCGACATCGGCCTCCGTAACAAACAATGGAGCTGTGTGCAGTAATCCTTCAGCATTATTCACACCAACACGGAATAAAAACACTATTGTGAGGCGTTGGGCAAACAGCGGCGTGCTAATTCTGATTAACAGTCATTACTAAAGGATACGATCAGGTTTTTACAGGTTATTGAGCAGCTGTCAGCACCAGTTGTATCAAAACATTTGGGGAAATCAGAATACATTTTGCACAGATTTTTGGAAAACTTAAAGATGCTACAGTCTTCCTTTCACTATAACTTTACGGTTACAGTAGCTCAATAACACAATAAAAACAAATACAAAACACAATATCAATGAATAACAAGTATTTTTAATGTGCAAAACATTTCAATAAAAAAAGTATGATAACAATGTAAATGTTAGTTATACAATATACAGTAGAGATTAGATAGAATAGGATTAAAAAAGTGCAATAAGCAAACTGTGCTTTTTTACTTTCTGGAGGCAAAATGTCAAAGTTAAAACAATACTTCGGCACATTTCTATGCACATATTAGAGTCAACATTACCATGGAAACGAGCAGGTTTTCATCTTGAGTCCTCCAGGCCAAGTATGAGTCAGGTCTGTGTCAGAGTGAAGACATCATTTTGTATCTATATTTTAGTGCAATAAAACCGTCAAGTAGAATAACAGTCTGGTATTATGTTAAAAAGTTAAGTGCTGTGTCTTTAAAGTGCTGCACAATAATTAATTAATGACAAGATTTCAAGTGGGAGAGATTGGAATATTTAGTATTGTCTTAATCAAAACTATTAAAATGATCTCAGAAAGTCTATCTAAGTATCATCTTCCAAATAATGATATAAAGTAATATTTCTGCTTTTTTTCTGGTTAATTTTAAGGTCCATTCACAGTTTGTGCGACACTTGAACCTCAACCAGGACATTTATTTGCACATTTTAGCACATTTTCTGACTTCTGAAGTACTAAAACAACCACCAAGATATACATCATTGTCACTATCAGCCAAGATTACAGTTATTTGGCAGACTTGTTCAAAGCCCTTATTAGCATCACTTTCCCTCTTTATGACTGACACATTTATGACACACACATCTCTTAATTGACATGTGCTGCTGTATAAACTGCTCTGGGCGGGTTTCACTTTCCCTGCTCTGTTTCTCTGACTCATTTTGTTTCAGACGAGGCTTTTCCCTAAACTCTGCCTTAGTCAAACTTTACTTTCAGATTTACTTGTATAATCCATGTTTGTTCAATGGAAACGTGTTGTTTGAGCGTTGCTATCCAGTCTGCTTTGTGGAACATCTCAACATTGTCTGAAAATACCTTAAAACGATTTGCTTTTGTCATAAGAACTCACAAACTACAAGCTACATACACGTAATAGCTTTAGGATTTGTTCTAAAGGATTGACTTGGAGGAAAAAGGCGGTTTTAGCAGGTTTAAGTAAATTTAAGACATTTTTAATCTGCTTTTTCAATGTGTTTTTATATGATGCACTCAATATTGCACTTGTAGATTATTTATGATTATTATCTTTGACTCTTCTTTCTATTATCTTAGTTTCCAGGCCTTAACTTCGGGCGTGTGTCGCATGAAACTGAGAAATAATGCAAATGTCTCTTACACGTTTCAATGAACTGATAGAAGGGGAAACTACAGGGAGTGGCCCCTTCACACTCCTGAATCTACAAAAAGTACCGTGATTATACAGTATGATGATTTTTCTCACGTTGGTCCTTAAAATTGCAGTTTTGTGTGTTATTTGAGATGATATTTAACTGTCTACAGCAGCCTTTTGCCTACAGTGCGAGTCAAATTAGTTAAAATATTCGTTCATTGAGTTCTATATAGTTTCCAAGATTTGTTGTACCATCACTTTAAGTCTGTGCAATCAATCAATAATTTCTAATCGTTGATGATCAGCTTGGGTCATTTTAATCGAGAGGTCTAAAGCCAGTCTTCTGTCAGTAAAAGCACGGGATTTGGGAGTTCAGGAAGAAATGTGTGTAATTGTTTTGCTTTTAAATGGCAATTATTAAAAGCCTGCATCGTTTATGTTCAGGGAATTAATACTGAAAGCAAATTTTCTTCATTTAAATAAGACATAATGAGTTAATCAAAAATCTTGATAAATCAATATAAGGAAAAAACACATTCTTTGCACCATTATACTCCATGTTTTTAGTTCTTCTTTCATTATCAAGTCATAGTCTTTGCAAACTCTTGACTTGTCTTGATTGATTATCTTTTAACCACAGTTTATTTGGTTGGAAAATGTAAATTATATTATTTGATTGAAAATATCCAACCAAATATTTTCTCTTCCAATTAACAGCAGCTAAACTCCTAAAGTTCTGGTGAATCTAATACTGCCTTCAAAGTATGCCTCTTGCTTAAAAGCAGGTCATGTCCTTGTTTGACCATTAGAGGTCTCTCTTCTCTGACCACAGGAGGCCAATTGAACCTGAAGTTAATCTGCCAACGGGTCTGGACTTTAAATGTATCCGACATGACTCAGATTAGCTTTTGTAAGAAGCATTTAACATCAGATACAACGAGAGAAGAAGTTCAGCAAGTTATCGAGCAAAGTTAGCGTAGAGTTTGGCCTGTTACTTAATATGCAGAGACTGTCTTGTTCATTTAAGAGAGTCGGAAGTTTCATGAATGGAATGAAAAAGGAATGTTGAGTGTCCTGTGTGTGTTTTGATGCCGCTGAATCAGAACTCACTGAATAGAAGAGAAAGTGAAATAGCAAGGAACACATTACAAAAGCATGAGTTAAAATAAATCTGGGACATTCAGCTCTGAGACGACGCAATGGATCCTACCGGCCGGAAATGAGTTCAAGCTGAAAAAAAGCACACAGGGAACAACTAAATAATACACAAATATAATAATAATAGTAATAAAACAAGCAAACTAAAATGAGCTTTTCAATAAATAACCCCTAATAAAAATAGACATTGCATCTACATGATCACTTTGTTTGAATTTAAAGGTTATAGAAGTAGAGACAAAAGAATTAAGATACCTTTTTGTATTTGTATGATTTTAAAATAACACAAGACAAAAATATATATATTAATCTGGTTTGGTGTAAATTAGTCTTAATTTTACAGTGATTTAATTTCTAACATTATGACATTTAAAGTTGAATTTCAAGATAATTAAATGCACTATAACTCCCATTCAAGGTTATTTTGATGCCTGGAATGTGTGCTGCAAATTGATATAAGCAATTTTGTTTCCCAGTTGACCAGTATTTGACTTTTGAAGCATAATATTGGTGCAATAATTAAGGTCTACAGCTTCAATTAAATGAACTTCATACTCTGTAGAGGCGGGTGATGGGAACTGTATATTCGTTGGAGTTTTCCGATAATTATATTCTGCAGATTATGATGTCAATCCAACAGAAATATGTTAAAACATGTCTTTAAACTTATTAGTTGAGGTTTAATTCTCAGACATATGTGAAATTACTGCAGAAATATCACCTTATACCCTTTGAAAGTTTGAAAACTTATTTGAAAGTTTACAACATCACTTTTATTTTCAAGTTAGTTGCATATTGTTCTATATATATACGTTATGCAACATTTTAATATCTAGCATATATTCAAAACAACATCACAATATTATCTGTGTTTTGATTTATTGCTCACCTCAATTATATAAAAGACATTTGTGTTTTAAAAGTACATATTCTTTGCAGTGTTTATGCTTAAGAAATGAAGCTGCGGAGTGTAGAAACCACACAGAACATCCATCATCGTCCACTTATGTTTTGTAATGAAATCAGGAAAGGCCAGATCACCGGAAAACACAGCTCCACACTCCACGCTCCACGCTCCACACTCGGAGACGAACAGGACAGATTAACTCACAGCAGCTTTAACGACATAAGCCACAGTGGTATTTTTAGTTTGTTCGGCGTCCGACGCGCCAAAGCAACAAAACCAGCGGATATTTCTGGACATTTTCCTCTATTTTTAACTTTATTTCTTCATTTCTAACCTGCCACAGGAGTCGTCCTCTGCTGCCATAGCAACGCCTGCTCTCTCAGATGATGTCATTAGTCACATGACCAGATGGGAAGGGTCCTTCAGTGCCAGGCTCGAAACTGTGACGAGGCAGAAACAGTCAACTGTCTGGAGCTATTTTCAGACTCAAATCTATGAGAGGTTTAATGCACAAGTTTTGCTACAGTTAAAAGAGATGAGATTAAGAGATTTTGGCAAAGATTTATACTGAAAAGGCTTCTATTTTTGCATTTTATTTATGCATAAACTAGATCTACAACATTGTCTGCCTTTTCGTTCCTCAAGGACTAAATTATAATCTTAACAAGCTTGTCTATTCGTCTCCTAAACCTTGCCTGCAGTAGGTAAAGTTCAGATTTGTAAATAGGATAAAATGCCAAGTCTTGAAATTCGATTTTGGAATAGATTTCTAATTGTGTACTGCTTTTGTTGTTTGATTGTTGTGATCTACTTATGCAGGAACTAGATCTGCAAACTTGTTCTTCAAAGACTAAATTATAATCTGGCTTGTCTGGCTTCATTTATGTTGAAAGATTAGATTGGCATGTTTGACAAAATGCCAAAATGTCTTGTCATCTTATTTTAAAAGACAGTTTCTATGCCGATGTACTGTCTGTTTACGTGACGTAAGATTTCTATTAAGTCTTCTGTTTTTGATTGTTGGGATCTACTTTTTCGTCCTTCAAAGACTGTCTACAAATACATTTTTCCCTCTCAAATCTTGCCTGGAGTAGCTTGTGTTGAAAGATTAGATTTGCATTGGACAAAATGGCAAAATGTCTTGTAATATTGTCTTTTTAAAGGACAGTTTCTATGCAGATGTATTGGCAATTTTGGCAAAGATTTATATTATGACTACCATTTTTGTTGGTTTATTGTTGGGACCTTCTTGTGCACAAACTAGATCTGCAGTTTTGTTCTTGAAAAACTAAATTATCATCTTAACAAGCCTGTTTGTAAGTACATTTTTTCCTTTCAAAAGTTTGCGTGGATTACTTTATGTTGACAGATTTTATTTGAATATTGAGCAAAATGTCTTGTCATCTTGTCATTTTCAAAGACACTTTTGTGTTGGTTGTTTTGGGATCTACTTGTGCACAAACTAGATCTGCAACCGTCTCTTTTTTCTGTGCTTCAAAGTACATTTTTTCCCCTCCGAAATCTTGCCTGAAGTATCTTAAGTTTGCATTTGCATAAGGGACGAAAAGCCAATTTACCTTGTCATCTTGTCATTTTAACAGACAGTTTCTATGCTGATGTACTGTTTGTTTACTTGACGTAATTGATTAGATCATGCTCGGGTAGTTAGATCATTGCTTTTGCCAGTACTTGTCGCATTTATAACCTCATTTAACGCACATTTTTGTCAACAATCTTTCAGTACTCACTCCAAATAACATGAGCCACGATTAACCGAATGATAGCTTACCTTTGCAAAGCTAGTTTCTTGTCGCAGCACAAAACAGCAGCTGCATTGAGTGGTTTGTTTTAGCATGAGACAGCAGAGTAGCACAGGAGAGAGAGCGCGAGAGAGAGAGAAAGGCAATCCGCTTTTTAGGAGCCAAAGAGGGAGGAGCCACAGTGACTTTGACACACGTGGAACCAGAAGGACTGCTGCGAGAGACGGAGCCGGCCGGAGCGGAGCTGAGGCTGAAACGAACGCCACAAAATGAAACGAAGAGGCTTTTACTGAAGCCATTCACTGCCAGGATTTATAGCTTGTCTTTTTGGGATTTAAATGACGTCTAGTATTTTGTAAATGCTATTTTTATCCGTTTTTACTGTTGGATTATGAGCACATTCGAGGCAGTGTTTTGATTCTGTCACATTGGATTTAATTTGATTGATTTCTTCCGGATTATGACATTACTTGTGGTTTTTACTTGTCACTTTTGTGCCTTGGTTTACACTTTCCTTTTGGATTTATTTAGTTTGATTTGTTACTAGGATTGCTACATGTTTGAAGATTGAAGTGAGACTTTTTGCTGTTTTACTAGTCACTTTTTTATCTTGGATTATGCACATTTTGCTTTGATTTGAGTCAATTACATACATTTTTTGACTGAGGTACAAAAAATTTGATTGGAAAGATAAACTGGTACTATTTTTACTTATATCTGTCTATTTTATCTTTGACAATGGGATTTTTGAACAGTTTCTATCCAACATGAACTGAAGGCACAATTTTTACTGTTGGATGTTAGATTTTTCTGTATTTCTAATGGATATTCAAGCTATTCTTGCTCCTTTTACAAGTCTAATTGATCCATTTTGACTCTTGGATTATGCTTTGTGTGAAACTGTGACACATACGAGAATGTGGCCGGATTATAGGAATGAATGCCACCTCAACGCTCACCTGTACTCCCTCATGTGCTGCGCAGGTCAGTTCTCATAAGGTTCTGTTTACGTTTGCAAAGCGGCTACAGTTTGCACGTGTCCAAACAAACACTGTGGCTTCTAGGGCTGCACAATCAATCGAAATCGCAATTTGACTGGACAGATGGATGGAAGTGCAATAATGTCCTGCACAAACAACAAAATATCCTGTTTTAAACTGCATAAAAACTGCCAACCCTTTAGATTTGTTAAAACATGCTCTGAAACAAGCAACAAGCAAAACCCAACGACAAGTGACAAAAAGTGACTGAAAACGATAGATATGCAACGTAATGTGACAAAAATGCAACAAAAGATGACAAAAAACGCTACTAAAAATGACAAAAACGTGACTGAAACCAACCAAAACATGTCTAAAAGAGACTAAGATGTGTCTAAAGGTGTCAAAAAAGCTACTGAAAGTGACAAAACCATGACTGAAAGAGACTAAAACGTGTGTAAAGGTGGCAAAAATGCTTCTGAAAGTGACAAAAACACAACTTAAAGGACAAAAACGTGTCAAAGTGTCAAAAACGTTCTGAAACACTGTCAATCTTTTCGTAAATTCTCCTGATTGGGTTTAAAATGTGTACTTTGAACAGAACCTTATCTTTAAAGCATAAATCTGATGGCAAATCTAATCACAATACTGGTCAAAATTGTTTCCCAAATCGTGCTGCTCCTACGGTTTCCTTTTGCTCGTGGAATATCAGTGTTTAATGTCATGTTGTGACCGAAAAGGGGGCGTGTGTCTCTTAACAAAGCCGTCTTTTGTGAATGAACGAGCGCCGTCTCTGCTTGTCACTCACACGTGTCACGTTCAGTCAGTCAAAACCAAACGGAAATAATACAAAATCCCAGCAGACGTCTTCACCATCGAGCGCCTCTAATAGCTTTAATAGATGCAGGTGTCGGCACGCTGGAGATAATTTCCCTGACCTACTAACAGAACATACATGCTTCCTCCCAGGCTAACTCGCTTGGCTACTCCGGTGGAGAAACAAGGCGTGCTGCTTCTGCCGTCGCTGAAACTATTTTGCAAGACTGTGTTGAAATATGCTGATGCCTGAGCCGAGCCCTCTGTGTAAACTTCTCTCTGCTGCTTTGGTCTGTCTGACATTGACTCTGATCCAGGTAGAACCGCGTAATCCTGAATTAAAGGCCTTTCTATTTAGGGTGCCAGTGCCAGTAACCTACGATTAGCTGTGTGTTTAGCTCTGGTTAAAGATAAAGTGTAGGGTATTTCTTAGATATTTCAGAAACATTACATAATTGCCTGGTTGTAACAAAAAATTGACTAATTGTGACTTTAAACACATGCCAAAAAAGCTTTTATAGCAAAAAAAGCATGTAAATATTGGATCGAAATATGAAAAAAGATTAAACTATTTCATATTTTTGTCAATTATACACTTTATTCTTAAATATTCTCCACCTAGAAGCCTTCAGTCAACATATTTCTACCTTTATTTGAACGATAAAGTAGTTAACTAATCTCAATCTACATATTTGTGTCGACAGATGTAAAGTAAACATTTTGAAATCCAATCGGGAAGTTACTGATAAGTTATTCTGATATTGTACCATGATAACTACACTTTAATGTCTGTGTGTCAATCACAGAAAAGACTCTATTCATGATTAACCAATAGTTCATTAAATATAATCAGGCTTCTTAATTGTTTAATCCAGAAGTTACTGTGGGAATGTTAGTTACTATAAGTAGTGTGTTATTTTTACATTTGGACTGCACAACATTTGGATGAATATTGTACTATTGTTTTAATTACTGCAATATGTCAATATTATTGAATTTTTTTAAACGTAGTTTTTGACACACTTTCATTTATGCTAATACTAAAATGTGCATCTCTTGATTTACTAATCAGACTCTGTCAAAACAAAAGCTTAACATCGATAAATTGAGGATGCATCTTTTTTTAAATGAATCATAAAACACAAAAAATGGAACAAAACAAATCTTACTTTTTCTATTAAAGTAAAAAATGGAGACTCTTTGTGTTATTGCAATATATTTAGTTCTATTGCTGTGTCAACCAACGGTATTTTGTGCAGCCCTAGTTTTTCATTTTGTGTTTTCGTTCAGGTTTTGGTGCGATTTATCAATCAGAATGAGCTCCTGACTTTGGGTTGCCAGATCCTACAACTAAAACCAGTTTGCAATTAACATAAAAAGTCCACTCTTAATGAAGACACATCATAACAAATTACATCCCAGGTTTAGTTCTTGTTGTTTTGTACTTTTAATAAAGATTTATGACACTGAGAAAGTAAAAAGGCTGTGATTGTGTGGCAGCTCTATGACGACAAATAAACACAGCAAACAGGAAGCGCCCAAATCAAGCTGTGTTCTGATTGGTGGAGACTAAATCTGGAGGGAAAAGGCCACTGGAGTGTAATGCAAAGTCCAAACATAGTCTATCTAATCACGAAGCACCACAAGCTCTTACGGTGACATCATCCCCAAAGCCAAACCGGCTCCTCCCGGTGTTTGTTCAGAACTAAACAAACATGTCTTTCCTCAAAGAAACGACAAAATGGGCTGTTTTTCTTGTCAGTAACAACTAAAATGAAATGTCATGCATTAGAGCTGTACAATGGGGGAAAAATATCTAATTGCAGTTTTTCTGACCAGTTTTGCGATTGCGATTAGATTTGTGATTTATGTTTTTAATAATGGGATTCTGTTCAAAGTTTAAATTTGAAACTCAACCAGGAGAACTGACAAAGACTGAAATATGAACTCACAAATTAATGAAAGAATCACATGTTTCAAAGCAATTTTTGTCATATTTTAATAATGACTCACACTTTTGACCTTTTGTCACATTTTTGTCATTTTTCGTAGCGTTTTTGACTTTTTTGAGTGTTTTTGTTGCTTTTAGTCATGGTTTTATTGCTTTGTTTTGCATTTTGTTGCTTTTAGTCACATTGAACTTGCTATTGTAACATTTTTGCTAATTGTAGTCACGTTTTTGTCACCTTTAGTCTCATTTTAGTTGCATTTTCATCACTTTTAATCAGGTTTTTGTCGATTGTAGTCACATTTTAGTCGCATTATTGTCACTTTTTGTCATGTTTTTGTTGCATTTTGCTACTTCTAGTCAAGTTTTTGTCACTTTTAGTCATATTTCAGTCACTTTTTTGCCACTTTTAGTCCCATTTTTGCCATTTATTTCTGAACGTGTTTTAACAAATCTTATCTACAGGGTTTTTTTATGCAGAATAACAGGATATTTTGTTGTTTTTGGAGGAAATTATAACACTTCATGAACTGCAGCTTTGACGATTTCCAAATTGCAATTTCGATTCATTTTCGATTAATTACGCAACCTTATTGTGGATTGAGCTATTGTTTTATTCGATAGGGATCACCAGACAAAGAAAAAAGATGAAATCAACAAGTGTCTTTCCTTAATCCTTTGTAATAGCCATAGATTAACAGAGCTGGTGTTGGTGTTGGAGTTGGAGGTGGGCTCTGTAGATAACATTGTTGTTGTGGGTTATTTCTGACCTTCTCCGCTCCTCAGCGCTGATGCAAACGGCTGGTAGAGACAGACACTGAAGCTCTTCAAGAGAAAAGGGAGACATGATTTACATTATTATCATGAAATGGATATTGCACTGTTTTTTCGTTACATTCAGTGCTCGGAGTGACAATATATCGAATTTAAGATGATATTGTCAATATTGTTTTAAAAAAAAAAGGTTCAGTGTATTGTTTATAGTTAAAAATGTCAAAAAGGAAGCCGTTGAAAACAACATAGTTAAAAAAAGTTATGTTGAAAACTTATAATGTGCTTTTTCTGAACTTTTGTGAATAGTTTTACAGATATCTGATGGTTAAACCTCAACTAATACGTTTGTTTCAGCATATATTTCTGTTGGATTAACATAATATTGTTATTGTTATTCTATACAAATTGAGAGATTCATGTTTTGTCAATACTTCCACCTCAGTCAGTGCTATTGTTTTGTTATGCGCCACCCGCCTGGACAGCTGGATTAGCCACACCTCGTCTGCCTGGACGATCTCCTTCTACTTTAGATGAACTGTTCCTCGTCTCCTGCTGGAGGATCTCTCTACACTGGTGGACTGCTCCTCGTCCGCCTGGAGGAACTCTTTAAAGCCACCTCCCACTTGAGTGGTTCTGGCTCCACAGTCCAAGTGGATGCGTCATTCCTAGTTAATCTGCAGCCTGTCCGTCCGTGGGAGTAGGATCTCTCCTTCACTGTGGTTCTCCCCGAGGTTTCTACTTTTTCCCATGGGGTTTTTTGTAGTTTTTCCTCGCCGCGAAGGAGGGTCAAAGGACAGGGGCATTCTGGGACAGTTATCTGAACTGCTTTTACCTGTGGCCCATCGAGGCAACTGTTGTTGTGATTTTGGGCATTATAAAAATAAATTTATTTGATTTGATTTGATTTATAGGGGTATTCTAGTTGTGCTTTTATGCCTGTCGTTGCCTCTTACAGTTGTTAAACCTGTTCCAAGTCTGTTTTTTATTATGTTTCTAAATGTTTCAATGCATTAAAGAAATTCAAATAGCTAAAAATAACAGTAATAATATAATGTAATAATATTTATCTGTCTTGAACGAACATCTTGTACCACAACCAGGCGACATATGTGTGTGGAGACTTAACCTTATCAAAAACACTTGCTGTAACTGATGATTTAATGTTATTTGTACCATTAAATAGCTTTTGTGTATCATTTATCTGATCGTTTTAGTGCAGATGTTGCAAAACCGGTGCTCTAAAGTAAATAGTGATAAAGATATGGACCGAGTTTCACCAGAGCTCATCGTGACGTGGACAAAACTTTATCTGAATGAGCTCTTTGTCCTCAGAAACCCTCACTCTATTTACTACGATAATAGTAGAACTTAATTTAATCAGGACGGTTTGTCAATTTATGTTAATGAGTCAGTTAACTACATTTATTGAGCTGGAGAATTGTCACTTTATTTTCTATTCTTCAGTCTCCTCATGCCACATTATTATCCTGATTTATTGCTTTTTTATGTTTAAAATGCATCTTTGCTTCATCACTAAATTGTCTGTTTTTGTGTTTGTGTTTTGCAGACGAGCGCGACAGGGTGCAGAAGAAAACGTTCACAAAATGGGTCAACAAGCATCTCATCAAGGTGCGTTTCAGTCTCACTCCCGTAGATAAAAACCACAACATCAGACAGACACAAACAAATCACCCAAAGCACTGACCGTAGTTAACGCGGCCTTTTATTGATGATTGATTCGTGGATTGATTCGTCTGGTCTGATTTGTTCATTTTATTCGTAATCAATTTTAAATGGAGCTGGTGATGGGAAAAGAGTAAAAAGCAGCTAGTAATGGATCATAATGGATAAAGCCTTTAGAACAAACTAGTGGTTAGAGTTTATGAATATGAGAGTCTTATTTAAAGCTGGGGTACCTGATTTTTTATTTTTATTTGAATTTTTCTGTTTATTAGTACATTTTGTGTCTTCCCTTAAAGAGTATATTGTAAAAGCAGCATAAAAACTGTCTCCATCTTACAATAAAGTATCTTATTTCTTGTCAACCAGGAAGTATGAGCTGAAAGTAGAGCTGTAGTCGTTTAATCAATTAATCGGTCGATGTTTCAGTCGAACAACATTTTTATTAGTTGACAAATTATTTGATTAAAGGGATTTATATGGCAAAAAGAGTAAAACTGAGAAGATATGGAATGGGGATTTGGAGTGAATCAGTTTAATCAAACTTTTATAGATCTAACATATAAATACACTGTTTACTAGTAATTTACTGTATACAGTTTGTTTTTGCATGAATTCCTTGTGCAGTTGAGATTGTTTGAGTGCAGTTTGGGTCAGATATAGAGTGACATTTCATAGTTTTGATACATCTTTTCCACATCCACTTTTAGTCGCTTCATCGGACGATGGGGCAGGTCTTTAGTCGACCAAGAATTTCTTTAGTCGACTACAGCCCGCGGTGCTCTTGAGGTGGACTGTAGTCTTTTAGTCATTTAGTCGATCAATCGGTCGATGGTGTTTTAGTCGACCAACATTTTTAATAGTTGACTAATTAATTTATTTCAATTGAAAGAATTTATACGACAAAAACAGTGAAGATATGGAGTGAGTTAGCTAAAGATTTTGGAGTGAATCATGAGTTGAATCTAATTTATTTAGATGTAACATAACTTGAACATAGAAATACATTGTTTCCTAGTGCTTTTCGGTATAAATTGTTATTTTTTTGCATAAACTCCAGTGCAGTTGTGTTTTTTGAGTGCAGTTTAGGTCAGATACAGAGAGATACTTCATAGTTTTGCCACACCCCTTTTTACTCGATTAATCAGTCGATAAGGCAGGTCTTTAGTCGACTACAGCCCTACTCTTCAGTTTCACTTCAGCGTCTTAAAGAAACAGTTTTGACGCCGCGCACACGCCTGAAATGAATGCTCGTGGATGTTATCAATGTGCCAAAGGGTAGACTTCAATTTCTACATCAGTTTGTGGTGTGAAGATCAGATACTCCAGCTTTAAGTGTCAGCTGCCTATTTATAAAAAGCTCAATGTAACTTTGAATTGCTTGCCCTGTAACACACACGTTTTTGGCAACACTACAGTAGGCTGTTGCCCTTTTGTTGCCATTAAAGAAAAAACTGTCAGGAGAAATGGATTTACTTTGAACGTTTAATGCCGCAGTGAGGAACATTCCTGGCAAAACAATAACATCTCAGTGGACACAAGAAAAGTTACACCTGTTGCACCTTTGAATTTTAACCTTTTTTACCAGTATTATATTGAATCAGTATAATTATTCTACTCTAAAACATTGCTACACGTCAGTCATACATCGTTATTTTCAAGTAAAGAAAATAATTTAACGTGTTTGACTGCGCCGTGTGAAGAGGAATTAAGTTATATTTCTGTCACACCCTCCTTCTGAGCCACTTTACAGTATAAGACCTTTATAACACTTGTGAGGTGCAGGGCATGCTGGGTATTTGTGTCACATGACAGCAGCAGGTCTGACCCCATAACTCCACTGCAACTGTCGTCAGCGCGACCCGAGCCAGAACTCAACCAGGATCAAGGACGGGGCCAAGACCAGGGCGGGGTCTAAGCGGGTCGTGTCGAGTCGTCCAGGAACAACTTCATGAACTGAAATGATCACAGTGACGTTTGAGAAAGATGAAAAGGAAGAGACAGGAATGTGGGACAAAATGTTCAGTCTAAAAAGTGTTTTGATTGTAGTCCATTTATAGTTGCACTGGGTCTCTTTTTGGCTGCATGCGCCTCATGTATTTAACTAAGATGTTGTTGTGGCGTCGTATTTGACCAGCGTTAAAACAAATGAACCTCAGGGCGATGTACGCAAACAGTAAATCATTGTTATGCTTTAGACATGTTTATTTTCTCTATTTAAGACCACCAAACGCTGCAGAAATATTATGGCCTTAGATTTTTAGCTGCTTAAGTTATTGTACTTTTTATTGAGCTGTTTTGTTTTAAGAGGCTCTACAGGCATTTTCATGAAAGTACCAAGAACCAAGTCATGAGAGGAACTACCCAGTCCCCCTTGGTCACACAAAAACAACAACTTTAACAACAGCATCTTTATACTAGAGAATTGCTAAATGATTAATTAAGCAGGTTTAGGAAAACGAAAGTCATTTATTCATTTACATTTATATTTTTGGAGCTACTTTTAAGTCTGAGGATGTATTAAAAGTATTTTTCAACCAATGCAGTTTTTTAAATGTAAACGTGAATATCACCAAAATATTCCCAGTCGACTGGAAAGTACCTGCCCTTGAGCACGAGGTAAAAAAAAAAAAAAAAAGTCCCCAAAGTGTAGTTTGTCCTCAAATGGGCACTGGAACTGAAAAGTACCAGGAACAGTGCGTAAAAACCGGAACTTTTCTGCTTTAATGAAGAACTTCGCAAACAAAGCAATGAAATATCCACAAAGACAAAAAGGTGGTGGACTCTGTACGTGAAAGTTACATTCATTTAAGTGAAATCATTTCCTTTATCTGGTGTAATTAACATATTCAAACACACTTATGACCTCTGGCCTCTGTTTTCCTAATTATGACTTTTTTTGGTGGGACGGCATCTGTGGTAAATGTTCATCATATCATTTTGCACCCGTGAAGTCTTGGTTTGTCAAGAAATTTTTTAAAATAAAAGTTTAAAATTACAGGAAGCAGTGCTGAGTTCTAAAATGGAATCTGCTGCTTGTGTCCAACCAGGAAGTTTAGGAACAGGAACATTACAAACATCACGTAAACTGTCAAACTGGGGAAAAATGGGCACAATTTTTAATAAAATCTTATCGTAGAAAGGGTTTCAGGGGTTGTCATCCGGACGCTGTTTGAAGATCGAGACGTTTCGACTTTTATCCAAAAGTCATTGTCAATCAGAGAGCTGGTATGGGAACTCGGGCTTATATGCTACTCCAAGTAGTGAGAGTCCTGCCCCCAGGGAGGACACCTAGACAGGTGTTCAGTGACTCCTCCCTGTGGGCAGGACTCTCACTACTTAGAGTAGCATATAAGCCCAAGTTCCCATACCAGCTCTCTGATTGACAATGACTTTTGGATAAAAGTCGAAACGTCTCGATCTTCAAACGGTGTCCGGATGACAACCCCTGAAACCCTTTCTACGATGGACCACACCAGGACGAATGAGGGATTACATCGACTAAAATCTTATGTATAATCATGTTTAATACATAAAACACATTTGTGCAGTGTGTAGTCTAACCTCTCATATAGACTTTAAATATGTTCCAAACCTAAAATCTGAAATTTTGCAGTGATTTAAATGTTAAACGAAGCTCAACACTGACACAATTTGAAAATAATCTTCAAACATCTGTGGCATTTACATCAAGAGTAATTCAAGCTGCTCAAGTGGTAGCACAATCTCAGTCCATTGTGAATAGCTCTCCTCTGACATCACTGTGTGTTTACCTGAGTCATATTTGAGTGTGGTTAGTCCTTTGTGTGGCTCAGGTGTTTAAGGCGGTCACCACAACTCCACTGTGTATACATGAAGTACAAATATAGGCCACTACTGCAGTCAATCAAACACTTTTGGCACATGCAGTACAACCTCAGTCTGACCCAGGGATTAATCCTGTTCATGTGGATTAAGACTTCAGGAGGAGACAGGACGCTTTCACTTTAGATTAAGTTCAGCAGTTGACTTTTAGTAGATGCTTAAGAGTTTTGTGTAAGATTTGTGAGCGTAACCTGTTGATTACGGGGACAGAAATTGAAAAAAAAGAAACAAGTAATAACCTTATATTTAGAAAGCTTTCCGTAATTCCCTGTAAAAGGAAACTAGCCTTGAGTTATTTATAGGAACAAGGACATTTGGAATTATCAAGAAGTGATTTGAGGCCCAGTACTTTGAATTTGAATATTTAAGAACTCATAGATGTTGGGCTGTTTAGGGATTCTTGGAAAAAAAATATATTGTGATGTTAATATTTTAATGTGACCACTTTGAAATCACAATCGGAAAATATGTTCAGACAAAGAAAAGTGCATTGCCTTTTGTGAGTGAACAAAACTGATAAACTATAGGAGTTTATTTAGGTGATTTGGTTCAACGTAAACCAATGTATAATTATGTTAAAATATAAAAATGTATTCCGGAAGTTGCCGTACGCGCCGCCGTCTGGTTTCCGTTGTAGTTTACATGGAGCAGACGAGCTCAACAGAAAATAAGTTCTACATGGACTAAAAAGCTGTTTTCAGACTGACCAGGAAATCGGTGCGTTGTGACTTGTTGTTGCTCGTGTTCATTAAACATTTTACACAAATCAATCTACTTTATGTAATGTTTTAGTGAGAGACTTTTCCCTTGTTCGTCATTTGCGAAATAAGGTGAATAGACGCTAATATAACTCTGAACATTATATTTTTCCTGTAAACATTTCATTCTAGTTGCTTACTATCGCCATATTCAATTTGAACCTTTCTCTAGACCAGGATTCCCAAACGCTTCAGGCTGGGACAACTCAGGACCCACGCAGCAAAATCAAATAGACGTCTGAGTAATTTTATTTCATAACCATTTAAAATATGGTTTAATAGTATTTATTTTAAGATAAGATAAGATAAGAGATTGTTTATTTGTCCCACAATGGGGAAATTCCAATGTTGCAACACACAGTTTAGAACAGGAATGAATGAAATAGGCGCATGCAATAAAAATAGGATAAATCATTTCTAAACATGGTAATAAAAATACAATATAAAGTATAAAGTGCACACTCTTATTTACAGTAGGTGGCTGACTGGGAATAGATAGTAAAAATGGCAAATAAAGTGGCTCAAGTGTCTTGTTATATACAGTAAGTGACTATGGTGAGGACTATAGTTATTTTTTGTGTTATTTGACCCAGTTTTACTAAACCATACGACTTTCAATTAAATCATTGATTAAATACAATGTCGTAATTTGCTCCAGACATGTTTTTTAATTAATTTTTTTTTTTTTTTTCTTTTTCATTGGTCGTTTCCGATATGGATTATTTGGAAAACAGAGTAACCATTGGCTACAAGTTTTGGGCCAATTCAGTGTTTGTCAATCATATTATTACAACAAACATATTCTCTTTGACTCAAACCCACCAGACCAGCGTAAATACATTTTGTGCAGTGTTCTCTTCACACTACAGTGTTCAAATGA
This sequence comes from Rhinogobius similis, assembly GCA_019453435.1. Taxonomy (NCBI): domain Eukaryota; kingdom Metazoa; phylum Chordata; class Actinopteri; order Gobiiformes; family Gobiidae; genus Rhinogobius; species Rhinogobius similis. Next base: position 8,986,264 of record CM033635.1, on the reverse strand, counting down.
AGTTAAATGTCCTTTGACTCTGATGCTGATGTTGAAGATTGATACCCGATGAGCTAAAAACGACCCAGTGCACCGGCCCAGGACGTGGCTCCCTTAAAGCTCAGCTCAGGGGTTGTTCACACATTAACAACTGCATCATAAACATTTAGAAAGTTGAGCCTGTCTGTCCAAACAAATGTCCTGAGCACGCGGCCTCAGATTTCAGCTCGTGACAGTGTGTCCAGTGTATTCACGGGGCAGTGAGGAGCAGGCTGTGCCCATGTGTCACCTCTGAGGCAGCTGTGACCGGGACGTCCAGAACCAGGACCAGGCACTTCCTGTTGAGAAGACAAGACTTGTGTTGGCAGACTGATAATCATTAGGCTTAAGTCGTCTTAATATATTTTCAGTCTCAACTATCTCAATTATAACACTTTTAGATTTTTAATGCATGAGCAAGACAATATAACAAGACAAAGACAGTAAGAGATACGACAATAAGAGGCAACCGAACGAAGTGGAAAAAATAAAGTGAAATATTATGAGGTTGCATGTATCTATATAATGACAGCATAAAGTACATAAATGTTGAAACAATGAATAGAGAAAAAGTATAACACAGACCAAAAAGTGGATTAAAATTAGAAGAAAAGTTGCTCATCAAAAAAAAAAAAAAAAGAGGAAAAAACAACCAAGAGAGGTTTTGACATTGTAGAAAAGTAGAAATGACACAGGGGATGACAGAACAACTGACAGCAAAGCTCATATTAATAATTATTTAAAAATAAATAAACACAAAATAGACACGAAATAAACACGAAAAATCAACATCTTTGTATTTGGAGGACACCGCAGCACCAAGCTTTTGATCCAAAAAGGTTTGTTTTTGGGTAAGCACTTTTACCCTATCGCCACCCCTTGTCTGCTATGTATATCATTAAAAACAGTATAGTTGAGGGGATTTGCTCAAGAAGAAATAAAATATATGTATGTATTGCACTAAAATATATTCAGCTTTGGAAAACACTGCCAGACAAAGAGTAAATTATAAGCGTTCAGCTTTTTATTGGAAGTTAACTCTTTGTTTCGATGACTTTAATGATCCTTACACATCAGCCTTAGGTTTACATTTCGTTTCAATATGTTTCAATCCTGGTTCAGTTAATCTTTGAATTTAGTTTGAATAATGGCACTTACACTTGATTTTTTATTTTTTATTTTATTTTTTTATAACCATATAATTTCATTTAATCTTTAGTTGAACTTGTATTCTGGGGATTTTTAAGAAAGTAGACCATTTAATGTGTTAGTTTAGTCAATTAAAACTATACTATTTTTGTTTTAATGATATTCAGGCCAAACTCATCCTACAATAACATTCTTAGGAATATAAAACTGACTATAATTAAAGTGTTATATTCTAGTACGTACCTTTTAATACGTACGTTACCTTTTTAAACATCTGATTTGTTCTCCTGTTAAGAGCTCACGTACCCCAAAATGTCCTTATACCACTGGTTGGGAAACACTCAATTATTATGTTTGCTCCTGTTCTACTGTTCAAGTGCAGTGAACGTTTTGATAAACACCCATCCAACTCATATGTTATACTTTTAATAATGTTCCCGAGCCTTCATATTGTACGCCCATGACAAAAATGCTTCCAGTAACTGTACATTACTCATTGACTTGAGATGATGCAGCGCTCTGATCTCTGAATGTAATATATCGGTACGTGTTGAATATAGCGAGCCTTTGTGAACTCATTTGCACCTGTCGCGTCACTGCGGCGGCTGCTGAGGACGCACAAACCACTGACACCCTGGAGTTTAATAAGAGCTGGCTTCAGTGCAGGCGGACACTGTTTTCACTGGAAAGTTGAACTGGTTAATTAAGTGCAGAGAATTGTTGGGTGAAAAATCTTGACATTCCTGTATATTCTGATACTTTGTTTTGCTGATTTACGCTGCGTTCACACTTGACTTTTGCACATTCATCACATCAAAATTGGGACTAAATCCATAACTAAACCTGGAATAGATCAGGACTTAATGAGGACTTTAACTGGACCAAATCAAGTCCACATCAAGACTAAAATGGGCTCAATTTAAGACTAAATAACCACATGATCAACGCACCCATAGTCTCATTATTCCAGATTAATTTGACTACACTTTTACAGTTTTGTTGATTAAATTCTTTAAAATATATAGTTTTTGGCTTGTTAAATGACTATTTCAAAATACCAGTGAATAGTAGTTTAACAAAGCCCAATACAGATTAAAATGTATTTCTTTCTATATTTATTGACATTTAATTTGTGGTATGTGTCCCAGTGGCAGTGCTCTGCTCTTCACCTTTATTTATTTATTTACAATTTATATTGACAGCTGTTTGATATTTAATAATAATATTTGTGTGAAAGACCCTGAATTTCTCTCTCTATATATTTAAATCTTTATTAGACTAAAGCCTAAAGTGTCCAGTGTGGGAAAGTGTTCCTAAAGGCTCTGATAAAACACTAAAGCTTTCAATCATTTCTGTGATGTGTAAACGTTATAATGTTATAATCTTGTAAGACATAAATCGACCAAACAAAGTAGCTGTCAGGTAAACACACACTTCATCATAATAAAAGCAGAGTAAAGTTTTGATAAGTGTGTGTAATTATACCGTTAGTTTGTTTATCTAATCTGGTTTTATTGTGTAATCTGAGGTGATCTGTGGTGAAAGTCAGATTGAGTTGTGGTGGCCCTGCCCTCTGCTGGTGGACCAGAGCAGTGCATGCTGGTCCAGGACTGCAGTGAAGTACAGTAAAGTGCAGGTGCAGCGTCTGGAGAGGAGCCCAAACACAGCCCAAAAAGTGTCCTTGTTTGTGCAAGTGCTGCGGCAGTCACTCGCCGACATTTAAATTCTGTTTGAAGTAGAACTGCAAACCTCAATATTGAAAGAAATGACTTTATAATCCTTTTATCATGATTAAAATCCTGATTCAGCCAGTGCGCTTTGTTATTTCAAACAAAAAGAGCCTACTTATAATGTTCATAACCTGGTCTCTAGTGGTCACACAATCCTCACTTTTGAATGAAATATCTTTTGGACTTCACCGTTATATTTAATTCACCTACAATACAATACGAAAATTTCAAGTCAATTTAAATACTGAAGAAAAGGCATAATACCAATCTCAAAAACCACAACAGAATGTAATTTTCAACACAAAATTATTAGTAGTTTCTTTAATAAAAACCCTGTGTTTTATTAAACAATAATTCTGTCAATAATCTGTCAAACCAGAGTGCTTTGTGGCAGAAGCTCTAAAACAATAAGTAAACAGCATCTTCAGACGTAAAATAGCAGATTAAAGTGTCTAGTCACTGCCAAAACTCCCTCCATGCATCTTCTTTATAAATCATTATAATAATAATAAAATAATTTGTCGACTTGGACTCCATCAAACAACCTTTAGTAGATGTCAAGTTGACCCTTCACTGCGAGCGTCTGTTCCTGTCACACGTCTAAACTCCTCCTGAATCACTGCCTCAGCTGTCACATCGCCCCGTCGCCGTGGCAGCACCACGACAACAGAGTCAGAGCACAGCTGGTACTTCCTGCTCAGTTGGCATGGAAACGCCTCACACCAGTTCAGTCGCCTGTGCAGCAACGGGCACCTTATGTCGACACAGATTAGGCTTGAAACTAATTATGGATTGAGATGAGATTTGAGTTGTATTTTTTTCTAGTTTTAGGTCAAAGTGCACATTAAACACATAATAAGACAACAGTAATAACCTTTGTAATGTAAGTTTACAGGTGTTAGATTAACTTTTCATTCAATTTATTGTTTTACGCATTGTTTTTTTTTACTAACTTCTGTTGTTTCCTCTTTGTCCTTTTATGGCGTCTGCTCTCGTCTGATTGGCTGGCTGTGGCGCAGGTGAGGAAGCACATCACCGACCTGTACGAGGATCTGAGGGACGGACACAACCTGATCTCATTATTGGAGGTGCTCTCTGGAGTCACGCTGGTATGCACCGATTTATTGTTTCTAATGTATCTAAAAACAAAAAAATATCAAATATCAGTTTGCAGTATTTTCAAGCAGATTTGACAAATTACTGCTGGTTAAATGGTATTGCATATGTCACTATTTTTAAATGTACTTTCTTTCACGTCAATATTACCTTCACATATATATTTAAATATATGTAAAGGTTCTGTTGACATGAAATTTTAATTTATCCACAAATGAACAGATTTCAGACCGTCATACATCTTAAGAATGTTAAGAATATTATTTGTAATGAACTGAAATGAGCCTGGAAAAAGTATATTCTTTTTTATCTACAGTCATTTGTTCATTTCATATGTTTCGGCTTCCTGTTTTATTAATGCAGTTTATATTAATTATTATTAATGTTTTATGCTGATTGTATATATTTTATTATTCCTATTCCAATGTGTGCCCTGTGTCTGTGAAAGGGGCTATACATATAAACTTTACTTTCTTACTTACTAAACTTTACTTTAAAGGTGACATTTTATGAACTTTTGACCATTAAAAATATGTAATAGTTTATTTTGAATTGTTGTCAACTAGGGCTGCAACTAACGATTATTTTGGTAGTCGACTTGTCAGCAATTATTCATTAGTTCATTCTTTCTACGGTACATTGAGACTTTTTAGATACATAATCAACTAAATAAAGGTTGAAATGTGACTGAAGGCTTCTACATAGTGTATTACTGATAAAATCTGAAATTGTTTATTTATTTTTGACATTTTGATTTAATAATCACTGTTTTTGTTATTTTAAAAAGTCTTTTGGTATGTGTTTCTGGGTCTGTAACATTACAATGATTGAAATATGACTACAATTACTTTTTTTCACTGTCACTGGTTGCAGCCCTAAGGGCAGCTTTACTAATTTATCATCATTATGAAACTCCTGGATATTTAAAGTTGTGTAATGTAGCCCTGTGTTCCAGTGGTGACATAACTGGTGCTGACAGGATAAATGTAACTTTTTTAAGCCTCTGCATCTTTTTGAGTTGTGTGCTGATGTGGGCCGTGAGCCGCTTTGATGCTAATGTTAAAGGACACGTTCAGACTCAGACAGGAGCAGACTGCTGACTCTGGACTGGACTCTGTCACCATCATCACACACTTAAATATGAATGTTTTACTCTTATTCTGCAAAAATGAATATCAGCATAAGGTTAAATGGCTTGAACTTTGTTTATATTAAAGTTAACTAATAGTTAGTAGGTTCAAGGAGCTTCTTTCATTGTATTTCTGACGATGTAAAGCAAAGGAACAATTCAAAAAGGTAGCTGGCCTAAACTGATCATCTCTCGTGGAAAAAATATAAAACTTGAACAGAACATTAAAAAAGAAATTATAGCTCTTACAAGAAAAAATGTCTTTCCTAGTATAGACGAGACAAATTATTAAACAAATCTAGAATAATAATGGGCTCTGTGCGTAGCAGCAGTTGGCTAAGCTAACTGTTTCTCAAAGCTAATGCTAATTAAAACATAAAATATAAAGAAAAAAAACTATTCAAATTGGACGTAAAGACTACTGGATTGTTTTTATGATAGATTTTTTAAAAATAGTTTTGTTTTTTTTATCTTTATTATGCTTTATTAGCTTCAGAATTAGCATTAGCTTTGACCCACAAACACCTCCATTTATCAACACAGAAGTATTCATCTCATTTGTAAAGTCTTTAACATGTTATCAGTGACATCCACCTGCAGCTCACTGTTCACTGCATGATATTTAAGGCCTTGTTCATTTTATTATTATGACTCTGCAAAAACCTCAGAGATAGAACTGGACAGGAAATACTCAGCACAATGATCTAGCCTTAAAAAATAACCAACTGAGTTTCCGTGTTCAGAGCCCATTACAACTTCACTCAAGATAATATTCAGGTTTTGCTCTGTATTATACTTGTTTTAGCCTCATTTGTCTGATTTTGTGACTGTAGCAGCAGAAGGCGGGCCCTCAGTCCAAACGGCCCTCAGTGACCCGGGCCCCTCCTCTGATCCTGCTCAGGACAGAGGAGGAGGAGGAGGACGAAGGATCTGAGGGAGTACGTTTACGGCACACCGCTGTCCCAATAACAACAGTCACATTTGAACTTTAACCTTTGACCTTTGACCTTTGAGCTCATTTAATGTTGTTTGGTCACTGCATGAGGAGTGCTGTGCCATCACTGTTTACATCTGGAATATTTAAGCTTCACATCCATAAACATATTCATACATTTGTTTCACACTGGAATAATTAGAGTTCATAGATTCAGGAACACTCGTATGTCGATGTCAAGGAAAGGTTAAGATATACACTTTATTGTCCTCATGTGGAAATGTGTCCTTGGCATTTCACCCGAGCAGAGCCAAGAGACTGTCAGACCTGGAAAGATCAATATTAATATTAAAGGACAAATAGTATGAAACGTTGGCTTTTTTGAGTTTTTAACCATATTTTAACATAATTCCTTCATCAGAAACATACCTGGAGTTGCATTTAGCTTCAATCACGCCCGTTTGATGAATCCTGGTTTGAAAATCCTCTCTTCCTTTGACCGTCAAAAACACTCACACGTTCTGAACTAATTTGATGTTTTTTGATGTGTGACGTTGCTCCGAGAATCTTCTTTTTTGGTTTAAGCCCATAAATCAGGCCAACTAGGAACACAAAGGCTTTGCCATCCATCACTGAATGGAACATACGCCAATAAAATAACAAAATACCTTGCGATGTTGTCTCATTTTTTTCTCCCACAGCATGTTTAGGCTCACACAATGAACTAACCAGTCTATTATGTTGTTGTCTTGCTAGAAACAAAAGAAATGGTTTGATGTGGACTTTGTTAACGAGCATGCTTTGACACTCCACAGTTCTAGTGTGGACAGTGCCCCCTGGAGGACAACACCACACTTACGACAGAACTAAACTCAACCTCTTGAGCTAAAATGTTTGTCTATATTTTTCAGCCGAGAGAAAAAGGGCGAATGAGATTTCATCGACTGCAAAACGTTCAGATTGCGCTGGACTTCCTGAAGCAGAGACAGGTTTGTAGACAATACTTTATAAAGGCCTGACCTTTTCCTCAGCCTGTTTTCTCATTACACACAAGGGTCAGCGCTGTTCTACCACACTCTGCTTAACAAGGTCTCCAGAGCCTCAAACTCTTTTCTACAGAAGAAGAACAGGCTAATTACGCACAACAGTAGACATTCAAATCCTCATATTCCCACTGTAGTATATACATGTGAGGAAACAGATAAAGCTGGGGGACCTGACTTTATGCTTGTTAATTTTGTGTCAAGTATTATGGCTGACAGTTTGGGGAAAAAGTATCTCATTGCAATTTTTCTGATGGTATTGCGGTTGTGATTAGATTTGTGATTTCTGTTCACATTTTGTTCAGAAGAATCGACTGATAGAAGAGTCATATGTATTTCAGAAGATGTTTTAACAAATCTAAAATTGTGGAAATTATGGCACTTCAAAAAATTGCAGTATTTGCTTACGGTACAGCCCTATTGAGTATATCGTAAAAGAAGCACTTTGTAACAAATAACAGACTCTGCACGCTGTCTAAATCTAGTGATAAAGTATTTTATTTATCATTAACATGGAAATAAGTGCCTCAAGCAGTGCTGGATTGACTGAGCTTGGGCGGTCCACTCTTGATTAACTTTTCCTCATGACAAAAGCTGTTCAAATGTTGCTCACAAGCCCAAAAATTCATGCATGTGAATAACTAGCAATGAGCCAAATGTTTATGTCAACAAGGAACTAGTTGTATAGGTTTAAATACATACTTTCACCTTTGACAGTTTGAAACCCCAGCTTTAAGTACACTTAAAGATTTGTAATAAACATTAATATTGATAAACTTGTAACAATTGCCTATGTCTGGATGTACATCTAAATAACATAATGTAAACCTATAAAAATACATGTTTCAAATGCTATTAAATCTCTTTGTTTTATCCTGTGTTTTCTTCCTATTAATAATCATATTAATATTAAAGTGTTTGGATTGTTTTAGTAGATCCAGGGTCTTTTAAAAAAATATAATTTAAAGGGTTTTTTGTTTTGTTTTTCTTTTTTTTTGTCAAAAATAATTCAACCTTATATCATCATCTCAAAGTTTTACAGTCGTTAACTCGACATGTTGCATAGTTTTCTCACTTTGCCTCGGCCCATTTAAAGAAGAACAAAAATAACTCACTCTTTTCTCGTTTCAGGTCAAACTCGTGAACATCAGGAACGATGACATCACCGACGGCAACCCCAAACTCACCCTGGGCCTCATCTGGACCATCATCCTCCACTTCCAGGTCTCTGTCCTCTCACTACCGCCCCCTGTCTGCGCTTTTCAGTACTGCACGTTCATGTTTACGGTTTACTGTGATCTATATCTGTCAGCAAAGTGGCTAACGTCTGTGGTTGGTGATGCAATTTAAGTCGTGAAGCTGATAATTGTATATTTGGCTCAGTTTAAGGTCATTCTGCAAGAAATATGGACTTAAACTAGTGTTGTTGACCATTAACGTCGATTCCACCAGGATTTAGATGCTGCTGTTTGTCATTGGTGCCACATGGATGTTGACTTATGTAACAAGAAGGTTTCTGCCAACAAAAAGGATTTCACTTTATGGCTTGCTAAATCTGTCAATTTAGGAATAGTAATAGTATTAAGCTAAAGCTATAGTTTACCTAAATCTAGTGTGTTACATAGTATTTTGTTAATCTGTAATGCTACTGAATTGATTGTGTTGTTGTTGCTGTTGTTGCAGTTGTTGTTGTTGCGATGTCCCACCACAAGAGGACACATTTTGTTTATACTTTTAATTTAACAAGAACAGCAAATATTGAACTGAACCAAGATTATTTACATTGGGTTGTTCTGGATCTTAAATTCAGGCCTGTGCAAGTAATTATTTAAATTATTATCCACGTGTTATTATCGAAAATACTACAAATGAACTTTAATGCGCAAAATACAGTATTACCAACAAATTATACTAGGTCTATACTTTCTCTACAAGTACATTTTGACGGTATAGAAGTAATTGTTTGAAATAATCATGAGTTAAACATGAGCCAAGTAATCGTGGGATTTTTGTCATGAACTGCCGTAGCTGCAATGAAGTAACATTCAAATAAAATGATAAAGTAAAGTTAGTGTGACAAGATTAAGGCAGATTAAAAAAGCACTTTACATTTTGTACACAAATTATACATGACTTTTGCTTCTAAAATGGTCATAATTACTATTTTCGAGCTTATATTATTTCACCTGAATATAACTATTTTCAACAACAGTGTTTAGCCAACCAGTCTATGGTCCAGTGCCAAAAACATGCACCGACTAAACAAAACCGCCAGACTTTGGTCAAACAAACTCTCCTGCTGTTGCTCATCCGCCCGCTCCCCTCGGCAAGGTGACCCTCCCGGTTTCCACGGTAACGGCGGCGCAGTGCAGGACGTCCCGACGAGAGCGTGATTCAGCAGAAAAAGAGCGGAGGGAAGTGACGCAGGAGCAGGGACTAACCCTCGAGTGACGGACGTCCAGAAGGGAGGGCGAGATTTAATAAAAGGAGGAGAGATGGCAACAGGGAGAGAAGAGAGGAAGAGAGAAGGAGGAGAGTTCAACGGGTTTAAGATGACAGCAACTTCAGAGCTGCTGCACTGAGGAAGTCCAGTCACGTTCAACACTCTGCACAGTCTGGGGTTCAAAGGATTAAGATAAACTCCTGCTTCGAGCTAAAGGCCTAAGCTATTTGACATGAGTACCACATTGAAGTTTTATTTGAGCACTGCAGATACCAAATAACATGCATAAACTGTGGCTGTAGCAAGCAGACATTTTGACAGTAACATATTAGTTCCACCAGTCTCCAGTTTGTAAAGGCTAAAATCTTGACAACAAAAACAGCAAATTCAAGTTAAACATTTTTCAAAATTTGAATACTGTGAATATAGTTTATGCTAAGAAATGCGTCAAAGAACAAGTGGTAATATTTCAAACCAAAGTATAAAGTGATATATCTTCACTTTTCTAGGTTATTTTCTTGTTTGTTGAACTTAAACCCCATTTTATCTCGGTTTAACACATTTCATTTGAATTGACATGCAAGCGGGACTAAAACAGGACTAAAGCTGGACTAAAAAAAGAAGAAAGCTGGACTAAAGCTGGACTAAAGCTGGACTAAAGCTGGACTAAAGCTGGACTAAAGCTGGACTAAAGCTGGACTAAAGCTGGACTAAAGCTGGACTAAAGCTGGGCTAAAGCTGGGCTAAAGCTGGGCTAAAGCTGGACTAAAGCTGGACTAAATCTGGACTAAAGCAGGACTAAAGCTGGGCTAAAGCAGGACTAAAGCTGGACTAAAGCTGGACTAAAGCTGGACTAAAGCTGGACTAAAGTTGGACTAAAGCTGGACTAAAGTTGGACTAAAGCAGGACTAAAGCAGGACTAAAGCTGGACTAAAGCAGGACTAAAGCTGGACTAAAAAAAAGAAGAAAGCTGGACTAAAGCTGGACTAAAGCTGGACTAAAGCTGGACTAAATCTGGACTAAAGCAGGACTAAAGCAGGACTAAAGCAGGACTAAAGCAGGACTAAAGCAGGACTAAAGCTGGACTAAAGCTGGACTAAAGTTGGACTAAAGTTGGACTAAAGCTGGACTAAAGCTGGACTAAAGCTGGACTAAAGTTGGACTAAAGTTGGACTAAAGTTGGACTAAAGTTGGACTGAAGCTGGACTGAAGCTGGACTGAAGCTGGACTGAAGCTGGACTAAAGCAGGACTAAAGCAGGACTAAAGCAGGACTAAAGCAGGACTAAAGCAGGACTAAAGCAGGACTAAAGCTGGACTAAAGCTGGACTAAAGCTGGACTAAAGCTGGACTAAAGCTGGACTAAAGCTGGACTAAAGCTGGACTAAAGCTGGACTAAAGCATTGATTAAAAAAAGAAAAAACAGGACTAAAGAAGGACTAAAAAGGATGAAAACAAGAAGAAACAAGGACTAAAGCAGGACTAAAAAGGACGAAAACAAGAAGAAACCAGGACTAAAGCAGGACTAAACCAAGAAGAAACCAGTACTAAAACAGGACTAAACCAAGAAGAAACCAGTACTAAAACAGGACTAAACCAAGAAGAAACCAGTACTAAAACAGGACTAAAGGAGGACTAACGCAGGACTAAAACAGGACTAAAACAGTTCTTCACCAAGGACTAAAACAGGGCAAAAGTGAAATGAAACCAGGACTAAAACAGAACTAAAAAGGACTAAACCAAGAAGAAACCAGGACTAAAACAGAACTAAATAAGGACTAAAACAGGACTAAACCAAGAAGAAAGCAGGACTAAAGCAGGACTAAAGCAGGACTAAAGCAGGACTAAAGCAGGACTAAAGCAAGACTAAAGCAGGACTAAAGCAGGACTAAAACGGGACTAAAGCAGGACTAAAGCAGGACTAAAGCAATACTGATATGTATGATCTTAAAATGATTTTCAAGAGTTTTCTCTCACTATTGTTGTCAGTAGCTTCTTAAACCACTAGGTGTCAGCAGTGAATACAATACCACAGATCTATCAGTCTTTAGTCCCGCCTCTTTCTCCACTGTGTCCTCTTCTGATTGGCTCTTCTTTGCTTGTGCATCATTGATAAAGCACTGTAAAGCTTCTGTGTTTCTCCATCTGCTTTAGGCCAAAATGAACTGAACTGCAGTCAACACTTCATTATCTCAGTTATTCCCCACTAATCTGCTCTTTATTGCATCACTTTGTCTCAGGTAAAGTCAGATCCGGGCGTTTCTGTTAGGGTTATTCAGTAAAGATGAACATTTAAATTAAATTTGAATTTAAATTTTGCTAAGGGACTGTACAGCTTCAAAGTTAGTACTGCACAGTGCTCAATGTTTCATTATATATTGTGCAAGAAAAGACAATATTTGCTTGTCCTAGTAATTAGAAGTATTGTCAATATGTCAAACTCACAATATTTCTTTTGACTAAGGCAGTGTTTTCTGACATCATTTCTACACGTGGCCCTTGCTAAAACTGTAAAAAAGCTTTATTGTTTAGTCACCTAAGCAAATTAAGCTAATTCCACTGTGCAGTTGATGACATGAAGGACATGAAGTTAGTTTATATAATTACAATCTGTAATCCTGTGTTTTAGGTTTTTTGATACTCTGAAACAATTAATCATAATCAACTATAAAAAATAATCAAACATAACTGATCATTGTAAGTGTTGTCTGCACTAGAAAGACTATAACACATGACTTTTTATAAGAGCAATGTTCATAAATATTATCTCTCTAGAAACGTTCAGTCACTGTATTTCAACCACCACAATGATAATTAAGAACACATTTTCAGTTTCTTTTTTAAGTCAAATAAGTCATTTTCCAATATGAAATGAGTATAAGTAAGAATTGGGTATAGTTTATTTAATATTACCATGTTGACTTTGTGTACAATAGAACTCAAGCCCAGTCTAAAACTAATGTTCAGCTTTGTCACATTTTCATTTTTTTTTCTTGCCCTCAGCTGCGAGACTTGTTCAAATGAGTGTCTAGTTTGATTTTTTTGTGATTGCAGATGATTTGTAAGTAATCAAAATCAAACTGTTATTAATCAAAATTTCAATTAACTGTTCCTTTGCTCTTTTATATTCATTATTATGTTACACTAATAATGATAAGTGCATGTTCGGGATTTTCGTCTTCTTGCTTCAGATAGGGCTCATAAATATTTAACTGATAATTTTACAGTTTGAAATATGCTGAAAATTTCACATCAGTCACGTCTTCACCAAACCCTAAATTATTCAGTAAATCTAAACTTAATAAATGATCAAATACGCTCAAGTATATTATAAGTGAAGTGAGTTTTGAAGCCGTGGGTTCAGTTGCTGCTCTTTTCTTCAGCTCGTGGCGGCCTGAGGCTCATATGAAAGCTCAAAATACCTCGGGGAGTTTGTTAGCGCCTGTTTCCGATTGGTTGACACTTTATTTCTTGGCTTTTTGGTCTCTGATGCTTCGCCCTAATGAGAAAAAGATGGATCACTCCTGTTTCCTTCACACCAGAGCTCCCCCTGTTAGTGCTGTCTGTATGTAAATAGTCCACGTGTATTTTTATCATTAGTCAGTCGTGTGCAAAGTGGAGCAATCGCACAGTGACAGGAACAATCCCAGAAGTCATTCTTCTTCATGGTAGATTTATTGTTTGTAAATCTGTGTTTTTTGATATTTTTCTATCAATGATCTTGCATTGATCCAAAGCTTGTTATCAGATGTCTTCAATCAAATCTACTTACGTTGATTTGCCTTTATAAAGCATAAAAAAACCCAACATTTCTCAATGAACAAATGGCTTATTAAGAATGATTCAGTGTTAGTAACTACATAATTAAAGGGTTATTGGATTAAGTAGTAACTAAACCTGAATCATTCTTTATTAACAGTTTGAGTTAGGTCTTTCTTCATGTTTTTTAAGACTTATAAAAGTGTAGTTGTTACTCACTCAACTGAAATAATGTGTTTAACATATAGTCATCCATTTGCTGATTTCTTGTGAAAGTTGAGAAATCTTTTTTGATCAATGTTTTAGGTTTCCTTTGATTGATTTTCCAACATTCTGTTATTAATATTTAACTTTTTCAGTTATTTAAAAGCAAATAAACAGAGCAAAAAAGAACATAGAACACGACAGAGTGAACAAAAAATAAAAGGCAATCAAAAGACAAAAACAGAAAAGGCTACGTCACATACCGGTCAACAAAAATGTCCCATCTATTCTAAAGTTGCAAATTGAGTCCAAATGTTATATTCCATATTTCTAATGTCCACTATTATGATTTTCTAATTTAAAATTCTGTTAAATAAAGTAAATCCATGAGAGGCTAAGTAAGTAAATAGAATAAGAGAAAATAAATTGAATTGAATTTGCATTGAGCTTGAATCTGCAATGTCAGCTTTAGATTTTTGTTTGTGGCTGTGCAAGACTTGATCAAGTATAAAGCAAGAGGCTTCTATAATAATATGATAAAGAACAAGAAGATTTTCTTTTAGACACATAAAGCATATCTACTGCATCCAAATGACTTCAGTCACCAAAAGCTTGTTTCCGTTTTCTGCACACAATTTCATCTTGCCATGAGCTGTGAACTGTTCATTTTGCATAACTCAACCTTTTCAGCAAAAACGTCTTACATGATCACTATATATGCAGAATATAATGCTTTAATCACATCTTAAAGGTCAATATCACAGGTATATTATCCAGGTAGTATTTTGGATTTTCTTAAAGAGATAATCTGTGAATTGTTAAAGCGTTTCATAAGTATAGTTTGACCTTGATTATTTACTATTTATGTTAACTATTAATTATTGTAACTGTTAATACAAGCCAAAAATCAACAGCTAAAGCAAACAATGTCGGTTTTCATTTTTCATGTTGTGTGTTTTGACGAGCTCCAAGACTCGCACTCTGCCATTCATAATTATCCTGCAAGTTAAGGTCACAATTTGCATATATTAATCAACTTCACTGCATTTTACATGGTCTTATTTATTACATCCAAACTCTATAAAGACTGACTGGTTATTCTCTTTAAACCAATGCGTTTTATTAAGCCTTAAGCCTCCACAATCTATAGTGAATTACAGTAATCCATAAAGAAATAAATAACTGTATAATCTAAAGATAATATAAAGAACAGGCAGTTGTTTATTGCCGTTTTTTCCTTTAACTTTTCCTCAATCTTCTTGCAATCTCCGCTTCCATTCGTTCCCATAACCTTTTAACCTGCGTCTTGATGGACAGACGGTTATCATCTCCCAGGAATGAGAATGCAATGGATTGAGGAGCAGCTGATTCTCATTTTGTTGCTCTGATGAAACTGACCTGATTTCAAATTTGATTTCTCTGCCTTTGGGTTTGTTGCTTTCTATATTTTTTTTCCCATTCTTGTTGGAGCCTGTCATTCGGTTTTAAAGCCGGCGGGTCAAGTGTGTGTGTGCGCGGCTGTGTGGATTTGTGGCAGGAAAATATCTCTTTAACAGGATAGAAAAAGAGGGAGTGAGAGAGAGGTGTGGAAGAGAGAAAGGGAGAGATTTGAAAGGGAGGACAAGCTAGAAGTGACGTATACACTAAAAGAGAGGGAGAGAGAGAGAAAAAGGAAGCTAGATGGGGATTGAGAGGGAGAGAGAAAGGGTGAGGGAGGTAGAGAGTGAGACATAGAGAGAGAGAGAGAAGATCACGAGAATCGAGCAAACGTGGTGGGAGGAGTTTGTGAGTGCTCGAGCCGGGGAGGGGATGAGAACCAGGCAGAGCAGTAGCAGCATCGAACGGGAGACGTAATGCTTTTTTCCCTCTCCTCTGCTCTCTTTTTACTGGCGTTTACAAGCGGGGGATGAAACCAAGCAACCGGCAAGGCAAGAGCGAGCTAATCTTGGAATAGCGTAGTCATTCAGGGCTTGTGTTAATAATGTACAGCCTGAATTGAACGGCTACACGTTCTGTATGTTGGAGCTGCTTGGAACAGCTGATTCGAGGGACCGCCCTGCCTCCACACACTTGTCACTTGCTGCTTCCTCTCCTCTTTTTCACTGTGTCAATTGGGTTTTCCTTTTTTTTTTTAACGTGGAGAGCGCTGCAAGGTTGCCTGAGGATAACCGAATTTGGGAACCGCTTGTCCTGTGCTCTGCTGTATAAGGGTAACTTCAGGATTGCCCTTTTTCCTGGACACTAAGTACTCTTGGCATCTATCCAGTCATACCTTTAACTCAACTTGGACATGTTTTATGCACGGCGTTGAATCAAGACTTAAAATTAGCTGAAATTGGACCAGTTTTGGGCTCGCTTCGATACTAGGATGCTGTCACCCTGGATGTCTTTTTCCAATTAGATCGGACTGACATGTCAAGCCATTAGCAGCAGGAAATCAAGGCGGAAACTACATTCATTCGCTCTGGAATCCCATGCAATTCTAGGGTTGGTGTTACAGTCTTGGTACCCTCCCGCACCCCCCCGAAAAGAGTGGATTTTTTGGGAGGCATCGTCGCAGTGCACCACCTGATGAAGGGGAAACAGAGCTGGCAGAGTGACAGCAGCACACTGGAGCTGTATGATCACGCCGTGCAGGAGCATGCCAAGGCCCCATAGGGAACCTGACATTGTAAAAAAAGAAAAGGAGAGGAGTTTTTTATAGAGTCCACGGAGGAGGCAGGTGAAGATGTCCAGAGAGATTAAGTCACTGCAGAAAAGGTCAGAGATGTTTTAGACCGTGTTGAGCTGCTCCACAGGTTTGCCACGGACTTTCCTTCGCAAAGATCATAATTTGATGTAGATTTTAAGATAGATGCCCTTCTGAATGGCATTTATCCAGACTGACGGAAGCATTTACAGGCTTGAAACCCAATGCAAAAGGAATACATATTGACAAGAGGATAAACATTTTGCACCTTGATTGACATTTTTAACCAGATACCTTCGCTGAACCTGGCTTGGGATCGACCCAAAACCAGCTTAAAACTCTTGCGAATGAATCAAATATTGACAAGTGGATAAACATCTTGCATTTGGAGTGATTACTGTATCGATTGACATTTTAAACCGAATTCTCTCGCTCTCTGAGGTCTTTTAAACCAGGATTGGGACTGACACAAAGCCAACTTAAAACACTTGCGAATGAATGACACTTTGACAAGTGGATAAACGTCTTGCATTTCGTGTGATTACTGCATCGATTGACATTTTAAACCAGACATTTTCGCTGATATCATAAAAACCAGGCTTGGGACTAAACACAAAGCTGACTTATTACTCTTGCAAATGAATGAAATGTGGACAAGTGGATAAACAGCTTACATCTGGAGCGATTACAGTTTTGTATCGATTGACGGAGTGGATTTCCTCGCTTGTTGATGTTTTCTAAACCAGGCTTGGCGACTCATTACTCTTCCAAATGAATCAAACATTGAGAAGTGAATAAACATCTTAAGTGTGGAGGGATATGCATATGGATTTGTCTTTTTAAGCCCCGTTTGCCATCCCTGAAAGTGGAATAAAACACTTTTTGACTTGCAAACTGGATTGTCCAATGTCTGGTATGAATGAAAGTGTTGCAAATTATCTAGTGACAACTTCTTAATTGTATAAACACTAGGATAACTTTAACTCAACAGTGGACATATGACTGAAGCTAGCACTCCTGAATGACTTGGATGCTAACACTATCGGCTACACTTCCCAGTAATCTGTCATCCTATTGGCTGACTGCACACTATCTCTCCACTTGTGTGCTTGCTCTGCAGAATGTCCCTCTTCTCGTGTTTTACTACGAACTATATTGACAACGACATTAATGCTACTTCCACAACAACCACCGCTACTGTCAGATAAGATTTCAACTGCTCTCTGCGCTCCAAGAATGACTTTTGTTACATATATTTCCCTGGTCATGTCCTCTCACTTCATAACATCAGCACAGTCGGATGCAAGCATTGATAATTCATGAGTTTGAGAGCTTTGCTGCTGGCCAAAAGGCACGCCACACTTACCAGACAAACCAGTTTAAATCCTGAAATGATTAACGGTTGTTATCCTTCCCCAGCATCTTTTACAGTCAAGATGCTGCGTAATTATTGATTCAACACGTGAGATTCCTTTGGACTGCATATTTTCACACTTAGGAATCGAATAGCACACACCTGCGACGGTTCACGGAGCGACACTAATGGGCTGAATAACATTGTACCAGACTCCATCTTTCTAAGCTGCACTCATCATTTTGTCTGACGGATTGCACGGCGGGAGATGACACCTTACTTGCTCAAATCTGGGTGATAAATCAAGCCACCTGAGCTCGCCGTTACGCAAAGCTACTGTCCATTGTTGTGTCAGAGTGTCCTTGACTGCAACCACAAGTCTACAGGGATCATACGAAGCAGAAACATATGGATATTGCGTAGCAAGGAGGCCAATCTATTCCAGGATAGGTTAAAGATTGCTTGCTTGACGTCGTAGGGTAATTTGTCCTCCATATTTGACCCATCTTTGAGTAAATTTACGGTAATCTGCAGTGGGCCTTGAAATTGTCAGGAGAAGAAAAATATTTTGACATATTAGCTACGCCTGCCTTTCTAGAAATGCCCACAGCTCATTCCTTTTCGCCATTTAGTTGAGTTTAGTCGCGTTGAATGTAAAAATGAAGTTCAGCCTGCTGTGGTTATTCTCACATTCATCAAAACTGTCAGGTAAATGAGTTGCTATCAGTCACCTGTCAGTCTGTATGAACATTTATTTTTCTACTAACGCCAGAATAAATTGTAAACAGGTGGAATGCGTGAAGGAAATTGATTGAGTTTGCAATTTTGTAGATTGTTCGTCCATCGATTAAAGATAGACTTTCAGTAATCTTAGAAGAAAACGAATTACTCCCTATGTGTATGATGTTTTAGTAAGACATTCTAGTTGATTTATGATTGTTTTTTTATGGAATACAAATATAATGGAGAACTAGTTGCCAGATCCAAGCCTGTCACGACCTTAACTTAAGTGAAAAAGAAAGTGTAGTGCATACTTTTCCAGCCGCCCAATTTGACACATCCCTTTACATTTATCAACGCCAAAGAGGCCCATGGTTTGTAATTGTGCCCCCAAGTTGTAGCTGCAATAGGAGGAGACAGGAGTTGCACAGAACCAAAGCATAAACCAGGACTTCATCGATCTAAAACTCTTGTCGTGACCACTGAAGCTTGTATGCCCTGCTCCTGTGTCAAAACCATGGGGAACTCCATCGGTTGTGTAAGGCCTCAACCTCCCGAGGGGCAACATCCAGGAGCGGCCCCTCACTCACCAAAGCGCCGATTGCGTTTTCGACGGAAACATAAAAACAAGAAGTCCAAGAAAAGCGATGCAGACGCAGAGGAATATAAAATGCCTCACGAACCAGACGGAGAAGAGAATGAGGAAGAAGTCGACCAAAAGGCGGCAGAATTTGAAGTGTACAAACCGAGTCTTTTATCAGTGCCTGCACATTCACAAAGCAATACTCTGTCGCCTATGGTTTTTGGCAGTAGGACTCTTCAGTCGTCGCCGAAGCCGAGCCCAGCGTGGAAAGGTGTCTTCTGTTATCCCGGCGAGGAAGACTCTGTCAGCGCCATAGTGGATGTTTCCAGCATTCCCAGTCAAACTACGACCACTTCCCCGGTCAACACTGCTCCTCCGCTGGGCAGCATCACACCGGGGGGCGGCAGAGTGCTCCGTATCAAGGGGAAAGTGCAAGGCGTGGTCGAAAAACCGTGGATTTTGCAAGCGAAGAAGGTGAAAAAGGATACAGAAAGTGCGGAAAAGGATGTAAAGAAAGATAAGGAGGTGAAACGGACTTGTGACGAGGCGTCGCAAGTTAAAACGCCGTCACAAAAGGAGCGCAAAGGTGTGGTTCATATTCGAGAAGTGGACGGTAAACTTTGCGTGGTCAGGACGGTTTATCCAAGCGACTACGGCTCCCCAGTTTGGAGGGGCGACACAGAAACGCCCGGAGATGTTGTTAAAGTTTTGAATCCGGACACGACCCCGACACAGACCGTCCCAAAATTGGATATAACGCCAAACAAGGGAATGTGTTTGGAAACGCCCGTAGGTGCACCGCAGCGTTCGCCGTCTCTTTTGGAGTCGGGATACACCAGCGACCTGCCGTTGACGTCGCCGGGGACAACAGGAACCACGCCCAGCCAAACAGAGTGGGTCGTCCCAGAAACGAGCTCCTCCGAGAGACTGGACTCGGTGATGGACAGCTGTCCATCACCACAGCAACAAGCCACAGCACTGCCCGAGGTTTGAATTTATGTATTATATAAACGAAAAACAACACTTAGCAACTTGAATCATATTATTCATATATTCAGATTTGAGGTGCCTTCAGTTGTTTCTGTAATTGGTGGATGATGAAATTATATTATATGGAAAACAGCAGAAAGGAGAAAGTATGGAGTGGGTTAGCTGGAGTTTTGGGAGAGACTAGTCACTTTGATCTTTGTTTTCACGTTTGAAGATGCTGTTTATGCTAATATTTGTACGTAGTTGTTTTTTTGCAAAATCCTCATAATGTTGAGAATTTTTGCAAAACCACACCACATTTTAGTCAATTAATCAATTCACTGACCTTGTGTTTAGTCAACTAAGACTTTCTTTAGCTGACTACAATCCTAAAATATGGAGAGATTGTTGTCATCTTTATTGTCTTTATTATTAAGTGGTGTGGTCCTTAATTTATGCTTTTGGCTGGTCATTGCACTCTAAGGTCTGTCTAACGTATGAAAAGATACTAAATTTTGACTGAAAAGTAAGCTATTATTATTATATACAACAATATACCATAATTCTTTAAGTTTCTTGCCATGTTTTGTAGCTGAACCAGGACCAAACTACATTCTTAGGTGTAAATCAAACTAGAAACAAAACCAGATCTTATTTGTAGACTAAACCAGGACTAAAAATTGGACTGAACATGAACCATATCAGCATAAAATCAAACTGTATGAATGAATAATAATATGATTTATAATTTAACATTATTCAGTCCTGAAGATTTTGAGGTTTTGTCAAAGCTGAGCTCAAACTAGGACTAATGTAATATTGTGAAGTATAACTAGGGATGGTCAAAGAAACCAGTTACCATATCTGAACCAAAATCAGTTTTAAATTGGATTAAAGCCTGGAACATATTAATCACTCGCTCAAACCTCAAAAGAAAGTGCTGATGTATCACTGTCAGTGCTATTCATTTCACAACCTTGTGGTAAGAACGTACTATTAAATTCAATTACGTGAGTCATTAAGCGCTCAAATCCTACCACTCTAGAAATGACACATTACTGAAGTTGTATGGATTATAATTGAATGAAAAGATAGAAAAATAATCTGAAATGTTATGCATTTTAGACTTTACATGATATTATTTTAATCTAATCCTTAATAGTAGTTTGCCTGTTTTTAGTAGTTGATATTTTCATTAATCATTTGTACAGAAGGTAGTCACAGCTTTGTTTCCTTTTTTAGACCATGTTTTTGTGTTGTTATCAGCAGCAAAAAAGCCTTCTGTGTTTTTTCCTGGACTCTAATCAACACCAAACAGCCGCCATCCTTTTCAATTCACCTCCTGCTTGTTTTTGCCGCTTCGTATCTAACAACAGACAAACTGACAGACCAAAAAAGCCAAGAAAAACTGTTTATTACTCGCAAATTATGAGTTAAGAACAATATTTTCCATGGTATGTGTTTGTTTGCTCAGCCAAAGAGGTCAGTTAAACTCTCAAGCTGGCAAACAGCATTTTCCCCCCTTTTTATGGGTTTTCATTTCCTTATGAGCATACTGCGTGTGAATTTCTGACTCATTCATAGTGAATGAATGTTAATGAACAGCCATTCTTCACAAAGTCTATTCTGCTAATGAACCATTTGCATCAATAGACTTCAAAACAAGTGGAAATCTATTGTGATTTTAGTGTTCAGTATAGACCGTTTAAAATACCATGTCTTCAGAATGTTCAAAATTCCTGAATGGAGGCAAATGAAGTATATTATAATGTAGTTTCAATGATTTACTGACATCAGATCAAAATGCAATTCTTTAGAACAAAAAATAAGCAAACATTTTGAATTTCCAGTGTAGAAATGTCACTTAGTTTGTTTTCCTATTACCAAGGATGGAATAAACACTTTTTTCTAGCCTCAAAATTGTATTTGAGCTTCACTAAAAGTATAATTTGTGGTAAAGTATGATATATATTTGTAGCTAAAAGGAAAAACTGTAAGTGTTTGTCCAATAAAATCTAAAAATCAGGATTTGCCTTCATCGAAATTACGTGTCTGTCATAATCTCTTTTAAAACAGTATGTGTTTAAACCAGGCCCAAATATCACTCACATGTGTCTGAGTGGTTTTTATTTGACAAAACCACCTTGATTTTTCATATTTTGTGATATTTTCTGGTTAGTCCCAGTTTCTCTTGTGAAATCACATTATGTTCCACTTCACTTTTGCCTCCAACCTGGAGTTTAGCATGTTTCTTCTGTTTATACATTTTTAAAGGGTCTATAATGTACATTATTCCATTTTTTTTGCATTTTTGTTCCCTACACACGTCACCGAAAGTCTGAATTTTTAGATAATTGTAAATAACTAAGTGCAGTGAGCGGAAAATGTTGCAAATGCAGGATTATACGCTACGATAAAATATGTAGGAATAATTATCACAGAGATAAAGCATGCACACATCATTAACGGTCAATAATGGTTTGGATTTGGACGATCAACACTCGTTTTGTCTGTGAACTGACACTGCTGCTGTACAGTAACTCATTGTAAAAAATCTTTACGGTGAATAAGAAACAAAGAGGGAGCGTTGCCAGAATCAGTCGTGGCTCCAGTGACAGCAGACTGTGAAGTAAAGCTGTTCTGTGCGAGCGTGCTGGCCAAGTGTTAATCGTGGCTACATTTTACACTAACACTTTTTAATTAAAGGTAAAGAACACATGAGATCGAGTCCCAGCTCAGACAGTTTACTCAATGTTTCTATCCACTGCTTACTGCCTTGGAAAACATTTTAAAACAAGAAAAGAGAGCTTAAAAACTCGTGCGTCTGGTAGTGTGTCATGCACAAGTGAACATGCTTGCAGACTACACATTAATGCACAGATGTTTCTTTGTTAAACATTACAAGGTTTAAAAAAAGACTTTAAAATAGTTTACAACAGAAGGTCTTGATCTAATTGTTGTGCTAAACCGTGACAGTACAAACTCAAACAAAGAAACTGTTTATTCATTTATATTCACAGGCGTATATACAAATCATAACAACTGACTTGGCTGTTTTTAGACCACACTATTAATATTTTACTTCAGTTAACTATAGTAGACTTAAACAGACTTATTAAAGTAGAAGATTCAAGATATTAACATGCAACATCAAAATATATCTAGCCAGCACATTCAAAAGTGTACATTTTATTCTATTACCCGAAAAATAAGTTGTTAATTACTGTAGTGTAGGAATACTTATCTTCATTATCAACACTTCCCATTTTCAGTGTTTTTGTCATGCTGCTATGGCAGATAATCTATATTTGCAAAGACCTTTATTAAGATTTTAAAATCCATAGCATATTTTAGCCCAGTTGCTCTACTATTTCCATTTTACTGTCTTTTATTAATTTATTCAAAAAGACAAATCTGGTCTAGACAAACTGGGAATGACACACTGGACAAATATGTTGCCCGACCCTATTTTAGTTTCATTTATTTTCCATTTCCACATTGGAAAACATGTGCAAAAACCTCAGAGTGCACAGTTAAGCTTTAAACACGACCACATGAGCAAACAATGGACATAACAAAGCTGCAAAACACTAAAAGTACCAAGTGTACATTAACCTTAAGCTTAACCTTCATAAAAAGATACCATTTAAAAAAGAGAAAAGTAGTAAAAGTGATATTTACCCCATTAGCTATTTCTAAATACAGTATCTGAAAAAAAAATCATCCTTTTAAATCAACCAACCTTTATTTTTTTTTAATTTATAACACTTTATAACACTCGGTCTGACCAAAGTGCTTTCCAATAGATAAGAAAACATGCACTACAAATACACAAATGCATGAATACAATACATTTCACAGTGTAAACAATGAAACTAACTGTAGCTGTGTGTTAAAGCCAGCCCGAATACGATGATTTAAAAAGGCAAAAGTCTGTGATGGTGAGCTATATTTTACAATAACAATGTCTTTTGTTGCTTGAACGCTCCGTGGCTTGCATCACTTTAATATTGGTGCTCGATGCTAAAGCTGCTGAGTCACTAGAGTCTGCCGCACATACACAAACTCAGTCAGAGCGCTGCAGCTTTCAGACTCTACTGTTTAATAGCACTTTCATTTGGAAGCTCTGATCAATACGTCACTCTCTCTGTGCATTAGCGACATGCCTTTGTATCTGCGCCAAATCCAGCGTCTTCCAACTCCACGACGCCCTGTTTTGCATAAAAAGGGATTTGGGATTCATCACGTGCCCTCCAGGGATGTCACAATCTCTAATTTGTCCAACACAGCCCCCATACTGCGTCGTGCCCCCCGTTTGGCATCGTCTTTTCTTTGTCTTCACGCATAAATGTAGACAGGGATGGCCTTTATATAGTGACGCTATCGACATCAAACATGTTTCCGTCTGGTTTCGATCACGGCGGACACTCCCTTCTCTGTCTGTCCTTTTAAATGGACTTCAAAGAGGCCATGTTTTTAAAAAAGAGATGCGCCCAAAGCCTCAGGAACTGTGCTTAGGTTCATGAATTATGACATAACTTTTAGGTCCGATATGGATTTATATTAGGTGTGTGTTTGTTTTGCTGCTCTGGTCATTATCAATATTTGCTGGTACTGATATTACCATTTGAAAATCCATAACAAGATCCACATTTTTTGTCAACATTTATAGCAATAGACAAAAAAAAAAAAAAAAACAGACTAAAAAACAAAACAAGACCAGAGATAACAGAATGAAAATATGAATTAGTTTGTAAAATTAATAACATTTTATTTATTTGGAACGTTAAGGTGTCTATGGCAAGTTGGATTAATCATTCAACTATTTAACTATTTGCAGGTTAGATTAATATATATATATATTTTTTTGTAATTTTACTTCCTGGTTGTAAATTATGACATCACACTAAGAAATTACCTAACAACCACACACTGTAGCTAAAACTCATCATCATCTCATGTCACAGATTTTTATTATTCCTATTTTTTTTTTATTTTACATATACAAATATATGTATTTGTATAGTGTATGTGTCTTTATTTTGATGTGTTTAATCTTAAATAGTCAAAATAGTTTAGTTAGTTTATTTTGTGTAAATTATGCATAACCCTTGGATTGAGTCTCTGATGTCATCTATTGGTTTTTACTTCCTGTAACAGATTTTTCAACTTTTCTTCACAAACTGCTACTTGATCATTTATATGTACAACAGGTAAATACACCTGATAAAGTCAAAATAATATAAAAAAATCATAGAAAGAGTTCATATGCATAATTTGTTGGATACTTAAGCTGTACTTCTATTTTCTTTTTTATTCATACGTTTGTTGTGTAAGTTCAGGGGTAAGTCACAAAAAATCTTTGTGCCAAATATAAACATTGGACCGATGGCGATATTGGAGCCCATCTATTCACTACTTTTGCAATGGCAGTATTATCGCATTAGACTATTACAGTATATTGTCTATTGTTTATGGTCCATTATGTTTTGTGCAACTAAAACATATACAGGCACATTTTATATTGATAATGCAAATACCAAAAAGTATATCCAATTTTGTCAATATCGAGTGATTTCAATGCACATCCCTGTAGGTTATTTGACAGAGAAGGAACATAACATTTCCCATAAACTAAAATCATTAGAGAGAGTGGAAAGCCGTCCAGACCTGCTCCAGACATTTATGGGGTTTATGGGTCACGCAGTAAAGCTTAAAATACAATACATGTTAAACAGAAGGATAATTATACAAAGACCTCACATGCGGCTGGACCTCATGTTTAAACCCCTCACATACAATAAAGTCTCAACTCTACGGCGACAAGTGAACTATGTTATGTTAAAGGACAAAAGTAGCACAGTGGGTTAAAGGTTTATGCACCAAATAATAGAGCCTCTGCTGTGGTTGTTTCCTTGAGCAAGACTCATATTTCTCACTCAAGCCTGTTAACAGTATGCAGTTATTAGTTGAAAGTGAGTAATTTAAATCTGATACAAATTATTACATGATTAGAAATGTATAAACACAAAGCAAACTTGTTCAAACTTCACCACTCACAGAAACAAAATGCAAAGTTTCTCCTTCAGACACACAACATAGGAATGTTTTGGTCTTTTAGCCTTAAAGCTGCTAGATTTTCACACTGTGGAGCCGGATGTTGTTTTTAAAATCGATCCAACTTGTTCCTCGCTCTCACAAACCCTTTGGCACATCATTAAAATTCACATGCATTCATTTTCAGTCCCGTGAACAGCTTTTTCAGACGACAAAGTGACACTGGGGAGGGCCACCCAAGCGCAGCCAATTAGAGCGCTGCTTTTAGCTCTTATCTCGAGATAAAACACTTTATTACTGGATGCAGACAGCACACCGAGGTCTCATTTATGTCAGAAAGTGCTGCTTTTACAACATACTCTTCGATGGAAAACTTCGATTTATAGATTTACACCCAAAAAAGTCAGGTACCCCTGCTTTAAGTCTTAACTTTAACACATTGGTAAATTAAGGTATTAGTGTTCTAAAGTAAACTCCAGCTCTTGATTTTCCAATTGTGTATATCAATATTATACCTTTTTCAATATATCTTCCACCTCTAGTTTAATCGTGTTATTACAGCAAAGCTTTCAAATCAAAAAGTCATGTTAACCTTTGGTAATGAATGTTTCTGTAGTTTCACATATAGAAGCAATACTGCACAGCATTTATCCATTGGGAAATATTGATGGAAATATGTTGAAGTAAAAAGGCTACCAAAAAGTACACTGCTGCAACTGGTTCAATTTACAATGTCGCTTCTTGCTTGTAACTGTGATAACATTTTCTTTTTCCGGCCCGTGGCATAAACAATCTAAGCAAATGTTTATAGCCATCACCAATAGGGGGTCACATGCTCTGGTAAAAGACATAAACGCAAGTTAAAATGTTACCTTTATGTACAAATACTGTTATATGTTCCTCTCTAAAACTGAAGCTTATCTTTATATACAGCATAAATAAAAAATAATAATATCTTGTGTAGTCTATTCAAATGGCTAATTAGATCAAATATAATCTGTTAAATATTGATCTAAATGACCACATTTCTTTCCTTTAACGGTCAGGTCTATCTGTGTGCTGTTAATCTGAAGTCACTTGTTGACGTTTAGCAGCAGTTTCTTTGCTAATCGCCTGCTTTTTTTCCACTCAATGCAAATAACCTCAAGGCTAATTTAGCGCACAGTGGAAGTTAAGCTGACGTTTTCTCATCTGCACACGGATCGTTAGCGCTGGTGCACGGCTAACCTCGTCTGCACAATTGGTGTAGGTCTGTTGTGGAAAAAGCTGAGTTTGAACATTTCACATTGATGGTTTTACATAAGGTCAGCGAGCTGTGGAGACTCTGGGGTCAAAGTTCAGCAAATCAATGTGCTGCAAGTGGGACAATGCCATGTAATGTTTATTTAAATAGATAACGATAGATCCAGCACACTATTATAAAATGCATGTTTTTTGTCTGTCAGAATCTTAACAAATGTAAAAATATTGAGATTAAGAACCTAATTTTCAAAGGAGGACTGGCCAAGAGGAGGAGTCAAGTAATCTGAGAATGAAAATGAAATATAACATAAATAAAACAAAAGTCTAAGCAAGTACTGGGACTAGACTGGGGCTAGACTGGGACTGGGCTGGACTGGGGTTACATTGGGATTACTCTGGGACTAGGCTGGACTGGGACTTGACTGGGACTTGACTGGGGCTAGACTGGTACTAGACTAGACTGGAGCTGGACTGGGACTAGACTGGGCTGGGCTGGACTTGGGCTGGACTGGGACTAGACTGGGCTGGGCTGGATTTAGGCTGGACTGGGACTAGACTAGGCTGGGCTGGACTGGGACTAGACTGGGCTAAGCTGGACTTGGGCTGGACTTGGACTGGACTGGGGCTAGACTGGGACTTGACTGGGGCTTGACTGGGGCTAGACTGGGGCTAGACTGGGACTTGACTGGGGCTAGACTGGTACTGGACTAGACTGGAGCTGGACTGGGACTAGACTGGGCTGGAGTTGGACTGGACTGGGGCTAGACTGGGACTAGACTGGGGCTGGATTGGGGCTGGACTGGGGCTGGACTGGGGCTGGACTGGCGGCTGGACTGGCAGCTGGACTAGGACTAGACTGGGGCTGGACTGGGACTAAACCAAGACTAAACCAAGACTAAGCCAAGACTAAGCCAAGACTAAGCCAAGACTAAGCCAAGACTAAGCCAAGACTAAGCCAAGACTAAGCCAAGACTAAGCCAAGACTAATCCAAGACTAATCCAAGACTAAACCTAGACTAATCCAAGACTAAACCTAGACTAATCCAAGACTAAACCTAGACTAATCCAAGACAAATCCAAGACCCAGCACAGGACCAAACCAAGACAAGTTTAAACCCACGTGTTAGAATCTCATCTATAAGTTTGTAACTTTGATCCTGTGTCTTATATTTACAGTTGTGCATATTAACCGTAACAACGGTGCAGAATCTGACATTTGTCGTGTGAGATAAAGTGTATTATTCTCTGACACGGCTTTCTCACGGCTCTGCATCAATATTCACAGTGAGGATTAGCGCTGGTTTTGTCTGCACTGGAGTTTGTCGGAGCATACAAAGAGATACAGAGGAAATGTACTGCAGTCTGATAGTCTCGGATGGACACATTTAAAGATTGTGGAGTGTAAAGGACGAACTGTTCAATGCATCAAACTGTGGTTTAAGAGTGAATTGCAGTATTTCTTGTATTAACAGAATAGACTGATGTTTGTGTGGATTTATAGCTTCAATAAGTCAGTATTCTGCTTATTTCTGAAGGTTCTGAAGAGGATTTTAATGACTATTGACTGGTAGCTCCGGTTGTTTTTTGTTCAATACATGTTTTGTTAGAGAGAAGTCCAATAAATGAGGATAGATCTTTCCAGGAGTAACACCAGGATACGCACACAGCCTTAGTTTACAATCTGTTTATTCATTTTAACAGAGCAGCAAATAAAAACTGTAATTTGCATTGTTTGTTGACAACGCTGACAGTTGTTATTTATTTGTTCATCACATTTGCCAATGAGCAACAACTGTGAATGTATAACTTCAGCTTCTAAAGTCCACTTACATTACACATAATTACATTTTCCTGTCAAAGTGTCGCCCGCTATGTTTTTGGTGCATTATTGTCCAGACTAACGGTAGATTTGTTTATTAGGCTGTTTTTAGCATATATGCTCATTTCGGCGTTAACAATCTACACAAAACACGGGTAATATTTTCTAACTCTGCTCTGGTGTCACTCTCATGTGGTCGAGTCGTTGTCAGTCGCCAAAACAGCCCTGATTTTTCATAGTTTGTAATGTTTGGAGGCTAATGCTAACTTGCCCATTGAAATTATATTTGTGCTTACCTATAGCTAAACCGGGCTAATGGAACGCACTTTAAGGATCTGTAAAGCAGTGTTTTTCAGAACTTTTTTGAGTTGTGGCACACTTTTTGGGGTTAAAAGCTACCACGGCACACCACCTACTCCTAAAACATTACGAAATCAGTCCATTTAGTAAAAAATATGGTATAGTATTAATCAATTAATGTCTGTGCCACTGTCTAGTTCTTCAAATTTGGTATTGGGTTCTTTTTGGTGCAAAAGTTGCTCAAGACTCTCCAAAAAGATAAATTAGTTAATTACAGCTGCATTTGTGAATCTGTTAACTCAATCTTTTCAAGGCACACCTGGCAAAACCTCAAGGCACACCAGAGTTCCCCGGCACACTGTTGAAAATCAAGGCTGTAAAGGACAACCTGTTTCTGATTTAAAGAAAAGTCATTAAAAGTTTTGTTGTCATATTCTCAGTATTAACAGAAATGATTGATACTGTACTGAATACATCTTTTATTCATCTTTTTACACATGTTAACATAAAACAGCGTGTTGATAAGTGTATATAACTAAGCTGTGTGCAGACTCCTCTCATCAAACTCTTACTTCTTTATGCGCCGTGTGGAGTGAGGTCTTTACTGTTTTCCTGGACATTTCTGAGACGCTGCAGCCTTGGCCGCTCGTTCACACTCGCTGCTCTCTCCTCGTTCTGTATATTTCGTCTTTTTGGCTTCAGTCTCAGTCTTATATCCTCAGCCGGACCGGGTCAGAGAGTGTGGGACAGTTAGTCGGGGCAACAGAGATGGAAACAGAATCTTAATGAGTGGAGCATGGATTTGGCTTCTGCCCAAGATTAAGAAAATGCAAAAGTCTAACTCAGGTTATTTAAGAAAAGCTTTGAGCCAAGTAGGGCTGGGAACTACTGAGAAAAAACTATTATCTCAATATGTGTTTGTGATGATGACATTGAAATTATATTAAGCCAACAGAAATCCAACTGAAATTAGTCACAAAATCACAAAAATGCAGAAATATCACCATATACCCTTATTTGAAAGTTTACATTACTTTTTTTAACTTCTTTTTTATCAGCTTTTTTTTATACATTTAGGTTTTTTTCCTACTTTAAACACATTCTCAGTATTAAAATTTTGCAGATCTTCAAAACTACATGCACAAATGACAATATTGTAAAAAAAAAAAAAAAAATGAAATTTTGTCCATGATATTGATAGATTTCACAATATGTTTAGTTATTTATATTTTTATCAGATCTTTTTGCTCCTTTTGGCAACATACTTAATGTAGAGAAGATGGTAAATCACCTATGAGCTTGTGGAAAAATCTTTGTAAATACATGAAATGCAAACAGAACTTTGCTTTCTTTCTCATCTCACTAAAATGTTCGCACACTATATTACGGTGTGCTAATGATCTAATAACCCACAGTTTCTTTGGAGGCTTTGAACATGTTTGTTCTGGAGTTTTTCCTGTTTTTCTGAAGCCCGGCACCTTTTGATACGCTGTTGTTTGATGACCTCATATTTCACAATAAAAGCCTTGATCTTTAGTGAATGTCAGGTTTTATTCTTCTCTGCATAGACAATATAAATCTCATTCAGTATTCCGTTGTGTAATAGCATCATAAAGACATGATGGGGTCCATTATGTTGGAGAATAAGATTTGATTGGATTTATTGCCAATGGTGCATGATTATTTGTGTTGCTGTCTTCTCCGGGTGCTCTCAGTGTCCAAAGACAAGCATGTTCAAATCTAAAAGAGAATAAACGGATCGATAAATGAAATATGTCATTATATTAAATCTTTGTGGTAGTCAATCACTGCAAGGAAAAAACAATTTGTGACCAGTTTTATAAAATCTAACTTTGACAAAATAAAGTAAAGCATCCAGAAAAAGACTGCTGCTGCTGAAAAGACTTTGCTTCAAAAATGATCATGATCATTAGCTTTTATTTAGTTTTTATGATTATTCTGTGACTTGAATAATTATGATTGAACCTATTAATCTTGACATCTCTAGTATGAACAATTTTTTCTAAAGTCTCGTGTGATTTTAAGCTAAAGTTTTCTCAAATTTGACGCGCAAATCAACAAAAACATTGTGGATAATGTTGAAATGAAATGAATGTTCAATGTTAGAAAGAATCTATAATTGCATTTATTTGGTAAATATTGAGATTTAAACAAGATTTGCGATCCAAAATCAGTTTCACGTTGCATATTTCAGAAGTGTCTCGAAGCATTAACAATTCAGTGAAGATTGAAACATGAACTGCTAAAATAATACAAGAATCTGATGATTTTCGTACATGTTTGTAAATGTATAATCAACAGAGCTGGCAGTAATTTGACCCAGAGTTTCCAGTGGACTTAGTTTTACCTGAATTATTGTGGCTTTTGTGATTTTGAACAGTTTTCTTTCAAGTTTTTATTTCACTTACTATTCATCTTGCAGCCGTCTTTGCAAACATAAAGCCTTAAACGTTTTGTCAATGCCATCCTCTTCACAACACTTCACTTTCGTCGTTTTATTTATCTGACTTGACGGCATCACTTCACTGTTGCCATTGGAAACAAACACGAAACGACTCCACATTTTTACACACAAATTCACGCTGTTCTGTGGAGTGGCCGTTATTGCTTTTGAACGAAACGACACAACTCTGGGAGACGCAGCGACACCAGATTGATCCACATCTGAGCGACGGGAGATGAAAGGGAGCCACAAACGGAGCAGACATTTTGAGGCTGGAGGAGCGAAGGGGGTCGCTTTGGTGTGGGAGGGGAACATACAGAAGACAGAGGAGGGGAATAAACATAAGAGAAAGAGGAGGAGGCGGTGACACAGTGAGAGAGAATCACACAAATATATGAATTATTGAAAGATTATTTCAAGGATCAAACGGAGAGGTTGGGACTAGGCTTGTCAAAAGTATGTCAAAAGTAAATTCAGATACTAATCGATGCTAAAACTCGTCTCGATATTCATTTCCAATCCACTTTTATGTCTAAAATAAAACAAGTCATTTCCAAAGTGCTGAACATATTGAAATAAAACTAGTCAACACAGTATTTAACCCAAAAAATATAACAAAAATCATAAAACTGAACAGAAACACAGTAAAATAAATGAATACATTCATTTTAAAAATAAATACACAAATAAAAAATAAATGCATACAAATAAATGCAATAAAACAACACAGTTTGAGCTAGTATTGATACAAAAAATAAAGAAAATCATAAAATATACAAATTAAAAGAATGAATAATAAATACATAAATAATAAATGTGTTCATAAAAATAATAAATGCAATAAAAGAATCAAATCTGAGCTAATGTCAATACTAAAAAGAAAATCACTTAAACAGGACAAAATGTGGCCTTTTTTTGAACAGAATAATGTTGAGTTTCCTGAGTATTTATACGAAAGCACATGGTTAAATGAAGAAAGTAGAATTATTTTGTTGAAACTGTCAGGCTATTGTCAAAAAACATTGAAATTAACATAAAAATAGAACATTTTCATATTATTGTTGTATCAAAATCGGTATTGCGTCTGTTCCTTAGTATCAAATCCAACATAAATCTGCAGTTAGCTTGCTTTGTCATTGTTAATAATATGCTATGGATGGTTTTTTCCGTTAATACTGCTTATAATATACACCTTACATTGCATTTGATACCGAATAAACTTCAATTCTTGCAGCTGCATCTTTAAGTAGATTGAAATTTATTGTTTACAGATGCCCTGTTTGACTGTTTGACTCCTAAACTATGCTTTCTTGTTATTATCTTAATTTGCTTCTCTAATTTAAGTGACGTCTTTTGTTTATTTAAATTGAATAATGGTGTTTGAATGTCAGGAAACCACATTAGTCTGTACATTCTTTAGGAAAAGAAGAGATACTTATCGTTCACCTGATTCTTGAAAGCGAATCTACCAAAATCCATTAGACTGTTATGGTCCAATGCTTTTTAATTTGCTCTTTCAGACTCTACTTAGCGATTCACAAGTGGATTGACCCTCTATGGCTCCTGTAGATTGGTGATTATTATAAAGAAAGCCAGATAATTCATTATTAAGTCAAGCCACTGAGACACATTCATTTTATATTTTGTATATTTAAATTTTATCAAATCAAATCAAACTTTATTATAAAGTGCTTTTCATACATAGCATGTGACACAAAGTGCTTTACAGTGCATTAAAAACATTCCCACACATGACCATTTCCCACCCAACCTTTCCACCACCAGCCAAGCAACCCACCCACAGACACATGTACACATCTGTACACACACACAGACACATCTATACATATATACACACATACACATGTATATACACACACACTCTAAGATGCATAGCATCGCAAAACACATTATTTGTTTGGGAATTTCTTTACGGACAATGACAATAAAGCTTTTCTGATTCTGAAAAGCAAGTACTTACCAAACAAACATATCAGGAAACAATGCGACTAGTGCATATTGTACCTCATTTCTAGTCTTATATTAACCCTCGTGTGTTTTCTCGTTGACAGATTTCGGAGATCTACGTGAGCGGCGAGTCTGGAGACCTCACGGCCAAAGAGAAGCTGCTGCTCTGGAGTCAGCAGGCCACAGAGGGCTACCCCGGCCTCCGCTGCACCAACTTCAGCTCGTCCTGGAGCGATGGACGCATGTTCAACGCTCTGCTGCATCGATACAGGTGATACAGGGCGGGAGTACTCAAAATGTAACTGCAGCAACCTTTAAAGGGGCTGTATCTGATTTTTATTGTTTTGAAATGTGAAAAACAGAATTAGTCCATTTACCTGATTTTTTTGCCTGTAATAAATTAAAATCTGTGTTGTCCTAGCACAGATATATTGTAAAAGCATCTATTCGGATGAAAATGAGACCACAGCGCTTTCTCTGTATCTATGTATAGAGCATTTTATTCTATGAGAAGCAGGAAGTGCACCGTTAGCATGCTAATGTTTGTTAGCTTTCCCCGGGATGGCAAAATTTGCCATCTGGGCTCAGAGAATCATGAAAAGTGCTTATAAACTCATTGTGGTGAATATTTAGGCTCTTGGGACTGCATTAGGAAAGTGAGATGTACATGTGAGTGATGTAAAGAGGTTAACATGAACTAGTTACAGGTACAGCCCCTTTAAAGCATTCATTAAAGCCAACTATAACATAATACAAATAAAAAGCTAGATTTCGATATTGTTATTGTTGAAGTCTTGTTATAAAATCTATAATCTGAGCATTTCAACAAGAGAATCAGAATCAAGTGTGTATTACCATTGTCAGTGCACAAAATTCACAAACTAGGAACTTGCCCTGGCCGTAAGCTGCAACATATAACAATGAATAAAACAGTAGCAAAACAAATCCATTTCTATGTGTAATATGTCAGGGCCAGTGGTGGAAAGTGCAGTTACATGAGCTAATAATATACTCAATTAAAAGTACAATTACTTCTGCCAAAATTGGACTTGTGTAAAAGTAAAAAGTACACATGGAAAATACTACTCGGAGTACTAGTTATGGTATAACTGAATTTTAGTACCATTTTGGGTCAATATTCTATGCTGTATTAAACCACAATTCACATATTCCTGAGCAGGCGAAGCAGTCGTTTTGAGTGTTTGTAGGTTTAGAAAAAAGAAGAGACGATGCATGGGGATGTACAAATTTAAAAGTCTACTCAACTAAAAAGTACAATTACTCAAAACATGTTCTCAACACAATTCCAGTAAAGTGAGTATTTGTGAAAGCTAATTTCCACCGCTGGTTAAGACGAAAACCTGTAATGACTAAATGGTTCTGTGACGAGCCTCCAACAACATCACGGAAATCTATAAATATCAGACACCAGCACTTTGGAAAGTTATTGGACTAAAAGTCAGAACAATGTTTCTACAGCCAAGTTTGGATTCTCTAGGGATTCAGGATAAACGGCTGCACACAAGAGACAGTGGGAGGATTTTGGTGAACACTGCTGGGTACTTCTGTTTTGGATATTGATTTGTCATTTGATTTTACAAAATTATGTGTGTGCACTTTAGTTTGCGCTGGAGTCAATGGTTATATTATTAAAATGTTCAACAAATATGTACATAAATAAATTAAATCTCACTAAGAATTGATAGGTTATTGATGGCTTTCAGATGACTTTGCAACATTCCATAGATCTATAATGTTTAACTGAGATAATCATACATTTTCTGCAGTGTCTTCTTGACTTTCTTCTTGGATACAATGAATGCCTCCAAACATGAATGAAATATAAATAATGGAAGAAAAAAGATGAAACATTATTCTGCCACAGTGACTGAATTTGTACGACTGTTGCTTCTTAAGAAACAGAAGCTTAAACAAACAGAGCGGCTGGAGGACAGTGGAGCAGTGAGACATGAGAGAAATGCTAATGCTGCTGCAGACACACAGCCAAAGCTCATCTGGAGATAAAACACTGTCATATTTGAGCTGAATAAAGTAGGGATAGACTTTCTGTTCACTTTCTTTAATCGAGTTTCTGGTCCCGAACTATAACCGATAACTATAAACCTTTAAACTGCTTAATGCCATTGTACATTACATTTTAAGCTGTTAGAAGTACTAAGTCATGCATCACACACAAGTAAAATGATATATAGACTAGGGATGTTAAAATGTCAAATTGAAATGTTATAATTGTTGTGAGAAGAAACATTAGTGGCACACTGACCAAACAACAGTTAAATCCTTAATGTGCATTCATTCCTGATGTTTAAATGAGAAATATTTACACATAAAGCACCTGATAAAAAGTAGATATAGATAGTTTTGACTGAACTGATTTTACTCATTGTTGCCACCTACAATTCTTCGTTTTTAGTTCTTACTGTGACCTGAAAAATCACAATTATTAACGGAATAATGTTGACATCCCTACAAAAGACAACTTAATTTTATTGGAAGAAAGATGATAGACTGATTGTGAGTGAGTGGATATGACG
Source organism: Rhinogobius similis (assembly GCA_019453435.1). Classification (NCBI taxonomy): domain Eukaryota; kingdom Metazoa; phylum Chordata; class Actinopteri; order Gobiiformes; family Gobiidae; genus Rhinogobius; species Rhinogobius similis. The sequence continues at coordinate 8,950,021 of CM033635.1, read as the reverse complement.
GATGTCAACTGCGCTCTCATCAGAAAAGATAATGGATAATAACATATGACAAGGACATTGGGGTAGAAACAATGTGTAGCGGATTATTTTTGTTTGTTTTATTCCAAGTATGAGCAGTATGTGTTGTGTATCAAAAATCTATTGACTTTTTTGGGATTGGGGAAACTTTTTGATCAATCATCATTAAAAAGTGAAGATCAATTATTTATTGACTTTTATGTAAATTTTAGGAATGAGTTTGCTTATGTTTTCTGTATTTGTCTCACTTTAGTTTGTATCTTCCACACAATAATGTTACCTGCCCATGATTACGATTGATTGATTCACCGATTAAAGATGAGTATGGGTATTTCAGATGTTCCTAACACGTTCCTCTGTGTCTAGGCCCGACCTGATCGACATGAAGGTGCTGGAACGACAGAGTAACAGAGAAAACCTGGAGCAGGCCTTTGAGATCGCCGAGTCCTTAGGAGTCACTCGACTGCTCGACGCCGAAGGTGAGAGTCGACGAAGAACCAGGAAAAACACCATATAACAACACCTGAATAGAAATATATATAGTTTTTCATGCTGTTTTGCATGCATTTTTTAATTTAATATATTTATTTAAGTATTATTATCACTTACAAGTTTCATAATCGAGATTTTCTGATTCTATTCTGATGGTACCTTAACCTTAAATGTGCAAATGTAAATTAGAGGTGGGAGATGTATTGAAAAATGAACAATACATCGCAATCGTCATTCTAGAGTTAAGCAAAATTAGAATATCCAGTATATTTTAAAAATTTTAATATATTCCTCAAAAACAGGCAGAAATTTAATCTGAGATACAAAAGTATAAAGTTTTCTGCTCATTTGTGGTTAATTTTATGGTCCATTCACGTTTACATTTACAGACACATTTAGCACATTTTCTAATTGCTGTTAAAATATTGTCTGGATATTGTTATTTAGATCATGCAAAGAGATATTGAGATTTTATTTTTGTCAATATCAATGTAAATAATAAACAATGCAAAAGTCTTAGCAATTAGTTCATTTGTTTCTCAACAAAGTACATTTACTGATAAATATCTCTTTATACCCTCAAACAATAATATTGCAAGTTTGTTCTTATTACTGTATTTTCCTTAGCTGCTTGGTTTGCTTATTTGTAGGGTTTTTGTGTATGTGTGTGTGTAAAAACAAAACATTACCACATTATCTCGTCGACAAAACATCACCCACCTCTCCCTGTGTATGAATCCATTGCTGTCTTTACTCCTGAGCTGTACACAGTATTTTCATCCGTCCGGTTTTTCTCACTGTCCTTTCCTCTCTCTCTGACCTTGTTCCGTGGCAGATGTGGACGTTCCCTCTCCCGATGAGAAGTCGGTCATCACCTACGTCTCCTCCATCTACGACGCCTTCCCAAAGATCCCTGAGGGAGGAGAGGGCGTCGCCGCACACGTAGGTTACATAATGGAGCTTTAATGCTTTTACCTCGTTACTTAACCTTGCACTGGTTTATGCAGAGATTGTGCTGCTGCTGGAATCCTTGACTCTTTTCATGTGGGATTCATGGTTGGGAAAGTACTTGTATAAATGTGTGGAGCTTGGATATACACAGGCTTTGCAGGGGTTTCTTTTGTCTATTTGTAAGGGGAAAAGAACTAAAACAATGAAAGCATGCCTTAAGGGTGCTAAAGAAGTGCCTGTGGTTCACTTTCATGTGACTGTATGACTGATCATTTGCCCGATTCAGGCCCTGGTCTCTATTAATCCAGGTTGAATCATTGTTCAAAAAGGCTGTGAGGATTAGTGAAGCTTCTACAGATTATCTACAGTAAAATGCTTCCTGTGCTGTCTGTTGTCAGCTTTCCGTGCAAAAAATACCACATAATAAATGCACATTTTGACTTGGATCTGAACTAGCAGCACAACACTATGATGGCTGTGAACACTTCAGAGTCTTTACTCTGGAAACAGCTGATGCTAGGTGTGTTAGCTTTGTTAGCTCACAACTTTTGGCTCAGTGGTCTTTGCTCTCAGAAAATCATGAGATTTAAAAACCTATACGCTTCTCCTCTAAATCCTGTAGTGTGGGACAGCCTTTAGACTTTGAATTTATTGATCCACGAGGGAATTTAATTGAACCGTAGCCCAAACTATAAACACTATAAAACAGTCTTGATGTTGAAAGATAATTTGCTCTCAGTAATACTCTGTCTACATGCTTTTGTGTCTCCAGGAGGTGGACCAGCGGTGGTCCGAGTACCAGGCCCGGTTTTCCTCGTTACTCCAGTGGAGCCGCCAGCACACGGCCCTCATGGCCAACAAGAACTTCCCACAAAACCCTGTGGAACTCAAGGTCAGGACAAGTGCGCTTAAATATTTATGAACTGTGTGAATACCAAGAAATGTTTTTATTTAATCTAAATTAGTAAATTGTTTCTGCATACAAGAGTGATCCTATAGCTACAAAGCAATATTAATTAAACATGAAACTAAATTTCTTAGTCAAATTAATTTAGTTTAATGTGCTCTTTACCACAAAAGTCAATGCATGGAGATAAAAATACTCCAAATAAGCACATACTATTCACTTCTCACCCGTTTGCTCCTCTGTGTCCGCAGGCACTTTACAACGAGTACGTCCATTTCAAAGAGACCGAAATCCCCTCAAAGGAGAAAGAAAAAGGTCATATCGAACATCTCTACAAACTACTGGAGGTGAGTCCACAGCAACAAAAGACAATATGGCTTTTGTCTGTTAATACAGATACTATTTTTGTCTTGATTTTGTGGTTAATTCTTTTCACTTTTCTAAAATTCATTTCAAAGTGTATTTATCTGGCATGTAATACAGTGTGTTGTACTTTTCATGTTACAGCCAAGACTTTATCATCATTGATCTATTTCAGTTGTAACTGAATTGAAGGTTACTTACTTTTTACTTGAATATAATATTACTGAATTTAAAAATGTAAAGTTGTAGTCCAAGAAATGAATTAAATGAAAGTCAAATACCTAAAACATCCTACCCACTAAGCGAAAACAACTACTCAAATAAAAGTAATTGTGGAAGTAACTGCAGACTTGGAAAACCTGAAGAACTGCACTAAACCAGGTCTAACCCAAGACTAAACCAGGTCTAGAGGATCTCTAAAAGATGCTGAACGTCCCTCAAAAGTTGCATTTTAGCAGATAATCGCACTCAAATGTGTAAATTTGTCAGTTTACCCCTAAAGTTTGATTACAAGTGGTGTATCTTGTTGCCTATAATATCATACCGACTTACCCACGTGTAAAACTACTCCTCAAGTGAGAGAATTGTAAAAGAAGCTGTCTAGATGTAACATTTGAATAATAATTTGAAGTAATACTGACATATAAAAATGAACAATCTCAAGCAGCAGTGCAACAAACACAAATGTTCAAATCATGTAATATTGTCATCATAAAGCTTTTGTCACTCGCAATGACAACACTTCTGTACAAAAGCTGAGTACCATTACACTGTCAAATATATAGGGCCCCCAAGCGGTACGTGAGTAATTAGCAGATGGTACTTTGAATGGTTTCAGGTTTTAAAATTAAATTAAATGTACTTTTATCTGAATAAAATGTCATTAGTTTTAAATGTAGCATCTTTTTGGGCTATCTTGGACCATACATATAATTATAACAAAAATATAATAGTAATAATTGAAAATATGTGACCAGTATTTGCCCTAAACCCAAGTTAAGGGGTACTCTGAGTGTAAGATACAACTTAGGGCGTACTCGAGACACAAAAGGTTGGGAACCACTGATCCACGTCACACATTAAAGGAATTCAGAACGCAGGAGAGGGAGAGGATTTTCAAACGAGCATTCATCAAACAAACATGAATCAACCTAAATGCTACTCCAGGTATGTTTTTGATGATGGAACAATGTTATAACATGGCTGAATGCTCAGAAAAGTAAATTTAGCATAATTTAACAGGTTGCTCTCAGTGTTTAAAATTGCACAGTTGATGCACTGAGCACAGACTGGGAATAACACATTGGCATGCGGGTCGTGGAGCAGCAGAACTGAAATCAGGGATATATATTAGGAAATTTGACCAGACCAATCCTGAATATTGCCAATATCACTATCAGCTTGAATATATTGTCCGTAGGTAAAACTGTGGTGACTGCTTGTTCCATGTGCAGGTCCCATTACATATCATGGGTTTAGCTCAGAGGCGCTGTAATTATGTCACTGCTGTTGTCAAGCAGCAAATATCCCTCTATGATGTGACGCTATCAATGAGTTATATTGTTTTGTAAAGAAACTCATGACGGAGGATGAAGAGCGATCCTGTTTGTTTTAATCAGCTGATGAGGCCAAAGTGTGATCGCACGTCGGAAAAACACACAGCAGTAATTGAGTTTGCATCTATATGTTGTTCAGGTTAATTACAGCACGCGTCGTTTACAGAGACTTGCACCCAGAGCTCAGATAATGTGATGAGCTGACGGGGAACAACTCCTCAATTATCTCAAACATTGCTCATAAATTAAACGCCGTTTGCCCTTTAGCCTGTTTTGTCCAAGTTCTTGTGTTGCCATGTGCATTTGAAAAACAATCGTGTTCTTAGTTCTTGATAATATTCTTCAAAAATAGTATTGGGACGTGTGTTATTGGCATTTTATTGGGTTTTATTTTGTCAATTCATGGGTTTGAGCTTCCTGTTCATACAAAGACTGCTGCACATTTCTAAAGATGTTTCTGGATATTATGAATTATTGTTTGATTATTACGAAATGTGGATTGGATATCTTTTATATCTTTAAGAGAATTTATTTCCTTTTTTTCAACTTTAAAACATACAACACATGGAACCGAACGAGACCAGAGAGAAAACAATAGACAGAATCAAGTATTATAATAATAAATACAAAATAAAAATGGAAAAACACTGCAAAGAACAAAAAACATCCTAGATATTTATAAATTTAATGTCCATAGCTCAAGTCCCATTTTTCCCAAAGTTTTTCAAATTTGTCCATTTTCAGTCTAAATGTTATGTTTTCCATTATTTTTATTTCAGTCACAATGTCAGCCTCGTCCTTGATCTTTGTTTGAGTCATGTATTTTTTCATTAGGGCCTTCTTACTCACCGCTGAAAAGTACACTCCATAGGTATCGGTTTATTGTGTTCATGGCAGGAGTTTTGAGGCTTTATTTTTTTATTTTTGAAGAGCTCAAAGTAACATCAGCTGTCTCCTCACATGGCTTTACAAAATTGTTGATTTAACCAGCAGAAAGTAGAAAATTTAACAATGAAACAGCCATTGGTCAGTAATAGAGAAGCAGATAAACCAACGTTCACAGCAAATTATAACATCCCCTGCACTTGACCCTCCTTCTGTGAGAAAGAATCCTGTGGGAAGAAAAAGAAACCTCATTGAGAACACGAGCCAGAAACAGTCAAGGCAGAGGGAGAGAGAGGGATTTCTTAAATACACAGAATAAAACATGTCTGGTAAAAAAAATCTGATCAAGTCTAGTGCGCTAGAGTTTGAAGTTACTCTGGGGTCACTATAATGAAATCGGTGAAAAGTCTGAGCAGGTGAAGCTCGGCGGCTCCTGGGACCAAAGAGTCTTCTGACCTGATTGTCCAGATCCATAAATAAAATAAAAGGAACAGGAGGCGTTTGGCCTGTTTTCTTCCATATCCGCAGTCACTCCTGTCTTAAAGTGTGAAGAAAATTACATATTACAAGACAATTTATAAGTAAATTAAAAGTTCTATATACAGTACTATACTTATTTAAACAAGAAAAGATTCACTTGCTATTTATATTAAATGTAAACACCAAGTTCTGTTGTATTTTTTACTCTTTTCATTGAGCTTGACCAAGACTTCCTTTGTTCATTCATAAAGACTTTTCCCATAGTATCCAAACTTTACATTCACTTGTTTATATTAAATGAATAAACTGCATATTTGTAAGGTGTGATTGTTTAATAGATGTGTTTTCTGTGTGTTTCAGGTGTGGATAGAGTTCGGACGTATTAAACTTCCTCAGGGCCTTCATCCAAACGACTTGGAGGAGGAATGGGGCAAACTCATCCTGGAAATGCTGGAGAGAGAAAAGGCTCTGAGACCAGCTGTAGAGAGGTACAATCAAATGCGTACATAATTAGTACACAAAATGGGTTACATTTTATCATAAGGCATTATATTTACTCCAATAACTTTATGCTCACCTGCTTAAAGGGGCCTGTGCCTGATTCAAACCATGAGTCGGGAACATGTTTTAATTTGAACTGTTAGCTCCGCCCACTTAATCTTTTCTGCCACGCTAATACATTATACCACAACACAGAAATAAACTTTATAATGTGCCATGACAGAGAATCAAGTCTTTGGAACAGTGTCAGGCAGTTGTTTTCCCATCATTCTTGGTGAACAATGTGCGTGAGTGGACGAAAAGTGGTGACCCGGTCAGTAGCTTCTGTATTTGTTTATACCCAACAAAATTGTGTAAAATATAAATTGCATAGATTATATATTACAGTCTCAATTGAATTCTTATGTGCTGCTTTTACCATGTGATGTGCGACGTAAAGAGCATTTATCTTGACTAGAATAAATTAAAATCAAGTACAGGCCCTTTAATATACATTTTCTTTCTATCGCAGTCTTTCTATTACTATCTTATTACCTATTGTCAGTTCTCAATAGTTCTTTCTTTGGATAATTTAGCAGACCGCTGTAGACCGGAAAGACTCAACAAGAGCTACACTAAACCAGGTCTAAACCAGGTCTAAACCAGGTCTAAACCAGGACCAAACCAGCACCAAACCAAGACAACTCTGCAAAAAGATACTGACCGTTGCCAACCAAAAAATACACCAAATGTTTTAGAGCAAATCAGGACTAATTTACCAGGTTTAACTTCAGACAAAACCAGGTTTTAAGGAAATCCAACAGGCAATGAAGACTGAAGTCTTGTAACATCCTTCACAAGAAAGTTTTTGAAATGCTCTGATCAAGACACGACAATATGACCTCTTTCACACTCTAAAATCGTTTAATTTGTCTCTTTTTCCCTTTCAACTTTGAGAACTAATGTTTCATCTTGTTTTTTTTTTTTTAGACTTGAGCTGCTGCTACAAAGAGCCAATAAGATCCAGAACATGGCCCTGGACTGTGAGGAGAAACTGACGCTTGCGAAAAACACGCTACAAGCCGTGAGTGCCGCTGCTCCTCTCAGATTTATTTTGGTTTTAATTTATCTCACATATTTGCAGAAAGGCTTGGGTTTATGGAGGATCATTTGGGTTTTAGAGTCACCTAATACGACGTGTAAACAGTTAAAAAGGCCAGCGTTTGCTTTGAACAATAAATATTTACTCAGCACTTTCTCAGCGAAATGTAAGCACTCATTTCTCATGGTATTAAGGATTTAGTAAAAGTAACAGCCTCATCCTAAATTTATGCACATTACAGGTTGTTTTCAAAACATGTTCAGGCAATCTAAGATGAAAAAAAAAATTAAATCAACATTTGCATAAGTAAACAAACAAATTGGCAAATCTGGGATAAAAAATGTTTTGTAGTAAGTTGTTTGATTTCCTTATAGTTATTTGAGTGTGCATGAGAGAATATATTAGTCCCAATGCTTGATAAATTAAGCAATACTTACCAATTTTCACTTCAAATAGTTTTTCCCGTTTGCCAAATATATAAAAGGTAAAGCTGAATGACTGTAGTGTGACTGTGCGTTGTCTTGTGCAGGACATGTCTCGTGTGGAGAGCGGGGAGTCGGTGCAGTGTGAGAGAGAAATGGCCTGTTACCTTCAGGACTGTGAGTCTCTGATCAGAAACCTGAACCAGGAACTCAAGGTCCTGAGGGACGAGAAGTACTACCAGGTGGAACAGCTGGCTTTCAGGTGAGTCCAGGGCTCGTCTCAGGGACATCTGCAGGTTAATGAACACATCTGTACACGCAATTATATATACTGTACATACGGTTGAGTGATGTGGCAAAAAATTATCACGATTTTCTTGGGGCCAGATCATGATTTCGATTTTATCACGATTTGTGTTCACTTTGTATTTTTCTATTGCCTATAACAAACACAATTTTGTCACTCTTAGTTGCTTTTCTGTTACATTCAGTTGTGTTTGTCATATTTAAAAGCGTGTTTTTCACTTTTAGTTGCATCTTTGTTGTTTGTGTCGCATTTTAGTCGCGTTTTGGTGTATTCACCTTATTCCTGAAGTTACCGTACGCGCCGCCGTCTTGTTTCCGTTGTATTAGTTTACACGGGGCAGACGAGCTCAACAGAAAATAAGTTCTACATGGACTAAAAAGCCGTTTTCAGACCGACCAGGAAATCGGTGCGTTGTTGACTTGTTGTTGACTTGTTGTTCATTAAACATTTTACACAAATCAATCTACTTTATGTAACATTTTAGCGGCGAGACTTTTCCCTCGTTCGTCATTAGCTTTAACTGAGTTCTCGTCAAACGGAAGTGCGTTTACAACAAAAGTGTGTATCTGTGGCAAAAAGCTGCAAAAGTGGGCGGGGCAGAATAAGGTGAATAGAGTTGCAGTTGTTGTTTGTAGGCGCATTTTTGCCACCTTTGAACACTTTATCGCTTTTGGTCGTGCTTTTGTCGCTTGTTTCAGAACATTTTTGTACAAATCCAAACTACAGCATTAACAGTTATTATTCAAATCAAAGCAAGTCATTTTGTTGTTTGTGGAAGAAATTATTGCACTTCAAACATTGCGGCCTTTGCGATTTGCTAATTGCATCCAATAAAATTGTGATTTTGGGTCGATTTGGTTTAACTGTGCAGCCCTGGTCTATAAGAGGTAAATAAAGTCATCTGCTCAGAGGCCTTAGAAGCAAAACAATAAGAGAAAAAGTGTGTTTGAACAGACAGCTGCTTTAAAGACACAAACAGTGAATTACGATGCAACAATTTCACAAAAATAGCAGATTATCACAGGGACGAGCTCACGATTCCATTTTTATCCCCATATCCCTCAGCCCTAACTGTACATGGAATATATTTCACGGTGTGCTTTATTCTGTCTATATATTTTTATTTTTTACTAGGGGTTTAATTTTATAGGAAGCCACATTTTAGACTTTGCTCTGAGTCTGTGTATTCTTATCATTATTTATTTTAATAAATATAAAAGGGTTATGGGTGCAGTGCAGAAAGGCAGCAGGTTCGATATGTTTTTGCTATTAGTATTATTCATCAACTTTATATACTAGCATTTATTTAACATTCCTTGTACTAAATCTGGACAACTGAACACTTAATTTCCTGCCAGGGATGAGTAAAGTATCTGTATTCTATTAGTTTCGGTTAGTTTGCAGACATTTGATAAAAATATGAGACAGACCGAAACTGATGAGTAAAAATGTTGAGTAATATGTGTGACTACTTGCTTGATGTGTTGCCAAAATATGCTATTATTTATTTCTCGCTAATCACTGTTTGGGGCCAAGTGGAAAAAAAATATTTAGTCAGTTTCTATGAATATTATGTGTTAGAAGATAGAACAGAAGAACACTAAGCAATTGCATTTCATTGCTTATTATTACCTATATTTAATGTTTAAGCGGCCCTTTTTGACAACTGTAGTTATTATTTAAAACAATATGATAATGCTATGTATGATTTTGTAATGCCAATATATTATCCAAGCCTATGGGATATTGGTTTTCCACAGTCTTACATATTTTTTGGAAACATTGGATATTTATTAGTAGTTATACATTTGTACATCTGTTTTCCCTTCAGAGTGTCGTGCCTGCAGGAGGAGCTGGTCTCCCTCCGGCTGCAGTGCTCCAGTCTCTACAGGAAGGGTCACTTTGGACAGACCCTGAGCGGGACGGGGGCCGAGTTCACCCAGCGCTCCCAGGACAGGGGGCTCTCTCTGGGGCAGACGCTGCTGGGAGCGGTAGGCGCCGTGGGCATGATGGGCGCCGCTTTGCTCCGGAGGCCCATGGATCGCTCTCAGTTAGTGGCCATGTCTTCATCCGAGGACGAGGGGAGTCTGAGGTTCATCTACGAGCTGCTGGGATGGGTCGAAGAAACACAAGTACGTCACGCGATATTATACAACTTTAGTTTTACTTATTATTTGGTTGTGAGGCGAGAGTAATCATTGCCTTTCCTGCTTACTCATGAATAAACTAGGCCTCTGCGGTTCAAATATTTACCGAATGTTTGTCCTCATTTTGGTTTGTCCGTGTTTAGAAGTAGTTCAACAATTGTGTAGCCTGGTTTAGATCTGATGAGACGAAAAGTTTGAGAATCACTGAACAAGGCCATTAAAGTCAGACTATATTGTTATAACTATATTGTTATAACTGTTGTAAATGGCTGTTTATTATCATCTTATTAAGTTGTTATAAGCTGTACAAGTAGTTGGTGTAAACAAGAAGAATATTGGACAATTCAATAAATGAATTAAAACACCAGTAAGTAACAAAAATATACTTAACTAAAAGCATATTTGTGTTTATTTTGGATGTTTTTACTGCACAAAAATGCATAAAACCGGTGTCTTTATTGTGAATGGGCTTGCATCTCCACAAACATGACTCGTACTTGGCCTGCAGGAGCCTCGTTTTCCTTGTTTCCATGGAAATGTTGCTCCTTTAGCTGTAATATTCCACAGTATGTCATAAAATGTATCTATCTCCATAAAGAAATCAGAATCAGAATCAGAAGCGGTTTATTGCCATTGTCAGTGAAATTCACAAACATAGGAATTTGCTTCGGCGTAGGTGCAACATAGAGCAATGAGTAAAATATAAAAAATATATAAAAAGGCATGCATAAAAATTAAGAATAAAATAGACTAAGATAGACTATATACAGAATGTACAGTTGGCAGACAGTGCCATGTACAATGTGTAGTGCAATAGATTGTTCTTATATAATATATGGTTAAAGTGGCTGGTGTTATAAAGTGTTCATGAGTCCAACGGCAGAGGGGAAGAAACTGTTCTTGTGGCGGGAGGTTCTGGTCCGGATGGACCGTAGCCTCCTGCCCGAGGGGAGTGGCTCAAATAGTCCATGTCCAGGGTGAGAAGGGTCAGCTGTGAGATGGTATGGTTTTAACTTTCCATCTCCATAGAATCATGCAGGGGACGTTCCACTTCCAAAACGTTATTTTTGGTGTCACTGTAAAGAAACGAATAAACTAAAATTTGGGATTTAGGAGTGACATAAACTATAATACTGCAAATACCTGACAACATTTTTATTCTGGATAGTCTAGAAATGACTGTTCTGAATTACTTTGGTGATATTTGATGAAATTCAACACCTTAAAAAAACTCTTTGAGCACTGTGACTCATGTTTATTCTGTTTCCTCAGGATGTGTTGGAGCAGGCGGAGTGGGGCGCTGATCTCCCGTCTGTGGAGAAACACCTGACGGAGCATAACTCCATCCACACAGCGGTGGAGGATCTGATGAGCAGCCTGCAGGAGGCGCGCAGCTACGAGGTGCACACAATACACAATACACTAAACCTGCACTGGGTCAATTGTAAAACATGTACCTTTTTGAAAAAAGTGAAAGGTTTCAGATTACACCTGCCTGGAATTTTTGTTTTGATAGACAGATTTTATTTCAGATAGTCATTTTACCACGTATTTATGATATTCATGATTGTATTACCTTTATGATGATGATGATCCACAAGGGAAATTACCTTAACACTTGGTCAGAAAATAATTAAAGTAACAAAAACAGCAAAAGATGCATCAATTAAAGGCCTGTACCTGACATTTACTGTTTTGAAACATGAGGAACAAAACTAGTTCAAGTCTTTACATCAGTCACATGTATAGCTCACTTTCCTAATGCAGTCCCAGCATCATAAATATCCACCTCCATGAGTTTATGAGCACTTTTCGTGAGTCTTTGAGTCCAGAGCGAGTTTTGCTGTTACGAGTAAAGCTAACAAACATTAGCATGCTAACAATGCACTTCCTGCTTCTCGTAGAATAAAATACTCTATAAAAGGATGCGGTGAATGGTGGTCTCATTTTCACCTGAATAGATGAGACTGTACTTGGGCAAAACAGATTTTACTTTATTACCTGCAGGTACAGGTAAAAATAAGATATGTACAGTATATGTACAAGTAAATTATAAAATATCAAAGTGTATAAATACTTTATACAAGGATTCATGAACACTTATCAAATTAATTAATATACATTATATTACATAGTGTTTAGGGGGTGATATATCTTAACCCATATTGAATCCAACAATCATTAAATAAAGTCAATAAACTTCTCTGTACTCTACATCTCTAATTATTTGTATCTCGTTTTTGTATATGTGTTTCGTTTTTATTGTACTTCTTGAAATTATTATTTTTTCACACCGTTCTACCTCTTGAGATGACTGTAAACTGTAAACTAATTGTTGTTTTTCTCTCCCAAAAGCCCAAAGTGTCGCCTAATTTCAAAAGCAGTTACTCCGAAACCCTGGCCAAGCTGGAGCACCAATACTGCAAACTCCTGGTCAGTCCCAAAGCGTCGTCTCTTTGTTCCATTCACACTCTCGCTTTTTATTTAATCCAATTAGAGCATGACAGGGCGCTCATTTAAATTCATAATTATTCATCTGCTTCACCCCTTAGATTTTCTTTCTTATGTACTTGAACTTATGAAAGTGGAAAATATTTGAGATTTGATTGTATGTATTTCAAAACAAAAATACTTCTCATATTTGGTTTGTCACATGTACATTTTCTGTGGAGTGTTGAGTAACGACTTGTCTTATGTGAATGTTATTGTTTCCTGGAATGTTCCACAGTAAAAGCTCATCTATCTTTAATTTATTCAATCCTGGATGTTTTTATTGCCAAAAATGCTTGGTTCGGTGGAGTCGTCTGCTCGTTTTATTGTTTTTATGAAACATTCCAGTCAAAACAACCACAACATCTTCATAGAGAATAGAAGGTTTTGGACACTCCACCTAAAAAAATTACATAATGCCACTTTCATTTGTTATGTTGGAATTTTCAAAGTAAATGCATAATTTAGACAAGATACTACAAACCTATAAAATATATATTTTAATTATGATGGCACTAATCACATTTGCTCTAATAGTAGTAATGGTAAGTTATAGTAGTATATGTCAGTATTTCCCAACCAGTTTAAAAACAAAAAGGTTAAACTGAATAGTATTAAATAGTATTTTATCTCTTTGTAGTAAATTTTACATATTTAAGAATGTTTTGGAGGATTTTGGACATCAATACCATTTAAACAAGAGAATATAGAAATAATAAATGACAATATACTTGAGACAAACGGCTGCAATAAGTAATGCTGTAATAATAAGCAATTGTAGCAGTAATTGCAGTATTAAGCACAAATGTCAGAAATGTCGTCTTGGTAGTAATGCTAAATGTCTTACTAAGACCAATAATGATGGTAGTTTGTACTTTTTACTTCTACAATTTTAAAAGATTTGTAAAATAATTCCTGATCCAAAATGGTACTAAAACTGTATGCAAATGTTTAAACTACATAATTTCAAGCTCACAGTTCATGCTGATACAAAAAACGTTTGCGTAGCATCCTCTTGACTGTGTGTTGTTGCTGTTGGTTGCCGTAGGAACAGTCGTCGTGGCGTCTGCGGAGTCTGGAGAGTCTACACGGCTTTGTGTCGCGGTGCACGGAGGAGCTGATCTGGCTCAACGAGAAAGAGGAGGAGGAGCTGGCCTTCGACTGGAGCCACAACAACTCCAACATGAGCCTCAAGAGGGAAATGTACTCTGTAAGTGTCAAATTAAAACATTATATACTCTAAAAGTCTATTCTTACAAATATAAATTACCCCAGCATGAGCCTCAAGAGGGAAATGTACTCTGTAAGTGTCAAATTAAAACATTATATACACCTAAAGTCTGGTATTGTAAAAATAAACAACTCCAACATGAGCCTCAAGAGAAAGATGCACTCTGTATGTGTGGAATAAAAACATAATATACACTAAAAAATGTACTCTGTAAGTGTCAAATTAAAACATTATATACTCTAAAAGTCTATTCTTACAAATATAAATTACTCAAGCATGAGCCTCCAGAGGGAAATGTACTCTGTAAGTGTCCAGTACAAACAAAATATACCCTGAAATATATGAATGTGTACAAACAACACTAATATGAGCGCCAAGAGGGAAAAAGTGTGAAGTAAAAACCTAATTTACCCTAAAAGCATGTTATTATAAACAACAACCCCAACATCAGCCTCAAGAGGGAGATGTACTCGGCAAGTGTGGCATAAAAACATAATTCACTCTATAAAAAGAAATGCGTGCATGCAAACAACAAAAACATATATTTCTGTTTATAACGTGTAAACAACAAAATTGTGAAAAAAGAAAATAAAGAATACTCTTTCTCTAGGAATAACGAACATGTTGTAAAATTGGATTGTAACTATATCTAAATCTCATATATATCCCGCAGTATAATGTTTATTACAATATTTTCAAGGGGAAGAGCAGAATCGTAGAAATGCAATTACAGTATTTCCCTTTTGCAACCCTTTGAGACTTAGGTACAAATAATTACTGTCATATTCCAAAGAATTAAGATATAATTGTGCTAAAAGAAAAGTCATGTCTTCCTTTTGTCAGCACTGGAACTGAGCAAAGGATTATGGTCTATGTAGTTTCTTTTCTTATTTTCACAACAAAACAATTTATTTAAGCAAAAAATCTTGTAATTTCATATTTTGTGACTGCGTACGAGATCCTTGTCAGACATTTGATGATACAATGTCACAATAATCTCACTCAAAATGCTATAAACAAAAAACGTGTTGTAAAAATAAATAAATTGTCAGCTGGGTCTTCACTCTCAGAAAGTAGGTTGACCTAAAAACAGAGGCCAAGTATTGTTTTAAATGAGCTGCTTCTTTCTGGGACATGGGTAAATTTCCTTTTGTTGAGACTAATGGAGCGCACACGATTTCCTTAATGTAAATATGTTGACGTCATTCCTCTGATAATCCTGTATAATTTCCTGTCCTGTTCTTTAGGAAATGAGGTTAGAGCTGGAGGAGAAACAGGAAGTGATGCGGTCGCTCCAGGAAACGGCTGGACGTCTGTGTCAGGAGAACCATCCCGCCAAACAAACCGTAGAGGTAAAACAGACAAATAAAACTAGAATTACACTAATATTTGTCCACAATTAAGTACGTAAATCAAATTCCCAATGTAAATCTATGTTTATGTACTAGTCATTCATCAAGAGGTGGTTCATACTAACACATTTCAAAGGTTTAAAACCAGTGGGTGAGGCTACCGCGCTCAAATTGAGCCGCCGACTGTAGGCTGCCATGTTTGCAATCTGCTGCTGACCGCTAGGGGCTGCTGCGGAAGTAGAATTATTCAATGCAAGTCAATGGGGAGTTAGACGTTTCAAAACCTACTTTAGAGCCTGGCTCAAAATACGGCTTTGGTCTCAAACGTTAGCTTACGGCTCTGTGACAGCGCTGAGGGGGGTGAATGTTTTTGAACCAGGCTGGTTTAGCCTGTGATTTTTTAAAGTTCTTGAATATCTAATGAGGAAGGCGGGCTTTCTGGCGCCGGAAATGTCAGCGCAGCCAAACACCTACAGTGGGCGGTAACTATAGAGGCTACGACGGCAGTGCGTCAGCAAAGAGCCGCCCCAAAGTCGCCTCTCCCGCCTCCCCACCGAGGAGTGGTGAGAACTAACCCGCGGCCATTTTGAATTCTCCATGACTGAGCCGCATTATCATGAATGGGGCGGAGTGACGATCGTCTGTCCACTATTTTTATGTCTATGTTTAAAACGCAAGACTTTTCCTTCCAAGAGTCTCAAGATTCTCAATTTTGATGGAAACAAATATGGAGACTAGTTTTATACTGTGATAATGCCTGAATTACAGCTAAACCTTTTTAAATCCAACAGATTAATGGTCTAATAACCATCTTTAAACCCTTTGTAACCATCTGAATCTGTCATCTACAATTCATAATTATTGTCTCATTATTGTCAGCTTTAATCTGTACCACAATTGTGCAAATATGGAAGTGTAGTCTTTTTTTATTTGTTTAATTGTTAGAATACCCGTTAGTTGTGCCCGAGAGCCAGCGAAGCTTCTTGGGGTCCTTTAAAATTTAAATTTTTTAAATAATTGTGTAAATAATTATAAATTTGACATGTTTTACAAACAATATTAAAAGGACCGTCTGTTTACACAACAATCTGTATGAATTAATTTATATGATTATAATGTAAAAAGCTTAAATATACAGTTCATCATTCAATATTATCTTTTCATCTCACTGTAATCACATAAAATTGCCTGACATTTCATATCTATAAATGCACATTTTATAGCAATGATATGGGGGGAAAAAGGCTAAATCTGCCAGTTTTCCTCCCAAATTTGATCTAATCTAAGGAATAATTAAATAATCTAAGGAATAATTATAAATAAATACAGTATGTTGTTTGGGGTAAGCTACCAGTCAATTAACGTTGTGCACGCCAAATTGAAATGCATGCATAACAACCTGTATTTGTGCATACAATTAATGTCAGATATAAATAAAAAACTCAGAGCATTTCACATTTACAAATACAAAAATATTAAATGTGTGGTTTCTTATTTGTGAACACTTTTTTCTTAAATATGAAATTTCAGCAGTGATCAAGAATATACAGAATTCATTTTATGTACAAACACAGATAAATATGCACACTTTTAACTTGACATGCACGTCTTAATTGACAGCTTCATTACCTCATAGCTGTTTTGTTTTTTTCTATAAAGTGGTGGCATTTACTATCATTTATATGAAGGATTAATTCTAAATGTTTTGTCCATTTGCAGGCCTACAGCGCAGCTCTTCAAACTCAGTGGCAGTGGGTGAACCAGCTCTGCCTCTGTGTGGAGCAACATCTCAAAGACAACACCGCGTACTTCCAGGTAACTTATTATAATTCTATGTATATTTTTCGGGTTACATTTGTCTAAACCTTCATATGTCTTGTCTGCAGTTCATGAGTGACGCCCGAGACTGCGAGTCGTACCTGCGTCAGCTCCAGGACACGATAAAGAGACAGTACACGTGTGACAAGAACAGCAGGCTCAGCAAACTGGAGGATCTGCTGCAGGACTCTATGGTGAGGGCCGCTTTCTTTGGAGATGATTTTGTCAATGTGTATATGTTTTTTCACTTTAAGCTGATGCACACAAATTACATAAATTATTATTACATAGATAACAATAAAATTAACTGGTAGAAAGTAGATTCACACTTTACAACTAGCCTTTTTTTAGTTTGCTAGGATCATTTTGATTTCACTTTGGCCTTTATATTGTGAGTAAATGTCAATTTTTTTCCTTGCTTTTACAGTAATTTAGCTTTAATTTGTCTAAAAATTGTCAGAGTTGCTTCGATTTTGCATTTCTAACAGGGTGCAGCTAAACAATTCTTGGCCCCAGGGACAAACCGTCTCAGTGGGCCCTTAATAATGTATTTTTGAATATTTTTTGAAGATTTATTTATCCCAGCGAATTCCTTTATTATTATTATTTCATTCACTATTGCTAGAATATACACCCTATGGTTGGTTTCTACATTGCACCTAACAATAACAAATGTATAGACATCCTGTGTTGCTACCGGCGTTTATTATGACTATATTATTACTGGTTGTTTTGGTAATATCGACGAGATCAATTTCACAAACATCCCGAATCATATGATTACAATTATTACAGTAAGAAAATAAACTGACTGCAAATTAAAATCACTTGTACTGTTTGTTAAAAGCTTGGCTAATATGTGAACAAGTGATGGGGCCTTCAGATCTCATGCATAACTATTTAGTCTCTCGAGGACTTTACTCAACAACAATGCATTTTATTAAAAGACAAATACATTAAAGCGTAGAAAAATGCATCTGAGAAAAAACAAAAACAAATCACATGCTTTTGAGGGCTCTTCCCTGCTCTCAGCCGCAGGGAAAACCGCACCCTTAACCCCCCAATCCATCGCCTCTCATTGGGATACATTCAGTCTATATTCAATTCATTTTGCACATTCAAATGATAAAATATGTAGTTTTTAATTGTTGATTTCTATGGAATGGTGCTAATTTTCTGTCACTCTAAATATCTTGGCTCAAAATACAAAAAAAAATTCAAAAATATAGCTTTTGACTAAGAATATTATATAGATAGGATGTCTATTAGTCAATTATGTTTCCCTTGAACGTGTCTTGTAATCTGCAGCAATGTTTCGTGGCCTCTGCGTTTCAGCTTCACACACTCTGCTGCCCCCTGTGGGTGTCCACTGTAATTACGGCGTACTTCTCATAACAAACAGTATGGCTTGACTCCAGACTTTAGCAGATCCTCACAAAGTGTTAAAGTGTTAGAAAAGTGGTCGTTAGTTCTGCCTCTAAGTCACTGTGGCTCATCCTCACATGGAGAAGAGCTGCTGATTCATCCCCCCGTGGGCCATTTGTTCACCGACACATTAGCGCACACCTGACCTCAGACAGATGGTGGCGCCGCTGAGTGCCACGCTCCACAGGACACAGAATGCAGGCCCAGTAAACAGCGTGTCTACAGTAAAGAGGGTTAGCTATTCAGGTAGTTGTTGAGTTAATGTTGAGCGGAGCACTCATAGTTGTGTCTTAATTACATAAAATGGTTATTAAAGCTTTACTGTTCAAATAATTGTTTTAATTAATTTATGAGTAATATTTATTTGTATTCAGTGGTGCTGCTGTTGTTGTTTTATACCTTCAAAATCTGTGTGTCAGTATGTTTTCACATTAAATATATAATAAATCTCAATGGGGGCAATGGCCATTAACTCATTTTCTCTGAATAAACAGCAATAGTTGTCTTACCATTTTTTATAGTTGAACTTTTTCATTGGCAAATAATTTACACCACTTTAGCAAAACAATTAAAAGTAAACATCTTTATATGCTCTTGTCTTTGTATAAATTGTCAGTGTTGTAGACAATCCTGCAGAGGTCTAGGTATAAACAGGGTATTTAGAATAATAGCCCAGATTAGGAGTAAACTATTCTTTAGCTACAACAAGTATAAACTAAAAATAATTTTCTCATATTAGGGCAGCGATGATTAATTAACTAATGGTGACTAATCAAGTATAAAAAAGTATTAGTTATTAGTTGTATTAGTTGTATTTTCATTGTAGTTTGTAAATAGAGATAATACAAACTCAAACACGTATGAAAAGACATTTTATAACAAAGACAACGACATTCTTAAAACATTTAAATCAAATTTTAACCAAAAATGTACTTTATTTCTAAATATTATGTATAGGCCTTCAGTCAGCATGTTTCAACTTTTCTTTGGTTGACTATTTTGGCTACTAAAGTAACTGGTAAACATGAACACTGCACTCACGTGTTTTTGTCTGCACATCCCTGTCACTAGGCAGTGCAGTAAACACTATAAAAACATCCTTCATTTATAACTCTATTTATTTGCTCTGTGTTTTCAGGAGGAGAAGGAGCAGCTGATCGAGTACCGGGGCACAGTGGCCAGTCTGGTGGGACGAGCCAAAACTGTGGTTCAACTCAAACCCAGAAGTGCTGAGACCCCGGTCAGCTCCACGACCCCCATCAAAGCCATATGTGACTACAGACAGATCGAGGTAAACCACGTACATTTACTACACTTTATCTACACAACAGACGACATTAATATTTACAAGACAACATTAAACCAGTGCGCTCTTGACCAGCCAGACCTGACACCTCACTGCACCAACTTCCTCTCCAAACCTAGTCCCAAGATCACTTTAGAGCCCCTTTGTATTAATTAACTTCCTAATATCTTGTTTGAATAAATTCTATGTACTTCATGGATTATTAAAGTGCATATGACAGGTTCTCGTCAAGGTAAATACATCTCCTAATTTGGTGTCTTTAAGAAGAACCTATGTGTGGAGGTTCTCGTGTTGTATAATTATTATGACTTAGTTTGATGAGGTAGTGCCTGTGGTAAATATTTATCTTAATTGTACGTCAGCCAAGTTGCTGTCAAAAATTGAAAAATAAAAGTTGAAAATAACAAAATGCAACAAGCGACATTCCATTGAAAATGCAGAGACAATTTACAGCAACTGACATATTTTTCTGACAGTTTAAACAGTCATTTAACAAAATAAAGGTGTTATGAGGTATTATTATTTGTCAAATCATAACTATTGTGAAATTGATATGGATTTTGTCCCTTGTTGTGGAATTACCTCTTACTATGTCACATCTGCTGCTCATGTTCAACCAGGGCGTAGTATTATAAGCGGTAGCAAAATGTTTAGTAAAATCATGTATAATCATGTTATGTTCTACTTTTGAGTGAGTCTAATCTGTCCTATGCACTTTAAGTAAACAATTCTTTTTTAACAGAAAATTTATGTCAACAGGTCTAAGTATTATAGCACATACAAATGTTGTAATTGTCAATGTTGAGATGAGTATACATTCACAGAAACTGTAGAAACCCATTATGCTAATCAACAAAAACGGTTCAATATTTCTGCTACTGGACAAGTGTTTGAATGAATGATGAATAACACTTGTCGCTTATTGTTCGTCTAATCAGTCAAACATCTTTACATAAAATACATTTTTATCAGCATTTTTGCATAATACAGATTCATTATTTCCATATTTAAAGTCAAAGTGGTCGTCTTTTTGTTCTAAATTTCAAGAACTATGTTTAGCTTTTTGTTTGATACATTACACAAATAATAATCTTTCTGTGTAGTTAATCTAAGAATATTTGCATTCTATAATTACAAGTTAATGTTCTTTGTTAGTTCTTTGTTGATAACTTTCCGACTGTATAATTTCTTGCATGTGAGCACTGTTCAAGCGTGTTCAAAGATTCATATGGAAACACCAAAAACAGCATTTGAAAGTAACTCTGCCAAAGTGCATCTTTCTATTTATGTTATACTTTCCTGCAGGGCTCTCAGTCTGGTCTAAAACCTCATACATTATGCATTAGAAGTGTACCGTCCACTTTACAGCCAGACTTCATTTCAGAAACCATGCACTCTGCACTGGACCTGCAGCTTTTGTAACTTGAAATCTCTCTCTCCTTCACCTCCCTCTGTCTATCTCTCATTCCTCCTCCTCCATCTTGTTTTTGCCTTTCACCTCTCCCTCGTTCCCGACACTTTCCCCTCGTCTGTCGGCCGGGCTGGCAAGACAAACGTTCAGGTATAGCTGCCTCTATTCTGCCTCTCTCGCCTCAGACTCGCACACTGCACACACAGTACTGCCCCCTAGTGATGACAGCTGGTTTCACATGTATTGGTCAAAAGGCTGGTTGATTTTGGATTAATATTGTACTTTTTGATCTGGTCAGAAATCAACGGCCAAAACTGAATTCATATTAACATCAAAGGCTGTATACTATAAAATATGGAGTGACAAATATTAGAAAGTGGCCATGTCCTATGACACAAATTGGCCCAACTTTTCTGGTGGAGGGTCTGTCATATTCCTTATTATCTGTGATGTTATTGCTTTGTCCAGAAAGTTCCACAGTATGACATTAAACATATCTGTTATACGTTAGTTTCGCTACATGTGTTTTTACTGCTCAAAAATAATATGAACAACATGCATTGTTTCCTGCTTGTCTCCATAGACAAATTTAATGCCACAGTCTGGAACTTTCAATAACATCTTCGCGCAGACAAACAGGTGATGACATACCCCCATTAGCAAAGTTACATAGTAGAGCTGCAATTAAGTATTTTTTCCCCCCCAGCATTAATTTTTTTGATTAGCTGACTAGTCAAACTATTACTTTTTAAATAGAATATCCACCAAAGATAAAGGTTGAAATGTACATAAACATTGTATATTTACAAATAAAAAGTACCTTCATTGATGAAAATCAGACATTCTTTAGTCTTTTTTGACATTTTTTATTTACAATTTGATATTGCAGGTCTTTTTGTTTGTGTTTCAGAGGTTGTATAGTCTAGATAATGATTAGAGTTATCAAAATATGACTACCATTATTGTTTTTATAGTCGACTAGTCATAATTAGTCCAACTATGCAGCCTTTTACATAATGCACCTTTAAGTGATGCATGGGAGCCATTGATGCTCCATGATTTTTTAGGATTGTTCACAACTGTATAGAATTAACTTAATAATTTATTGATAAATTCATATTACGTAAGGCAGTTCAGTTTTGTGGCCTGTTGATATAACCTTTTTCTCTGCAATCTTCTTTCATTTTAGTCACTTATGTAACTCTTATTGATTTAAAAAGCCGCATTATCCCATTTTGCGAACAGGAAACCACATCCAAAGAGCAAATTAAACCCTTTGAAAATAGTCTGTAAACAGCTTATAGATTTAAAATATCCAAAGCCAATACAGGTTGAAACCAGCAGATCGGGGCAGATGGAGCTGAAGTAATCTGTGTACTCAGTCATTCAGCCGTAGCTTTCCTGTACCTGTTTTTGTATGTTCCTGTGTTTTGTATCGACGTGTGTGTAGTGAGGGGTGAGAGAGGGCGCGAGTGGGAGGCTTGGTCTAGTAGTGCTTTAGCCTCAATGTGCAGCTAAAATCTCCCACTGTATTTATTTAAAAGCTGTAAACTACGCTATAATACGCTGGTTTATGCAATCATCTCTTTGTAATCGCCCTCTTGTTGACGCTTAAGTCGCTGGAAGTTACTAAGAAAACTGCTGCTTTTGCTAAACAGTTTGACTTTACTTGTGCAGAGCAAAGCAGAGCAGTTCCCCTTTGCAGTTTCATTTAAGTTTACACCTTATGAATATTTTAGTTCTGCTATAACTTCATAAAATCCATGAGCGTTTGCATTTTGTGTTGCATCGACGTTTGTTGCGATTGGTTTTTAATTTATGGGTGCTATCTTTTTTCTGTCTTTTGTTCGGTCATCTTCCATTTTTTGTCAATTGTAATTTATTTTTTCACTGTATTTTACGCAACTCTCAATCATGCCTGAATTCACCAACATTCCCAATTTTGATTTAATTTTGTTTATTATTTGTATCATCTCTCTTCATCTTCAAACATCTTTAACATTCATTCCTTGTTTTCCAACCTGATTTATCCTCATTCTACATCTGGTCTTGCTCTTTTCCTCTCTGTCCTATTTCCTGTCTCTTGCCTCCTCCATCCTTTCATCCTTCACCTTCTCAGATCACCATAAACAGCGGCGAGGAGTGCGTTCTGGAGGACAACTCGCACCGGACAAAGTGGAAAGTGATCAGCCCGACGGGAAACGAGGCTATGGTGCCGTCCGTGTGCTTCACCATCCCCCCGCCCAACCAGGACGCCATCGACACGGCCGCCAGGTGAGGAGCGCAGGCAGCGGCTAAAATTATACCGGATAGTCACTTCATGTGTCTTGGGAAACGGGTGGACTGGGTTTTATGGTGATATGAAAGTGTTAAATTCAATTGTGCATAAGGAGTGGAACATTTTAAGTATAATATATCATTCTTCATCACACTGAACTGTGGACAGCTTTAAAGGACAAATATTATGCATTATTTATATTGTTATTGGTCTTAAAACCTGCTTGAGTGTCTTCAGTTTGACATGTCATGTTTTAGAACTAAAAATAAAATGCATTTACAAAGAAAAATACAACTTTATAACTGCGTTGGGTGATGCCATTTTGACTTAGCTGTGGCTCCATCTACTGGCTGTAGAGGCAATTACACACATGTAAATATATACCCACAATACTTTGCAGTAAGCAGTGGATCTGTGTAGTTATCGTGATTAGATGGAGGAAATATTCAGCAAGTCTGGCGATGGTTTAAGGGCTTAAAACAGAAAAAGATTCTGAGAAAAGTCAATTTAGCATAATGTTTGTCCTTTAAAAATAATTGTCCAAGTAACTGCCCTTGTGGATCAATAAATGTTGTCTAAGTCCAAGATTGAGATATTCCTTACTTACAAAACTGTTACTACATTGGATTGCATTACTTCACTTCACTTATTACTTTATAATGATGACACCAAACATTTGGAGCAAAACAAATGAATTACAAAACATGTATAAAAATAGGTAAAAGAAAGTGATAGTGATGAATGTTCCTGCTGCATTTATTTAAATAATATTGTCCTTTAGTAGAAAGGGGTTCAGAGGTTCTACGATGGACCACACCTGGACGAATGAGGGTTTACATCGACGAATTGTCCTTTAGAATCTATATTACATTAGTGGTAACATGTATTAGATCAGATCAAGATTTTTTAACAAGAATTGTCAGATAATCCCAAAATTAAATGTGATTTTTGAGTGTGTTTATGGCACAGAGGAAATCTGATCATCAAAAACACAGTGATGCATTAATCAGTGGTTGTATGGAAAGACACACTACAATGAATTTCATAATAGCTCTTGCAATTTTGAACATTTTCTCTTTCATTTTTGTCTTTGCCACATGAGTTTGCCCTTTTTTATTTGCACATTTTCCAGTGTAGACAATCAGAATTCTCACATCAGATGTAACTGTTTATCCCTGCAATGACCACCAGTTATGTAATCCCACTTCATCTTCACATTATAATGCTGTAGATTATATTCATGCATACGTACATTCGAGAAACTCCATTTAGTATCTAGTAGGAGTTATACTTATCTTTACAATCCTACTTAAATTATTTGAGCAACACTAGATGGACCCATCGTGCGTACATACTGTATTTGCACACACGCCGCATCAAAAATGAGACTTAATTGCGACTAAACCCGGACTGAACTAGGACAGGGTCATATCAAGTCTATATCAGGACCAAACTGGGCTCAGATTAGGACCAAGGCAGGACAAGTGTGACTTTATGGTACGTTTATGTCTCCACAGGACAGAGCAGTTGTACCAGAAGGTGATGTCCCTTTGGCATCAGCTCCACGTGAACATGAAGAGCGTGGTTTCCTGGCACTACCTGCAAAAAGACATCCGGACGGTCTCTGCTTGGACCCTGGACACGGTCAGTCCCACACACCATCTCCACAGCACAACTTCATGCACAATACCATTTGATTTGAGCAAAATATCCTTCATTTATCCAGAATACTCCACAATTCAACTTAATTTAACACTCATTGAAGAAGCTATCGTTGTGTTAAAGCTGTGTTCTAGTTTTGGAGACTTTCTGAACCCAAGACCCAAATAATTCAGATTTTTGTGCCAGTGGACCCATTATCTTGACAGTGCCTCAGGGCGAGATAGACACGCGTAGTTTTTAAGCTTCATAATTATTCATAATGCATTCAGTTCACTTAAAGGTCCAGTATCATAAATGATTCAAGCTTTTTAAAGTACGTTTGGCCACCTAAGCTTAGCATTTCTCGTTTTAAAACGTAAACGTATCTGCTTGTATGGAAAAAAGGTAAATAATGAATTCGCTCTTGTTTCTGTGCATGTAAAAAGCAATTTGAAGCGTTTTGAAGGTTAAAACTGGAGATGCAAACAATTACACAAGTAACATTGACGTAACCTTGAACATTGGAATGAAGAAGTATAAGCAAACAGACATTGAAAGTTTTTGTTATTAGGAATATGCATTATAACCACATTAAATTATGTAAAATGCATACAAAAAGGACATTTATTTTTCGCCTTTATCCCACTGATGTTTCTATAGGATTTTATTGTTAAAGTCTCTTCTCTCTTGTTCAGGTGCGGTGTCAGTCTCCTTCAGAGCGACAGCAGACTCTGGACCATCTCGAGTCTCACTGGTCGGACTTCGTGAGCGACAGTAAAGAGAGCGCTCTGTTCACGGCGACAGAGAGGCAGGAGCTGGAGCGGGACGTGCTACAGGCCCAGCAGCACTGCCAGGACCTGCTGCTCAACATGGAAACTGGTGAGATATAGTGCACTTGAAGCACTCTGCACCAGGGTTTCCACTGGGGATTAAAAAGCATTAAAAGTCATTGAATGCATTTTGGGCCATAAAATACACTGAAAAGCATCAAAACTAAAAAAAAACATTTAGAAAAAGATGTCTCCATCAGAACGATAACTATAATAAACGTAATAAAAATCTGAGAAAAATCTGGATTTGTTGATAGCTTTGATCAAATCGTCTAGAAAGTCAAAGCTAGGGTTCAAAACATACATTTCCATGGTACAACTTTCATGTAAATGAGCTTTTTGAATATTTTAAAGTAGTGTGAAAGTTGTTTACTGATACATTCTTGTCATCGCAAACTGCTAATAGTGAATGTATTTTGTATATTTTGCTAAACTTAATTTTGGCAGCACTAACAGCCTTGCACACTGACTTATTTTGTAAGTATCTACGGTGTTAATTAATAAAATGTATAATAACTAAAAGATAATTAGAGTAGTAATACAAATTTTACAGATTTTACAAAGTTATGCTGTTGTAAATGTGTTTCTTTAAAAATGTGGTAGGTTTTTTTATGGAATATTGTTGTCACAGTATCACTAAATTCTAATATTTGTTTGCTAGAATTAGTAAAAATTCTGATTATTTTGCTTTTCTTTCTTGTTCCAGTGGAGAAGGACGAGTCTGTGTCGCGGTCGTACCTGTCGGAGCTGCAGAACATCACTCTGCGTCTGAACGAGGCGGAGCAGAGGCTGATGAGGGGCATCCAGACGCCTCTGCTCAGTTTACTGTCCACAGACCACTCGGACAACACCGTCCAGATCTCAGAGCACGAGGTGAGGCGCCATCTGCAGGCCAGAGCAAGCAACTACACATCATTTATGTACATTAAGTTGCTCAGTTTCTGACAATATCTAGGAACACTGTGACAATTTCTGCCGTGTCTTGATACATTTGTTGTTGTTATATGTTATGAATATAATGCAATTTAACAGAAATGTATAGATAAGGTGATAAATAGAGAGATACATTTACTTCATTAATCCTTAATTTCTTCAGAAGTGTAATCTAAGAATGTATTTATCCCGCTGTATTTATTTCAGTAGTTTATTATTAGAAAGGACAGTACAATTAAGCAAATACTTATAAAGAAATATTTATTATTTATTTATTGTCATTGTGCTGTAAATGACTTTCTGGTATTAAAAATGTTCTGTTTCTATTTAACGTTTGACTATAAGTGAATCCTTACAATTGCAAAAGTATCTTCTGTCTATATACTTAATCCAGAAGATAAATAACCACCATATATTAAATTCTCTTTAAATGTGGAGAAATGTTCTTTAAAGTTATCAGCACTTAATTTCAATGTTTAAGCCAGTATTGAGTCGTGTTTTTCCTGTGCAGAAGTTACAGCTGGAGCTGGACGGCCTGCGCTCCGGTTTGGGCGACGTGTCTCGGCGCTGCATTCGTTTCTTTGAGGAGAAACCCTCGTCGTCCAGTATCCCCGCCCTGCGCTCCGAACTCAACTACGCCGTAGAGAAAACCGACAAACTGCACAACCTGTCCACCGTCTTCCTACAAAAGTCAGTCAACATTTTAGATAACTCACATTTATAGCGACAATGCCTTTTAAATCGCCTTTCATTATTTTTCATGTATTGTATTTTATTCATCTGTAACGCCCACATGGTTCCCTCTGACCCTAAGCATCCTCTTTTCTCCGAGTTTATTCTCCTGCTCTCTGGTCGCCGCTCTCTTTAAGGAAAATTTGTCAAAGTTTTCATTCATTCCTCAAGCAATAACGTTCCTGAATATTTAAGTTGTTAGATGCATTTAACTTATACTTTTTAAGACTACAATGTTTTTTTGTGTCATTTGTTGAAGTGTAAAAGTGAAGCCATGTGAATTTATCCATCCCTCTGTCAACTTCTGTAGTAATTTAAGATCTGGACGTTGTAGAAGTGGTTATAGTAGAGGAAGAGGTTTTTGCTTTGTCAAACTCTTTTAATTTAATAATTATTTTATTTTCATTTTCATTTTATTTTTATTTTATTTATTTGTTGATTTATTTATTTATCATTTATTTTACTTTTTTTGGTATTTTATTTGTATTTTATTATTTATATTTATTTGTATTTTTATTAATTGTATGTATTTCTTTTAGTGTCCATGTTATTTATTTCACTTCATTCGTTTGTTGTAGTGCTTTGCCTGATCCTTGATGAAGTGTGAATCCTTGATGAAGTGTGTGTTTGTGCTGCAGGCTAAAGACTGTTGACGTTTTAATACGAAGCCTGGACGAAGCGGAGAGCCAGGTCAAGAAGTACGAGAGCAGACTGAGTGAAGAGGACATCGTTCCTCCCGACACGACGGCGATCAAAAACCTCAGAGATCAGCTGCAGGTGAGTCATGAATGAATGAAACTCTTAATGTGGCACAATACAGCGATTGCACTGTATTTAACAAAAGCAGTAGCAATCTTGACATAAGTTATTTCAGCAAAATAAGAACCTACTTGACCAGTCTGAAGGTTTATGTCAAGCTTCTTTGAGTTACTTTGAAAAGTCCTGTATAAAACGGGCTATGTTTACCAAAAATTGACAAGTAAACCTCAAAATCTGGTGTGAGTGTTCAGAGGGACCAGAATCAGAAAGAAATCAGATTATTCACATGAGATTTCACTGTTTACATGTCATTTTAATCATCTTATAAATCTGACAAACAGATGTTTAATATGAATCTAATCACAGGCTTTGATGCAACCATTAAAATTATATAAAGTCTTGTACGTTTTGGCTGTTTTAACCCAATTATAATTTTATTTAGAATTTTTTTCTGTTATTTGGGAAGTCAATTTAAGTAAAATTAAAAAGGTATATTAGTTTAGAACAATATATTTCTTGCTTGTCTTGTGTTCCTAAATATTACAATTAGAAATGTTTTATTGCTTTTGTCAGTGAACACAAATTCACACTTGGCACTTTCTTCAGCAATATTTTTTTGTTATTTTTATTTATTAACCATTATTTCGAATACGCAAAACATAGGATTATCAAAAAAGAACAAACAAAAACATATATTTATATTGTTCTCTTTCCAATATTCCAAAAGGCAGTGAGTAGAAGTATAATACGTATAGATCATAAAACAATGAATATTAAAAGTAAAATATACACTACAAACTAAAAAAGGGCCAAATTGTGTTGGAATAAAATAGATTTAAATACAAAATATATACAGTATGGACAGAACAACAGCCAAAAAAAAACCCTTTAATGTGTTTAATAAATAATAGTGTGTGTATAATATTTATTCATGTAATCTTCAATAGCTTGTAGCGCCTTCATACAATAAATACATGTTTGAAATAATAGTTGTTGTTCCATGTAATGTCTAAATGTTGCGCCGTCCTGGCTCTGCAGAGATGGCAGGCTGAAGTCGCAGACCAGGAGGGCGTGTTCCAGTCGCTCCAGTCCGAGGTGGTCCAGGCCAAAGAGGCGGGGTCCCAGCTGAGCAGAATCCACCCAGACCGCAGCCCCGAACTCGACCGGTACCAAGAGAAAGCCAACCAGATGAGCGAGAGGTGGAGCGGCGTCAAGAGGCAGATCGATACCAGGTAAAACACGCATAAAACTAACACAAATCAATCAAATACAACTGCAAAAAAGGGTCTAAATTTGATCATAAAGCTCAGGTACCTGACTTTTTTGGGTGTAAATTAGTAAATGTTGTGTTGTCCACTGTAGAGTATCTTGTAAACGCAGCACTTTCTTAAAAAATTAGACCTCTGCATGCTTTTTGCATCTAATAATAAAGTATTTTGTCTCAAAGTAAGAGCTAAAAGCAGCGTTCTGATTGGCTGCGCTCGGGTGGTCCTCCCCAGTTTCACGTTGTATGTTTGAAGAACCCACTTTAAAGCTGTGCACAGGACCGAAAATGAATGCATGTGAATTTTAAAAATGTGCTGAAAGGTTTGTGAGAGCAAGGGACAAGTCAAAATCAATAAAAAAAAAAGGATGAAAATCAGGTTTCCCAGCTTTAAGTTGTCCAGATTTGTGAATGGAAAAATGTCCAAGGGCTTTCTTGAATGCAAAGATAATATACTGCTGATAGTACTGATAGTACTTGTTACTATCTAATACTAAAATTTCTCGACTCAACTCATTAACTCACCTCAATATTGATACTAAAGAATAGGCTCGATACTCAATACCGATTTCAATACTACAATTATCTTTTTTGTTTTGGACAATTTAATGTCATTTTCAAAAATAAATACTAGTGCCTTCAAGATATTTATGATACTATGCAGGAAAGGTCAAACTGTGTCCTGTTTATATGTTGTTGTTTTCAGCATTGATAAAATAAGAGTGTCTTGTTTTGATCCTAGAATCGATTAGTATCTGATTTTTGATGCTTTTAACGTTAGAGGGGTTGGGTTAGATATTATTGCTACATTGAACGTAATGAGGCAGGTACATTGAATTAAGAATAGCGTAAAAAGGCTTCCTGAAAGTTCTGTGGTTTCCATTAGACATTTACTGATTTACTTATGAACAGTTTTTATTGACAGATGGCAGAAACACACTCCACAATAAGCATCAGATCATATTTTATTCACAAAATAAAACAATATATGATGATTATTACTAGGAATATAGAAAAGACTCACTACATCCCCGTGTTAACTGCAATTACAAGTTCTAATTTAGAGTTGTAAATGTCATAAACCTCAAACTAGTTTCAAAAAGTGAATATTATCACACAGATAAAGATACATTATAACTGTAAATATAACTTCATAATGGTAACAAAAGTATGGTTTGTTCTATTTTTGAGAAAGAAACAAAAATATCTCAACTCTGTATCATGTAAATATTAAGTATCTTGTGTGCGTTATAGCAGGGGTTCCCAAACTTTTCTGCCCGGGACCCCCAAATTAGCCATGCAATCGACTTGGGACCCCCAAAGCCAAATGAAAATGACAGTAGCAATAATTTGAGGTGTCAAAGCGTGTTAAATCAGGTTTAATATTTGTTTATTTGAATAGTTTATTCTCTTATTGGACCCTATTTCACTTAAAGATACTGTTTTAATAAAAAAATAGAGCAAATGCAATGTCATATTAATTAAAATGAGATCTTGAAATCATCTCGCGACCCCCAGCTCACCCCTCGCGACCCCCCGAGGGGTCCCGACCACCACTTTGGGAACCACTACGTTATAGAGCGGCACTTCCACAGATCTGAAGCCGCGTAGTTTTAGCTTCTCCTGCCATTCCCACTGAAAACAAAGGAAACAGTCTCTCGTTGAACTTGTCTTTATGCATGCAGAGGAGCGTCATATCCTCTGCGTCAAAGAAGGACACTTTTCCCGAGTCAACGTCCAACTTCACCCTTATTTTTCGGGGACACTTCTCCACTGGGATAAACGCATTACTTGTACCGTTTGTGTAGCCTCCTTCGCCATGCCATAGACACCAGATCCCATATTCTGGAGTGATGTTTGCTTTTTCCTGTCTTTCTACTGATTCTTTGGCTACTCCGATCACCCAGTGCGGATGGTCTCCTACCTCCACGTCCCATTGGTGTGTTCCTGACGTAAAACCTTTGGATCCCAGGACGGCGGCCATGTTTGTGAATCTTTCCTGGTTCAATGGGGCGTCCTCCTGCTCTGTGCTCCTGTCTTCTCCCCTCTGTCCCTGCTCTGTGCTCCTGTCTTCTCCCCTCTGTCCCTGCTCTTTACTCCTGTCTTCTCCCCTCTGTCCCTGCTCTGTGCTCCTGTCTCCCCTCTGTCCCTGCTCTGTGCTCCCGTCTTCTCCCCTCTGTCCCTGCTCTGTGCTCCTGTCTTCTCCCCTCTGTCCCTGCTCTGTGCTCCCGTCTTCTCCCCTCTGTCCCTGCTCTGTGCTCCCGTCTCCCCTCTGTCCCTGCTCTGTGCTCCCATCTCCCCTCTGTCCCTGCTCTGTGCTCCTGTCTTCTCCCCTCTGTCCCTGCTCTGTGCTCCCGTCCTCTCCCCTCTGTCCCTGCTCTGTGCTCCCGTCTCCCCTCTGTCCCACTCTGGTCAGGTCGTCAGATAAATGTAGACCTCTGTTTGCTGTGTTTGGGTCCAGAATGACAGGGCTGCATTGGACGACGCTCCTCATCCTCTCCCAGACCCGATATCCCAGGTTTCCAAGGATCTCGGCCTGGTTCAAGAGTAGTCCTCGAGGTGGTGGCTGTGGGGGAGTTCAAAGTATTGGCAATTAGTTACATTTACCTTAGAGTTCAACCAATATAGTCTTTAAATCTAGAACAGTTGATGGCTGACAGGGCAATATTTTGAGGCTGACTTTAATAATTTCCCCCACTTTTTAAAAAAATTTTAATAAAGAAAAATATGTCTTTAGCGATGCTCTTTAAACAGCCACAGCCCTGTAACACTGCAAAGAGAGCAGGAGTCACTGTTTGTGAGGTGTGTTTCTGATGCACTTCTGAAGTTAATGTTGCTGTTAAAGTGCATATGACAGGTTCTCGTGATTTCCTAGTTTTTACTTTATTTGATTGGATACTACCTGTTGTAAATATATATAGTAGTTTTACACCAATCAAGTGCTAGTTTATGAAGAAAAGTTTACAGGAAATTACAGGAAGTAAAGCAGAGTTGTAAAACATGACGACATCACAACATCATTCAAAACTTACTCACTCACTCAACACATTTTTCTGACCCTGTAAACATTAATTCAACAAAATAAAGCTGCTCTCATGTCATTTATTTGTCATATAATAATTGATGTGACATTAGAGGAATTTGGTCCAGCATACAGTTTGGTTGCTCGGTAACAGTTGCAGAATGTCCTGGTGTGATGTCATGATTTAAGACCAGGAAGTAAAAATGTTAAACTAAAAATATTGCCATATGGAGATGAACACTGGATTCATTAAATACTTTTTGTGCGAAATCTTAAATATAATATTATTAACAGGCCCAAAGTCACTGGGATGGGCTCCAGTCACCCGCGACCCCTGGAACGGGAATAAGCGGTAGAAAATGAATTAATGAATATTATTAACTGTGTTTTAGTAAAATGAGTAGTTCAACCTGTAGTATGCACTTTAAGTTTTCAAACAAAGCACCGTGTATCTCCTTTAGTCAGGTTTTTCTGCCCGAAAAATAGGTCTTTGTCGGAACCTCTAAGCCGAAAGATGCAAATATTGTCCTGATATGTTGGCCAACCGATATTTATATAATGTATTGTGTTGCTGTTATTTACTGAATACGTTATATTATTCTGAACTTAGATAAATAGTTGGGCTCCTTCACTCACCTCTCTCTGAGCTTGTTGTATCTTCACTCTTGTGCGTTTGTACTGCGTCACAAACTCCGCTGCTCCTCTCTGCAGTTGCCTCTCGAGTCGCTGTATGTTCTTCGACAACAAGGACAGCTGCCCCCTCACTCTCTCCAGCTCCGAGCCTATGATCCCAGTTTGTCTCTGCTTCTCCTCTCTCACACGGGACAGCGCCCTCCTCTGTTCGTTCATGAGAAACTGCTGCAAACGCTCAAACAGGGCTTCAATGCGGCGCTCGCAGTCCTGTGCTTGTTTCTCTGAATGCAGCATTATTTCTTCATACTCTTTCTCCCCCTCTAGCACGTCCTCTCTCATCGCCTTCAAACATTTTAGATCTGATTCAGTCTGTTCTTTCAGCATTTCCACCGTCTCCAATGTATGATTTTTATGCTCGTTTATCTCACAAACAGAACAAAAAGCTTGGTCGTCCTCTCTGCAAAACATTGGAGCCACGTCTGGATGTTCAAAACATACAATCTCATCCTTTTCTAATGTTTTCTTCGTCTTCTTCTCCTCACAAAATGACACACACAGGTCTTTTAAAGCGAAGTTGATCAATAGAGCTTCTTTGGATGACCTCCTCGTGCAAACTGGACAAGTCCTGTTTTTCTTTTGGTTCCAGTAGCTCTCAAGACAATTGTCACAAAAACTATGATGACAACTCAGAGATACAGGATCCTTGAAAGTTTCCAAACAAATCACACACGTCAAAAAGTCTTCAACTGCAGCGGACGCCATTTCGGTTTTAGTTGAAGTTTAACAAAACCAGAACATACAGCTTCAATTTCAAACTAACTTAATTTCAGCAGTTAATTTTGTCCACGCTTGTCTGTTCCTTCTCCGTTGCTCCTGTGGTGCTGTGGTCCTGTGGTGCAATGTGCAAATACTTTGTACTTTCTTTTCACCCAAAGCTAAATAAAAGTTAATAACTAACAGATGATTCACTGGTTTGTCATGATTTTGGTTTTCTCTTCATAGATGTCACTTGATATTTTATGACTTCAGGTTTTTTAGTCGTAAGTGCCATATCCAGTTCAGGGGGAAGTTCAAAGTATAAGCTTTCAAATAAAAATGATTTAATGCTGATAAACGATTATCAAAGTCCACTGCATGATGTACTGTGAGTTATTTTGTGTTTTTATTTTGCACATAACAGCAAATAGGCCACAAATACTTTGTGTACTTCAATACAAAATACTATATGTACTTTCATAAATATTAGCATTAGCATTAATTGGCCATAATGTTGCAACAAGATTAGACTCAACCAGTCCCAGACATAGTTTAAATGATAAATGACCTTTTTTTTTATTACAGCAATGGCCTTACTGTCCCTTTATTTAAGTATATCAGCAATTTAGTTGTAATTAGTTAGTTAGTTAGTTTTGTATGTATTTGTGCATATATAAATGTAAAAATGTCTCTTTTTTGACACAGTGCTGCTGTTACTAGTATTTCAAGTTTTATAACAATTCTATTTGCTGTTTGTCATTAAACGATTCTTCTTTTTTAATTTGTGAGCTCATGTGTCCAAATTATTTCCTTTGTGGATCAGTAAAGTTGTCATTTCAGGTCTACGGTCTGTTAAATACATTTTCTTTCTCTTTTTCAGACAAACAGAGCTGGAGGCCCTGGGCTCGTCTCTGCAGCTTTACAGAAACGGACACTCGGCTTTGATCAAATGGATCGAAGAAACGACAGAAAGACAAGAAAACACACAACCGGGACAGACTGACAGCAAAGCCCTGTCAGAGCAACTGGCCCAGCAGACGGTGAGGGCAGCAGGACTCCATGTTGTTTTAGGTTCTTCTTTTAGGGTTTTTGTTTTCTCTGTGTTTTAAGTGTTTAAAAATGGTAAAAAAAAAAAAAAGAAAAAAGGCACAAAACCAATCTATTGTCTCTTTTGAACTCCATGTCCAAGCACACCTTGAATTTCCTGTGGGATCAATAAAGTATCTGTCAATCTATCTGAAAATATAGAAAATTATAGAAAAAGAAGGAATATAACACTAAATTTGTGTAATTATGTGTATAGTATGTCTTCTGGCTTTGGTTTTATAATGCACTTATATTTTGTAACAGTAAATACTGTAAATTAGGGCTGCAACTAACGAGGGTTTTGGCCATTGATGAGTCTTGCAATGATTCTTTCGATTAATCGATTAGTTGTTTAGAACTCAATTTTACCTAGATAAAAAAAGTTTTGATGACGTCCTGGTGGAGAATATTTAAAGATTTTAGAGTATACACTTGTTTCCTGTGTCATTTGTGTGTGATTCTTTGCCTGAGTGATAAGACCTCCTCTTTCAGCACATAGAATGTTTTGAAGGCTGTGCATAGATCAGACAACGATTATTCAGTTATTTAATTTGTTGACACTATTTCTATAATCTATTAGTTGCAATTAATTGATTAACATGTTGCAGCTCTACTGGAAATATTCCTATATTTTTCAGTGTTGACTTAATCTTGTCTTCTCTTTTAGGCGTTAGTAGCTGAAATAGAAAGAAATCAGGCCAAACTGGACGAGTGTCAAACTCATTCGAAACAATACTGTACAGCTGTGAAGGTGAGACAATTCATATTTACTCTCTTCATTACTTAAATTAATTTTAGTTGATATTTACAGCCAAATTTTCTATATTTTTTGCAGGATTATGAACTTCAGCTGATGACATACCGAGCCTTTGTGGAGTCCACTCACAAATCGTCTGTGAAGCGGAGGCGGTTGCACTCCTCTTCAGACGCCATCACTCAGGAGGTGAAGATAAAACAGTTTTTTATGTTTTATATGATGCCAATAAAACCCAGGGCACAGTATTAACAACCAGGTCAAATGTTGGTGGATTCTCCCTTTTGATAGATAACACACACAACAAACTCTTTGTAGTTGTTCAAAGTAACATGGTATATATATCCTTTTTTCTTTATTAAGGTGAGACACTACAGCCAAACCCTGTTTGTTTGGTCAGTTTGCTCTCTCAATATAGGCTTTCGTGTGGAAACGACAAACCTGTTCAATCTGCACCAAAATATGTTTTATTACATCAATTAAAACCATTTGCATGCATTGATTTCTCTGGAACATTGTAACACCAAAGGTTGTTTTCTTAAAATGCTTTTTTTCTCCCACAGAGATATAAAGATCACCCCTCAAAGTAGCTCCTACACACCAAACATTAAAAACATGTACTTAACAAGCCTTTGATGGAATGAACAAAAGAATTTGTAGATGCCAAACCTAATTTAGACTGATTAAAGTTTTAAGGGAAAAAAAAAAAAAAAAGAGGCGGAATTTGAATTATTGGGCCAATTTTCAGTCAGATCTTGTTTACTCAAAAACCAACTAACTAAATGAGAAATCCCAAATCCCCTCTGTAAAATGTAAATGTACACCTGGTTCTGTCCATTTTTTAGATTTAAATGTTCCAAATACCTGTGCACTTTTGGCCGTTTTACACATAAAATGCATTATTTTATATTAAAACAATACACGATGAAAACTTGTAGTACATTTTTCTCTTACATTTATCTGAGTAAACTACAGGAAAAGTTTATAACTTTATAATTTTTATTTTTTTTAAGTGGAGTTGGAATAATTGTTGCCGATGTATTATTATGGTTATTATTATGGATTACACAGACTCAAAACATGCTTTTATGTGTTGTTTTGTTTTTTCTTTCAATCTATCAATCAATTTATGATGTTATGTTCTCATTTTGTTCTTTACTTTGCTTTCTACTTGACTAACATTACTTTACAATATAGTTTAAGTACAACTATTGCAGGATTTTGAGTAGATTAAACTAGGGATTATCGTTTGCACTTCACTTGAAAAGTGTCCCCAAAACTGGACGTTATGTCACTTGCCACCTATAGCCTCTTAATTGTCCCATTATTACAAGCCAAACCCATGTCAAAGCTACTATTTAGCAGTATCTAAAGTTAATACAATTGATTCACACATTCATTTCTTGTAGCATTTTAAGATAATTTTGCAAATGCTAAATATGCTGTGTATTATTAACATCTGTAGCTTTCAATACTTCTATTTCTTGCTATGTGAAGCTTGTATTTTGATATTTATTGATCGATTGTCTGTTCGTAGTTCATGGATTTGCGCACGCGTTACACCGCCTTGGTCACTTTAACCACTCAACACGTGAAGTACATCAGTGACGCCCTCAGGAGGCTGGAGGAAGAAGAGGTCCGTGTTTTTAGATGTTTATAGCTTCACTATGTCATTAATCCCTACTTTGAGGCTAATTTATGCTGTGTTTTTTGTCATTTACAGAAAGAGGTGGAGGAGGAGAAGCAGGCCCGAATGGGTCAAGTGTCAGATCTCCTGGGATGGGTCAAAGGGCTGCAGGGTCGAGCAGGAGGTCCCAACGCAGAATCCTCGCTCGCTGCTCAACAGGTACAAAATAACAAGTCTTTTCATATCATTATTGGGCTGTATTGTATTAACTTTGGTGAATTTTTTTCCACTAAGGCCATCACTGAACAGCTCGCCTCCAAAAAGGATGAAGTCGCTGAAGCCATTCGAAGCACAGAAGTCTTCCTCAGATCTAAACAAGCCAGCAAGTACGTGCATGAAGTGCTGTAGGGTCCTTGGACAAGACACTTTGCCCATTTGTCTGTGGAGTATTTGTGTATGAATGACTTTGATATGTGTTATAATAAATAACATATAATAATATAGTATTACATAATAACAACAAATAGAAAATAGATTAACATAATGCATTTTGAAAAACCTGTCTTATTCAACACATTAAAAACATATGTAAAAAGCTCAGAGTGCACAGTAAAACAAAAAAGGACTTTAGTTACAAGACACTAAAAGTTCTGAAATGGTAGGCATTGTTATTACATTTAAAGGTAAGGTGCTTTCCTCTGTCATTACCTTAGATTGATGTAAATACTTGTGCTTAATGTTAATTCAACATTTCCAATATTGTATTGTAAACCAATAGTGCAGAAATGAGCCGTAATCTCTCAGTTGTTTAGTCAATGTTGTCTTAGTCGTCATATGTATAAATCTCACTTTATACATATGAAAAGTGCCCAAATGCTGTATAACAAAATTTAAATAATAAGAAATAATAGAGAAATGTAGTTTAATTAAAATAAAGTGCTTGTTTAATTGTTAATATGGAAAGAGGTGGATTTTAAGCAAGCTGTACATCTATCACTGTTGTATCATATTAAACAATAAAGCTTTGTACCGACATTTCCAGGCCAATTCAAAAGTATGATACAGATTCCTTTCTATTCATTTCTCCCTTCTCTCTGTCTAGATTGTCCCCAGAGGAGCGCACTCAGGTGGAGGCGCAGCTCGAGGACCTGAAGGCCACGTACAACCAGCTCTGCACTTCCTCCAACCAACAACTGCAACAACTGGAGCAACAGCTGGCCAAAGAAGAGGAGAGAAAGGTAAAAATGCTGCAAAAGAGGTGCTTATCCAAAGGCTATGGCATTATTCTGGGTCATTATCAGAAAAGGTTACTGTGCCCTTTGTT
Source organism: Rhinogobius similis (assembly GCA_019453435.1). Taxonomy (NCBI): domain Eukaryota; kingdom Metazoa; phylum Chordata; class Actinopteri; order Gobiiformes; family Gobiidae; genus Rhinogobius; species Rhinogobius similis. The sequence continues at coordinate 8,911,239 of CM033635.1, read as the reverse complement.
AAAAATGGAAAGTTAAAAAAAAAAAACGCTTGCGAGCTGCTAAATGCGCGATGTGTGTGAGCGGCTCCTGTGTGTTCTACAGCATGTTGTGTTTTCCTAAAGTTCATTTTATCACAGTTTACTCATTTGACATTTAATTTATGAGCACTAACCCTTTTCAGACTGGCATTTAGTCAATTATCCAACTTTATTTCTTGGCAAGGCAGACATTATGGTTAAAAATAGTCACTGTCTTGTCTAAAGTAAAAGTAGATATTTACGGCAATGGATTTTGTCTTATGTGGAAAAAAAAGTCATAATAGAGGTCATTCCTGAAAAATAGAAGACTCTGTAGTCACTAAATGAAATGCATTTATGGCACTGACCAATCAGAACTTAGCAACATGCTCTTTTTTTTGAAAACGTTCAACAAATTGGGTTCAAAGACAACATAAAATCTCCAATCTCCAATATGTATTACATCAATTTGACTATACTAAATGAATCAAAAACTAAACAAGCATGTGTAAATATGATTTTACTGGATGCCACTGTCTGAACTGGGTTTTAGCATGGTGCGTCCATCTCACATCCACCTTCTAAAACGGCTTGTCGTTATTGCCTCATCATCACCACCATTATTATCATCATGTCATTACCATCACAACAAAAATACATCCACTAAACTGCTAACGTGGCTAATATTTGGCCTTAGGAGTGCCACAGTAGAGCAGCGCTGCTGTAGTCATGCTAGCAGTTAGCTTTAGCCGTGTAGTTTCCCATTTTAATTTCAACATTAGAGTCACATTTTACTCTCTTGTGTGTCCTCACATATTAATAGAGCTTTGTATGAATAGCACAATTGAGTCATTTTTATGTATTTTTTTTACGTTAACATTTACGTTTGGCCCTCTACAATATTATTTGCCACTTTTCTACAGATATATTTTATGAAAAGTACAATTTTTGCATATAAGCTACACATTATGCATTTACTGTTTCACTTTTGTGCCTTGTTAATTTCATATTCACATTTTAGATTGAATTTATTTGTGTCACTAGTAAAAGCCTCTTAGGTCTAATCCATTGAAGCATAATGATGATTTGTCTATTAGGTGTATGTGATTACAATGATATTTTTCAAGGGTAGCAAATGTGTACATTATTAATGTTTTGGAACTTGGTGCACCAAAGGCCAGCTATGCAAAACTTCACCATTTGAGCATGTTGTGTCCAGATCACAAAAACTATGCGTGTTATGTGTGAAATGTTTGTTTTTTTCTAATGCATTTTATGTGTGTGACACTTTAAACCAGCATTCTGCTTGAAAATCACTAACAGCTGCCAGAAGACGCCATTCTCTGAGCTAGAAGTGGAAAGAAAGGCAAAAAGTAGTAGTATAGTCATTACTGTATCAACAAATATGTGGGGAAATGTGATTTTTAGATTTATTTTGAGAGTTTAGTGAAAAAACAGGCTTAATTTAGGGTTAGTAGAGTGGAGCGTGGCATGCCGAGTGCTAACAACCAGCTTCTCACCTGTCGCTCGAGCCAAACACTGGCCCAAATGTGTGTGTTGCCATGGAAACGGTCCTGTACGGTAAGTGCTGCTTGCTTTCTCTTACCGTTGCCTTCAAGTTTATTTTTCTCAATTGTAGAAAAAGCTTGTTTTGCTTCCTTTTTTACTTTTTGTGTTTTCCAAACGTACAAGTGCATCTAAAAACTTGGAATATTATGGGAAGGTTTTTTGCATAAAATGACAATTATTAAATGAAATTATTTCTCAATATCCCTCTTTTTAAATGCACTTCTATCTATATTATGTGCTTTTTACTGCTTTGTTGCATGCTTTTGGCACACTGAGATTTGCTGTGGTAAGTACTTGAGAGTTTAAAATTAACCTTTAGATTAAACATTTGAATTATTAATCAATTTTGAAAATAAAAATATGTATTCATATTTTATGTAACATAAAATTGAAGCCAATTTTATGTTTTGGATTTGCTTGTGATTCTGTTGGATACTTGAGCATTTTTCCAACTTGGAACTGGTGTAACTCAAGACATTGAGTCTCATTACCAATTACTCCTTACTCCAAATGGCAATATACTGACTATTATTGCCACCAATCTCAAAGTATCTTATGAATTGCATGACACTGGACTATCTCTTTGAGTTTGGCTGTGGATTCTCTTTCTTTTTTAGATTGTTGTGTAGTTCTATTTAGTATGTATAACATCCTATTAACACTCTACAATTCTATTTAACCAATGTCTACAAATTCCGACTTACTTTTTCCCATTTTTTTTCTCCTAGACTCATCCTGTCATTGCTGGAGTAATTGACTTGGGGACAGTGGAGACCTTCCCTGTGTTTCAAGCAGCACAACGTGGACTCATTGATCAGGACACGTGCTTTGTCCTCCTAGAGGCCCAGCTGGTTTGGAGTGGCCTTCTCCAGCCTCAATCTGATTTTCCTGTTTCACTGGAGCAGGGGCAAGATGAAGGACTTGTAAATCAACACATGCAACAGTGCCTTTCTGAGCTTAACAACGCCCTCTGTCATGTGGGAAAGAAAGTGCAACAGAATGTCATTTCAATTGTTAATGCAACTGAGACTGGCTTAATCAAAGAGGAGCTTGGTCTTCGCATATTAGCATTGCAATTGAACTCTGGTGGGCTTGTTGATTCACAAGGATCTAAGATTAGCATTGAACAAGCAGAAGACATGAAAATCTTAACTCCAAGTCTTGCTAGAAAATTAGACTTGATGTCAAATGCAAAAGAGCTAATTGACCCAAATACCGCTGAGAAATTAGGTCTATCTGAACTTCAACAGCGCTGTATTGTTGATGAAGATTCTGGATTCTTATTGCTACCTGTCAAACAACAAGCTGGAGGAACAGTTTGCTTACGTTCTGGGAGAAAAGTGGGCATTTTCAGAGCTGTCCAAGAAGGATTGATTGACCGAAAAGTTACCGTCCGACTTCTAGAGGCGCAGCTTTTTGCAGGAGGTATTGCTGACCCACGATCGGGCCATAGACTAACCATTGAAGAGGCTGTACGTCACGGATTAATGGACCAGGATCTAGCTTGCGCCATGTTGGCAAGACAGCTCCAAAACGGCGGCATCCTTGATCCATTCTGTGATGGAGAACGTGTGGATTTGGAGGAAAGCATTCGCAGGGACTTGCTCTCTCCTCGTCTTGCCTTGTTGGTCCTGGAGTCACTTTGGTCTTTTATGGGAATGCTTTGGCCTAAATCTGGAGAAATCTTACCTATCACTGAAGCTCTACAACAAGGCGTAATATCAGGGGAGCTTGCCAAAAACATGGTTAGACAGCGACATGCCATCAGAGCCCTGTACAACCCTGAAACTTTGCAAGTGCTACCTTTCAATGATACAGCTAAAGAAACTCTGGGTCCAAGTATTGTCAGTATTCTTCAAGACACTCACATCCCAGACATCATTCCCAACACAAACCAGTCTATTTCTACTTCACATTTGAGCTGGACCTCTTCTAGCTCCTCCACACCTCCGTCTTCTCCGTTGGCATCATCTTTCCCTACTCCACCTGTATGGGATGTTCAATCAGTGAATTCAAGTGATCCCGAAGAGGAAGCTAAACAGAAGCTTCTGTTTCACATAATGACGCATAGCTACATGGATGCACACACAGGGAGGCGATTGGTTTTGCTGGATACAGAGTTGCTGGAGTTAGTCGCTGCGATTGACCACTTTGCTGAAGGTGAAAATCAACTTGAAGGAACTGAAATTGTGGAAATGAATGAAGCCATTGAGAGACAGGCAGAATTGGAAGTTGCCAAAGTGATTGAACGGTCTGGTGAGATTGTGAGGCTAAAAGATAAACAAAATGAACAAACAAAAGTAAAAGTTGTACAAATGGATAACAATGTGGATAAGAAGAAAAATCTCAAAAATGAAACTAAAGAAACTGGACATTTAGAAGGTTTCTCAACATCAGCCAAAGCAGAGATCTCCAGTGATGTGGTAAAGATCAAACCTGTAACAACAAGGGATGCCAACAATGTCTCTTCAGAGTTAGAGAAAGTTGTTTTGTCCAAAGTAGAAAGTAAAAAAGATCACGATCCTCCTCAAATGGACAAAACTGAACCTCACTTGTCTACTGTCCTCTGGAAAACTGAGATTGAAAGCCTTACACCTTTGGATAATAGTAACGAGGCAAAGGAAATGTCTCGATTGGTTGCTGACCTAAAACAAGGAGGCCTGAGGATGCCGGATGGGGACAGGCTTCTACCGGATGAGGCAGTAGCCCAAGGCATCTTGCCAGGCCACACTGCAGTCAAGATAATGTCCCAGGCTGGTTTATTTGGAGGGTTTGTTGACGCTAGCAGTGGAGAGTCATTGAAATTGGATGATTTAATGCAAGAAGGTCTAGAAAGTGAAGATCTCATGTGGAATATACTCAAATCAGACAAAACACTTGCGGGGGTTGTTGATACTGAAAAGGGAAAGATTTTGGGAGTAGCAGAAGCAGCAAAGGAAGGACTGATTGATACGGATACTTGTAATAGACTTTTGGAAGCGCAAGTCGTGTCTGGAGGCATTGTTGACCTGCGTCGAGACAAGAAGATTTCAGTAACCATAGCATCTAATATGGGACTAATTAAAGAGGAGCAAATGGAGCCATTAATTGCTTTGGAAAAGGCTTTCAAAGGCAAAAAGACGGATCCTGAAACGGCTATGACTAAAGCTACCTTACAGCTACAAATTGAAGGGATTGTTGACCCAGAGTCAAAATCTCCTTTACCTTTAGAAAGCGCATTACAAAGAGGACTCATCAAACCACAAGATGCCTACAAGGTTTTGGCCAAGCAGGTTGCAGAAGGTGGTATAATCCATCATGAATCTGGACTTAGGTTGTCTGTTTCGGATGCAGTCGATCGAGGACTTGTTGACCGATCTCTAGCCCCAGGACTAGAGGAGTTAGAATGGATCTACCACGGCAAAATCAGCCCGTCGTCAAACCAAGAAGCTATGGTTTTACAAGCATCTACGGGTGCCATTTTGGATCCAAGCACGGGCAAAAAGCTGACTTTGACCGAGGCTGTTTCTAAAGGTCTTATAAATGAAGAAACCGCAAAGAACGCATCTTCAGCTGTAACACAAGGAGTAATAGACCCACAAACTGCTTGCATTGTGCCTTACTCTGATCTTGCAAACCAAGGTAAAATAGATATTGAAACAGGAAAGCGCTTTTTAGAAATCAAACCCTTCAGAGGTATTCAAGATAAGAACACTGGTGAAGTTATGACAGTTCCTCAAGCTGTTGCATCTAAAAAGGTTGACCCCATCCCAGCTCTGAGGATTCTGCAAAGTCAAGCGGACACTGGGGGTATTGTTGACATCACTACTGGAGATAGAGTTGCTTTTGTTGAAGCGGTTGACAAAGGTTTAGTTGAAAAAGATATGGTTAAGACAATCGCCACCAATCAGGTAATGAAAGGTGGGTTAGTTGATCCTGCCACTGGAGAAAAAGTGGCTAACCTCAGTGATGCGATTGCTAAAGGTCTCTTATCCAAAGAAATGGCCAATGATATTCTGGAGAAAATTCCATCTGTAGAAAGAGAAAGCCTGGGTGATAGTTCAACTCCAATTGCGTCTTCTGGCAGTGCACACAGCCCAGCAATTACGCTATCAGTATGCAGTGTGGACAGCCTTGAAACCTGGTCGGACTCAAACATTGACTCAAGCTCCATGCTGTATGAGAAAGGTTTGAGAGAGAAAACATCAACTGGGTCAGAAGAGTCAACAGAGGGAATTGTTCAAGTAGAGCCTGATAAGTCTTTGGACGTCCTGTCAAAATTTGCTGCTAATGTTGAGAAAAAGATCCAAAAGGCTATTGAAGAAATTGTTCCACAGAGAGATGATAAAAATGTACACACAAATACTTTACAGACGCCTACTTTGAAACCTGAAAGTAAAGACATTGCCACGACTGAAGAATGCATTCAAGATGATTTATCAATTGAAGAAATCATGGATCATTCACAAGAAGAAATTGGTCTCAAGTCCAGAACACGGGAAAATGTGCCATCAATAGAAAGGCCAGTTGAGCCTCTTACAGGATCTATTAAAGTAAAGGAGAAAGGTGAAAGAAGTAAAGTTATATTACTGATCAGTGAAAGTCAAGAAGCTGCAAAACCTGAAAAGGATGCTGCGATTGAGAAAGAAGTGAAAGAAGTTGACTCTTTACACATTGAAGGCCAAATTTACCCTAAAGTGTCCGTGCACATGAGCTCTGATGAGCCAAAAAAAGCAATCAAAGATGTCAAATATGTTTCAAAACCAGAAAAAGCATGTGCAGAGGGATTGACACAAGTTGTTCAAGCTTCTGACCAACTTCTACCAACATCTTCCACTAAAAATCTGAACATAGTGGAGACAATTGTTGCAGACCGCATTGATCTATCAAAACAAGCTAAAGATGACAAACAAAAACTTGTCAAAGTTAGCAAAAATGTGGTTGACAATAAGGGCAAAACCAAAGTTGTTCAACCTTTAGATACTCAAGACATAACCAAAGCTGTTAACCAGACACAGTCATCTAAAGATCTTGATAAGAGCTTGAAGACAATGGAGAGTGGATATGAAGACAACAAGGGCATTTCAAAACCAGTTTTGGAAAGTAAACGGGAATTTGCAAAAGCTGGGAAACTTATTGTCATTGCCAAAGAGATAGAAGAGACAACAGCGTCAACAATTCAGACAGAGATGTGTCCAGACCACAAGACTATTTCATCCAAAGATACAGAGAAGATGGCTATTAAAGAGAGAAAAACTAAAAGTAAGGATATACATTCAGATGCAAAACTCATTGGCGTTGAAAATAAAGGAGATGCCGAAGTAACGAAACATGTTGAAATTCAAGAAAAGGCAAGCCCTGCCAGTGAGAGGACAGATCAGATTATGAAGACTAAAGATATTGGCATAAAGGTGTTGACAACTGATGAAAGTGTTGCAAAAGTGGTCAAGGGAACTAAAGATGTTCAACATACAGAAACCACAGAAATGGCAAAACCTGTGGACATTCTTGACAAATTAAGTCCTGTCGTTGAGAAGACTGATCAGATTGTGAAGACTACAAAGGGGTTGAGAGCTGATAAAAGCGTTTCAAAAGTGGTCAAGGAAACTAAAGAGGTTCAACATATAGAAACCAAAGAAATGGTAAAACCTGTAGACATTCACGAGAAAGTAAGCCCTGTCATTGAGAAGACTGATCACATTTTGAAGACTAAAGATATTGGCACAAAGGGGTTGACACCTGATGAAACTGTTTCAAAAGTGGTCAAGGGAACTAAAGATGTTCAACATAAAGAAACCGAAGAAATGACAAAACCTGTCGCAATTCTCGAGAAAGTAAGTCCTGTCATTGAGAAGACTGATCAGATTGTGAAGACTACAAAGGGGTTGACGGCTGATGAAACTGTTTCAAAAGCGGTCAAGGGAACTAAAGATGTTCAACAGGCAGAAACCGAAGTAAAAACAAAACCTGTAGACATTCTCAAGAAAGTAAGTCCTGTCATTGAGAGGACAGATCAGATTGTGAAGACTACAAAGGAGTTGACAGCTGATGAAAGCATTTCAAAAATGGTCAAGGAAACTAAAGAGGCTCAACATGCAGAAACTGAAGAAATAACAAAACCTGTGGACATTCTCGAGAAAGTAAGTCCTGTCATTGAGAAGGGTGATCAGACTGTTAAGACTAAAGTTATTGACACCAAGGAGTTGACACCTGATGAAAGCGTTTCAAAAGTGGTCAAGGAAACTAAAGATGTTCAACATATAGAAACCGAAAGGATAACTAAACCTGTAGTCATTCTCGAGAAAGTAAGTCCTGTTATTAAGAGTACTGATCAGATTGTGAAGGCTAAAGATATTGGCACAAAGGGCTTGAAAACGGTTGAAACAGTTTCAAAAGTGGACAAGGGAACTAAAGAGATTCAACATACAGAAACAGAAGAAATATCTAAACCTGCAGAAATTCCTGAGAATGTAAGTCCTGTCATTGAGAAGACGGATCAGATTGTGAAGACTACAAAGGGGTTGACGGCTGATAAAAGTGTTTCAAAAGTGGTCAAGGAAAATACAGCGGTTCATCATATCGAAACTAAAGAAATGGCAAAACCTGTAGACATTCTCGAGAAAGTAGGTCCTGTTATTGAGAAGACTTGTCAGATTTTGAAGACTAATGATACTGACACAAAGGGGTTGACACCTGATGAAAATGTTTCAAAAGTGGTCAAGGAAACTAAAGAGGTTCAACATTCAGAAACCGAAGTTAAGAGTTTCACAGGCAAAGAGAGAGATGTTAAGGTAAAGAAAGCCAAAGAGAAAATTGTGGCTGAAATCAAGCCATCGGACGAGAAAATTACTACTGCTATTTCTTCTCTTGAATCTGAACCTGGTGCAAATGCAGTGGAAGATGCATCTAAAGCTTCAAAATCTGCTAACGAAAGTACAAAGAAAAATGGACGAGCAAAAGAAGTTAAAAAGATGAAACAAGCAGAAACGATAAAGCCCGTACAAATTGGCCAAGATATAAAGCCTTCTGAACCGATAACAGATGTGTCAGCTACAGAACTTAGCACGGATTCAAAACTACAAAAGGAGAAATGTGAGGAGGACAAGACTGTCAATGTAGCTAAACCATCTTTACAAACTCCTGCCAAAATGTCCTCTGACGTTGACATCTCCAAGCAAGTTATGGCTCCTCCATCTAAAGATATGGACAGCAAAAGCAAGAAGAAACGACGAAACAAGAAGGCCCGAGGTAATGGGGCAGATGGTTTGGAGGAGCAACCAGGAATTCCATCAGAAGGGGCACAAGTGGAAACAAAAACTGACAAATGTCCTGAGATTGTAGAATCAACTGTTATTGTCCCACCTGTAAATGAATTTGAGAAAAACAAAATTAGTGACGATACACCTTCTTCGGATGAGGCTCAAATGATGGAGGAGGATAATAACACCGCAGTGGTTAAAGAAGCCCCAGTTTTACAATCAGTGAAAGAGCCAGAGGCAAAACGCGTGAATGGTAAAAAGATGAAGAAAGTTGAGAAGACAGATGGAAATGCTAGATCTAAAAATATAATCGAGGTCCAAGAGGCAACAGCAACAGAGGAGGAGGTCAAATTGCCTCAAAAATCTACTCTGCCCGAGAATGAAAAAGCAGCGTTGGTGATGAAAGCCAAACAGAGCATTTTGAGAAAGGGTTTTGAGAATGAATTTGAGAAAACCAAAATTAGTGACGATACACCTTCTTCAGATGAGGCTCAAATGATGGAGGAGGATAATAACACCGCAGTGGTTAAAGAAGCCCCAGTTCCACAATCAGTGAAAGAGCTAGAGGCAAAACGTGTGAATGGTAAAAAGAAGATGAAGAAAGTTGAGAAGACAGATGGAAATGCTAGATCTAAAAATATAATCGAGGTCCAAGAGGCAACAGCAACAGAGGAGGAGGTCAAATTGCCTCAAAAATCAACTCTGCCCGAGAATGAAAAAGCAGCGTTGGTGATGAAAGCCCAAGAGAGTATTTTGAGAAAGGGTTTTGAGAATGAATTTGATAAACCCAAAATTAGTGACGATACACCTTCTTCAGATGAGGCTCAAAGGATGGAGGAGGATAATAACAAAGCAGTAGTTAAAGAAGCCCCAGTTCCACAATCAGTGAAAGAGCTAGAGGCAAAACGCGAGAATGGTAAAAAGAAGATGAAGAAAGTTGAGAAGACAGACGGAAATGATAAATCTAAAAATATAGTTGAGGTCCAAGAGGCAGCAGAGGATGAGGTCAAGTTGCCTCAAAAATCTACTCTGCCCGAGAATGAAAAAGCGGCGTTGGTGATGAAAGCCAAACAGAGCATTTTGAGAAAGGGTTTTGAGAATGAATTTGAGAAAACCAAAATTAGAGACGATACACCTTCTTCAGATGAGGCTCAAATGATGGAGGAGGATAATAACACTGCAGTGGTTAAAGAAGCTCCAGTTCTCCAATCAGGGAAAGAGTCAGAGGCAAAACGCGTGAATGGTAAAAAGAAGATGAAGAAAGTTGAGAAGACCGACGGAAATGATAAATCTAAAAATATAGTTGAGGTCCAAGAGGCAACAGCGATAGAGGAGGAGGTCAAGTTGCCTCAAAAATCTACTCTGCCTGAGAATGAAAAAGCGGCGTTGGTGATGAAAGCCAAAGAGAGTATTTTGAAAAAGGTTTTTGAGAAAGGAGTGAGCGAGAAACAAGCTGCAGAAGAATTGCAGGCTTTACGAAAAGAGGTTGGCAAGAAAGATGCAATAGTTAAACCCGTAGTGGAGAGAAAGGTGGAATCTGAAAAGATGCAGAAAGATGTAAAGGAGGAAAAAGGAGGTCAGTTAACAACAAAGAAGCAAGATGACAAAGTAGTTAAACCCATAGAACTGGAATCAAATAAGATTGAAAACATCTCTCAAACAGAATTGAAAAAGGCACCTGAAATTCAAAATGAGTCGGTCAAGGAAACTCATCCAAAGAAACAACATAAGAAGCATAAGAAAGCAAAAACTGAAAAGGACAGTGTCGTTATCAGTGCAGAGAAGCCACTCAACAAAGACAATGTGGTTTCTGAAGATTCTAGTTTGAAGCCAGAACGTCTTACTGACAATGAAAATTCCACTCATAGTTTGTCTGAAAGTGAAATTGAAAACCAAAAAGTTTCAATTCCAGCCCAGTCAGGTGGATCTAGTATTGAGTTAACAAAAGCCCCACCAGAGCTGTCACCTGACCTCCTAAATACAGGAGATTTTGCCCAGTCTGATCCGGATGGAAATAAATCGGACATTAAACCTGTAATTGAATCCAAAGAAGTGGAGAAAACTGCAGAGCAAGGCAAAAAGATGGAGGCTAAATTAGAAGCTTTGCAAGAAATTAAGGTTATTCAAGAAGATAAAGTGGATACGCCAGAGATTTTGGAAAAGGTTGCAATGGCATTACCCCAAAATGTCAAGTCTAATAAAGAAGTCAAGCCTTTGAAAGAGGAGCAGACTAAAGCAGCAGAAGGTGCCGTATTGAAAACCCAAGCTACAACTTCTAAAACTGGCAAGGTATGTTACATTTCTATTACGCAATATTAAAATCTATATTACTGGTGCAATGTTTTGTTTTGCGATTTGCAGTCATCATTGAAGAAACAAGAGTGTCTGGAGCTGGATCAGCAGGTTGTGGCTTTGGTCTCGATGGTCCGACATGTTGAAGTCCAACTGAAACAGCAGCAGCAGCAGTCTGTGGGCCGCAGTCTCATAGCCCTGAACGACATCATACGTCAAACAGAGGTAAGCGTACTACAGTCTACAGACTACTACAGTCCTTTATCAGTTTGAATACTGTACTTTGTAAATTATTAGCTGATATAACTTTATTTGGATAGATGCGCTGAATTATTAAGTACAAAACACCATCATTTTCCATAATTTGTGTACGATTGTATATGTTGCTGTGGTTTACAAATTCCTCTCCATTATCTGTACATTATATTAATTTCAGGTTGCCATTGCACTTTAGGAATATCATTTAAGGAATACAAGTGGTTCATTTGGTTCTGTAAACCGAGCTAAACTCTCTTTTGTTTCCTGATCCCTCTCACAGGCGTTGGACCTTGAACTGCGAGACTTGGAGCCACAAATCCACAAACAGCTCCAGGCGACTGAAGACCTGCTGAACCCCAAACCAGAGGACGTGCCTCCTCAGCTCCTGTTGGCTCTGGAGAAAGATGGGCGGAGCTTGTCTCGAGGTTACGACGCAGCCAGAGCTCTATCTGAAGAGATACTGAAGAGTCTGAAAGAGCACAGAGACTCACACAAGGTTTATACTCTGTTTTTATTGCAGAATTGAAATAGGACAGGTTGCTATCTTTAGATTCCCCCGTGTGGAGCAAATAAATATTATCTTACCCTAACTTATTTTAACAATACTAATACCCCTAAAGATCTTTACAACAACTGATCACAACTAAAAGACAATTATCCATCAACTAAAGTGTCAAGCGTCTGTGTATTTTATCATTTTAGTCTTCTGCTCCATTCTTTGTTAAAATTTATATATAGAAATCCACAAAATAAATTACTGGGAAATTAGAGGTATTTGCATTTTATTGCATAACGACTATCGGCCTGAAAGCTCCCTAAAGCATAGGCCGGTAATTAGTCTGGGCTGAAAAACCTGATGAAAGGAGACACTTGTTGTTTGTTGGAACACTTCAGTGCAGCTTTAACCAACAGAGTTTGAGGGAAATGATCAAAACTGGCCTGAACAATATCTGCTATCAGCTGCTCAACAATCCAAAATCATCAACATTGGCCGTGAACTCAAATCAGTCAATCTCTACTGGGTATTAGATTATTTTATGTCATTTATATTTTATATCATTTATTTTTCCTTACCCTCAGGAGGCAGTAGTGGCTGAGCTCGCGTCTCTGAACGGTCGGATGGAAACTCTGCTCTTGTGGCTCAAAGAAACAGAGGACAAAATGAGTGAAGGAATGACCGTGAAAGAGAAGAGTGAGAGCTCAGGGGACAGTCCACTCACACAGCAGCTGCAACTCTGTAACGTGAGTAAACATTGTTATCGTTACATGTTTTTATTTCATCCATATAATAGTATAAAGTTCTACATGGACAAACATGTTCTGCACTGGAGGAGATTGATATTTCCGTCATCTCTCAATTGCTTCAGGACATGTTAAAATGTGCACTGTGAGCTCAGTATTGATTTTAAACAGAAATCTTGAAAATATTTAAGTTTTTTTGCCATTTGTAGTGTAAAACCACATTGCAAAAACATACAAGCAGCTCAGAGTGTGCAACAAAACAGCAAAAAAACATAATTACAAAACACTAAAAGTACCAAGAAACATTTTGATACTGAACAAAAAAAAAACTCTAAAAAGGTTAAGTTCATTTTCATTTTCATTTTTTTATTCATTTCATTCATAGCAACAAAATAAAAACAACTACATCTGTCATCTACAGAGATGAAGAATGAAAGGGCACAGAAAGAAGCAAAAGCTTATGATATCTGCCCCTTATCAACAAAAATCGTACACTTCCAGTGCGATGCATTACAAACAATAAACAAATAAACAAAAAAAGAAAGATTTTCTGCTACATACACAAAAGAAAACTTAGGATGTTAAGTTGCTAAATGAAAAAGAAAAAAATATACAGTTTAAGTGCTAGATAAGCGTTCAAAGTGCATTGTTCAAACTTGTGATCTGGATAATAGCAAATATTTTTACATGATCATTTTGTCTGAGCTTTCATGCTGAAAGGCTATTGTCACCTCAAGTCCTCAAATGTACCATTGTTTTTAAATCATTTTTAATTTTTAGAATATTTTATAATTTTTTTGTCTTTGTTTACCTCATAGGCGCTCCAGGGCTCCCTCACATCTCGCTCTAGTGACGTCAACGCTGTAGCCCTTGACATCCAGGTGTTTATCTCGGAGCGGGCACAGGATTTGAGCCCGGAGCAGAGCAGGGCGGTCCTGGGACGGCTCCAGCGGCTCCAGACGGCGTTTCACCAGGCGACAGGTCACGCTCACGCCTGGTCCACGGCACTGTCCGCTCAGAAGGATCGAGAGGAGGAGAAGAGACGCAGAGAGGAGAGGAGCAAAGAGGAGGAGAAGAGCAGAGAGAGCGCAAAAGAGAGAGAGGTTTGGATGAACAGGAATGGGCCCGTGAGATGCTACTGCTGTGCTAATGTGTTACCTAGACACGGTTTGTTTACAACAGCTTACTGCCACGCTTCATTATCTCACTTCATTGCTGCTTTGTGAAAATGAATCGGAAAACCATATCTTTACGATCAGTGTATCCAAGCTCTTAGTCAGTTTGGCATCTAAGTAATTAAAGATACTGTACATAACATTTGCTCTGACAATTTAGGAAAACGTAACCTTGGATGACATTAGTGTGGAGCCAAAAGAGGTCCATAATCTTGTAAAATGAAAAAAACAAAAAAACAAGGAAGTCGAGTTTTTAGATATTAATTTTTTTGCTTTCACAGTTGCACATTTTTGTTTTTCAGTTACAAAAATTGTGGACATCTTTTGGCTCCATAAGTTAGATTTTTAGATAATTTATGATTGTAAGTTTTAATTTGATTCATAATAAATCAATCAATAAAATAAAAAATGAAAACAGAATAGAACAAAAACTAAAAACAGTGATGAGCATCATAAATTAATTGGACAAACACAACAGCCCTAGACACAAACAGAAATGTTTTCACTGCTCCGTCATTATGTAAAGATTTCCAAATATGAATAAATCAATATAATAATTCTTATCCGTAAATTTGATGTTTAATTTGAAAGCAATTATTTAATATCCAGAGACACAGATTGGTAATGTTTATGTAAGGTTAATACAATTTCTACAAATACTACCATTGATATGAATACAACAATTCATTAATATATTGTCTCAAATTAACTCACATTTTATTCTGTGCTTAAAAATGAACACTTTAATGCATGCAAATATCACTTAGTTATGAAAAGGCAGACATTGCTTCACTTAACATTCACCTCCATCATTTTCATCTGATCATTTGTAGCAAAAAAAAAAAAAACTACGCCCATACCTGCCACAGCACCATCACTTTCTTCACAAAACAATGTCTTGCAAATGTGCTTTCTGCATGTATTTTAACATTGTGTGCGTTTAACCTGTTTGCCTTGCTCTTTCAGATGCTCCCGACTGAAAATCACTTGTGCCTCCGCAATGGGAAACAGATAGGGACTATTATAGATAAAACACTTGATTTTAAAGCTCAAGTCTTGTCTCACTTGAATAAATTTGAAAGAAATGTTTGCTCTTTTTTGTATTGCTTTTGCCAATCTGTTGCTGTTCGTATGTAATCGTGTCTGAATGTGTGAACTTGGACACAACATGCTCAAAACGTTAAAAATGCTCTGCAAGTATTTGTGTTGAAGTTACAAAAAGGCGTACTATGTTCACAAATTTAAACTTTATCTTGTGACCATAACAAACACAATTTCTTTTCCCTGAATATTTAGTCTTTTCTCATTTTTGGTCAGGTGGTGCAGCAGCAGAAAGCCGAATGCTCTCAGAAACTGGAAGGCCTCGCGATGTACTTGGCCGGAGCAGCGAGTCTTTTGGCCAGTCACGTGACGGGAGGACAGCCTGGAGACGTGAACGCTTTACAAGAGAAACAGAGGAAGTTAAAGGTATATTTTTAGATTTTTTAGTCCCATCATTTTTGTTTTTGTTTTGTTTGTAAGTGCAATATTCATTCCCATATTGTATACTGTTGTCAGAGAAGTTAAACGCTATATAAATGTTGTGGTTTATTTCAAACAGGAAGAATAAAACTAAATTCAGTACTGTACATCTTATGGCAGTGTTTCCCAACCAGGGTTTAGAATGATTTCAGATTTAGAAAGAAAGTCAAGTTGAAAGTTTATAATTTAATGTTTTGTTAAATGATTTGTACGTCAATTCATTTTTTTCAGAAGCCAGAGTAGAGAGTAAAGTTTTCCATTAACGTTAATGCAAAAACACTTATGTTAAACGGCACATTTGCTAATTTGTCGAGGATAAAAACGCTTTATAATTAGGTTAGATTAAACAACCTACAGCAATCTCATTTTGATTCTAAAAGATGCTTCATAATATATCTGTACTGGGGCAAATTTTACTTTATTACATTAAAAAAAGTGCAACCGTCTAAAATGATGCCATATGTAAAAGATTCTGTAATTTGTTTTACAGGAAGTGCAAAAAGACCTTCAGTCCAAATCTGAAGGAATAGCAGAGGCCATTCGCTCGGTGGAGGAGCTTCTGTCCGAGAAAGGAGACAGTTTGAGTCCAGAGGAGAGGGCAAACCTGCAGGGGGCGCTAGTGAAGATGAAGGAGCAGTACAGCGCTTTGACGGATACGGCAAACACATCACTGTCGGATGTGGACGTAGCTATTAGCACCACTGTCCAGCAAAACACACAAAGGGTAAGATAATAGATATATCAAATGTATGAAGAGTTACTTTGTTCTGGAAATGGGAATAATGTTGCTGTTTTTGATTTAGGCAAAGGCAGAAGAGGAGCTGCAAGAGACAAAAGGACAGATCGATTCTCTCTTGAATGAACTGTCCAGCCTCAATCAACTGGGAGCTGGTTTTAATGGCACACGCGATAAAGTTGATGCTGCACTGTCACCACCAGAGGGCGCTGTGAAGTCACATACAGAGATGCTACAGGTTAGAAATGCATTTTTATTACTTTTTTAACTGCAGCTCCTTTATTTTTATAGCAAACAACAACAATTCAAGTATTTCTAGTAATTGTTCATTACTTTTGTGTGAAAATTCCCATTATCGACTCCTATTACTTGCTGTTGACTGAGCTGTAAAGGTTAACTATTTTGTATTGCAAATGATGACATTTAGTTTAATGTTAGTTTGAGCATTGCTAATCCCCTCAGGAAGAAGTAATTATCACCGCATATTACATCATCTGGTTTTTTATTGTCCAACATTGATGAACTGGACAACGTGTTACATTTTTAAGTCTAAAATAGGATTTCCAGACACATTTAATACAATGGTGGGCTTTTTTAAATGTCAGGGAGAGTAATTAAACATGTTTTGCTGTAATAGATTGCCTTTTGTCCATTTGCCAATGCCTTTGAAACTATAAATAGCAATATAGTAGACTGTAGTGTGCTAATGTAGGAGAAAACACATTATAAAACTTTTGAAAACCCGAATGTATTCATTTGATTTATACACATTTCTTTGTAAAATTATTTCCTATTTGAACAGCCAATTTGCCTTGTGCTATCCTATACTTTTGAGAAGAGTAGTAGGTGAAGATTTTATTTACAGATATGATAAAAGATTATCTTCTTCTTAAAGTGTAACATGTGGTTACTCAGATATCAGATTTAGTTAAATTGCCATCAATGAACAAAGTTCACAAACTAGGAACTTACTTGGTGTAACAATGAAAAATAATAGTAAGATAAGAATATAAATTTAAAAATAAATAAACAAGTCTTAGAATAAAATAGACTTAAATACAAAACCTATCTAATATGGACAGAACAACAAACTGTATTATGACTCCTTCCTGTCTCGTTCAGTCGGAGTTGCAGCAGCTCCAGGCGCAGCAGGCTCAGCTCATGCAGGTGTCTCAGTCGGTGCGTTCTCTCCTGGAGCAGCCCGACTCCGCTGTTCCTCCTGAAGAGAAGCGTCGTCTGCGGGCCGCGCTGGACCAGCTCCAGGCTCAGCACCAGGAGAGGCTGCACAACTGCCAGGTGAATACACATCTACTTCAGATTGTTAGTGGAGGCTTTTAATATACCTGGCTTTAGGGGAGGGCACTACTGTCAATAATGTATATATTTTTTATATTTTTTGAGTATCTCGATCACAATATTCAGACAATGTTTTCACAGTGCTTAAACGTGTCTGTAAATGTCATGCTTGACGTTCTATAATCGCACAAACATGACTGGACCATAACATTACCACAAAAGTACAGAAATGTCACTTTACATCCTGGTTTCATGAGACGTTTATTTTTTTATCATTGTAATAACAAACGATTACACCTGATATTCTAATTAAACATATTTCCAAAACAACAATTATGATGTTATCAATTTTTTACATTTATGTCTCATCTTTACTTGTCTTTTCTTGTTTAAGATGCAGGAAATTTCATCAATTTCAATGTTTTCTATTTAACCTGTAATAGATGTAATGTAGTCAATACAACAACATGCAAACTTAAGTTCTGTTTGTTTATGCACGTTTTGTTACATTATGATGCAACAGTGGATTTTGCTCAAAAAGAAGTAGAAAGAAGTGTTGACATATATACTCCTACCATGTAAGAAAAAAACACTTTCTATTTTTTGTTCTTTTTAATGTAGGTGAGATACTGATGGAATAAACTTTAACTACATATTAAATTGGGGAAATATATGTGTTGGATACCTTACCTGACGCTGACACTTAACTATATCATTTGAAAAAAAGCTCTAAATACACATCAGCATCATGTATTTCTGTTTGGCAATGCATTCAAATGACTAAACCCCACTGTCCGGTCTAAACCCAGGATCGCCTGAGGAAGTCCGAGGCCCTGAAGGACGAGCTGACCAAGTTCCTCCAGGAGCACGGGAGCCTGGTGTCGTGGCTGGATCAGTCCGAACACGAGCTGAAGTCTCTGGGAGAAGGAGAGACTGACGCCCAGGGCCTGAAAGGAAGAATGGAGGAGCACAGGAAGGTACGAAGAACTGACCTGGTTTACTTTAAAGTGTTTCAATAAAAGAGACTGTGTCCATTGTCTAAAAACCTCCTCATAGTCTAAAAATAACTACACTTTACACTGGTACAACAAAATCACACTTTGTTGCGCTTCGGATTGTCATAAACCAAAAACCTAACTATACTGTAAACAAAGGACTTCTTAAATATGACATTTCAACTGTAATTTGAGGGCAAAATATTGATATAAAAAGTAATTGTCATAGTTTGAAATATATCCATGGGCAACATTGATTTACTGAAAAAAATTGCATTTCTAGTCAAAATGTCTTGATTTCATATTAATCTTAATTAAGATTAGTTAAAGTTAAGATTAGTTAAAAGAATTTATTTAATGGAGCTAGATTATTTTACTTGTTTCAAACCATTTCTGACTTGTTTCAATACATTACTTCTTACTTTAAGCCCCATTATCTACCAATGGCTTAAGATCATTTTTCTTAGCCCATTGACACATTTATTTTCTTGTTTTAAGCTAAATTATTGCATGATCAGTCAGAAATGCCTCAAAACCAGTGAAATATTCTGCATCACATCAGCAATTAAATATCATTGTGTCAAAACTGCTCAAATCCAGATAAAAATAATAAATTCAGGTCAGTTTAAGCTAGACTAGATGTACACTTTTTGATGTGTCATTTCCAAATAAGCCTTTACCATAATATCATAATAATATAGTATTTGAAATTATTTACATATTGCTTCAATGTTTTAGTCATAAAAATTTGAAAAAGATCATCAGCTAAGTGTCCAATATTAGTTCATTTAGATTTTAGATTTAGATTTATTAAAAATTGACTTGGCAGGAGAAAACATTACTTGCAAATCCTGAAATGCGTCAAGCACAAGATTAAAAAAAGATAAAACATTTACATAAAAGTTAGCATAAAATACAAAGCGACACTATATAAAATATATATATAAAACTATTAAGAAAAAAAAGTAAACTAAAAATAACAATCCAAATCTGTAAATAATAAATAAAACTAAAAACTAGAATTTAATTTGATGTAAAAGGGTAGCAGATAATGAATCTAGAAGCCCATAAACCTCTTGATCTAAGGCCGAACACACCCACCTTTCCTTCTCTTTCTCCAAAATGTTTGCGCAGTCGTCACTTTTACGTCATAACGAGAATCCCAGCTCTGTGAAAAGGTTGAAAACTAATCACTTGAAGCATCTGGAGTTTTCAAACTGCAGTAAAAACAAATTCCGCTCAGGCCTTTTTCATCTTTAATTGCCCCAACAGCAAGTTTCCCAGAGTCTGTTACTGTTCTTTTGCCTAAACGAGCAGTGATTTATGCAGTCACACATTACAGAGGAGCCATGTGGGTAATTTCACTTGTTCTGAGTCTCTTGGCACCACATTATTGAGTTTCATGTGTTTTCTTCAACATGTTTCTCAGCCAATTTGATACAGATCGTTGCACTCTAAGCTGTAAATGTAAAGCGCATGATCAACTAGGGCTTGTTGCTTTGAAAGAAAATGTACGGTATTTCAAAATTAAAATGATTTAGTTTATCAGTGCACATGGACAAAATGTAAAGATACCAAAACAAGCCTGAAACCTCTAGTTTAGGTGGGAATGCTTGTTCTTAATCTATTTACAATTTCTTACAAAGTATAGACATAATTGTCAAATAAAGTAGAATGAAACAAAAAGGACTTAAAAAGACAAGTTATAGATCCTAAATCGATATTAAAACCTGGAGGCTTTCTATTTTAAGGGTATATGCTTGTCTCTGTTCTATTTACAATTTATTACATAGAATGTAATTGTAAATCTATTCAAATAATGTAAAATAATAGTCATTTTAAGTGGCAATCTACAACAAAAAAGTAAAGTAAATGTGCTTTCTTTATGTTGCCATGTAGTCTTCTTCTCATAAATCTCAAGATCATACAAAAACACTTCAAGAAAGGTCACATTTTGTCCTTTTATGTGATTTTATTAGGTATCGATACTAACTCAAATGATTACTAGCTTCAGTGTTGATAAGTAACTGATTTTTGATACTTTTGCCAACCCTTATGTATTCAAGGACTCAACTGACATAGCACTTGTCATTAGTTGTAGTTAAATATCTCAGTAGAAGTTGTATTATAAACATCAATGTACAGCAAATTAAATCATTACTCACTGACTACCCTCACTGTCAATTTGTGGCATTAACTTCAGCTCTTAGAATTGTTATTCCTCTTAACTAAACCAACAAACACTCTCTTTTGGCAGCTGTCGGAGGACGTCATATGCCACAAGGCGGATCTGCGTTTTGTGTCCATCTCGGGTCAGAAAGTGCTGGACTCGGTGCAGGGGGCTCTGGAGCAGGCGGGAGGATCGGACCCCGCTCTGGACAGCACCAAACAGCTGGTCACAGACAAACTGCACGACGCCAACCACAGATACACTGCACTACACACCAAGGTACTGGAAAAGGGACGCGAGTTTAGATTTTTGCTCGGGTGAGACAAGGATGTTGAACAGTTTATTGAATCAGTGTGCCAAAGAAGCAAGAGAAAGTTGGCAGAATTAGAGATGTTCCTCTTGATGATACAAAGGATTTGGATGAAGAAGCAGCATAGATTATGTTTTGTTCCAGAGGTTGAACGGCTTAGTCAGCGCTAATGAGGGTTCAAAATGAATAAATAAGCATTCATGGATGTAATGAATTATATTTTTGAAAGAAGATGGTCTAAGGGTCATTTAGTAGTTGGTATGGCTTTAAATTAATGGCTTTAAAATTAAAATGATGCTTATAAATGTACACGTAAACTAAACTAGAGATCGACCATCAGAGGTTTTTTCATGGCCAGCACAGATTGTTTTAGAATTCAGAGAAACCAATGAAACAAATTATATTACTTGACTTTACAACATCATCTACTATAGCCCTGTTTTAGTCTGAGAGCAGTGCAGTCACATTTTGTGCAGTGCCCTTTTTGCACTAAAATGTTCAAATAAAGTATATTCTTTAAGCAGCTGTTTGGTCCAAACAAATTATCGGCCTCTGTTGGAGATTTAAGGCAGAACGTCAGTACGCTAAAAGTGCAGTTATCGGCCCATATATCAGTCTCCTGCTAAGCTAATCAAGTCATACAATGTGTCTTTTGTCAGTTGAACATATATTCTTCTCCACTTTCCGCTCTTATTTCATTGAATGAAATTTAAAAGGCCGTGTTTAACCGTTGTCCCGTTGGTTCAGTCCTCAGAGTTGGGCGGTCGTCTGTCCGGCCTGTTGGAGCGATACCAGCAGTACCAGGACGAGATGGTGTCTCTGCACTCGTGGCTCAGCGCTCAGGAGCAAAACCAAAGCATCACCAAATCCACTGTGGACACGGACCCTCAAAACCTGCAGAAGACACTACGACAAGTCCAGGTGAGTCTTCAAAACGGAGACCGCAACGCAGGAGGTTTATGACAAGAAAGAAGTTCATTTTACACCAATAGTTTAAAAAGCAAAGAGAATTTAGAGTCTAGATGAGGGAAAAGTCTTGTCCTAATGCACTGGGATATTATTTTTAAGCTTAACACTGAACAAAGACAATGGCAAAAATATCAAAAATACCAGAAAGCATTTTTACTAGACGGACAGAAACCTAGATCTTGCAATGTTAAAAATAATCTGGTGTTTCTTTACTGACATTTTGACTATAATCTTGTTGTAGTCGTTGCAGGATGAAATGGCGGAGCGCTCTGTCCAGCTGGAGAAAGTCAAACGAGCCGGACGAGACTTGGTCAGCACCGAGGAGTCTCCATCTCTCAAAGCTGTGGACATCCTCTGTGCTGCAGGTAACTATAGGTCAAAATGTGCTGTACTGTAATATTAAAGAACACACATTAAGCTAAATTGACTTGTAATAGCATTGTTCCCTCATCAAAAACATACCTGGAGTTGTTTCATAGTTTTTTTCAAGCTTGTTTCAGTAATCCTGTTTAAGAGTGAGCCCCATAAAACATTTGGTTTCAATTTTCCCAGATTTTTTACGTCAAAGATTAAAATATGAGGTCGCCTATTGCTGTTTTTAAGTCCATAAATCATTGACAAACCTATCCTGGACCTTTCTGCCATTAAATCATTACAACTGTATTTGTATTAGTTTGTATTAACATTTCGAAGCTAGCTAACTTTTATTATATTCCCTTTAGGATTTCCTTCTGTAGATGGAGTGCTAGCAAAAATCTTGATGGGAAACGTGTGTCTGCTAGAAAGTCATGTTTACTTTCTTATACATTATTTTAATTTCTAAAGTATAAGATGCCAAAGTAAAGGTTTAAAAGCCAATAAGAACACAAATAATGCATAATATGTGTCCTGTAAGTCCAAAGTGTAGCTTCAAGTGCGGAAAGTTTCTCTGTCTTTGCATATGTAAAAATGTGTAAATGTCCTAGTGTGTTGCCATGGTAACAGGCTTAATTAAATGGCATTTGTTTCTCTGTATAGATGGTTTGGAGAAGCGCTTCGGCTCTCTGTCCTCGTCTGTGTCGGAGCGAGCGGAGCAGCTTCAGACGGCCGTGGCTCAGTCGGTCAGTGTCCAGGAGGGACTGAAGACCCTGCTGTCCTGGTTGGACCAGCTCCCTCTGCAGCCGGCCCCCGTGCAGCCCACCGCCCAGGCCGTGCAGGAGGCGCTCACGCAGAACCAGGTAAGATGTCAGAAAACACTGGACTGGAAATGTGTGGACTGTATGTGTAGAACTAAAATTACATTTGAAAGACAAAGAAATAGGACACTTTTTTCCCAAATATTTTCCTTTGCCCCTCTGTCTGGTTCTTTCTGTTTGGCAGTGATCATTGTTTTTGCTTTCTTAACTGGTTCAGAAGTTGCTCATGACACTTAAAATAGTAACTTATTTAATGGAATGCATGTGTTAATTTTTTTTTTTACCAAGACACACCTGGTAATAACCCAAGGCACAATAGTTGATAATTAATTATTCGGTTGATGAAATGTGTGGTTTTTTTTTGGTTTTTTTTATCAAGCTTTATGTCCTTGTACATTTCATTCAGTTAACAATATGTGGGTTTTTGTTAAGTTATAATATTTGAACCACAAGAAAAAAGCAAGAAAAATATCAACTTGAACATTTTAGAAAACGGTTGCTTAACTTAACTTAATTGTTGTACACCTCTAGAAGCTAGTCTTTAAAAGCTTGGCTACTGGTTACCTCAAGCCCCTTTTATGCTGTCATTATATTATGATGCATATTTTTCTCCTGGAGTCACAAGTTCATCGAAAGTCTAGCGGAATGTTCATACTAAGACTTGGTTTGGCCTTGTTCTAGTCTTTTGTCCTGTCCAGTCTAGATCTAGTTTAGTTCCAGGTTTTGTTCCAATTTTGACATGTTAAATGTGTGAACGCACCCCAAAACCTGCATCATCATTTAAATTAAGGCTAATCACTTCTGTAAAACCCTCTTGTTCCACAGAAACTTCGGCAGGAGCTGCTCTCGAGACAGGGCAGCGTCGACGCCACACGGGACGCCGTGTCCAGACTCCTGCAGAGCTCGGACGCCTCCACGGCCTCAGGTCTGAAGGGCTCGCTGGACCAGCTCACGCACAGGTTCACCGCAGCCCAGGCGTCTCAAACGGAGCGGGAGGCCGAGCTCAGAGCACTGCTGCCCCGACTGGAGAACTACGAGCGGCTGGGGACGGACCTCCAGACGTTCACCCAGAGCCGACTGAAGGCCCTGAGCCCCGTGGGACAACCAGACCGCAGCGTGGAGGACTACAGGCAGACGATTGAGGTCAGAACACAGGGAAAATGCAGATCGAACCTAGCTTGAAATGACTTGAATTTATCATTTTTATCTGGATTTGAGTTGTTTTGACACAATGAGATATAATTGCTTATGTGATTTCAGTTGTGTGACAGATCATGCAATAATTTAACTTAAAATAAGAAAACAAATATGTCAGTGGTGTAAGAAAAATGATCTTAATTCATTGGCAGATAAATTGGCTTGAAGTTAGAATGGGATATATATAAATTACACATATTGTGGATAAATTACAGCATTTGTGTTTTGCATATGTTCAACCTATATAGTTCAAAATAATCGTAAACAGGTTCAAATAATGTTATGTCTAAATGTCTTGTATATTTCATCTATTCTCCTTTTATCTCTTTTGTTAATGTGGTGCGATTGTATTTGTGATTTCCAGGAGGTCAAGTCTGAGCTGGAGCAGGAGTCGGGTCAGCTGAAGTCTTTCTGCAGCCTCGGCTCTGAGCTCAGCCAGTCGAAAACCTTCACTGACACTCAGAGCCTTTTGGACAACGTCAGAGAGGTGTCTGACGAATTCAACCAACTGGAGACGAGCGTCAATAAAAGGTAATAAAACAACCTCTCCAGACAACGACTACTGCAGAGGCTAGTGCTGTGAGCTTCCAGATGAAGAAAAGGAATTATAGTTTTAAAAGCACACAAAACAGTCACAAATAACTTAAACTTACTTAAGAGTGTCCTAGAGAGCTTTAGACAAAGTACCAACCATGCCCACAAAACTCAATTTAATTTTGGTCGTATTTTATCATAATTTTTGTTCATACTTTTCTCATTCATTTGTACATTCGCAACTGCTCACTTGATCGAGCATTTTGCACACAAACCCCAAAATCAACAGTTCAATTGCAGCTTTCACCAGTTCATACTGTTGTTGCATCCTTGGCCAAACAAATAACTTATCTTGCTTTGTCTGTTTTGTAGTTTCTTCGCAAATTAGTGTAAAAATGCTACATAAATTGAATTAGATTTACCAGGGATTGTCAGATATTTCTCGCTGCTATGGCCAGTAACCAATATTTTCCTATATTTAATCCATAGCAAGGCATGGAGCATAGGAAATAATAGTAAAGTTTACAAATTAATGTAATAAATAACTAACAAAGACAAAATGTATTTATCTGGGGTGTAAAATTTGCTGCATGATTGTGATTCACTCTTAAAAGGACACTTAAAAACACAAATCTGATGCACAAGCTGCGAATTACACATGGCAGTTTAGAAGAAATATTGAAAAGGGCTGCAAGATTATTCTGAAATCGCAATTTTAATGAACGCAATTTAGCAAATGTAAAGGCTGCAATTTTTGAAGTGCCAAAATAATTTCCTCAGCAAACAACACAATATCCTGTTTTATTCTGCATAAAAACTGCTAACCCTGTATTTTAGATTTGTACAAACATGTTCTGAAATACTAATATGGTTCTTTTATTGGTTTGGTCTTTTATTCATACATTCACGGCTATTTCAGTCTTTTTGAATCGTATCATCAAAACACAAATCTAATTGCAACCATTATACTGGTCAGAAAAATCACAATTCAATGTTTTTCCCAACTCAGCCTGGCCCTAATATCGATACAAAATATCGGCAAATGTGTCAATATCAGACCGATACTATGAAAACCCTCAGATATCCCTATCCCTAACATTTAAATATTTTTCTAATTGAATGTTTTTGTCCCTCTACTGTACATTTCTAGTTTTAAACGTGGTTATTTTAATTCCTTACAGCATATTCTAGTTGCCAATATATAGCAAAAAAATTCCGGATTATCTCTGGATTAGCCCGTCTTTTTTAAACTCAATGTGACTTCGTCGAGTGTCTTTGCTGTTGGCATTTCTAAAACCGTATCCTTCGCCGGTTGCCATGCCGACCCAGCTTCCACGCTCGAGGCCTGTCGCACCAGCAGGGGGCCGCAGATTTAAAAATACAGTGCCCGGTATGTGAGTGGGATTTATCTGCCACTTTAAAGTCCTGTTTCAACACGTCTGATCACATATTAAGTGACGAGGGCTAAAATAATAACAGTCGTCACCTTTGGGACTTTATGGACTATACTTTAGTTTATGGTTGTTTATTTATCCATGGTTAGGACAGGTTTCAGCGATAATAAATTCTCGATTAGATGTAGTTCTCCTGATTTGACCTTGTCCCGTTTGTTTTTCCTTTGTATTCTATTGTACAGTTTGGACCTAGACCTGTCTCAATCACAAAACTGATGCAGAAAAATGTCTCAGTAAACGATAATATTGAAACTGCTTCATGCCACAGCAAGTCTACATCAGAATAATCCCAGTAAACCCTCAGACATGAGCTGCAACAGATAAAAAGGAGCATGAAACTCTAGTATTTAGTGTCAGAGCTGCAAGATTAATCGCAGTCAGAACAAAATTGCAAAGACTAAAAGACCATGATTTTCTGCATGAACAAAAACAATATCCTGTCTCTTTCGGCATAAAAAGTTCTAATCACAATACAGAAAAATCACAATTAGACATTTTTTTCAAAATCAGGGAGCCCTACTGTCTATTGACTCATAGACGTTAATGACCCAAACTATAAATTAACAACATATTCAGCCTCAAACAATATTGTTCCAGTCATTTACATTTACATTTATTGCTTGTTGTAGATCTAATCCTGCTCTGAATGATCTGGCTAATATTAAACTTTGAAAATAATTGTTACCCATGTAATAATGTTGTTTCCTCATCAAAACACACCTGGAGTTGTGTTCTGTTCACATGCATTTGAATAATCTTGCATATTTTGGCAATTTCAGCTCCCAAAACACTAAGCACCACTTTAATACTGTAGTTGGCTAAGTATTTCAGCATATTTATTGTTAATCTACACAAAATGATGAACGTTTATTAGCTCATTTGTAGTTTTACATGTCTGAAAATGAAAGTTATTGCATTAGGTCTTATGTATATTAAGTTAAACCAGCTAAATAAGGACTCATAAATAAACTACTCCTCTAATATAAAACTCTAAATGAGCTTGTTAAACCAAACATGCTGGATTCTGAGTCTGGTTTTAGTCGCTGCACTCGGGCCGCTGCAGTGGTCATTGGGGCTAATATAAGCAGCGCGGACACGGCTCATTGTGTGTCTCATAAACTTTTGGAGCGGTCCCAGCATTCTCTGTCCCAGGGAAGAAAAATAGCAGCGTTATAATGACACTGTCCCGCGCCAAACGACTTCTGAGAGCTGTTTTGTCTACGCCGGGATCAGAGAGGCCAGAGCAGTGCCAGCAGTGCCCCCAGGCCTGTCAGGAGCACTTTATGTAGTTTCTTCTGTAATTATATCTAAACATAACTGTGTGCTTTGTATCACTGCGATGTTATTTGTGCTGAACCAAAGCAGAGACAAGCTAAATTTGAACAATCTTCCCAGAAATGCCTTAAACTACACACTGTCTCTTGTGTGGACGTAAGAAAACTGGTTAAGAGCCTGTGCAGTTCTGGTTAAGTCCTGCTTTTGACTCATTTTTCAGTCTTTTGTTACTTTTGTTTCAAGCATACTTTTTATAATATTGCTTTAAAATGTCTAATTTTCAAGATGTTCCCAATTTAAGTGAAATATTATACATAGTACCATCGCACGTCCTGTCAAATTACCACATTTTGTCTGCAGATTTCTTGGTATATTGCTCTTATTTAGCTAGAAACAAGGATTTCCTTCTATTGTATATGCATATATTTAAGATATTTATTAGAATAGAATACAATTTATTTGTCATTGTCAGGTAAAAACAATGGAATACAGTTAAACAACTCCCTGGTCAAGAAGCAAATAGGGTGAATTACATTTAGATACATGTATTTACTGCTATTTTATTAAACTTGTACTATACATATGCTTGTATGTATATTTGTAGCTTATTTGACACATCTTTTGCTGTTTTTCCAATCTAGACCAATCAAACTATATTTGTTTTGGGCATTTTACCAACACAAGTCTCCAAAGTGCTGCACAAAATACGGAACAAGCACAACTTCAATAAATGGAGAATAAGTGAAATAGATGAAAGAAATAATACATACATAATAAAAATAGCTAAAAGGCAAAAAGCCTGTCAAATAAAAGCAATAAAAATAAATGAGTCAGAGGATCACATAATTTTCTTGCCGCTTCTTTTTTAAGTCTCTATTATTATTGTATTGTAATGTGTGAGCGACTGTCTCCATGTAATTTCCCTTGTGGATCCATAATGTTTGTCTAATGCACATTTCCGCTCACATTTTGCTGTGTTTGGTCCAGATTCGCTGCGATCCACGCCTGTGAGGAGCAGCTGCATCAGTTCCGGGGGCTCTCTGGCTCCCTCCTCAGGTGGCTGCAGACGGCGCAGGACCAACTTCCCGCCAAAGAGACCAACGTCAACACGGACGGCCTGCAGCGGAGAGTTCAGCAGCTTAAGGTTAGATTGTTGTCAACTTCTTATGAAATGGACAAATTTCTAAATAAAATTGGAAAAAAATATATCAAAAAGACTTTACGTTTTTATAATTAAACATTTTTTTATTCAGTTTCTTAATTGTCCTGATTTGAAAAATGAATACAGAATACTAAAATATTTAACATCAGTTGTGTTTTCTTCTTTATATTACATTTGTCCACAATCACACATTTTATTTGAGCTATAATTTAGGGCTATAGTCTTTAAGTCGTTTAGTTGATTAGTCGGTCAATGGTATCTTAGTCGACTCATCATTTTATTTATATAAAATTATTATAAAAGGATTTATATGGGAAAAACGAGAAGATGTGAAGTGAGTTAGCTGAAGATTTTGGAAGTACTTTTTAATATAAATAGTTATTTTTGTATGAACTCCTCTACAGTTATGGTCTTTTGAGTGCAGTTCATGGAAATACTGTATGGCGCACACTGTTCATTTTTATCTTCCTCTTTCTTTATTTTCATCATCATATTTACATAATAAATCTGTGCTAATAATTAGTTTGACATTAAGAATGACAGATCTTGTTCTTTCATCAGGACTTGTTGAGTGACTGGGAGTCTCAGGGATCCAGAGTTCAGGAGTTGAACAAAAAAGGCTCAGAGCTGGAGACAATTATCATCGACATCACGGCTCCACAAACCAAAACTGGTAAGACTGACTGATTGGAGAAGATTTTAATGGATTTAAGGCGAGACTCTGCAGGTGAAAGGAAAAACATCTTGTGATATCAATTTGAAAACTCCTTCTTTGTTTTGACATAAATTCGAGAAAAATGCATTGATGTAAGTTTTTTCATTCACATATAAATAGAGGCCAAAATTAACATCATCAGAAAAACATCTTGTGATATCAATTTGAAAACTCCTTCTTTGTTTTGACATAAATTCGAGAAAAATGCATTGATGTAAGTTTTTTCATTCACATATAAATAGAGGCCAAAATTACACATATTTGTGACATAGCCGTATTTAAATTCATTTTATTTTGTTGATTTATTGGTTATAAAAACATGTACAGAGAGACAGAGAGGATGTTGGATTATTTAGTAGAGTATTTTCCGCACTATAAGGCGCACCTAAAAGCTTTCAATTTTCTCAAAAAACTGACAGTGCGCCTTATAATCCGGTGCGCTTTATATATGGATCAATACTGAGCCGCAACTACGCAACCACAGCCACTACTGTAGCTTCTATTCTATGCACCTTATAATGCGGTGCGCCTTATATATGAACAAAGTTTTCAAATAGGCCATTCATTGAAGGTGCACCTTATAATCCGGTGCGCCTTATAGTGCGGAAAATACGGTAACTAGATCTCACTGAAAATTGGGGTAAAAATCTAAATTCAGCCTCTTTTTTTGTTGTTGTTGTTAAAGTATTAATAAATTAGAATTAGGCATCAACAAATCATTCAGTACATCCTGTGAAAATCTTGTTCAGTACAAGATTGTAAAGTTTGGTGTGTGTGTAGGAGCTACTTTAAGGGTTGATCTTTATGTCTCTGTGGAAGAAAAATACATTTGGACAAAACGGCCTTTTGAACTTTCAGTGTCCCAGAGAAATCTATGGATGCGAGTAGGGCTGGGGCGATATGGCAAAAATGATTATCCCGATCACATTTCAAACACATTTTGTCACTTATAGTCATGTTTTTGTCACATTCACTTGTGTTTGTCATATTTAAACGCGTCTTTGTTACTTTTGAACGCATTTTTATTGCTTTTGATTGCACTTGTCGCTTGTTTCAGAACAAGTTTGTACAAATCCAAACTACAGCGTTAGCAGTTTTTATTCCTTTTTATTTTGTTGTTTGTGGAAGAAATAATAATAATAATACATTTTATTTATAAGCACCTTTCAAAACACCCAAGGACACTGTACATGACAACAAGAAAATATAAAACAACAGAATAAAACCCACAGAACTGGATGATGGTGTTGGAGTGACTGAGTTCTGTGGCGTAGGATTGTCTGAACAGGTGAGTTTTGAGTCTGGATTTGAAAAGTGGAAGGAGGTCAGGAGGGAGAGAGTTCCAGAGCTGAGGAGCAGAGAGAGGGGACAGAGAGCTGGAGAGAGGAGGAGCGAGAGGGAGTGGAGATGTGGAGGAAGTCAGAGATGTACGGTGGAGCCAGTTATGGATAGCTTTGAAAGTGGTTAGGAGAATTTTTAAGTTAATCCATTGTTTTATTGGGAGCCAGTGAAGTTGTTGGAGGATGGGGGTGATGTGATGGTGGGAGGGCGTCCTGGTGATGATTGCACTTCAAAAATTGCAGTCTTTGTGATTTGCTAATTGGATCCATTAAAATTGTGATTCTGTGTTGATTTTGTTTAGTTGTGCAGCTTTGGCCTAGAAAAGGTAAAAAAAAAAAGTGTGTTTGAACAGACAGCTGCATTAAAGAGTCAAACAGTGAATCACGATACGATTTCACAAAAACAGCAGATTGTTACAGGGACGAGCTCAATTTTTATCACTGTATCAACCAGCCCTAAATGCTGTTGATTAAATAGATGAAATAATACATACTTTTAGATTTGTGGTTTCTAGGTTGAGAGAGCAAACTGACCAAAAAATTAAAGAAAAAATGTTTTGCCTGTAGTGTCTCGCCTTAACAGACATCATTTAACTTCATTTTGACGTGTGTGCTGTTGTGCTGGAGTCTTCTCATCGTTCATTTGGAGCTGTCGCGTTGTCGTGGCCTCAGTGTTGTTCTCGTCTGAGTTGCTGTG
The DNA here is from genome assembly GCA_019453435.1 of Rhinogobius similis. Taxonomy (NCBI): domain Eukaryota; kingdom Metazoa; phylum Chordata; class Actinopteri; order Gobiiformes; family Gobiidae; genus Rhinogobius; species Rhinogobius similis. The sequence continues at coordinate 8,879,922 of CM033635.1, read as the reverse complement.
TGTCTTTCTTCAGGTGCTCCTCACATCAATGGTTCGTCCGGTCCCAGCAGTCTCAATGGCATTCACACGTGTAAAGGTAAAAGTCTGTGCCCCACCAAAGTGTCTGTTGTCTTTTGTCTTTTCACTGTGCCTTTTCTGTCGGCTTGTCATTCAAAATGTGTGTTTACAGTAAAGCAGTGCGGAGAATATATTGATTTTTTTAATCAATCGAATCAATCTAAATGGATTTTAATAGCATTTTGTAGGAATGGTGCTTTAAAAAAAACACTTTACTGACTTTAAAAAATACATTAAGATCACAATATAAATGTATAAAATCACAGTACAATATAAAAACACAAAACCAACACATGAAAACATAAATAATCTGTTTAAATTAATGTATTCGTTATTGTATTGAATAGAGTCAGAGAAGTAAATAAACTGATGCAGTTCTGAATGTATTAACACTATTACTCACCTCATTAATGAGCTGTAATATTTCCAAACATGTTTAAAGGTGCACTATGTAGGTTTTCTGATATTTATGGTAAATGCATTGCCTGGAATGTTCCACACTTGTGCATTACTGGTGATATAAGTCTGCTCTGTAGTGATAAGCAGGTGACACAATATTTTTTTAGCAATTAAGACTCCCAAAGAATATAATAAATGAAAGATAAGTTGAATGCCACACTGTGGAACATCTCAGTAACCTCTCCGTGTAGACAACCAGGATGAGAAAAAGTAAATATACTGCCTTATTATACACATTTATAAAAATAGGGCTGCATCTAAGGATTTTTGTTCGTAGTCGACAAGTCTGACTACTGCTTATATTGTACATTGAGACTTTTAAAATACATTTTTAACCAAATAAAGGTTGAAATATTGTGAAAGAAAGCTTCTAGATAGAACATATTTACAAATAAAGTGTATTGTTGTTTAAAATTTGAAATTACGTTTTAAGAGTCTCTATAGATCAGAGAAGAATTGCATTTATCATAATTGTTTATGTCAGCCCTGCGACGAGTTGGCCACTGTCCAGGGTGTACCCCGCCTAAGGCCCAAAGTCACTGTGATAGGCTCCAGTCACCCGCGACCCCTAACGGGAATAAGCGGTAGAAAATGAATGAATGAATAATACGATATGATTAATTATTTTGTATCATCACAATTAGCTAACTGTTGTTAATTGTTGCAGCCCTACTGAATACGGTTATGTTCATGTTAGCAATTTTATTTATTCTTGTCATTATTATTAAGTTGACATAAACCAAAACAGTGTGTTATTGATTAATTATTCCAGAAGCGAATGGTGTAACTCTGTTGATGTGAATACCCACCTCTTTTTTGTTGTATTAAAGACAAATATTCTGCTACAGTGACTTTTTTGAGCTTTAAACCATGTTCTAACAATGTTCCGTCATCAAAAACACACCAGGAGTAGCATATATAGTATATATAATACACATCCTGCCGTACTCCCTCTATCTGTGACGTATTTTCAGATCATCTATGTCACTTATCAGAGAATGTTCTGCTGTTTTTAGTCCTTAAATCATCTCTAAATTTGTTTTGAGCATTTCTCCCATCTAACCACGATAACTGCTGCAGCAAATCCGCATCATAACGTCTTTCCAGCGCTAACTTCACTAGATTGTATATTGCACTGGTGCCATCTGCTGGCTGGATTTGCTTAGTAAGCGTAATTCCATACTGGCTGATAAAAGAAAATTAACTGGATGAATAAACTTTTTTTGTTTAAAACATGAAATGGCAAATTTAAGGCTCTCAAGAGCAAGTTTAAAGGCTAATGACAATATGAAAAATGCAGAATATTTTTCCTTTAAAATGTCCAGTTTTTATTTTAAAAATCTCTTTGGACTCATTTCCTCCGCCTCTCTCCTCAGACCTGACGGAGCTGCAGGTGGCCGTGTCGGACGTGAACAGCAGGTATGAGTCCCTGGGTGTGGACCTGCAGGAGCGCCTGTCCAAGCAGCAGTCGTCTCTGGAGCTGAGGCAGAAGGCGACTCAAGGCACCGACGAGCTGCGCGGCTGGCTCGCCCAAAAGGAGAGCAGCTTCACCCTGGCACAGGTCGCCTCGCCGTCCAAGTCTGAGGTGGTCCGCGCGCAGGCTCAAGAGAACAAGGTATTATCGAGGGTTAGAACTGTCGTGTAAGATTTAGCAAGAACTGAGCTAAAGTACTTTCCACAACAGTTTAAACTTGGACAAATTGTGCTGAAGGACACATTAAAACATTAATAAAAGCTACTTGCATTTTCAGCCGATGAAAAATCTGAAAATGTAATAAATCTGAAAGCTTACTATAGACAGGTTTAAATGTCTTGCCTCATTTTGTTGACATTATAAATAAATAATAATTAAAACACAACAAGATAATTTTGATATCTATAGTTTTTCAGTAAACTAGACAATACTGAGGCGTAAAAAGTCAAATTTTGCCTCTTTTTTATTTTGCTAAAACTTTAATAAATCAGGCTTTGTGTTTGACATCAACAAATCGTTCTGTATCTTCAGTGAAAATCTTGTTAAGTACAAGATTGTAAAGTTTGGGGAGTAGGTGCTACTTTAAGGCTGAGCTTTATGTTCCTACGGGAAAAATGCATTTGAAGTTGCAATGTTCCATATAAATCTATGAATGCAAGTGGATTAAGTTAAATAACCTTCTTTAGGTGCAGATTAGACATCACAACATCACTTCTTTAATGTGACAAAACCTTAAAAGGAAGACAAGATACAAAATACACAACAATCAATATATATTTTCCATTCACATTAACTTCCCTTTCAGTCAAATCATTTTTGGGTAAAATTGAACAGCCTCACTGAGCAAAAATTGTTCAAATACCTCATACTTTTCTCAAAAAAGAGTTTTATTGTTCTGCAGTAGTCCAAAATGGCAATTTCACTGTACATGATTCATGCCAAAGCAAATCTAAGAGAAACGCTGAAACGCTACTACAATTTTGAGTAAGATTTGGGTTAGAACATACACATTTTTACTTTGGAAGCATTAATTGTGAACCATGTGTATGAAATAACATAAAGTAGTATATATTTTACAGTACGTTGCAAATTCTTATTCAGTATTTTGATTTAATGTCTGAAGACAACTGTCCACAGAAAGAAAAAAGTATCTGGCATTTTCTTAAACATTTTTATCTTTTAAATGTCTTCTTTTTTCTTCTTGTTCAATAATGAAATGATTCAGCCAATAGATTAATCCGATAACCCAATAATTAAATCAGATTTTTAGTGTTTGTTCACTTGCCCAGAAAAACTATGATAATCATCAACACCCAGTGACATTTGTGAATATTTATTTGTGTTTGAAGGACAAAGTACAATACATTTTCGAATCGTTCTTTCAATCTTTAACATATTCTCTTTCATTTTTGTTTTTGTCAGATTTGTTTGCCATTTTTTGCATAATTTCCTTCTCAAAACCTGAACCAGAAATCAGATTTAACTGTTTACATGACATTTCGATAATCTGATAACTCCAGAAATACAATCAGGATCCGATGTTCTGGTGCACATTGAAACATAGCCGGTGAAACATTCCTCAGTTTTAATATTTTTCATCTCCTTTCCTTCCCAGAAAAACCCACTCTTCCATAAAAAGTTATTGTTTCCTGCTCCGTTCCAGGCGTTGCTGTCCGAGCTGGCCGAGCGCTCTGCGAAGGTGGAGGAGCTGAAGAGCACTTTGAGGAAACTGATCGCGGAAAACCCAGACTCTCCGGAGGCCGAGACCTGGAGACAGCAGCTGCAAGAGATCGGTGCGTCTCCTGATAATCCCAACTCGCCAAACGTATCGAGAGCAACTGTCTCAGAAAAATGTAGATTAGTCACGACCAGAGATGGTAGAGCAGTCTAAAATGGTAACTTAAGAGTACATAAGATTGCTCAAGTTGTAGAAAACAAGTACAAATGTAGATAATTGTTTATTTAACAGTAGAAAAAGATAAATAGTTGGTGAAAATTGTAACTTTGGACATAACCTATGCTTTATCATTTACTATTGATAAAATCAGATCAAGAAAAATAAGTATGTGGACATTTGTAGCATTTTTATTGACAGAAAAAAGGAAAAAATACACAGTATCATAAGAAATTACCCTCATAATCATGTAATAGAAGGCATTTTAAGCTTTTGTCACCAACAAATGATAGGGGTGTGCCAAAATATTGATGTACCAGTATATCGTGATACTAAATTGGATGATACAGTATCGATATCGTGGACTACTGTCACCATGAGCGCTTTTTGGTATAATTTACAGCTTTATTTTATGACAGTGCTATAATTCTTTTGCTTGTCAGGAGAAAGTTGACTTATTTATCCAAAACATTTGATATATTCTGTGTTTTGGTTTCTTTATGTTTATGCAGGTCATGCTTCAACAAAGAAAAATTGTTGCTAAAATGTATTTGCCTCTCAAAAAAATAGTGACGTATCATGAGGCCGTATATCAATTATCGCATGCATCGCAATATCGTGATAGTATCATATCGTGAGCAATGTATCGTGTATCGAATCGTGAGGGACCAGTGTTTCCAAGCCCCAGCAGATGAAGATTAAGGTTATTTCAAAATGGTATTACTGAAGTACGAGAAAGATTTACAGACCACTCCAAGAAGTGCAAAGAATACTTGTTGAAAATAAATAAATACATGTAGAAAAAATTTAAGTTGGTGAACATAAGATTAAATAATGTGTGATGGTAAAGATGGGTAGCAGTTTTTTTCAGTGAAACAAGTGGGGAGAATTATTATTAAAGGGGTTTAAGGTTTCAAAGCCTGAAGCGACGCAGCGGTAACACTTGTCAGCTCAGACAAAGGCCACTGTCGCCTCTGGGACCTGAGTCAAACGCACTGAACATTTAGAGAAAGACGAGACGAGAAAATGATTGTGTCAGCCGCTCCTGTTCTCTTCAGTACACAGACCGTTTAGAACGTTTATGGGTCGCAAATTTTATTCCACTGCACAGTAATCGCAGCAACAGAGGTCATAACATTCTGAGTTTTAAAAGTGTGGTAAAAACGCGTGAGAGTCAATGGAGAGTAATGACTCATTTTCTACTGTAAAAGCTCAAAACACAACTGAAATGTGAAAGAGCTGCTACAGTCTGACAACAAATATAAAAGTCTACAGCTGTGCAAAATGTTAACTTTGTACCTGACATCTAAAATAAGGAAAATAAGTAAACAGTTGTAGAAAACCAGATAAACAACAGGAACACTGCAGCTCACATTTATCACTGATACAGACTTTGGATCACACACCGTTGAACTAATTTCTCTCCTTAAATTTGATCTGAGTCTGTTGAGGAAATTAATTGTTGTGTGACAGTTGAAGTCTCCTAAATTGCCAATACAACTGCCGTTAGCAAACAAGCTAGCTAAGCTCTGCGCAGTCGCAGCATCAATGAGAAACTACTTTCACTTTACCTTTTGTCGCATAAAGTTGATTTGAGCAAAACCAAACCTCAACAATTGACACGAATTAGGCCAAAGAAAAGCAAAAGCAAACACATTTTATCAGTTGACTCTGACTGATAGAACGACGAGTCTGAAAGTTGAGGAGCATTTATCGATTAAAAGAATGTCTCTGCGTGACTGTAATATCACAGAATTAGCTTGATGAATAAAACTGTTATAGGGCAATTTCTTGGAAACAGGAAACATCTGTTATTCTTTATTTCAGCGTAGTACGATTAAACCTTTGTATAAAGAATGTAAACTAGCACAAAACATCTGTATTTTCTTGGTAAAAATAAATAAACGGTCTGCAAATTGCTTCATATTCCATAAAGTACCATTACCAGTTTTATTTCCATCTTATCATGCCATTATTGCAAAGTGTGACCGATTTAAACACAATCTGTAGGCGTTTTAATACAAATTCCACCATTGTTCTAGACACCAAAATGTACTATTCAAGTAATAATCGACTGGACAGTAAAGACATTATAAGAAATATTAGTGTATTAGAGACAAATGTTTGATAAACTTGTTGCAATGGCTCTTTGTTTGAGCGGGTTGCAGCTCCAAAAATATTTCAAATCTGCTTCTCGTCCTTTCTAAAATCCATCTAGTTCAGTCATTTTTGACTTTTTTTTTTTTGAGTCTCAAAATAAGTCTTAGCAATTCTTCCGCGCAGAGGTTATATGCCATGCGAAAGTCGAAATGTTCCCTGCCAAACCTCCTCACACGATTGGATATTTTCTCCAGAGCGCTCGTCCGATGAGGTAACAGACAGAAATATTTAAGGTGAAATTGAAGCTGGGGGTTTTTCAGTTTCATAATGCACAGATGGGCACAGTCGGATGCCCAGAGGATGAGTCACAGCCGCAGAAAGAAAAGCAGACGGAGGAGGGACACGGGGAAAGGATGGTATTGTTTGGATTTTGTCGGAAGGTACAAGGTGTCAGAAGAGAAGGAGGTGCAGACTTTCAGAATAGACTAGACTGCTTTTCCTGCTCATAACTAGGATATAACCATTGCGATCATTTATCAAACAGCTCCAAGTAGAAAGTATATTTTTCGATATCATTCACTGGTTTTGGTCAAAAGTTTTGAGCCTTTTGATTGTTAATTATTGTCAATTAAAATCATTTCACAGCTCCTGAACTTTGAATTTTAATCTTCTCATTCATTGTGTTTGAAATTTTTTCCAATTGTACAAGATTTTAAAATATAAGTTTTGTTGCGATTCAGTTTCAAAAGATGAAGGTGAAGTTTTATCGTTAAAAAAAATCTAAATTAATATATTTTACTCCATACTCTTTGCCTAACAAATGGGAAAATTTTGAACTTTTAAAATTTCAGTGTAATTTCGAACTACTGAAATGATTAATCAACTAATTGTGACCAGTCAACTACACCAGTCGAAATTACCGCAGTAGTATTTTTGTGTTTTCTGGATATACAGACTCAAAACTGTTTCAAAATGTTAAAAAAGTCTGAATTTCATCAATAATACAGCCTTCAGTCACCACATTTCAACCTGTATTTGGTTGATAATACATTCAAAAGTCTCATTGTACAATATAAGTAATTGTTTAGGCTAGTTGAAAAATAATCACTGACTCGTCGACTACTAAAACAATTGTTAGTTGCAGCATAACAAGCATAAGAGGCCTACTACCATTAAATGAAACACAATATAATACGACCCACATTTGCAGTGTTATGCTCAGAAACTACCTTTATTGCACTTTTGCTTTTAAATCCATGACCCAAATACCTAATTACCTTTTCCCCCGCAGACTCACGGTGGCAGGCGACCAATCAGACGGCAGCACAGAGGCAGAAGGAGCTGGAGACGTGCGCCGATAGGCTGGGCACCTTCGCCTCGGCAGCCAATCAGCTCGCTCCGTGGCTCAGGGAGAAGGAGCTGATGATGAGCGTCCTGGGACCCCTGAGCATCGACCCCAACATGCTCAACACACAGAAGCAGCAAGTGCAGGTCAGTCAGCGCAGAAAAGTGCACAATTAGGCTTAAATACATGTTACAAATGAATAGAAAGGAAGGGATTTTCTCTCTATTGCAGCTGAAAACTAAACAGAACTCGTATAGTTTGAATTTTATTGGGTTATTTGTACAGCACAGAATTGCAACATATTTTAATTTAATTTGATAATTTCTCTAATGTTTTACAAGTTACAACTAAAGGAAAAAGCCTGCAATGCTAGGTAGCTCCCAAAATGTATTATTGCTACTGTTGTAGCAATAATACATTATAATGTATTTTTATATTGTTTGTCTTTAAATGTTGTAAATATGTATTTTTATGTTGTTTGCTTTTACTTGTCAAGGACTACAGATGGAAATTAGCATTTTTGCTAAATCTGGTGCAGCCATCTTTTAAATGTAACTGCACACTGTCCTTTTAAATAAATAAATTAAGAAATTAAGAATTATTATTACAAGAAGTGTGACATTTCGAGTGTTTCAGCCCTACATCAAATATCTTACACCTGAAAAGTCATGCTTTTTGTCATGCACAGTAATTTTGGGAGCTAACTTGCACTTTTTACTTTTGTTGTACATATATTTTTTGTTGTCTAGCACTCTTCTTAGACTTGGAAATGTGTGTCCTTTCTCCAAAAAGCTAATCAAATAAGTTCATCACTGACTCAACAAATTAAATATTGATATTACAGGATACACTTTTCTAGTGAGGTTAAGCATCTGCAGAACCAGAGATAGGTTTAGTTTAACGATAAATAAGTAAATTATATGAATATCCATGAGTTTCAGAATGACGAGAATTTAGGACTGTGGCCATAGCAAAAACTGAATATTATTATAATTTCTCAAAATGTTGCTTCACATTACAGGAATCTTAAATCCATTAATGTCTTACAGAAACACAAATGTACAACAGTTTATGTATGTATTTCCATAGTTTTAGTTTTGATTATTTGCCGTTTGTATTGATAACTACATTGAAAAACATGTGCAAAAAGCTCAAACTGCACAGTAAGCATTAAAAAACAACCTCATAAATAAACAAAGAACGGACACAAAACACTAAAAGTACCAAGAAATATTTTTCATACTGTGAAATAAAAATATATAGTAAAGTTCAAAGTGCATTGTTTGGTGAGAAGAAGCTTTTTGAGTGACGAGATTTCTTGCATTTAACGGCGCATGTCACCTTGATGTCCAGTTCTTTTATATGCTCTTTCTACTTTCTCGTTTCCAGTTCATGTTGCGTGAGTTCGAGACGCGGCGTCCGCAGTTCGATCAGTTGACGCAGTCGGCAGAGGGCATCCTGTCTCAGTCCGATCCGTCTCAGGAGCCGTCGGACCTGGGCGAGGTGAGGGCCGAGCTGGGGTCCATCACGCGGCAGTGGGACGGCCTCACGGACCGACTCACGCAGAGGGCCAGCCACATCGACCAGGCCCAAGGAACCAGCCAGAGATACCAGGTCAGAGCAGTTTAATCAAGTAATGGTGGGTTGAGAAGCATTTATGAGCTGAACACTTGGAGGTTTGCTAATAAAAGGTTGTCATAGATGATGTCAGTGAGTTTTATAGAAAGCCTTGGTCAATAACATTAACCAGCATGAAATTAAATTGTGTTCCCATTGATCGGATGTTGTTTACTTTTGCCATTGTTCATTTTAAACAAATTTATTTTCCACCACTTGTTCTGAAGCTTACAAAGAAAATGGAATACAAATATCTAATTGCAACATGTGGTGAATGTAAATATTTCAAGGAAAAAATAAATTAAAAAAGATTTGCAGATATAACTACAGGATTTCCCGCCTTTGATACAAGGAATTTAAAGCAGGCTCAAAATATAAGTACAAATTTACCAAAACGATTTCCATAAAAATAATGTATTGTAGCTGGAGATTTTTTTTTTTTTTAATAAGTGAAAAAAATCTTTAGATACACCTCTTGAATATTATTGAATTTATGACACAAACTGAACCAGAGTTAAAAATTACATTCAAAAAATGCAAAAAATAAATTCAGACTTAATTTGAAAATGTACTTTGACCAAACAGTACAAAATATAAATCAACCTCCATGGATTTCTTGCAGCCTTTTTTTGCTCTTTCGGTGTCATGTTCTATATCCTGTGTTTTTTTGGATTTAAAATGTTTTTTTTTTTTTTTTTTTTTTTTAATGGAGAAACAAAGAAAGAAAAATGAATTGTATTGAATTTGATTTTGTTCATTATACCTTGAGGTGGAAGTTAGAGTGCGGTGCCTCATATATTCTAGAAAAAAGCTGTTTGTGAGTGAATACAGAACGTTCATATCGATCCTGTCGTCTTTAGACGTTGTTGAAGGATCTGTCCTCGAGCGTCTCTGCCCTGGGGGAGCGTTTGGACGCACAGGCCTCTCTCAGCGCTCAGCCCGAGGCCCTGAAGCAGCGGCTGCAGGAGACCGGGGAGATCCGGTCTGAGCTGGAGCGACGTCGGGGCGAGTTAGCCGAGGCGGAGCGGCTGTGCCAGGAGCTCAGCACCATCGTGGTCGAGCCGTACCTGAAAGAGGAGCTCAAGAAGCGGCTGGACAGTGTGAGCGCCCCCCTGAGGAGTCTGGAGGAACGAGCCGGTGAGTGGAAGAGACGACGTACAAGTAAACGTAATGGGAATCATGGCAATACTTAGTGTGGTGTGATATTTGAGTCAATATCAATATTTGTCTTGCTGCTGTGGCCGATACCGACATTAAAATCTATATCAAGGCCACAAATTTATGTTAAATTACAGTGAAGGTCACACAATGCCTTTTTGCTTTTGAAAAAAATAATAACAAAATGTTTTCATCTCAAATATGAAATCATTTGCTTCATGATTGTACAAACATAGAGACATATTTTTAGCCAATATCTCTTCCATTTCAATTTTTTCAAAGAGTCTTCAAAGCTCTGCAAAGAGCTGCTTTTCCAGTATATCTGTACGTGGGCAAAACAGATTTTGCTTTATTATTGGAAAAAATAGGTACAATCCCTTTGACTTTGCTGAATGTTTAATGTGGCATGTTGTTTATGTACAGCAGACATAAAAACTAAAACTATTTCTTGTTTTTGTCTCCAGCTGATGGTCTGTCACAGTTGCAGGCCGCGCTCTCCTCCACGCAACAGTTTCAACAAATGTTTGAGGAGCTGCGATCGTGGTTGGACAAACAGGCCGATATCAAAGAGGCGTCTAGCGTGGCCCTGCCGTGTCAACCCGAGGCCATCCGCTCGCTCCTGTCCCAAACCGAGGAGCTTCAGCGGGGCATTGCCAGTCAGCGAGGCTCCTACGAGCTGCTCCAGGCCGAGGGAGCTTCACTGTTAGCCTCTCTTCCATCTGGAGGCGACGAACGAACCGCGCTCCAGTGTCAACTCACCGGCTTGAAACGGGACTGGGAAGGACTGAACGAAAAAATCTGCGAGCGGGAAAACAAACTGAAGAGTACGCTGACCAAAGCAGAAGCGTATCAGCAGCACAAGTCAGAGCTGGTGCCATGGTTGTCCAACTGCGAGGAGCGAGACGGAGAGATCCAGCCGTCCCTGGAGCCCTCCGCCCTGGACGAGTGTCTGCAGAAGGCCAAAGCTCTGGGGCTGGAGCTAGAGAGACGACAGCCGCATCTGGAGGCCTTCAACACCGCCGCCGACCACCTTTTAGAGCAGTGCTGCATCGGAGACGAGGAGGTACGGGCAAATTTACAAAAGGTCTTGCATTAAGTGTTGTATTCTGTGTATAATTTGAAGGACCATACATTTTTCAATCTGTCTAATGTGGAATGGGCTTTTTACAATGCCTAGTTTCTATTCAGGTTACAACACTAGAGAGCTGTGCCATATTATATCGTTCATGATATATAATTTAGCAATATGAAATCTTGAACATTACGATGTAATTCTGCGTCCACTGCAGCAGATTTTCCTCATAGTTTCGAAGTAAATCTGATATTGCAGCAAATTGCGAACACTAACAGCTAGAGGCCTATTAAAAATCAATGTTGAGGCGAGAAGAGGAAGCAAATTATAACAATTATAACAATCCTCAGAAGTTCTACATGCTACAATTACATACAGACGGCACACAGCGGTATCATTTTGAACCGAATAGATGCTTTTGCTCTGGCAGAACTGATTTTATTTTATTTCATGAAAAAAAATGAGTAAATCACCTTTTAAATAAGTCAAATATTGGTGACATTGTTAAGTATTTAGTCTAGAGTCATTTATATCGTCATTTATACCATTATCACAAATTTTCTCTTTCATTTCTGGCTGCAACTTAGTTATTTTGTTTTATTTTATTGATTAGTCTAGAGATTGTTTTTCAATTAATTGATTAGCTGTTAAAAATGCAAAAGGCCCATGATTATGAGATATGGGACGTCCTGGTGGAGAATGTTTATAGCCAGAAGTGCAAAATATGCACATTTCCCATGTAATTTTGTCATAGCTCCTTTTCTTTCAGCTCTTGGCATGTTTTGAAGTCTGTGTATAGATCAGTTAACAATTATTCAATTACTTAATTTGTTGACAACCATTTCTATAACAGATTAGATATGATTAATCAATTAACTTGTTGGTGCCCTAATTTCATTTAAATTACAGTTATTTTAATCTGCCAATATTTGTAACCAAATTTGTGGATAAATGTAGCTAGGGCTGCAAGATGTAATGGTTGTCATTAGTAAAACGCAAAAAGTGCAAGGAAATTTTACATAATTTCCAATGCAACCAGCAAAGTATAAAACATAGGGGTGCCTCGGCTAAGGGAAAGTGCGCGTAGGGCTGCCCCAGTGCCGGAAAGTTTGAGAACCACTGCTCTATAGAAAAGCAGCTTTTCATCGTGTCTACCTTTGCTCTTTCAGGTCCGAGATGAGAAGGCGCAGCTGAACCGCAGAGTGGACCGTCTGGGTGAGAGCGTCCACAGCCGCACGTCGCACCTGGAGGAGCTGTCCGGGCGCCTCAGGGAGTTTGAGGAGGGCAGAGCGGCCGTGGAGCGGAGGCTGGAGGCGGCCAAACACCAGATCGAAGTCCAGGAGGCGCTGGGACCACAGGTAATGGACACGTTACAAAAACACAGCAATAAAGTTATGGTATTCTAAATGAAAATGATGTATGCACCGTAATAATCACTTATATATTCATTACAGACCAAATAAGTTGTTATTTAATATACTGACTGGTTAAAAATGTACAGATTTTTCCAAAGTACATATTTATCATTGGGTCAGTTCTGGTTTAGTTTTCGTTAAAGGCACTGTACTTGATTATTTTATTATCTTAAAAACATGAAAAATAGTTGTCAAATGCATTCCTATCATCCTTATTACTCACCACGGATACGTTTATAAAGGTTTTTCACAAACAGCGCACTTCCTGGTTTGATAAAATGTTGCATATTTAGATGCAGACAGAACACAGTGGTATCATTTTTACCAAAATAGCTGATTTTCTAATAGACTATATCTGTACTGAGGCAAGATGAATTTTGCGGAACTGCATGGACAAAAATTGGGTACAGCCAGTTTTGATTGTAACAAAGGCTGCGGTTACATCCACACTCAAAATCTGATTATTATCACATTTTTTGAGTTATAATAAGCTTATTAAAATCACATGAACACTGAAAAATATCCGATTTCTTTCTGCTCACTGTCCCTCCGATTACTCACATCAGATTTTGCAGTTTGTGTGACATTTAAATAATCTAAAGGGTCCAGAAATCAGATAATAGTCAGATTTTGGTACAGTATCATTTGATATATTTCACATTTACATATTATTTTTAACATAGTTTGATTTTTAAAAACCCTGTACAGTCTAACTACTCTCTCAGAAATGTTTATAATAGTTTCAGTGTGTTAAAGTTGGCTTCAGATGTGATTTATGCGACATGTAAACACTGCTAACAATTATTTCTGGTCTCTGCAGGCGTGTAGTGCAAAGAGCCTGGACCGACTGCGCAGCCAGCAGGACAATCTGAGGTCCCTCCAGCCACAGGTCGTTTACCTCAAGGACTTGGCCAAGGGTCTGGTGCAGGACGCTCCTCAGACACTGGGGGGCAGCACTGAAGGTGCAGACCGGCTGCAGAAACAGGCCAAAGACACAGAGAAGGAGTATGAAGAAGTTACTGACAAGGTGACTATTCAGAATCATGTTTATGGTAGTTTTCGTCTGTCTAGGACATTCAAGTGCACATATTTAAATAATCTTAAATAATAATAATTTTTATTTAACTTCTAGAGGTGGGAAATATATTGTCTGGAGCTAAATTGTGGTTTTATAGGTGTGCAAAATTAAAATTGTGAGTATATTATTAACAGAACATATATATGCATGTATGTACATATATGTGAGTTCTTCTATTCACCTTATTCCGGAAGTTGCCGTACGCGCCGCCGTCTTGTGTCCGTTGTATTAGTTTACATGGAGCAGACGAGCTCAACAGAAAATAAGTTCTACATGGACTAAAAAGCCGTTTTCAGACTGACCAGGAAATCGTTGCGTTGTTGACTTGTTGTTGCTCGTGTTCATTAAACATTTTACACAAATCAACCTACTTTATGTAACATTTTAGCGGTGAGACTTTTCCCTCGTTCGTCATTAGCTTTAACGGAGTTCTCGTCAAACGGAAGTGCGTTTACAAACGGAAGTGCAAAAAACGGCAAAAGTGGGCGGGGCAGAATAAGATCAATACTGACAAAAGTGTTTGAACTCTTACACATTACCTTCATATATTTGTCTGTCCGATTACGTTCACTCAAATCTTAGATCATATTTTATTTTTTGCGCCCTGCGTTACTCAGTTCTCAAGTAATAGTTTCCCCAAATGCGTTTTTACTCCCACTTGAGAAGCTTATTGGGCCACTATTTTTTAAAGGATTGTTAAGTGATGATGGCATCACTCTTACTTCCGGGTCCAGTAGAGATTATATTTACACATATATATCATTTTCCATTATAATTTGGACCTAAAAATGCTAGAAAAAGTTACACCCACTGATTTTATTTACTGTGAAGTGGTTTCTGTTCCCTAGTGTGTCCTTAATTAATCACGAGGAGGCTCTGACAAACTACCTGCTTCTGATGTTTTCTGTCAGTGAATCTCTGAATATTTTGGACCTGTGATGTCACACCTAACAATCCCATAGGGCCAGTACTTTTTACGTCTGCTTGAGTAATATTAGTTTAAATTAACGTTACTCTTACCTAAGTTCATTCTGTACTTTGTGTGTAATTTGAGCCTGAACCAAGACATTTAAATGTTTTATTTGAGTGAGTCTATTGGTATTATTGGCATGGTTAAAGTAGTGTGTACCTTTTCCAAGCAGAAATCCCTTTAAAGTCATGTCAGTATAAGAAAAACCTTTTATGACCAGCGTGTTGATATATGAATTAGGATGATTTGCCAAAAGCTTGCCCAAATACTTCAGGGCATCCAGCTCTTTTAGCACCTCATAAAATGTAAAGAAAGCGGCTTGTTTGTGTATCTCTGTAGCGCGGCCTCAGCTTTCAACACTGTCCTGAGTATTTCCCCTTTGGGCAAAACCCCTGCCAACGAAAACGACTCGAAATCCAACTTAAACTGGACACAAATTGAAACATCATGGACATATAGGTGATGGCAATGCCTAGAGAGAGTAAGCATTATAATTTATGAGCTTGTGAGTGAAGAAATGCACAAGCAGTCGTCCTATTTATAGTCGCGGTCACAGTGAGAAGGTGTAGGTTATTTTTGTGCGCATATATTTGTGTGTAGGTGCTCAGTGTTAAGTGTCCTCACATTGAGATGAACCAGAGCTCCGCAGTTGTTGGGACGGTTGGATCTTTGGCTCATTGTCGTCTTATATGGACATCGTGGACAGTCACACAACACTTTGTCATAGTTTGAAATGTAAACCAGTGCAATAGGAATTTTGCAGTTGCACATCTGTTTCTGGTTTAGTTTATTTACTAGAGATTTTATTCTCCAAATAGGGACAATGCTGTACAAATAGTGCAATAGGCTGGTGTTGTCTATTTTGGTTCTGTTTTGTAAATATGGCCCAATAGACAATATTTTAACAAAGTACCTGTAATGTCCTAGAATTAATCTGTAAATGTCTTTTTAGGTTCAAGTATTGCACAAAATATGAATGGACCCTAAAATTAATCAGAAAAGGACACAAATATTACTTTTTATATTTGTTTAAGAGCTTACACTAGACATTTCTGTATCTTTTTGATATTAGTTTAATAGTTTTAATTAATTGATCAACACATTTTTCATATTTCTAAAACAACAATTGAGATCAATATACTTCCCACCTCTCAATAAAGATTAAATTAAAACATGTAGAGATGCAGCTTTGGTTCAGACAAGCTTGTTCCTAAAGTCCGTCTCCTCTTCTTCAGATCGAGACATGCTGCTCGTCCCTGGAGTCTCGTCTGCAGGGTGTCAGTGAAGTGCAGTCTCATGTCAGGGACATTTTCTCTCGTTTGGCGGATCTGGACGATGAGCTGGACTCACTGAGCCCTGTGGGGAGGGACGCGGACTCGCTCGCCTCGCAGGCCGACGCCCTCCGAGGGTTCCTGTCCCGTCTGAGCACCCTGAGGTCCGAGCTGGAGGGCCACGCGGCGGACTGTTCCAACATGCTCCGCCGAGAAGGCTCTTCTCCAGACCTGCTCGCCCTGAGGAGAGAGACAGAGGCGCTGAGTCGACAGGCCGGCAAGGTGAGCCAGAGCAACTACAGTTCATAAAAGTCATACCTTCAGAGGGAGTAGATATGAATTTGAAACAGCTTTTGGATTTACATAACGTTTACGTAAATGTAAAAAAATGTCACGCTTTCAAGTTTGTAAATAAGTCATTATACAGTATTTGTAGAAATTGCCAAAATTGCACATTTTTGGGACATATAAATCTTAATTTTGTTGACACATTAAAATAAATGAACACAATTGTAGAATTGAACTTGAGTTGAACTTTAATAAATCAGGCATAACAAAACCTGAATAGGTTTAAAGTTACATGGTTCCATATAAATCTATGGATTCAAGTTCATGAAATGAAAGATTAACTCACCAAAATACACAACATTGAAAAAGGTGTCTCACCTTATGCTAAGAATCATAAAGACATGTAGAGTCACTTATTTCTTATAATAATAATCATCATCTAATAATAATGATTTGCAATAATTCCGAAGTGTGGTCCCATCCTAAAACGTGTCTCTTGCAGCTGAGTGAGCGCGGTCAGGCGCGGCTGAATCAGATCGAAGACGCTTCTGAACGAGTCCGGGACTTTTACCGCCTGGTGTCGGAGCTGCAAAGCATGCTGGGACGAGCAGAGGAGGGACTGGAGGCTCAGGCCGTGGTGGGGACAGAGGTGGACACCATCAAACAACAGCTGCACGAGTTCAAGGTAGGACGGACATTTTGGTTTGTTTTAGTGCTGGTTTAGAATATGATGATGATGATTTTTATTTATAGAGCGCTTTTCCACCAACATAACAATTACATTTATAGACAATAAACAGACACAACATACAGTTAAAACTACAGTTGCGGTCACAACAAACATACAATAAACAATAATGATAATATACTAGACATACACATACATATACTGTGTAGTATATGTATGTGTATGTCTACCATTTATACTGTATCTTCCATCCATCACGCACACAGACTCATCTTGTCATTGTTGTTTTGAGATGTTACTTTCTTTGTGGCTTCTAAACTCTAGTTTGGAAGTTGGATTCTTAAACAAGTATCAAATTAGCCAGACTAAAATGTAATCAGATGAAAACAATTAAAGCCCCACTGTCTAACGTTTAAACTTATTATAAAGGCTAGTTGTTGTTTTAGTAACAATGTGCAAAGCCTTGCCCATTTTCCACTGACATTCCCATGAACATTTATTACCATGATTTGTTTGAATGTGGGTAAAAAATAAGGACATCAATCTGTTGTTTGCATTTTCCACTGCACCACAAAGCCCCCTTTTGACGGTAGTCTTCTCTTTTGACTTTAGTTGACACTATCTTGTCCCAGCTATCTTTTCCACCAAACTTTACTTTCCACAATACACTAAAATGCACTATACTTTGATACTGTGATGAAAAGTTGTAATGGAAACAATACATTTGTCCACTATCTTGAAGGTGGACCATTCAATTGCTGTTGTTTTGCCTATTATGTGAATGTTTGTTTTTTAATTATGTGTGATTGGCAATATGCGCCAAAATCACCACCAGCTCTTTTTTTCAGATTAGAGTTTGTTTGTTTTTCATGTCTGACGGTTTAAACCTCTCACTTACAATCTTCTTCAGAGTTGTCATGGGATTTAGCAGAGTTTAGACTTTATAGAACACAATCTGGGCTATTTTTGTATTAAACATAATTGAAATCAGTATGGAACGATATATTTATTCTGTTTTTGAAAAGAAAAAATGACACATAGATTGATCAATATGACGAAAAAAAATCCTGATTCATTTTTACCATATCTCCCCAGCCCTACTGTAAAAGATTTGTCTTAGAGCTGCATGATTTGGAAAAAATATATAATTGCAATTTTACTGATCAGTTTTGCGATCAGATTAGTGATTTATGTTTTAATAGAGATTCTGAAGAAGCATCTCGAAGAATCTTGTGTTTCAGCTCGTTTTTGTTGCTAATAGTATCATTTTTTCTCTTTTAGTCTCTTATGTGTTGCTTTTAGTGACGTTTTTGTTGCGTTTTGGTCGCAATTTGCTACTTGCGTCCGTTCAAATTTCGATTTAATTTCGAATAATTGTGCAGCCCTACTTTGTGTCGGTGGAACATGGCTCTAACATTGAGTCTAATTTCCACCGATACATGAAAAATGGCTGTAACGTGACCCATGATGCAGCTGTGTGTGTCATCGATCACGCTCGGTCTCTCTGAGGAGGTCGAGCTCATCACCTCTGCAGACGGTGAGGTAAGAGCTGATGCGTTCAGGACCACACTGCGAGGTCGGACCTTGAGACGCTCATCAGCTGAGTCACTGATCTTTTAAAACGCTCCACTCGCTGTTGACTCACTTTGTAACTGGAGGCTTGTGTGGTGTAGAACTTGTTCTTTTGTTGCTGTGGTGATGGAGAATTGGCTCGAGATGCTGTCAGTTCTAATCGTCGATGATCAGCTGGGGTCTTTTTAATTGAGAGAGCCGCAGTGAATTGTGTCAGTAAATGCATGTTGTTTGGTGGAGTTAAGTTAGAGGGAGAAATTTGAGTAGTTTTCTTTTAAATGACAACGACCAAACGTAACAATGTGTTGTTAATGTTCAAGATTTTTTTTATTTGTAGAAAGACATTTTTATATGTTTTCAAAGGGACAATCAAAATCAAATTGAAAATCCCATATTATAACTTTTTTGTTATACCGCCCCGGCCCACATGATGGTTTAGAGTTGTAACTAATATCTATGTAACACTATTTAATAACTACAACTAACTAAGAAGCCCTAATAAAGAATGAACAAAGATTTAATTCATAATCAACTAATAGTTCATTAATGATTCAGGCGGTTAGGAGGTTAGGGTTTGGAGTTTGGATTAGGTTTATGAAACCTGAAGAATTCTTTACAAACTAAATGGTCATAATGAATGAAGTCTCTCTTCACCAAGTGTGGTATTTATACTGTGTTACCAATTTCCACAAGAATAATTAAAAGATAAACAAAAAGCCGAATATGTGTCTCAAAAACCTTCTTTTTTTGTTGAAAAATTAAGTGAAGCGTACAAGCCAATTTGTTTATGTTTTTGGATCTAGAATAATGATTTAGCTCTGAATGATCCAAAACAAATACATTGGTAGATAGTTTGCTGCAATACAAAGGATCTAGTAGTTGTAGTAGTTCTAGTTGTAGTAGTAGTCACTTGTAGTAAGTAGTTGTAGAAGCATTTCAAGTCGTAGTAGAAGCAGTAGTAGTAGTACTCTTAGTAGAAGCAGTAGTAGTAGTACTCTTAGTAGAAGCAGTAGTAGTAGTAATCGCTGTAGTGTCTTGCAGATGTATTTCACACAGCTGTGTTTAATGCTGAACTGAACTTTATTGTTGTTGTGGTTCGGGAGCTGAGTCAGGAATGCGGCCCTCGCTGTTTTACTGCCACAGCCTCAGGAGCACAGACCCTCCTTTCACTTCTTCCACTTCTACCAACATCAGACGACTTCAAAGTGCATCTCTACTCCCTGATGTCATTTCCTGTCCTGTTCAGAATTTATCTCCCATCTATTTCAACTTCATGCCCATGACAACGGATTATGATCATTTTAACTTTTATCTTCAATGTAGTTTTGAGGGATTCCTTTTTTTCCGACTTTTCTCAACTTTGAACGTTCAATTCTTCACAAGTACCAAATTAGCTCGAAATGGGTTTAATAAAGCCCTACTGTCTAACATTTCATTAATAAAATAGACTTTAATAAAAGCATTTCTTTTTAAAACTGGTGATTTAATTGCTCAGAAATACCTCAAAAAACATGTGCAGGATCACCTTTCCACAGGCCTGACTTGTAACTTGTCCTGGTGGCTTTTTAACATCTCTATCTCAACAAAAAAGTGGCGTGCCTGCTACTAGAAATGTTGTGCAGTGAGGCTTTAAGTAGAAAAAGGGGCGCAAAACCAGATCAAACCCTAGTTTATTTTTCTAGATTAGTAAATGACAAAAAAGAATTAAAATTAAAATGAAACCAGGATAGATCACGGATTAAACAGGAACAAGGAATCTTCAGTACCTCCGGATAAAGGAACTAAGAATTATGTTAGTAGTTCACTAGTCAAATGATTATTTCTATTGCATACTTTTAATGTATTTTCACATATTTGAGGTTGAAATACGTTGTCTGAAGGCTTCTAGGTAGAGAATATTTACAAATGAAGTGTATTGTTTGTTAAAATCAGAAATTGCTTATTCTATTTTGCCATTTTGATTTAATAATGCCTCTATCTTTGTAATAAAATGTCTTGTGTTTTAGATTCTGTATAGTCCAGAAAACGACTATTTTAATAAATTCTCAACTAGCCTGGATTATTTTTTATTATAGTTGCAGCTCTAAAAGCAACGAGAATCAATTCACTGTCCTTAATGTGCACAATTTTACTCCGTGATGTCATTTCCCGTCCACTTTAAACTCCCTGACGTCCCATCTGCCGTTTCTCCCTGTGTCCCGTGAAGGTTGTGTTCGTGTTGGAGTGAGAGATGACTCATGTGATGTGCGCTCGTCATTTTCATGCTTTTGGAATCTTCACTTGAGAGTTCCCGGGAGACTTCTGTGATTGTGTGTGTGTGGGCGGATCAAAGAGCACACAACTTCCCCTAATTCTAACATCTTTCATCTTTGTTAATTTTATTATTGGGCATATTTACTCTAGCGTCGTCCCACGATATTTGTCTCATTCATCTCGGGATGCTAACGCCTCCTGTGCTGCCCGCTCCTTCAGTGTGTTTGTTGTTTTTGAGTTTAGTTTTGTTAATGAGAGAAGGCTGTGCTCGGGAACAAACAGAGGAGATAAAAAGGTGTTGAGAGATGAAGGGATGTGAATCTAAATGGGCTGCTATTGAACACGAGCAGATCAGACTCATGGAAATGTGCTGCACGGACTTTCAAACAGGTTCAAAAACAAGCAATATCCACAGCAAAAACTGGGTCTAAATTTTCCATTGCCTTTAGGGAGTGATGGGGAATATGCACAGTCCAAGGGAATGCCCACTAACGGAACTCTGTGGGCAAAGAAATGCATTCATTTTAATGTAGAAGAGCTGCTCTGTCACAAAGTGCTCAACAACTACAAGACTTTATTAGTTGTGATGTGCCAAATACAGACACAAGATATGAAGAAGAATAAAGTGGTCGAACGGCACAAATTTAGTTATTCAAGAATGCTAACTAGTTGTGGGCTAAATGCAAAGGTGATGCTATGAGTTTTAACATCTACAGAACAATCCGAGGAAACTCCAGGTCAACAAAGTCTGTTTAGACTCAATTGTGACTCGACTTAAATCAGTTGTGCTTGAAATACTATTCCGTATAAAATGTATTAGAAGGGGAAAAAGTTGCGTGTTCTTTTGAATCAACAGAGAGGTTCCCCCACGTCAGACCACGCCCTGCATTGCATTTAAGTTTGTGCAAAGTTTCTACTCTTTTTTTTTTTTTTTTTTAATATATATATTTTGAGTTATGATGACCTTCTGGGGCTGGTCAAACTTTATTTCACATGTTTGCTGCTGTAGCTTTTAGATATAACATGTATAAATGAAATGTCTCTGAAAATAATTAATGTCGTGGTTACTTACAATTAGGGCTGCACAATATTGGAAATTATTGTGATTTATGACACTGCTGTTAAAAACCGCGATATCTATATTATTGTGATACTTTTGACACAATATTTTCAGTTCTATTAAAACAATTATGTTCATGATGCATTAATCATGTTAATAAATGCGTCTGATATATTGCAGCCGTATTTAAATAACCATTATTAGTTTAGTGTATTAATAAAACACTAAACTATTGATAGCTTTTTGCAAGTAAAAGTGATCTCTGTGTGAAACCTTTGACGTTAAATATATATTCACCACTTCAGAGTTTGAATGCTGCGTTTAATTCGTAACACTACTCCAACATTTGTCCCGTAAAGTCGTTTCTTGAAGGCGGTACACGTTCTCTGACGAGGTGTGGACAGCGCTGGCGACTGGCTGCTGCTGGGTCAGAATATCCTCTGTCCGTCACTCAATCCTGGGGCAACCCGAGAGTTATTAATACGAGGGGGTCCAGGGCAGGGCATCAGGGGCAAAAATGTGAAAGAAAGCAGGACACAAGACAGAGTCAGAAGCAGACAGGAAGAAGCCGGTCGTTGTGGCGCTGAGGTCACGAGGCCAGGGTCCAGATGCAAAGGCAGAGATAAGAAAATGGTAGGAGAGTGAGAGGAGCTGTGTGTTCACGCTCTGTCCTCCAAATGACCCTGAACTGACATACTTCTACTCCTGTAATTTAACGCTTCATGTTGTACTAACATCCATAACATACAAGACGGCCCTTGACAGACATTGACAGTGGTTCCCAGTCGTGGTTTGAAATCTTAACCCAACAAGATGCCCCGCAAGTTGTTAGTGATTGTAAATATATGATTGTTCTAAATAGACAAATTAACCTCCCTCACTTATATAGGTATAGAAAACTAGTTATACAATTTACAAATGTATAATTCAATCATCCATCTTTTGGAACAAGGCATTTATTTAGTTGCCAATGATAGAACTACCCAAAGGTAGACTAGACTAAAAACCAAAATCAATCATTCTAGAATATTGCAGTGATAGAAGGATATTTATATACTTTTTTTGCTCTGTCACTCAGTTAAAATTGAAGAAAAATATATCTTCAAACTGACCACATTTATCTTATAAATATATAAATTGCTCTATAAATAAACATGTTTTTCCTAGTCGGTTACAGGAACCTCTGTGAGCTCTTACTACCAGGTATTTGGAATTATTTGTTTTTTGTGTTGTTTTTAGATTGAAATTGAATATTTGAATATGAACTGTGTCTTTGCTATTATTTCTGTACATGCATTTCAATAAAACAAGATAATACCATAGTTTTAATCAGAAATATACTAGTAAATCGATGTATAATGACAAAAGAAACACTGGTAAACTGTTAGAGTGAGGGAAGACTCAAAACAAAAGGTTAGGAACCACTGGCACTAGCAGAGTGTGGGTCCTTAAACTCCATTGGTTCATTGTGGATAAAACTCAGAGTTTAAACTTGTACAAAAACAACCCCATCCTTTACTTTGTCTCCCCTCCCTCAGTCCTGTCTCTGAAACTGATCCCATTTCAAACCTAAACATGTGTCTGGCCCCTGCGCCCGCCCTTCCCCCGGCAGACCCCATTTCAGTCCACACAGATGATGTCATAGCAGCGCTTAGAAAGAGGAGGCTGCAGTGTTCGGGGGGAGAGCGGGGCGAGAGGGGAGGTGTGCAGAGGTCATGGGAGTGGGCCGGGATTTCACCAAGATTATTGTTTGAACTGCCCAAAGCTGCCTTCAGGGACTCTTCGGGTCACTGAGGTAGAACGCTGGGGCTTGATTCAGTTTTATATGTGTTTTTACTGTCCAAAGATAGATTAGTCATGAGTTTAGATTGTAATATTACTTCACACGAGATGTTAATGTTGTCTTTTAACTTTTGTTTGACCAATTTTGGTGCTTTGTGTGGTATTTACTGTTGGAAGTTGCTCTTTGGAATAGACTCCATCAGCACTAATGGTCATAAACAGATGCCACTGTCCATAAAGGCAAGGAATTTGTTGGCACTGGGAAATCTACATACAAAAACATTAAAAAGTTACATTTTGTCAACACAAGTCAAGTTTTAAACTTCCCATTTGGCGTCTTAACTTAACCCTATTAAAAATTTGAAAATTTTAAGGACAATTTAATTTTAATAAGGATATAATAATGCAATCTATGTAAAGAGCACTTTTTTGACACTTTTATATCCTCAGCAGAATAATATTACTCAAGTAGTAGAAAGTGATAGTAAAAAAAAATATATATATATTTTTAGGAAACAAGGGCTGAGTTAATCAATTAAGAGCAATTGTTTATAATTTTAAGTTGATGCAATTTGAAGGTCAAAACATCAAATAATGATTTTCAAATAAGTAAGACTGGTATTTTCAAACGATAGATGACACAAATTAGAAAAACTAAATAATATCCGAAGGAGTGGTTTAAGAAACACACACGTTCTGACACTCCACCTACACTTATTTAGGAAAAGATTTATTTCATAGGGAACAACTTGCTTTTTTAAGAATGATTCAGGCTTCAAGTCTTTGTTCATGCTTTATTAAGTCATGAATAAGCAGAGTTATTATGGAGTGATACCAAATGTATCTATGTATATAATGAAGTAATTTTGTCAACATTCAACATTGGGACAACAGCAGAAAGAGTATAACCATAATGTTTATTCAGATTCTAGTAGTTTACAAAATAAATTACTCAATTAGAAGTAGATATAAGTGTCATAAAACTACTCTGAGAAGTATTAAAAAGACTCGAGTTAATGTATTTTGAATGTAAAAGAGGACTACCATCACCACCTTTGTTCAGGAGCTTATTCTCTCAGGTTTTTCCACACTACAGGAGTTTGAATGGGACCTTTCACTGTCATCGAGCGTCCTCACGATTCACGTTCTGCTAAACGTCCCATCTGTGGAGGTGAGGTGCTACCGTGTTTGTTTTTAGGCGTGTGCGTCTGTGCCTGCGCGCTGTAGCCTCGCGGGATGTTTGGCGTGCCGGATCTTTTTTAAGGGCGCAACCGGAATCTCAGCTGTCTCCTGCGTCCCACACAAACAGGGCGCGGCCACAACATCCCGGCGTTACACACTCCTGCCCTCGACCTGCACGGGGCAGCTGCCGGGGCAAATGTGCGCCGGACACACACACACACACACACACACACATACACACACACACAGGGGCGAGATGCAGATGGGCATTCTTGTAAAAGGCTGGTTAGTCGCCATGACAGGACGACAGCGGCAAGTGTGGCTCACTACACTTACACAAGTATTTTTATGGACTTGTGTTTTCTGTTATGTAAATTGTTGAATCTAATCAGTCAAAAGTCCAAAATCCACTTTATTCACACATTTTATTATATCATTTCGTGAACAAAACAGTTGCACAGACACAAAACAATAACAAACTACATAAAAACTGTACAATTTGATCTCCTACAACAATTAAACTGTACATATCAAAGCAAAACCATAATATAGCCATAAATAAGTAAAATAGATTGAAGTAAATAAAAAGCACAGATGGATGAACGTATGTGGTACCCTGACTGTTCAACTTAAGATACTAATCTTCAAAAATTAATACATCAATTTAGTGAAAAAATCCAAATATACAATCAGAAGACAAGTTCTCTTAAAGATTAAAGATGCACTATGTAACTTTTCTGGTAGAGGATCTGCCACCTGCTTTTCTCATTGAAAATGTTGTTGCTTTGCCTGGAAAGTATCACAGTACGTCATTAAACATATCTCTCTTGCATTTATTCAATTACTTGTGCTTTTATTGCTCAAGATTACCATAAAACATGCATTCTTACTGTAAATGAGCTCACCTTTTCACAGATCTGACCTGCAACTTGGCCTGGTTGCGTCATCGGTTTGTCTCCATTCCAGGCAAAGCATTAGCATCTCCATGGAGACCAGCAAACCCGCAAAAGTTCCACAAAGGCAATGCTTACATCAATACTCGGATGTTAAAATTCTGTTATCATTGCAAAAGACATATCCGAAAATATAATAAAACATTGTAACACTTTATAATACTGCATCCATTTGCATTTGCACGAACAAAGACTTCTTTCATTGTGAACAAATAGTTTATTAAGAATAATTCTAGCTTAGTAATGTAAGCAAGCAGCGTCAATCCTGCTTAATACACATTGTTCATTATGAATTAAGTCTTTGTTCATGCTTTATTAAGACTAAATAAAGTTGTAGATGTTATAAAGTGGTAGCAAATACAATCACTTGCCCCTATGTTTATGAATAAGGAAGTAATATATATTTTAAAACTCAAATTTTCAACATAAACTTTCCCCACGACAGTCATTGATAGTGTAGTTGATCCACTGTTACAATAGGCATGACAAAAACACAAATACTAACATGTACAAGTTTAATTCTGAATAATAGTTTACAAGTTTAATTCTGAATAAATCTCTCGTAAATCGTATTAGATTCATCATCCCACATCATGACGCACCCCTCCTCTTTGCACACGCCGCCTCCTTCACACCTTTCTTCCTCCGTCCTCCATCTTGGCTCCTGTGTCGCTCTCTCTGTGACTCAGTGTCCTGTTCCTCTTCGTCACGTCCGTGTCTCTTCACTCATCTTCACTCATGGACCTCTTCCAATCTCCAGACGTCTTCGGTCTCGAGATGGAAGAGCTGAAACGAGACCTAATTTTTGCCAGTTACGCTGCTTACATGGTTATACAGTAATAAGTCTGGAATGAAGAGAAGATTAGATTTAGTGTAATCTAATACAGAGGCTGGTCCTGGATGCCATCATTTATCTTCTGTATCATCAAAATAACTTACATCTTTATAATCACGACATTAGACTGTACTTCACCAGACTGTGTGTGAGTCGAATATTATAAGATACTGTAATAACTGAATTTACTTTACATTTTTAAGTGTTTTTATTTGAGTTAGAAAAGAGAAATTTTACTTTGGGTGGGTTTTTGTAATTTACTGGTGATGAGTTGAGAATTAGCATTTTATAAAACAAATATAAAAGCATTGTTATGTTGGTTGTCATGCTTTTTGTTGTTTGTTTGACTCTTTTAAATAACTTTTGTCTTTGTATTACAATTTTTGTAGCAGAGTTGTAGAGAGAATTAGGGCTTGGTGATTTGGCAAAAAATGTATCATATGTACAATATATGTACAATTCTTTTTTTACTCAATCATGAGAAGAATAACTTTCATTTGACACAAAAATACTGCCACATTTATCACTCCAAAGTCCAAACTCTGCCCCAAACAACATGCTTTTGATGATAAAGCACTAGATTCAGAATTATCAGTTATAAAACACCCAATCATAACTATTACGATTAGACAGGACGAATCTCAGTCTTAATTCAAATTCTTTTTTTATTTTTTATTATAGTTGACACAGATGACATTCAAGGGCTCATAGACAAATATACAGAGAACCAATAACATTAACACACAGACAATGACAAAAGACATTACAAAATACCCAATTCAACAAATTGCTCAACCCTTGAAATAATGTATGTTTTAAAATGCATGCATATGAACTTTACTGCACTTGAGTGAGAAAATAGCTGCAGTAAACGTCTCAGACGGTGTCATCGTTTTATAACATGCTTCTGGAGAACAATTTTACACTTAACAGTTAACAGTTAATGTAATTTAGCTTGTGTAATACTGTTATCTGCAAAGTCTAGCAGTAATATGTGGAAAGAACCGACAAAGAATGCTGGAAAATGTCTCTTGTTGGAAAAAGTTTAGCTGCTTTTACTTATGTTTGATCAACTATGACGATTATTTGCATGTGTTTCCATTTGTCGGCGGCCATCTTAGGAAGGAAAAGTTCAGTGTGTCAAGGCCCAGTAACCATCGCATGACTCACGGCTAATCCAAGTCACTCCTCATCTGGACTTCTGTCTCTTTTAAACATTTCCTGTTTTTACTTTTAGCCCATTGGTCTCATTTTCCTGCCTGTGCTGTGTATGACTCCAGTTTACTGCTTTGCTCGAGGCGGATAAAGCTAACATTATGTATGTAATCTTATAACCCTGTGGTTTTCAAACTCTGTGGTGCAAGTATTTGACTAAGTGGGATAAAACCAGGTCACAGTCATGTCTAAATCTAAGCTAAACCAAAATGAAAGCACAAAGAAGAAAGCTTCTCAAAGGATCTTTATCAGAACTATCCCTTTTCTAATGCCGTTCTGAACTGGGCCTAAACTGGACAGAGAAAAAGATCTAAAAGCAGGATTAAACCAGTCCTGAGCCAAACCTAAACCAGGATTACTTGGGTCTAAATTATACCAAATTTAGTTTCAGTTTTCAAGCCCATAATAGTCAAAACCAGCACATTCACCACATCCAAATTTGGACTAATCCAGCTCTAAACCCTAAACAAAACCTGGGCTGGATCAGGATAAACAAGAACTAGAACAGAACCACATCAGGCCCACATCAGGACTAAACTGGGCTCAATGTTGAACCAAATAACAAATGTGAGCCCACCATAAACCAAAAGTATAGCAAGACTAAAAGTGCTCAAAATGTCTGAATCAAATCTTCTTATCTGGGTCTAAATTGGACAGGAAAATCTGTCCAGTTCTGACCCAGGGCTAAACTAGCAATTTATATCAAATTGAGCCGGGTCGTTGGAGGATTAAATCAGGACAGAAACTGGATTTAACTACATAAATTGGACTAAACTATTTAGAATTTATGGGTACCAAGACCGCTAAACAGACAAACCAGGACTAGATAAATGATAATATTGAGAATTATACAAGCAAAAATAACTCCTTTCTAATCAGTTAATACTTCATTAAAGTAAATGTTAAGTGCTTTTTGACAGTTTGTGTCACATTAACTCTTTAAAACTGGTCAAAAACTGTGATCTATAGTTAATATGAAAAGTGAATTATAGCGGTTTAGATGTGTTAAGATTTAAACTATTGTACTTTTACTTTCGAATATAGTTGATGAAATCTGATTAAAACTGAATCGGATGTTTCATCATTTGAGACACTTACTGTATATATATATCTATATGATCAGGTCTGAGCAGGACTTGAATAATACAGGATTAACTCAGGACCAAACGTAGCAAGATAAAGTAGAAATTAACCACATCTTGCAAGTTTTGGAATCAAAAATGAGGCTAAACCAGGAAAATACTAAACCAAAACTAAACCAGGGATTAACAATCTGAGAACCACTAATACGATCCAACGCCATTTAAATAATCCCATCTTTGCCGTCTCGCTGCACAGCCAGAGATGCACACAGTCATATCTCGAGCGTGTTATGTCTGTCCCTGTGATCACATCCGTCTGCAGCCCTGGCCTTTCCTCTCCGGCGCTCGTATTGTGTCAGCTGTTGTGAATTAGCCAGGCTCGCTCCCTCCGCCTTTTCACTTTGTTTTCGCAGCTCTTTTGAATTCAAATCATTCACCCGACGTCCAATGAGAAAGAACCTTGACTTAAAACCATGTCATGGATCTCTATTAGAAAACTATGACTCAAGCTTAAACGCCTTAGCCGCGTTTCAAAGAATAAAGCGTGCTGTACAAAGCAGGATGTATGTTTTTAGCTTGAGATAGTAAATCTATTTGGGGAATTTTTCCGATCTCCAACAATGTGCAAGTGTTGATATAATGTTACTTAACTTTCTTTCAAGTAGTCCTCTTTTTCAGAGACGAAAAATCATAACTTTATGATTAATCACGATTATTAGCATCAAACTGTGAAATCTATTGCTTTCATTCACGTTCTTGAATATTTTCTGTATTTATTTCTTTAAATTAAGACTGTGTTTTAATCAATGTGTCAGCAACAGCTTCAACATAAGTCTATAAATGTGTTAGTACAAAAACTAAATTTCGTTAGTTGTCCTAAAGCAGGTTAAAAACACTAAACAATCAATTGGACATAAATGGACGCATAAATTGACATTGACATTACAAGACTAAAGGACAACAGACACATGATTAAACATCTAAGAAAACAGAGACTTTTTACAGTAAAAACAAGAATCAGACGTTAAAAGAACACAAGAAGAAGAAGATCGTCAATGAGTGCTCGACTGGTTTGTTTTCAACCAGTTTCTAAGAACTTTCATGAAATATTTTCCAAAGTTAATAGATCACCATTTTTGTAGTATTTGACCAGCTTTATGAAATCAAACTTTCTGAATGAGAACGTGAAGTTAATGTGACATAAACAGCCATTGACTGATATTAACGCTTGTGTAGTATGACTGCAAGTATGGTCTTTAAATGAGTTCACACTATATTTAGAAACTATACACTGAAAAATAACATGTTTAGTCTTTTACAAATGACCAGTTTCTCCTGTTTTTGGAAACAAGCAAATAAATGAAAAAAACAGCACAATAATGACACAGATTTAGACCAAACACAAGCATTTTTCGTTTAATCTTTCACCAATTTCAACTTTAGGAAAACGTAACGCATTATATACAATAACAAATCGTCCAAATTATCTTTTAAATGTCCAATGTGAATAGTTAATATAAAACAAATATTGAAATACCAAAAGAAAACCACACTGAACAACAATAGAAAGCTTATCACACATGCACAAAAAACATGTAAAACACACAATTCTTTAACTTATTTTCAGTGAAGAAGTGTGAAACGGGGCCATGTGTGTTGGAGCAGGAGACAGTTTGTAGTTTTACGGGACGACCTCCAGCGCTGACCCCGTTGGCCCCTCACAGGTGCAGTCTGGGAGAGAGTGGGAGGACGAGCTGCTCCGTTAAAGAAACTGTATTTTTACCACCGCGAAACTCCACAAATGGTGTAAAGAGCCGTGACCTCCAAAGTGTTGCTGGTAATGTGAAAGTCCGCTCTGCATTAATCACACGTGAACACGCTTAACTGCAGCCGAGACGGTGGACACACGCCAAGTTTTGAAAATACACAAACGTCTCTGCACGGACTTATGGATACAACACAGGAATATTTAAAGTGATAGTGATTTTTTAAAATAAATTTGAAGTTGTTTTCATAACATCATTCAAAGTGATTCACAAAAAATAAAAAACAAAAACAATAAAAACCATAACAATGTAAATCAATATTACTATAACTAATGTACTTTAAAAAAGCAGAGTTCAGATAAAAATCCTTACATATAGTCACACATACAACTAAACACAACAGTTTTAGCCTGGATTTGAACATTGTCAGAGCAGAGTTCAGTCTTACGTTTTCAGAAAGACTGTTCCAGATTTTGGAGCATCCATTTTGCCAAATAAGCACCTGTTTATAAAAAAGTGGTTAAACTTGTGTTGATTAAAAAGGTTTGTGTTGCCTTTAATTATGCATCAAAGTCAGGGTAGTAGATGATATTTTTTTCAAAGGTACATCTTTTTTCACCTGATTACAACATCATAATTCAATCGACATTGATCTGAACCTTTATCATTAAAATAGGAAAGAAAAATACACTAATGTATGCGATTTGAATAGACTAAATATGCAATCATTCTAGTTGTATTGTAGAAACATGGAAAGCTACAAGAAAAAACATGAAATGTATTATGTTATATGATAATTCCTCTTCAATCACCTTTTGGTTCATAGCTTGCATGTCAAATGTCAAGATAATAACATCCTAAATTATTCTCTTCAAAAAGAACTTAAGTTTGTGGATGTATAAAAGATAAATAAAGTAAAGTTTCTGTGGTAACCGTAATTATTACTACTACTACTCACTAAGTTTATTTCATCCACTACGTTTCAATATTTGAGCCAATGGAAAAGATATTGCTCTTCCGTGTGCAATAGTCTCCTGGATCGCATGAATATACCAGACCTAATTATTAACTAGAAAATAAGGAAGTAGCCGATTCCACACAACTGTTGCTATAGTAACCCAACCTAAAAAATAGACTCTGCTCTTTCTCGTATCATTAACTAATCATGAAATGGGTCAATACCAGCCTCATCTTTCATTTTCTGTGCCGTTCACCCAGTTTCCCGAGCCACGATTGACAGGTGAGTTTTATGAAGTTGTCCAGGTGTCTCCAAGTCGCTCTTTAAAGGTTGAGAACAATAAATGCTTTCACGCAGAGAGAAGGAGAGAGCGAGAGAGGGAGGAAAGAGGAGCGAGGGGCAGGTGAAACTCTCCCGCTGGTTAATCTAAAACTACCCCAGGGACAGACGGACAAGAGCAGAGCAGAAAGGCAAAATGGATGGACATGACGTGATGTTTTTTACTGAGAACAGACAGACAAGGGAGGGAGAGAAATGAAAGGGAGGAGACAGAGTCAAGTCTGTTTGGCTGTAGACAGGTGTTCTCTTCCCCCGAGCGCAAATAAATAGTGCAGAAAAAGTGGCTAGTATAATCTAAGGCCTCCACCTGTGTTTGGGTTCAGGCCACTTGGCAGTTTTAAGTGCTTTAAGGAGTTTAGTCACAGATAATGATCGCTTAAGGCTGCTCAGACCACTACCAGGGAATTATCTGAAAGTAAGTTTTGTCTGTGGCTCAATTCAACATCACACCACTGCTGAAATCTACGCTCGTCACTTTTGTATTATCGATAGCAACATGGAAAAAGACAATAAAAGCTCTAAAAATGAACACATTATGAAGAAAACTAACATTAATATATTCAAAGCTTGCATATCAGCTTCCTCTATCCATTTTTACTACAATAGTGTTTATTTCATCCTCTAGTTTTCAATATGTTATCCAAATGAGGAAAAATCGGTCTCCTGTGTGTCTTGGAAAACATGAACAAACTTGGCCCAATAATAAGAAGAACACAGATAATCAATGTTGACTTTGACTGTCAGAACTAATGACTATCCAAATGATTTTTGTTTGACATTGTGAGCAGATTTTACAAACTATTTTGGTGCAAAACATAGAGTAAAATGGCAAAAAGGCCATGCAAATATCTATAATATTTACCAAGCACTTAACAAAATAAAAATTCAATAAAAGGCAGAAATATGTATTTACAAAATAGAGTGAGTTGATGTGTTGATAAAACCTGGTGGAAGATCTATGATAAAAACATGAATAAATGCATGTATTGAGAACAAAAAAATTCCTCTTGTCTTCTTGCATATAAAGTGTCCATGCCATCTCATATAACTTCTCTAGTGCGTTTGCATTTCAATAAAAACACTTGGTTTTATATAAATGGTGAGAGCGCAGACCGGACAGCATCGGCTTTGTCCTGTGATGAATGTGTGAATCCACAGAGGAACAAACTAATCGAGTTTCACTATGGACGAGGTTAGCGCCTGATTCAGAGTCTGTGACCCTTTCAATAAAGCAGACGCAGAGGAGGAAGTGATGGACTTTATTAGGAAAAATCACTTGAATGGTGCTTCTTTTGCTTTTCTGCTGCCTCTCTCTCCGTCTCTCACACCACTATATCTATTTCTTTTCACACCTTTTTTTATTTCTCTTCCTCTCACCCCCTTTTTTCTCTCTCGTCTCTTCTTCCATGTTAACTTCTCCCAACCTCTTTCCTTTTCCACTTTTTCTTCCTCCTCAATGTCTGTGTCTCTCCTTTTCTCCCTCTTTCTATTTCTCTCTTTCCTCTTACCCTCCTTTCCATCTTCTCATCTCTTTCTCTTTATATGTTTCTCTTCTCTTTTTGGTCTCTTCTTGCTATTTCTTGCCTCTCTTTCAGACTCACCTTTTCTCTCGTCCTCCCTCTTCTCGTCCTCTCTTCCTTCCTCACTTACTTTCCTTTCTATCTGTTTTTCTCCTATCCTTTCTGTCTCTCCCTTCTCTTCCTCCTTTTCTGTTCATCCCTCTTCTCTTTCTCCTCCTCTTTCTCCTCCTCTTATCCTCCCTTCCTAGTTCAGTTTTCTTTTTTCTCTCTGTGTCTCTCCATCTCTTTTGCTCTCTTTGTCTCTTTTTCCTCCTTACCCCTCTTTCTACTTTCTCTCTCTTTCTGTCTCCATCTTTTTCCCTCCCTCTCTTCTTCTCTCTCTCCCTCCTTTCTCCCTCTCTGTCTCATCTTCCTCTGTTTCCCCCTCCCTTTCTCCCTCTCTTTCAGTTACTTTCTTGCTCCTCTTTCTCATTTTCCCTCCTTTCCTTGCTTTCTCGCCTTCCCTTTCTCTCTCTCTTTCTCTCTTCCTTTCTACTTCTCTCTCTCCCTCTTTTCTCTCTTTCTCCCTCTCTTTCAGTTTCTTTCTCTCTCCTCTTTCTCATGCACCCTCCCTTCCATGCTTTCTCGCCTTTCCTTTCCCTCTGTCTCTTTCTCTCTCTCTCTCTCTCCCCCTCTCTCTGTTTCTGTCTCCCTCCTCGTTCGTCCCACATGCTTAAATTCCTGGATTTAAATCTCGTTGTGGTCGGTGTGTCGGTTAGCCCTGCACATGCGAGTGGGTGTGCGCATGCAGGACCCAGCGACAAACCCCTTTTGTTTCAATTGAGTCGTTTGCTTTGGACGCCGCAATGACAGCTGCAGCACAACTGACAGAGAAGAGGAGGAAGGGACGGAGGGCCGGAGGGAGGGGTGTAAAGAAAGAGTGGAGTATTTAACATATTTGACATGCAGGCCACGACGGAGCAGCGCAACAGTTGAGAAAGAGCCTGATTCTCTTGTTGAGTGTTGGTAAAGTCAGATAAGGCTAGTGCAAGATTTAAACAAACAAATGTTGAGCAAGACAAGAAACGATACAAAGAGGGCAGAGGACTACAGAGTGGCTTTGGATAACGTTTGAAGCCATACTGCCATAACATGTACTTAATTATTTATAGCAATATTTTATACATGTTAAAAGCTGTGCTGTATTGTTTTTTTATTGTATATTTTGTTTGTTTTTAACAGTTTGAAGAGGTCCAAACTTATTCTTCACTTTCTTAACATTGTACCAGCATCTTAAGCATTTCAGCGTTTCATAAGTGCATTTCACAACTTTCAGAAGCTAGAGCAGAGTTTTATTGTCCAACACCAGTCTTACTCACTGGTTTGCTTTATAATTAGATCAGACTGCATATAGCCATCTTATTTTGATCCAAAGAGCTGCTTTTACCATATATTTGTACTGGGGCAAGATACAATTTACTAAAATAAAGTACAATCCTTTTAAGATTATATTTTTACATCTCAAATGCAATATGCAAAGGAAAACAAAAAGTTTAATCATCACTTGTTGCTGAAAAGTCCAAAGTTTGAAGGAAAGTTAGGGAGCACATATTAAATTCAGGGTTTTTGTTTTTCTTTTTGTTCTTTATATTTACAGTTAACTATAATGTCTATGTTGCCCTTTCAGTAATCATCATACAACACCAAGATTGCAACTTTGCACCTGTCTACTTTTACAGTTTGTGTTAGAGAAGGCGTGTTCTGAAAAACAATATAAAAAATAACAAAAACCTTGCACAAAACCCATTTTAAGTGCTCCAGATTTTCTTTCCGGCTTTTCCTTTGAGGGTTTGCCACAGCAACAGTGCCTCTTAAACTTATTATGTGTTTTTCTGACAAAACCCCTTGGTCACACAGATACCCCAAGTTCAGAGCACTTCTTTACCGCCCCAAATACCTCTACAAGGGTTGAAGGGATTGCGTTTCTCTCCTGTGTTGACTAATAGCTGTGTTGAAGTTTGTGGGACACCCTGGAGAGATGGGTAGGAGCACACCCACTGCACCCCACCACCCGCTGGCCTCCTTTGCTGGTTTTGTGTTTGGCCCCTTTTCCTCGTGGCCCCTCGCTCCCACATACACTCAGCGCTTTACGCTGGATAGTATTTCAACGCAATGCACAACTGGAGTCTGTGAATACCTCCGTAGCTTTTGTGACTCGCAGTTTACCAGCAGAGACACACTTTACATTGGCTTGTTTTGTTTGACCACTTGTTCTTGAAATTTCCATACCAAGTGCCTCTTAAAGTAGTTGGATTTCTAAGTACAATTGGGACTAGATCAAGCCTCAATTTGAAGAACTAAACCAGGTCTAAAGCTATTGAAATTAACATAAACCGGGCCAAACTTAAAGTGTAAACCAGGTCTAAACCATCACAGGTCACAATTGTAACTTTAAATGACTAAACTACATGCATAACAATATACCTAAAGAACAAATAACTGCAGAAGTACCGCCAGACGAAGCCCATGTAGACACAGTTTGAGAAACAGCTAGACAAAGACATCCATGCAGACTCCCTGGTTGTCTGGTTTGGACTATTGCTTTAGGGGGAAGAATAAAAAGCTCGTCTCATTACTGATAAGCTTCTTTCTACTGTCAGTGAGTTGTCCCGCCCCTCTCCCCCATCTCGGCTGACTCCCCCTTTTCACTGCCTTCCTTTGACTGTATCCTTTCGCTCTCGGCGGACGGCGTTTTTGTGCTGGAAAAGCTGGGAGGCAGAGGGCCCTCGGAGAATTAAGGTGGATTACAAAGCTGTGATGAGTGTAGACGTTTTACTCTGCTGTGAGCACGGAGTTTGACAATGGCAGCCGCTAAGTGAACTGCTTTAGAAACTAGAAAAAGATATTGCTACTAATATACACATTGACACCAGTGCTGTGAAATTGACTTTGTGGTGTTAACCATATGAATAAAAGAAACTTATTTTAGCAAACAGAAACTATCGTAGATTTTTTTGTTTTGTTACATATTAAAAAACCCCATTTCTTGTCATGTTTTCATTACCATTTATTATTGCTCTGATTTGTTTCTTGTGAGCAAAAGCAGCAATTGCCAGTGTTCCAGTTTGCATAACCAAAACGCCTAAATTACTGTGACTTTTGGCCAGAAAAAGTTTCATCTGTCATTACACCAAGAAGTGTAGCCAGACATTAAATATCAAAAGTGTGAATTGCAACAGATTTCAAGCAACAGATTTGGAATTTTTCTTGTTTTTCGTGGTAACATACTTCAGTTTCAGAGCTTTAGTATTTGAATAGTCATCCTTTTTTTTTTTTATTCCTAAATTCCATTTAGCTCCTGTAAAGGTATTGCAGTTTCATTGTTCCTTGTGATTTTTTGGGAGGCGTTTTGATGGAGCAGAGCGCTGCCTGCTGCACAGCGTGGGCTGATCAACTCTATCCCAGCTCTTGTTCCTTTTAGTCTGTGCAAAAATTCCTCCTCTGCACTGCTTTCTCCAGCTCAGCACCCCCATTTCAATCACACATGCCTCCCTATATCTACACCCTACAAATTATTTTCTCTTCATCTTTTTTTCCATGGGAGAGGAAACCGGCACGATTGGAGCACTTCCTGTGTTTTAAACCCAAGTGCAGGAAACAGGATTCAAACACAAACAGCGAGACAAGCTGAGAGAGCGAGAGAGAGAGTGAGAGAAGGAGGGACAACGGGGAAGAGAAGGGAGGGGGCCGCACCAGTGTGAAAGCAGGAAAGGATTTTTTTAGCAGCTGCAAACCATTTCAGTTGTGTGTGAAGTAGAGTGTGGCTTGACTAGAAGAGACTTGAGAGAAAACAAAAAGATTGAACTGAAGACTGCGTGGCACTTTGTTTACATCTGAAGACAAGAGAAAGTAGAGCGAGCTCGTCCTGGGATTGTCCTCCCGTGTGCACTTTTTGGATCACTGTCTGGGTCTATGCCCTCTGGATACTCTCCCAAGTCTGGCTGCTCCGCTCAGCTCTGCCCCAGGATTCAACTCCCTGTCTGCTGCCGTCAACTCCTCCTTTTTCCATCAACTACACCCCACATGCCCTCCTTTCAGGCCAGCCTGCCGCCGCGGGTCTACAGTAGCACCACTCGCCCCTGGAGCCAAGAGATGAAAGTGAGGTATTAAAACACACTGACAGGATTGCTGCTCTGAAGTGGACTTCTTTTGTTTGGCATTGCTAAGATACTGGACGGCATTGGGATGGAGTTCATCAGGATCTGAAATTGGGATGGTGAAGTGATCTTGTGGAGCAATGGACTAAAGTAATCCGTAAATGACCAAGGATGCATGCAAGACAATAAGTGCCAAGACTTGTTTATAGTATTCAATTGATGCCTTAAATGTATTTCCACCATTCATTTGTGCTGAAAGGATTATTTTGAAGATTGAAGTTAAGCCAATCCGTGGGGTATTGCACGATCCTGTTTATTCCACCCCACGCAGTGCATCTTTTATATAACGGAGTGGGTTTTCTCACCTTAAAAGGAGACTTTTACACTTGCCTGCCTGCCTCTCACTGTCATCCACACAGCGGCTGCTATAGAAAAGGAACAGAAGGAGCACGAACCAGGGATGAAAGTTGTGCATGGTTTAAAGTAGGTGGGATTACTTTTTGACAGCAAGACAAAGAGATGTTATCTCTATGGCTCTCACCTCACCTTGGACTTTGGACTTTCGGGACGGGGACGACTGCTATTTTGCGCTGCACTTACCTCTCATTCCTAACAGCCTTTTAAATAAACAGGACTGGTGATTAATATGGTGCCGAGGGGGAGGACACTGACACCCCATCCTGCTCCGATGCCACACTGCATCTCAAACCCACTGGAGAAATGCACAACTGTTGAGGTGACATAGCTGGGAATGAATGAAGACTCGCCAGCTTTGTGTGGATTAGATTTCCAAGGATGTAAAAAATTGAATGGATTTTACTAAACTTTTGAATGTAAATGAATGACTTTTCCACATGGATGTTTTTCTGAATTTGTATTCACTCTGATTGCCGTGTCGCAGTGAAGGATTGCTGTGGCACATTTAAAAGGACACAATGGGAAAGCCCCTAAGCCGTCCCGACTGCTTGAGGCAGAACCCGCGCTGCCTCGGGAAAGGGGACGAGGAGGAAGCCTACATCGAGGACTGCTATGTTCCCCAAAGATCCATTTATGATACAATGCGGATTAACGAACAAATTGATCAAGGGACCAAACTTTGTCAACAATCCCGGAGCACTTTGGGATCTGGGGGTGAACCGCGGGGAGAAGGGAGTACAATATCCAGTAATGGGACTATTGGAGCAGATATTGGTGGTGTTTTTGTTTCTAGAAACACAGAACATGCAAGTGGAGTTAAGAAACTTGACGAGAGGGTGATATTTGATGCCTTAAAACTGACAGGTGACCCCCAGATAATGTCCCCTCCTGTTGGGATAGTCGGACCAGGTTTGCCCATTGCCCCCTCGTCCAGCTCGGGTGTCGTGGCGGCTGTTGCTAAGAGACGTCTCCAGGGCAGCGACAAAAAGGACAACCCGAATCGCAGGTCTTGGAAAGCGTTCATGCCCCCAAGTTATCCCGAGTTCGCAGAGAGGTTTGAGTTTTCGGCCGAAGCGGAAAGGAGACAGTCTGGACCTGGGATTCCTCTGTCTCCTATCCAAAATGTGTCCTTGCACCCCATCCCGTCAACGCCAACCTCTTCAACGCCTTCTATCCCCCCACACACACCTTCTCCTCTTTCATCTGCCCCGCACACGCCTCCTGTCTCCTCTCCTTCTGTCACGCCCACTGTCAGCCCTGTGCCTCCTTCCTCGCAGCCTTTCAAGCAAAAACCAGTTCATCCTATGCTGCAAAAGCAAAATAAGCACCCGATTATAGCGTTGCCATCCTCTCCCAAAAAGAGGGGGGCTTCAGACACCCCTCCGCAGCAAAGCCCCAGCGCGTCTCGACCAGCGCATAGACGGACTGCAAGCTCCACTAAACCTGCAATTATACAAATCCCCGAGGAGCCAGTGGAGTCGATAAAGACATCCGATTCAGAACGGGACTCTCCACTTTTGGAGCAAGACCAAGCGGACAATACACCCCTTATCCCACCCAAACCAGTGTTCTGCCCCCCTACCAAGTCGCGCACCTGGCCTCGCAGCATCACAACAGGGAAGAAGGCTCAAATTGGGCTAAGGCACAACTTCCCCGTCTTGCCGCCTCTTCCGCCTCTTATAAGTGAAGATGGCAACACAGATGAAGAATCACTTTATTTGCTAGACCCTCCTTCTCCATTTTTAAAAGAGGAGGATGGGATTGTTTATGGTGGGCTCCCTCTGTCCCCCTGTGTCAGTCATGAAGGCTTGGACGAGGGGCTACTGGGATGGGACGCCAACCAACTCAGGGAGCGCACCGCCTCTGAACTTAAATTTGAAGAGGACGAGCGAAGGATACTCGCTGAGCTAGAAGAAGATGATGAACAAAATGAAGCATGTGGGATATTGACAGAAGAGGAGGAACTGGCCCAAAGAGAGGAGCGCGAGTGGGAGGCGGTGTTAAAATTAGAAAATAAGGACATTGTCGATCAGTGTTGGGATAAGGAGACCCTAGAATCTGAAGAATGGGAGTTAGCCAGCTCCTCGGGACATTGGCCGCTGTTGACCCCTCCGACCGGATTTGGCGGGCCAGGGGCGATGTCCACCTCTCCTTGCCTGAGCTCCGAGGCAGAATCGGATGACCTTTTCCTTCAGTTGGAACGACAATGTGAAGACGATGACAATTATGAAGAAGGGGTCGAAATGTGCGTAGACCCCGAACCAATTGATCCCTACGACGTCCAGTGTCTAGATGATCAGAATACTACGGATTTTGAAGGAACTCTACCCATAGATGAAGTAGAACTAGAAGTTGAAATGATTACAAATAATATGACACCAAATGAGCCACTAGATGAGGTCAAAGACGATTTTGACCTGAAACGAACTCAAGACTGTGAAAACGAACATAGTATAATAGATGATAGCGAAAGTGAATTTGAAAAGGGGAAAATTGAAGAAGAGGAGGTGATAAGTTACCCTACGGATTCAGCGTTGGGGCAACAGCTAGAGTCCGACTCACAGCCAGACGCTACGGAGGTTATCAAAATGGACAGTGAGGGGGATAAACTCGCACAAACGGAAACTGACCTCGATAGCGGGGCGTCGTCTGAGCACGGAGACAGGGAGGATATGGAGGACCAGGTTGTCTTTTACGGGGCGTCCTGTAGCCCTCTTAACCCTTACGCAGAGGAACAAGAAGATATTGAACAGGAGAAAAGTGGTTTGTGTGACCAATCTGAGCCAAATTTGGACTGCAGCGAGGGCCTTCTCATGGACCAATCCCACGAGGTTCATGAACAGGAAGTTGACAAACAAACTCTTACTGAAATTGTCCCGGTGGAAACGCCTGACACAGCAGGGACGTCCCATGCACTGGAGACTGTAGATGCGTCCTTTGAACCACATTCAGTAGATGAAGTAACAGCAGGCATATCCCAAGAATGCCCACTCGTAAATCTCCAAAATGTAGACCCTGTATGCCATTCTTCTCCTCTTTCGAACTCCGATTTAGTTGGTGCTGCTTTGAACTCTAAAGACTCTTCTGAAGCTTTTGTTGTTTCAGATAGTTTTGTTTACTTGGCCGTTTCAGTGCCTCCGCAATCACCCCACGACTGCCCTCCTTCCCCGCTGGACGATTCTGTTCCCCCCAGTCCCATCTCCAAACCTTCACACGGGACAGAGGAACACGATGGCGCACTTCTCTCTCCTGATAGCTTTGTTTACATGGCCGCACCTGAGCGTCCACAGCCAGGCCGCTCCGACGTTGGCTCAGCCTGCGAAGACATCCCGGATCAAGATTTGGACTCGTTTTCGGAAGGGACTCAGTCTGGAGTGGATTTTGTTTTGGGATCTGTGGAAGGGGACAGCGATTGGGAGTCAGAAGGATCTACTTTGGATTTGCCTTTCTTCAATGCCGATCCAGTTTGGGACAACATCGAACCAGGATTACTCTACAGTTTGTTTTCTGAAACTATTGAAACGCCAGTGTTGACACCGCAGGAGGAAGAGGAGGCGACACAAGAGGGGGCCACACCTTGTTGCACAGACCCCCTCCCAGAATCAGGACACAGTTCTGCAGAGGAACATGAATCACCTGATACATTACCCCGTCCTGAATCAGACACAGCTGCTGAGGTATGCCATTAACGCTTA
Source organism: Rhinogobius similis (assembly GCA_019453435.1). Lineage (NCBI taxonomy): Eukaryota > Metazoa > Chordata > Actinopteri > Gobiiformes > Gobiidae > Rhinogobius > Rhinogobius similis. The sequence goes on along the minus strand of CM033635.1, from coordinate 8,838,271 downwards.
CGCTTATTTTAGGAAACACTTATTCTCCATAAACCAGAAGTCTCATCCATTCTCTCCAAATGGTTTTTATTGAATCATTGCAACTGACAGTCTTTGCGGTGGAAATGTCAAATGAGATTTATTATTCAAAGTGACAGCTAAGAAAATGTACCACATTTAACTCAATTTACACTGTTTTACATATAACACTGGACTATAATACGATATATAGTTGAATTTGAAGTCATAATGCACATCCCTTCCACTGGCCGCCTTTGCTTTCCAAGAAAAGGTTTTAAACTTGCAGAATAAGCGTACAATACTATTACTTTTAATTTTAATTTCACTTACTCTCGTGAGTCACTGATTTTTCACAATTTATCCCCAAGTACACATCAAAATTCCACTGTAATTACTTTGGAAACTTGAAAATGAATTCCTGTGTTCGGTAAAATTTAGATTCCAATTCCAGTTTTTATTACTTTTAAATGATTACACAAACATACAGTCATTTTAGAGAACTATATGCTACCATTTGTACTTTTCCTACAATTTGAAAAGCACTGTAATGGCGCATGCATGTGATTTAGTAGTGCAAAAATGAATGAAACCATCTATTTTCAAACATTTTCTTTGATAAGGAGTACCTTTGAGAACAAGTTGTAAGCGTCATTGGTGCACATTTTGCTTTAACTGATTGGTAAAACTGACCAGCATGTACTTAACCATGGGAAGGGAGAGGCGCAGGAATGTTTGTCCAGCGAAGGGAGGTTTGTTAGCCAAGTGTGAAAGCTGATCAAAATGCTGTTTATAGTCGTGAATGCATTGGATGTGGACGCACGCAGAGACAAATAGCGTGGAGGAGAGAATTGGGTCAGGTAGCCGGCTGTAGGCTTGGCACGGAAAATACTCGCTGGGGTGAAGTTATGCAGACGCCATAATTAGCCGCTTGTGTTTGGGGGGCTTTAAATGATTGAAATGCGACTCTTTAAAAAGGGGTGAAGGGAGCTAAGGCTTATGAGAAATTCAGGGTCATCCAGGCTGCCTTTATGTGTGCAATGAATGCTGGGAGTGCACGAGTTTGGTCAGTTGTTTCTTGTGTGATTCATACAGAAGTTTTTGCCTAAGGCTTTGTGGTATGTCAATATAGAAACACTGTTTGTACACAACAGTGAAAGCTCTTAAATAATGGTTGGGTCATTTCAGTTCAGAGGGTAAACAAACTAAAAATGGACTGGAAAGTAAACTTCAATTGAAAAAAGTGAAGATGTTTTTTACTAAAATCTCCAAATAAGTAAATAGATGTTTTTTTCCAGTGGCAAAGTGGGTAGTGATAGCAACTGTAACATAATGCAGTGCCTTTTATACTGCTTTTTATACCATTGGTTGTTGTAATACATGGGAACGAATTGTAATCTGTTAGTAGTTATGGTATTTGTAGTTATTCTAGTCATTTTGGAAAATCTAAGGATTCAAATTCAATGCACATAAGCTACTTTTTTACTACTCAAATGACAAGTTGACATCCTTGTAGAGATGGTCCGATATGGCCTTTTTTGAACTGATGCTGATGTCCAATACTTGGTTTGCTGTTGTGGCCAATAACAGATATTTGTCAATACCAATATTGGAAGGAAGGTCCCAGAAATCTATAAATTGAAGTAAAGTGCATAATTTAAGTTTTCACTTCATTAAAACTAATAATTTATTTATCTTCGAGAGAGCATCATTTGTGGCATGGTTATTACAGCCATATTTTTGCCTAATTACAAAAAAAACAAAAAACAAATCTGATGCATTGAGGACAATTTGGGAAAGACACATTGCCACCACGTAAAAAATCTGCGCCAAATATCGGCCGATATCAGTACTGATGAAAATCTGTCGATACTGGACCCAATATATTGCACATCCTTACTTCTTAGCATGCGATCTAATGTGATAACTCTACAACATTAAAATTGTAGATAGTCCATAAATAATTTCTTGCAAGTTTCAAGACATTATAAATATAGCACAACATCTTACCATTTTGAAAACTAAAAATGTCCTCTTATCTCTCCGTGCCAGGTTGTTGTTACTTTGCACAGTAGTTGCCCTGGTTCATGTGCTGCATAACATTAAAGTAAATGCATTCTGAGCAATTCATGATGGGCTAAATAACTTTATTGTATGCTCAAGTCCAAAATGATTCATATTCAATTTTGAAAAACAAACTACTGTCTGTCATTCATGTTCTTTTTGGCTTTTGGCTTGTTTTTCTTACCCATATTGCTATTCAGTGGTTTTTTTCTAGCCTCTTCCCCCGGAACAGATTTGGAAATAGAATGCCAGTTTTATTCCAACTGTGAAAATGGCTTGAACTGTATTTTACTTGCGTTCAAAGTGAAAGTCTCCTCTAAACCTCCAGACCTGCCCTGTTGTGATCTGATGTGTGAGTGTTTGACAGAGCCGTCGGTCCACATTCATCTGGACTGTGTCTGCTGTCTCTCTCTTATCTCTCGGTGTTTCTGTGGCTTTACTGTGGGGCTTAACGTGGAGATTGTGCATAGTTTGTGTACAGAGCTGGTTCTGATTTGTGTGATGCTATAACTCTGACTCAGTCTCTGGCTCAGAGTGAAGTGATCTCAGCCTGTTTTTCATACTTCAGACCCAACTCAAAGCTGCTTTTACCGGGAAACTCCTTTGGTCGCGCTCCTTGTCCCTCACATGGGAACGGCAGTGACCTTTCCTGCTTTTAGTTATTGGAATTGAGCTTTTTCTGATTTAATAAATACTTTTAGTGTAGAGCACAGATTTAAGATGTTGAATTTGTTGTTGTTTTTCATTCATGAGTGATGACCGAATCCATAATCAATAATGATCCCCATGCAAAAATAGTGATACTGTCCAAAAATTATACTTTTAAACACATTTTGATCATTTTCGAAATATTTGTATTCACACTTAGTTCTGTATGTACACAAGTAAAGGAGTTTCATTGCATTTTAACACAGAACTCATTCATAGTACCGTCCTTTTTATTGGATTGAAACTAATATTACTATCATCTATGATTATTCATTCCCTATTTATGATTATTTACATCCATGTAGTGTTACTCGAATAGACCACATCACAAATGATCCACCTCCTCCTTTTAAATACTTATTATTAATAAACTACAATTGTGGTGATATGTTTATGCAACTATTCTTTTGAGTTATTGCACTGCACTGAAACCTTAAAAGTTCAGTTAAAATAAATGTAGCATGACAGCGTTTTCCAAGTAATGATGTTGATCCAAAGCAATTTATTAGATTTCAGATTGATCTCGTTAACTTGTCATTTTTCAATTTACATGACAACTAAGACTAAAGACATTCAGTTAAAGTCAACATGTTTTGTGAGTCTTCAACAACCAGTTACTGCTGGTTGTACTCTGGCTTTCTCCCATCATCAAAAAGCCTAGAGGATATTTTTAGGTTATTTAATTTAATTTTGTCAGTGGTTATGCTCTGGCAGTTGTTCAGCGTGTAACCTTTTCAAGCCGATGGGATGGCTTGAAAACAAAAGACAAAATAATATTGTTAAACCTTTTTTTTCTGCTTCTTTTTCTTTTTTTCTTGCCAATTTCACAATGTGTTTCTCTGATTTCAAAGCCCACAGTTGACCCTCTAAATTGCGAGCTGCACAGTGACCTGACAGACCTTAACCTCACGTAAACACAGGAATAGTAATTACAGGCAATTCTGCACTTGTAAATACATGTTTTTCCCTTCGAGAACAAATGTCCCAGTGTAACACCACAATCTAACAAAGTCAAATCACTCAGGTCTCAATAAGATCTACTTTAAAGTCAGAAATTGTGAATAATTTCCTGAAACATACATGAATGACGTGTTTGTTGACGTGGTTGTACTATTTAAACTGCAGCACCGTTATTGTGTTACAGTTTCCATCTTTCTGCTCTAGCCGCGGTCACAACTCATTTACGCTCTCGTTTATGTGCATTAGACGTGTGCAGGAAAACAAACCTGGCCAGATAATTCGGTCAATGTAATGTAGGTAAATAAAAGATAACAAGATAATGTCCTGTCCAGAATCAGTTTGTGGCCATAAGATGTGTTTGTTGCTATGAGTCTGTGTAAGTTTTAACCCTCTGTTTCCAATAGTCTATTCAGTACATCGATAATTATGATTATTCAGGTCACAATATAATCTTAAGAATCAAAAAATAATATAATAATAATATAATAATACATGAGAATTTTAGAAGCAAACTTTTTAATCCAATCTCTAGTACCAAAAATACACCTTTTTATCTTTCTGGTTTTTGGTCATTCAGAAAGTTTGATTTTGCAAAGCTGGTCACAAATTTGAGGAATAAAACTAGTAGTTAATCTACCACTAGATTTCATTGTTGTTTTGTCTCAGTAATCGTGAATAATCGTTAAGTCATCGTGTTTTTTCACACAGTAATCATAACTGTACAGTTGAATATCGTGACATCCCTAGTCACTGGTTTGGAAACAATTTTCAGTACCATTTTATCAAGTTTCTATGAATCCTTCACCAATACAAGTGCATGTAATAATTGTGATATGGGAGAAAATGATAGACAAATGTGTATTGTATATATTTGAGTAAATATTGATATTAATGCTGTGTGAGGGAATATTGTGAATTCATTGTATAATTTATTTCTGCAGATGGAAACTCACTGGTACTGAACATCTGTTTTCATGAGCTTAATTCCTCTGTACATTGTTCTTTTTAAGAAAAACAAAATTAACATCAATATTTAGATATAATTAAATGCAAAATCGATGATTACACAACATAATATCCTTAAATGGCAACTTGTCCTCAAACGAACTTGATGAATAACAGACAGAATATTTATCACTGGGGAACAAAAGTCAAATTAGATGAATGATTTGTTTTTTGTTTTTTTATTGGTGAGTTGGCCATGTAAGAGAATTGTCTTGCCCAAAGGCACCACTGCAGTGTTCATTGTCCAAAGGGGAAATCAATCTCTAAATTGGCAAATGCTTTCAACTCAATAAAAGGATGAAAGTAAAACAAACAATGACTAGATTGAACCCTATTCCTAACTCAAAAAATTGTCACTAAAGATTGTGATTCAAATAACCAAATTAGCATTGAAAAATTACCTTCAGGTTCAATTTGAAAAGGCACTTAATTAACAGACTTTGTGAGCATTTCTTCCTTTTTTAAAATGTCTTACCATTATTGTCTGTTTTGCTCTCTCTGTGTTTGATGATCTAGCTTTTTGCTTAGTTTGAAAGCATTAAAAATTGCACAAAATAAATAATCAAATTAGCAAAAAAATATAGTACAAATACTATACTACAAAAACTGTGCCAGATCAGATATAGGTCAGGAGCTTTTCGTTAATACTCCCACTCCTTTTTTTTACTTGATGGATTTGAAGAAACCAAATTGAACTCGTCCCGTGCCCTAAAGTGATACTTCTAATAATTACGTGCTGAAATCCCCCTCTTATCTGCGCCGGCCCCTCCTGCTGCTGCTGCGTGGATGCTTGTGTTGGAGAGATAAGAAGGTGAGAGGCTAAACTGTGCTGCCGCTGCCAACAACAACAACAACATGGATACACAAACATTATGTCAAAACCACCTCGGGAATTCAAACCTAGATATGCGATAAAACAGCGCCAAAAGTGAAGTAGTATGTTGGATATTTTGGCCTTCACTTTGAGTAATTTTGCATCACTGTAGTGGACAAATATCTTGACAATTTAATATATTACTTTGGATTGTCCGTATTGGAGTCATTTTCAGTGTTTCCAGTAAGAAATTTTACAAATGATCTTGTTATAATGATGTTTCCTCATTAGTTTCCTCAATTTTGTCTGTTGCTCATGTATGTTTGAGTAATCCTGCATTGTCCTTGTCGAGTGCTCAGAAAATTCCTGCTTTCACCTACCCCCTATCCCTGCCCACATATCATGTTGGGCTCTAAAATGTCACATAATCACTTTTACAGACAGTTATGGGGCTTATCGCTGTGAAGAGGCGGGGCTTATCACTATGAAGAGGCGGGGCATTTCAGTTCTGGAGTTTAGAACAGGAAGTCAATAGATCTACTTCTATTTTTAGACTGTTTTAGATCAATATTGCGGTTTACAATGAACAAAATGTAAAATTATTATTTACTTATGTTATACTTCAATGCAAAGTACCTGAAAAAAGTACTTTACCTTACCTTTAATGACAAGTAATGGCACATTTTGAAGATAACAATAGCAATAAATCTTAAATGTATACGACGGCCAACATAAGACAGGAAAAAAAGAGTTGTTTCAATGATTTTGTAGTGAATTTCAAGCTTGGTGGGGAAAAAAAAACTTTAATCTATTGTATTTTTTGTATAACCAACAGATTTTGGCCATTTTATTAGAAGAAATATGACATTCATTGAGAAATATATGGCGCATCTGATGGAATTTTGCTTAAAGTGCGTATGACAGGTATAAACAATTTTCTAATTTTGATTTTATTTAGTGTATTAATACGTATTGTACATAAAAATTCCCGTTTTACACCAATCAAGTCATAGTTTGTGAAGAAAAGTTGAAAAATCAGTTTGCAATTACAGGAAGTAAAAAATTGATGACATCACACTGGGGAGACTCACTCCATCCAAAGATTATACAAAATTTACACAAAATCAACCACTTAAATTACCCTTAAAACATTAAATCAACAAAATAAAGGCGTTTACATACAATTGGATTTGTCAGACAAAATAAAAATCTGTGACAATAGCCAAGTTTTAGCCCTGTGTACAAAGTAATTTCCTAGTGTGATGTCATCATTTACAACCAGGAAGTGACATTACAAAACTAAAAAAACAGCTAAAAATGATAAAATGTATAATTATTTTTTGCGAAACTTTGAATATATTTATCTACTCTGTGTTGTAGTAAAATGAGTATTCCAACCTGTCATGGGCACTTTAAATTTTAGACGTATCAACACATTTGTAGCTACTAGTTTAAGCTATTCAGCCTAGACTTTGCTTGTTTGTTTGAGAAAGCCATTGTTTGCAGTAGTGGCCTCCCTGTTACGCCCCCAGGAGGCCCGACGCGGTGGTGCGACCTGGCAGCCGGCTCAGGCAGAAGGCCCTGGATTAACATGAAGCTCATTTGGACTCTGTGTGTGTCGAGTGAAGGTGGCACAGACGGACAGATGGACCACACCACATGCTTTCATCAACTCAGACGTGCTCCATTCAGCCACGAGACATTGATTTTTGCATACAGTATTTTGAATTATTAGGTCAACTTTATTATCTTATAGTTTGCTGTTAATGTGCTTGAGTATTAACAAACCCAAATCACGTATAAGCTGTCATATAATGTAAAATCATGAAAAAACGGCTTAATTCAATCTCTTTATGGCTTGTTTTTAGTTTGTATTGTCATATTGAGCTGCGGAAGTTTAGTCAATCATGTTGTTTTGCCCACTAACCAACAAGTTGCCGATTCAATCCCTGTAGAGTGTTAATAATAATAACAATAATTAAAGTGTTCATGATATTCAAAGACGCTTCACTGTTCAGGACGGACAAAAACCTCAAAATAAAGTGATTTTGAGTCCTCAGAAATTACAAACATACAATAAATTACGATATATCCATTGCTATGTACATGATTTTATAGTTTTGACTCTTCTTTTCTGGTTCGAAAGCAGTCACAACAGTTTGAACACAGTATAAACATGTCGTAGTGTTGGGTTATGTAGAATTTTGAATATCTGAATGCATGACTACTGGTTTGGAATCGACTTTCAGCACCATCTGTTGCAATCTTTCCCGTTATCTGTCCGTCCTCGTGCTTTCCATAGAAACCACGACGTCTAAAAAACAAATATCTGGTTGAATTGGAGACACAGCTGTTGATGCAGAAGCAGGTGCCTCCTCGTCTCGTCCTTTTAAACTGTGATTGAAGTGATAATTGTAGCTTTCAAAACAAGCGTCAGGATTCAGCGAGGAAAGAAAAAACAATGGCATTTACTACATACAATAATCAAGGCTTGTTTTTACTCCGCTTGTTGGTGTGATGGTGTAAAAAAATTGCTACACTTTAAATTTATATTTTTGGTTTTCAATGTATTGATTTGTCTCTAAAGGATTTAATTTGTGGAGCATGCAGAGAGGAGGAAACTGCAAAAAGGTGTTACTTATTCTTTCTTGCAACACTCAAACGGGTTCACATTAAAGGTGCTGTACCTGATTTTTACTGTTTTGAAATGTGAAAAACCAAACTAGTTTGTTTTAAACTCTTTACATCAGTGATGTGATAATTGTAGCTTTCAAAACAAGCGTCAGGATTCAGCGAGGAAAGAAAAAACAATGGCATTTACTACATACAATAATCAAGGCTTGTTTTTACTCCGCTTGTTGGTGTGATGGTGTAAAAAATTGCTACACTTTAAATTTATATTTTTGGTTTTCAATGTATTGATTTGTCTCTAAAGGATTTAATTTGTGGAGCATGCAGAGAGGAGGAAACTGCAAAAAGGTGTTACTTATTCTTTCTTGCAACACTAAAACGGGTTCACATTAAAGGTGCTGTACCTGATTTTTACTGTTTTGAAATGTGAAAAACCAAACTAGTTTGTTTTAAACTCTTTACATCAGTCACATGTATCATTTGCTTTCCTAATGCAATCCCAGCATCATAAATATTCACCTCCATATGTTTATAAGCACTTTTCACAAGCCCAGAGCAACATTAGCATGCTAACACTGCACTTCCTGCTTCTTATAGAATGAAATGTTGTATAAATAGATGAAGAGAAAGTGCTGTTTTCTCATTTTCACTCAAATAGATGCTTTTACAATATATCTGTCCTGGGTCAAAACAGATTTTACTTTATTACATTCAAAACTTGTCCTGTTTTTTATGTTTCTAAACATTCAAAATCAGGTACAGCACCTTTAAGATTAAGAAATGACTCTTATTTCTTGTCATTCTGAATAGTATTTATGGATTAGTGGGTTTGACACTTTTAAAAATAGGCAAAAGGAAGATTGTAAAATATTGGCAAACGTGTTACAGTTACAGGTTAATTAGTTAAACAATCAGGGTAGGTTTTGTTAAAGGAGAAACACAGAAAAGGCGCGCGCAGCTTGTTCATAATGCAGTGAATGCGTTGAACATTTGCATGAAATTTGTTTGTTCAGCACAGTTCATTATTTTGTTCCTGGACTGTAATATGATCAAAATGTTAACCCTTTCATCTCTGTGGCCCAGGCTGCAGTGGTAGATTTGTAGAACAGTATTTATACGCCAGTTTTAGTCGTTGAAACGTCTACACATTCTCAAAGAAGTCTCCTCTTTTGATTTGCACTTGTCAAAAATACGAAGCTTGAAATTGAACTTTTTTAATATTTCATACATTTAACAAGAATATTATTATATTATTTACACATTAGGCCGCTTTGTGACCTGGTTTTAGTTGCTTCTGTTGCGTGAAAGAGAGTGAGGAAGGAGGTGGTTTGAAAGACAGGAAAAGGAGGCTGAGGTCTGTCAGGAAAAGAAGGAGTGGAAACCAGGAGGAGCTGATAGCACTTATGAAAGTTTGACACAGATTAGCTTGAATGTTAAAATGTTTTAGTGAATATGATCCACTGCTGCTGTTCCCCCACATCCCATACTTTTTGATGATAGAAATGTGTACTTTCATGTTTTTGCAAGAACTACTGGTTAGCTTGACCCCTTTAATCCGTTATACTTGAGTTTTTTTCTATTATGGCTGTGACTAAGTTTTTTTTGCTGCTTTTGAATACTTTGACTATTATCGCCACACTCTTGGCATTTTATCACAATAAGATAGAACTTTTTTTAATCCCGAAGTAAATTCTTTGTGCCAGAGAAGCAATTAAAAGACACATAAATAATGAATAAAAAGAACATTTTAAAAAATCCTGTAAAGACGTCTTTTTAAATATAGAAGAGTGACATGTTTATGATTTGCTGTTGTAAATATATCTTTATGAGTCACAACCTTTTTAAAATTAAATAAGAAAACAGGAAAGAAAATAAAGACAAGTTTCAAGTTGGTATTGTGAATTTGTCCCACTTTAAATGTTGAATTCCTACTGTTTCTTTAGACAATTTAAAGTCAAAATGCACATCCAGTTGATATCAAAACAGCTAAATAAGTTTAATAAATACTTTTCTTGTTATTGGACACACTACATAGCTGTTTATCTGCTATATTTTATCTATAGGTTTACCACATGATGACTGAATATAGAGCACAGAGTTTATATTTACAATGACTGCATGTTTTATATGAGTCTATTTATGTGCACGACTGAATGGGGTTTTTACAGGCTGTCATGAGGTGAGCGTGAGTCTGGTTGCAACGTAATTAAATGTATGACATAAATATAGCGCATGTAGTAAATATATCAACATTTATTTGGTTGACTTAAAATTACAGTCGCAAATAAATGACCTAAATACTGTATTCGCTGTTTTAGAGGCGTGTTTCAAACTGATTCTGCAGCAGGTCGATAAATGTTTCTGTGATATTTACTACAGTGGAATAAAAAGAGTGAAGGCCAAGATGGTCACAAAGGTCAAACATTATAGTTAAAGGTGCATAAAACAGTGTCAAACTTTCCATTTAGAGTTAGATCCAGGATGGGAAGATCTCGTGCTACAAAATCTCGCAAGATAAAAGATTGTACTTATATAGCACAATCGCTTTTTGAGTTATGAGTTTGTTCATTCATTTTCTACCACTCGTCCCCGAGCCTATCCCAGTGACTTTGGGCCTTGGACAGTGGCCAACTCGTGAGTTTAAGTTTTATTTTTTTCTTTCCTTTATGTGTGCCACTAACAAAAATGGGTCAGTCCCCGGTGATATGTATTTGAGAAGACATAGTTTAGAAAAGTAGTGTGCTGCAGCTGTTTATCAATTAGTTGTTTAGAATGTAAGTCACGTGATGAAAATGTTTTTGCTAAACTTGACCCAGATGAAGCAGAAGTGAAGCCGTTTGAGGACATGGTGGACTAAAGTGTGTGTATCTGTGTTTTGTTTTTCAAATACATTCACACATTTGTATTTACGCATCATTTTTATGCTATTGCAGTTCAATTTGATTCTTAAAACTTGTGTAATCCATTTAATGATCATTTGACTACAAAATTAGCTGACAATTACTTACGTTTAATCGATTAACTTGTTGCAGCCCCAAAGACAGCAAAAGCATAAAATGATGTCAAACGCTTGTCCTGTCTCGTTCTCATGGACCCATCCTCGTGTCTCGCCTCGTCTCGTGGGAATTGTGTCTCGCCCAGTTAGATTTCACGCCTTAGTCTTCTCATGTTGACAGCAAACTGTGAACGCCAGTGTTGTGTTTGTGCTTCTGGTTTAAAAAATCTGATTATACAAGATTCAGGATTGTGTTTAAAGATTTGAGTGAAGTTCTGGCAGCTGTGAAGTCGCAGATAGTTACAGGGTGAAAGAGGACGAGAGGTGTGAGGACAGGATTTGTTGCTGGCTGCTCGGTCCTCTGTGACAGGACGGTCCCGTGGCTGAGGTGGAGAAGAATGACAAATATGTGGGACAGTTTCCAGAGCTCTGGCTTTACTGGATCCAGCCACAGAAACACAAAGCCAAGAGAGGAAACTCAGGCCAGTGTAGAGCAGTATTGTGCAGAATGAAAAGAAAGTCAAATTGAATGACTTTTTGTAGTATTTTGTTTCTTACTTAACTTTCTTTTTGCTCCTAGACAAGTTTAAAATGTGCACTCTGAACAGAATCCTGATTTTAAAACATTTATTACAAATCTAAAATGAATGCATCAGACTTTTTGAGTTGCAAGATTATTATGTAAACAACAAAAACATTAGATTTCTAGATAATCAGAGTCCCTCAGATGACTCGTATCACATTTTGTGGTTTGCATGTCATTAAAATAATCTTAAAGCTCCAGAAATTGTATGATAATCAGCTCGTGTGCATGCAAACAGCCAGTGCCATACAGTGTGAACAGTCTGAAAAGCTAAATATGCTAAATAAGTTGCAATTTTGATTATTCTGAGCTATTATGTTAAAGTATTAGAAAACAATTTATTCATTTCTTGGCGATTTTTGTTCATATTTGATCAGGATTCAGAGCTTTTCTGTTTAACTTTCTGCTCAAACACACTATCTACTTTTCTCCACCCACTCGTCCTATTTGTTTGTTTCTTTCATGCTCTGAGTGAGTGACAGGTGGGATTAAGTGACTCTCAATCACTCTTCCATCTTTAATCTTTTCCACCACTTTTCACTGACTTTTAACAAGAAGAGATTGTTATTAATTGAAGAACTTAAAGCTAAAAAAAAACATCAAAAAAGTGATTTAATACTGTTCATTTGGGCAGCATGTATGTGTGTTTCCTTTGGTGTTTACCTTTGTTTACATTCTAAACTAGAACTACAATGGAGGGTGCAAAAAAAACGTAAGATAAAAGTCAAGTTTGAATCAAAATTGAAAGCTACGTAATCGTTTTTTTCCCATATTGTCCATGTTTACGTTCCTTTGTTCAAATCCGAGAGAAAGTTGGTGACGAATTGTTGTTTTGTGCTCTTAAATACACCTCCATCTGCGACATAAACCAGCCCAGGAGCAGGTTCTAGTCCAGGATGGGTCTGGGTTTTGGATAAGGGTTTTGGGCGGGGCGGGTCACGGCTCTAGCTCATTGTTTTGGGGGCGACAGACTTCCTGTTTGAGCTCGACGCCCGTCACCACAACACAGCTGTTTCCACTGAGTGCTGCACAATAACAGGCCAAACACTCATTCACAAGCTTCATATACCGCGCCATATAAAATGTACTTAACCATTTAGATTGATTTAAACCATTATAGCCGGGTTAATAACATTTGGAAGGAGAAATATGCAGCCACACTCAATTGAATAGAAAATAAAATCACTTCTAGAGCTGCAAGATCAAGAATCAAATAGTAATCACTGTTTAAATGGTCTTAATGAGCAGTAAAACAAATGTGGAAATGTCGTTTCTCTTTTAAAAATAGCTTTCATTGTCGTTTTTTAATCATCCGTATGACAAAATTACTCGCATATCGCTATCACTATAATTTATGCAAACGAAGCAAACTTAAGACGTCAATTGTATTCAAATAAAAGAAGATAATTGCTCGGCCTACGTCTGGTAAATTAAAGGAGCTGTCGCTGTAAAATCAGCTAATTGGGCTTCTGTTGCTTTATTACGACACTAACCTTATTATCACTGGAGCTGTTTTTTTTAGCACTTCATTCGAGGTGTAGTTCTTACTTTATGTGAGTTTATTTGCCTTGAAAAGTGTCTTTGTTCTATAGAATAAGCTCTTTGTGCAGATTTGTACATTTTTCTGTAAATATATCAGTATAGTTTGTCCATAAATTCAAAAATTATTTCCAAAAATGATAAGAAATATTTAAAATTCAAGACAATTTAACTGCAGTAAATTCATAAATAGTTAAAGTTATAGTATTGTATGTGTTTGAAATGTGTAATTGTAGCTATATAAAGCCTTGAAAATTTTGTCCATTTGCTGTTTAAATGTTAGTTTGCAAATTTGTTGACCTGAATTATGGTTCATCATCAATCATTTCTTAACAATAGAAGATGAATATAGCTTTTTTAGAGAATCCCAAACAAATAATGATATCGTTCAACGTTTATAACAAAAACTGACAAGAGCTGCCCTCCACCTGAACACGACTTTATGCTTCGAATGCAAAGTTGCCAAGTTGTAAAGGCAAATCTAAATGTTTTGCAGTTAATAGTTTAGTTATTAAGCACAAGAATAATAATGTAGCTGTATTTAGTGAAACATTTATTTTCCCCAATCTTTGTTTTTCTCTTTCTGGTTATTTGTAATTGTCAAACCAAAATGTTCCTTTAGGCTTCAACTTCACATAAATCTGCGAGAAAGAAATACGGATGAGAGACAGAGCAAGAGAAGAGTCGTCTGTGGTGGTTCTGGTTGTGTGGCATTTGGTTTTGGCTTTTCCAGCTTCATAAACCACTGCCTCTCTCTGAATGTCACGCCTCAGAAGTTTAATGTCATTTGACTCCATCCCTGTCTCGGCAACACTCCGGGGGATTCAGAGAGGTCAAAATCAGATGCGCTGGTCAGAGGATATTGGAAAAACAGGGAAACAGGGAGAGTTATTGATTACTTTGTTAATTGCTGGATTTGATCAATGATTTTGGAGTTTCCTTTGTTGGTTATGGTTCTTTAAGTATTATTTATGGCTTACTTTAATAATTCAATTGTTTCTTCATCTTCAAACTAAAGTGTTTTTGGGAGAATATGATGGATGGACAGATCTGGCAGGCCCTTAAACGTTTACAGTGTGAATTTTCTGGTGTAGGGTTTGCCACTTGCTCGTCTCATGGAGATTTTATGTTCCACAATGTGACATTAAACATATCTGTGTCATTTATTCAATTGCAGCCGTGTTATTGTAAAAAATAGACGAATAAACACTTGCTTGTTGTCTCTCCGTAGAGATTGAAAGGCTTTATGTCATGCTGTGGGACATTCCAGGCAAAACAGTACAATCTCCATGGAGACGTGCAGGAGAGTTACATAGTGCACCTTTAATATGCCCTATGAAATATGTAAAAATCCTAGAATAGTATCTGATTTACTACGTCCCAGTGATCTACAAGCTCTCCCAGTTAGTATTTCTTAATATTATTTTGCCTTTGAAAATATACTTCTGAAAATGTTGAAACTACACAATAAAGAATAAACTTCATTTGCATTTTACATCCTTACATTTTACTGATAAGCTTTTGTGCATCACTGGAAAGGCAGTTTGAATCCCACACAAACATTCTTGATTGATCCACTGGTTCAGTTATCTGTGCAATTTCAGCTTCCACATATACTTACTATTGTTGTGTCCATGGGCAAGACACTTTACACGCAACTGTCTGCATACAATGGTGTGAATGTGTGTGTGGATGGCTGAGTGGTTCCTTGATGTAAAGCACTGAATATAGAAAAGAGCTATATAAATGTGGCCATTTTACCATTTACATCACTATTGCATCTAAAAGAATCAAATATTAATATCATAGTGCTATATTCTTAGTCAATAAATTAACATTTTATAAAATGTCCAAAGCCTTTCTTATTCCTCCCTTCTTATAGACCCTTTAACATGTGATGTCATCAAACTTCCAGGATGGAAGTGACTGGAGTCAAAATGAAGTTGACTGTAAATTTTAGATCTAAATTCTACTGGTTTTAAGTGTTTATGTTGGAAAAAAGCAACACATTTGAATTTCCTGGGTAGAAAGGTCAGTTAGTTTGCTTTTCTATAACAAACGAACATTTTCTAGCCATAAAATTGTATTTTAGCTTCAAAAGAATCCAATTTATGGAATGGTGTCTAATATATCTCTAGATATATTGTGGGCTCAACATTTCTGTGAGTATTTTTTCTAGTAAAACCCAAAGATCTGCTGTTCCTAAATGCAAAGAGTTTTTCATAATTTCCTAAAAATATTCTACATTTTTCATATTTTGTGATATTCTGAGGTTAATCCCACTTTTTCCAGTGAAATCACATTATGTTGCACTTCACTTTTGCCTCCATTCTGAATTTAGAATGTTTTTATTTACAAACTTTGAAAAGGTCTATAGTTTACTGATAATAAAACCTTTTTCATCGTCTAGATTTGTCCCCTGTGTATTATTATTTTAGCACTGGATGTTTATAAAAGATTCTCATGCTTGTTGTTCTGCGTCTTTGTGATCTGCTGCCAGTGATGGAGTGTACAGAGTGTTTAGTGTTGGCAGAGCGGTTCTATTGTGTATCCAAGATGGCTCCTGCTTTCCCCTCTTCTTCGTCATGTGTGTTCGTGTGTGTGCGCTGGTTTACTACGGCTGGGACTGTTTAAATTTGTGATTAGCTTTTTGTCGACTCAGCCTTTTCCAGTCAGACCCCAAACTGTCTAATCCTGTAATCCTCCGTCTGCCCCTCCTCACCGCTCTGTCTGAGGAGGTTCCCATCTCCCACCGTTTTAATGTAACAGTAACAGCGAGTTCTCTAGTGTCGTACTGTGCGGTTTACAGTTTAGGCCCTCTACATTCTAAAGCAGTGTTTTTCAATCTCTTTTGAGTCATTGTACGCTTTTTTTTTAGTTGAAAATATTCCTCGGCAAAACATCTACTAAAATATGATCAAAACACACCATTCATATGATTTAGTTATATTTTTTACAGTTATTTTCCAAATGAAGACACTGTTTTAAGTGAGAAAATGTGAAATACTAACCTCAAAGCTGACCAAAAGACAATTAAATCCACAAGAATGCGTAATATGTCCACATTAAATCATGATTGACATAAACTACATCTTTTTGTCTCCACCACACAATAATTATACGAGAATTTGTTTAGTGTGTTGGGTTTTTATTCAGTTCGACTCATCTGACGCTTATTATTTTAGCTTCTTTACTTTCTTAAACTACATTTACTTTCACTGCATTAAATCCTTGGTAACAATTGGCTTTATGCAATATATTTTGGCTGATTGTTTTTCCAATCGACTGCTCTTTTAGACAGTGCACAATATAATCATGATTCGATATTTTAGATAGTAATGGCGAAAAACAAAATACTAATTTTTGTGACGTCCAGCTACTCTTTCTGTCAATTTATGTAAATCAGACAAAGGCAAAAGAAACATGATTCTGTAAACTTTAAAAGGAATTGAAGAACATTAAAAGATGTCTGGTTTTAGCTTGGAGTGAAATGAAAAATTAAGTCTAAAGTTAGTGGGAGTTAGTAGGGTTAGGGTTAGTGCCTCGGACAGGTTGGACTACACATTTAACTAAAATGTAGTTAATAAGATAAATATATTTCAAATTCGACTAAAATCTTTACACATTTGTCCGGGTTTAACTTTTTTTTTTACTTCCTGGTTGTAAATGATGACATCATTCTAGGAAGTTGCCAAGACACCGTCCTGTACAGTGAGCTAAAACTCATCTAATGTAACAGATTGTTTTTAGTTCACAAAGACAAATATATGTGACACCTTTATTTTGTTGAAATAATGGTCAAAGGATCAAAAAAAAAGTTTCTTTTGTGTAAATTATGCATAACCTTTGTCCCCCCAGTGTGATGTCATCAGTTTGTTTACTTCCTGTAATTTTTAACTGATTTTTTAACTTTTCTCCACAGACCTGAATGGTGTAAAACTATCATTTATATTTACAAGAGGTATTAATACACTGAGTGAAGTGAAAATTAGACAATTGTAAAAGCCTGTCATACGCACTTTAACACAAAATCAAACATTGCAAAGTGAAATGATGCACATAATGATTACAGTTTAAGTCTGCAGTTGTTAAATCCTCTTGTTATCTCTGTTTGTTTCAGGCGGTGGAGCGAGAGCAGGTGGACAGTATCCAGCCCAAACTGCAGCACGTGAACGCAGTGGGACAAGGCCTGATCCAGAGCGCCGCCAAACACACGGACACACAGGCCCTGGAGCACGACCTGGAGACCACCAACCTGAGATGGAACTCCCTCAACAAACGAGTACGTGCGGCTTGTGTAACTGCAAAGTACTCGACTGGTCTGTGAAAAAGAAAACATGCAAACTTATACTATTGTAAGAAGAAAGACTGAGCAAAGATTATAACCTAGAGGTTGTTGTAACGCACATTTTCTGCAGGTGTTCTATCACTTTTACTTCACAGAAAATACTATTGCCGTAATAGTCATGTTAAACTTCTATGACTTATAAATGTTTTCATTAGGCGATGTGTTCAGTAGTCGGCTGGTCAGCAGTTATTCTTTCGATTAGTCAGTTATGTCTATTGTACTTTGAGACTTTTTTAAACATATTTTATTAAGATTTTTCAACACTTAATGTACAACACACAACAACAATAAAAAAAAGAGCACAGAACATTCTGAGCACCATTACAAAATAAATCGTACCATATTACTTGAATATCCACCCTTTTTGTTCCCAAAAAGGAACAAGCTGCAACGATCCTGTAGCTCTCTTTAGAAGATCACTTATATCATCAGGTTGGTACTGTAGCGGTGGCCGCCATTTGTCCATAAAAACATCATCAGTGAGACTTTTTAAATACATTTTTTAACCAAGTAAAGACTGAAAAATTGTGACTTAAAGCTTTAAGATATAGAACATTTAAAAAATAAAGCGTAATATTGTTGAAAATTGGAAATAGTTTGTTCTTCTTGGCTTATTTTGATTTAATAATGCCACTGTCCTTGTTTTTAAAACAGTCTTTTGCCATGTGTTTTAGAGTCGGAATTGTCCAGTTCACGATTTTGATTATCAGAATACGATTATTCTGATTAACTGCAACCTGAGTTTACATAAAGCTGTCAAATGATGCAGCTTTACTGCAAATGCACTTTCTAGTATTTCAACCAGGCAGAGAACAACAATAGATTTAAGTGTTCAGTTGTAAAAGTTCAATCCGTCTTTGTCACATCCAGTATAAGTGATTACCCCTTACAGTTTTTATATTTTATATGTTAATATTATCAAAGAATTCCCTGCTCATCACTGTCCCGTCTGTCCTCAGGTGGCAGAGCGCATTGCCCAGCTGCAGGAGGCCCTGTTGCATTGTGGGAAGTTTCAGGATGCTCTGGAGCCTCTGCTCAGTTGGCTCAGCGACACAGAGGAGCTGGTGGCCAATCAGAAGCCTCCGTCTGCCGAGTACCGCGTGGTCAAGGCACAAATACAGGAACAGAAGGTACAATATACTGAATGTTTATAATTATATCGACAGTATTACACTTTAATCATAACTTCTGTGTTTTTGGGTTTTTTTTTGCCTGAACTTTCAGCAAAATAGTTAGTACTTTTACAAACCTTCCTTAGAAATCTTCTTGTAAGATTCTGTAGTTTTATTTATTGTAGTTTTATCTTGTTGGAATCCTTGAGCATCTTATTGGAGAGTCTGTGTTTCTCTTCAGTGGTTTTAAATGTGCCGGATGAATAGATAATCAAAGCTAACTGAGTAAAGGAGGGTTAAAGTGGCTCCGAAAGATTTCCACTTGACTGGAACTGGAACAATAAAAGTTAATTAGAATGAAATGATTAGTGGATAGGAAAAAAATCTTAAAATTAGCCGTCATTTTGAAACTTCTTCCGCTGTTTTCAGTTTTCAGTAAAAAATGTAAAATGACAGTTGTTCATCATATGTTTTTTATATATAAGAGTAAGGAATTCAATGTGCAAAAAAACTGCCAAAATTGCACATATTTGCGCCACATAAATCTCAAAATGGATAGAGCCAGATTTAAATTGCGTGTTTTATTTTGTTGACATAAAAGAGAGAAAATGAACAGTGAGGATCTTGCATATCTTTGGGTTTTATTGAAAATTGGCCCAGAAATAGCAATGTTGCCTCTTTTGTTTAATGACTCAGGCTTAAAATAAACAAAACTTTCTGAACAGTCAAAATCTTGTTAAATAATACATCTTTATGTTCAGATTGGACTCAGATTGTTTCAGATTTCTACTTGAAAGCTATTTTGAGAGAGCAAACTACCAAAAACAGTAGTGTCCAAGTACAAGTACGAGTTAGATGTTGCATTTCCCGTTTAGCCCCTCTCATTACAAATTTAGTCCAGTTCAGATGCCACAGACGCGTTTATCCTGGCTCTACATTGTCTTGGGGCTCTCACTCACCTCTCCTGTTTATCTAAGACTTACTTCCTCTGATTGTGAAGAGGTAGAGCAGTTCTGGTGAAGACAGATCAATCAAGAGTGTTTACATCCTCCCAACAGAAACTGTGTCACCGCTTTGATAAGAAAATAGTAAATCTAGAAACGGTGCATTCCTGAGCTGAGAGCGTTTCAAAGCAAAGAGGTTGGACATGGTTTGAACAGGAAACAAAGTGAATTTAATGGACAAAATGGACTGATTATAAAGAATGTACAGTGATAATACAAGATGTCAGATATTAAAGGGGGCATGTCATTCAAAATCAACTTTTATGAGCTTTAAACCATGTTATAATCCTGTTTCCTCGCAATTAACGTAATCAGAGTTGTATTTTGATGCACGTTTGAGTAATCCTGTGTTGTCCTGCATTTGAGGCTTCATCTTCCCCTCTTTCCATCTGCATCCCTGTACTTAATAGCGATTATTTGAATTATTTAAACATGTACGTTTCAAAAATGTCCAGTCGCAATTTAAAAACATGTAAATCATCGGCTTCCTGTCTGCTGTGAAATTTCAAGTCAATTTTCCCACTGATTTTTGCCGTTTTAGATCAATTTTGCCGTTTACAATGAAATAAATGCAAACATGATTTCTTATTATTGGAGCACCAGAAAAAGTGTAGTATGTCTTCTTTAATGTGAACGTATAATTTACTCTAAATCCATTCAATTATTTGTTGTACAATGATTTAGACAACAGCTGAATGTCTCCCCACTCTTCAACCCCTTTTAAACTTATATGTCTTCTCTAATGAAATGCAAAATAATTAAAACAACAGTGCTAGTAGTAAAACAGAAATGATAAGCATTCACCAGGCTAGTGAGAAGTGTAAGGATGTCGAAAACCTCTGCAGACACACAAATGTTTTGGATCTGATTCTTATGGCAGAGAAATTTCTCATTACATCAGTTTACTACGGTTAATTTATCACATGTAATTGGCTTATCTGAAACAATTTAGAAAAGTGTCCATGTTTTGGTCAAAAAGATGTATTTATAATGTCTCTGTTCTATCTATGCCTAAATAACTTGATATTTGCCTCTTTAGTTGTTACAGAGACTCCTGGACGACCGCAGACCAACAGTGGAGATGATTCGAGCGGAGGGAGAGCGAATCGCAGCCACCACCGACGCTCCGGACCGGGACAAGATCCAGACCCAGCTCCAGAGTCTGGCCCAGAGGTGGACCGGCCTCCTGGACAAGGCCAGCGGCAGGTGCGTGAACCCGGGTCAACCAAGGCGGGCTTCAGCTTGTGCCCTTAAGCTTATCCTCTATCCCCTGACCACAGAAACTACACAGAAATCAGGGTTTTATCTGCACCAGTCAATATTTAATTATCACATTTGTAGATGGCAGTGGTTAGGGCGGCTGCTTAATAATCTAATTTTAGAGTTTAATCAGTGAAACCCCAGCACGTGTTAATTGGAAAAGCAGCGGGGGTCCAGAGAGTATCACACGAGAATGAAGATTTTTTTTGTGTTTTTAAATGCGGAGATTATGTGGTAAAACCCATATTAATCATACTTGTGTTTAATGATGAAACATAAAAAAGATAAAGCGAAGGAAGAGATCATAGGTCCAGTCTTAATACATCCAGTTATTTCTTAAATATCACACTGCAGTGATTATTCGACTAATCATAATCGAGTTGTAATCATTATCTGGACTATACAGACTCCAAAACACACGCCAAAAGACAGTTTTTAAACAAAGACATTGACATTATTAAACCAAAATGTCAAAGATTAAACTATTTCAGATACAATACACTTTATTCATAAATATTCTATATCTAGAGACCTTCATCACCATATTTCACCCTTTATTTGGTTGATAATGTATTTAAAAAGTCTCAAATGTACAATATAAGTATTTGTTTGACTAGTCAACTAATTAAAATAATTTATAAGCACATTTATAAAGACTTTATTTATCCTTTACATCACATATATTACTTATCTTTAAGAAATCAGTTCAAGATTAGTATATGCTTTATGTATAATCTTAATTGAGCCTCAGATGTTTTGTTTAGTATTTTATAAACACATTTATGTGCACTGTATTCTTAATTTATTCTGTGGGATGATTTACAACCATTTCATGAGCAGTTGCCTTTTGAATGACACAAATAAAATCATATTGTGCAACGTAACCTCAGTCATGTCAAAACCCTATAAACTTGAGTCGTATTATGTCTTTAATGATTGTCTTTCTGTTTGTCCCGTAGGCAGAGGCAGTTGGAGGAGCTGCAGGTTTTGGCGCTGGAGTTTCACGAAGCGCTCGAGCCTTTGGGTGAATGGCTCAGTGCCACCGAGAGACGCCTGAGCTCGGCAGAACCCATGGGAACGCAGACCGCCAAAATCACTCAGCAAATCACCAAACACAAGGTACTGGCTCTGAGCAGGTGTAATGAACAGAAACTACAAATACAATACAATACAGATGTACATAATGTAATGCACTAATGCGGTGGACAAGGTATCCATCAAAACTGCAGCTCTTATTGGTTTCTATCAGTCCATGGTATTTGTTTGACTTTAGCCTTATTTCAATTTTTGGTAGGTCTTCTGTTGATGTTAATGCTTTGCCTGGTGTGTCCTATTGTACGACATAAAACTATCACCTATCCCGTAAATTATTCAATTACAGGTGTTCTTGCTATTTAAAAAAAAGCTAAAAATCTTGTGGCGTCACTCGTTTGAATAAAAATAGAAAGTTAAAGCTGGGGTACCTGAATTTTTTTGGTGTAAATTAGTAAGTTTTGTGTTTTCCACCAAAGAGTATCTTGTAAAAGCAACATTTGGTGACAAAAATGAGACTTCTGCATCCTGTCAGCATTTAATAATAAAGCACTTTGTCAAAGTAAGAGCTAAAAGCTGTGCTCTGATTGGCTGCGCTTGGGTGTTCCTCCCCAGTTTCACTTCGCAGTTTGAAAAAAGCAGTTGTAAAGCAGTGCACAGGACTAAAAATGAATGCAGGTGAATATTAATGATGTACCAAAGGGTTTGTGCCAGTGGGGGACGAGTTGATAGATTGAAAAACCTAGTTTTGGTTCCGCAGTGTGAAAGTCAAGTACCCCAGCTTTAAAACCCTACTTTGGAACATTCTCAGTGGAGATGGATAAGTTGTAAATACTGTGAAACATTTATGGCAAAGCAGTAACAACAACACCATGATGATAAGCAGCATAAGATAAAAGGTCCCTCCCCCAGAAAAGTTAAATAGTGCACGTTTAGGTTGGAACATGCATCATAATACGCTCTCACATATTCCGTCATTCAGATAAACCAAAACAGTAAGAAGAAGGTGATGATATTTAACCTGCTAAAGTGTCAGAATCATTCCATGTGAACATTGTATCTATCTTTCAACGATAACACACACACACAAAAAAAAACTGAATAAAAACATATACTCTAAATGTAATCCACTCCACTTCAGGCACAATTTGACCACTGATATAGTTACAGATTGTCTCTTTATCACGGCACCTGGTCAGAAGAAAGTTAACATTTACAATTCCTCTATCTGCAGTGGCCATTATGCATCACTCAAAATTGGCATGTTGGCTATGTTTAGTAAATATCATATACACATCTGAAATCTGTTTTATAACAAAATGTGATTTGGGCAAGTGTAAGGATTTGAACGACTGGATCAGAGCAAAACTAACCTTAAAACTCTCCATAACTGCGACTCCTGTGGGGTGTTCCTGACAGATCTTAAAAACAATCCCATAAAAGCAACCGCCGCTCTCACTTATGACATTTATAGAGGTTTGAAGTTGTTGTAACTGATCCTCAAAACAACCCAAAGGCCCCAGAGTGACTCCCTGAGGTGACAACATAATTGTGGAAGCTTAATTTGTATATTAGAGAAGACACAAATTGACAAATAAATCAAAACAACAGCACCTACAATGTTACAACAAGACAAAACCAGCTCCAGTCACTGCAATTTCTGTTTTATTTCACTTGCATGTTTTGTTTTATTTTAAATGTTGTTTCCATTTTCAGTTTTCAGACAAAGAAAAACTAAAGTGCTTCTACTCCATTGTACAAATGTTTTCTTGTCATCTCTGGTACATTTTCTTGTAAAAGGCTATATTTATGCAGTTTAATTATTATGTTTTAAAATGGTTTGATGGGCTGTAAGAATTCTCAAATGGACACAGTTTATGAAAGTGTATCCACAAAGTATTCTTTTAGGTCAGTCATGCACTTTTATTCAACATTTAAGACTAAAACTGAATGAAATATTGCGCTTTCATAAATTCCGTAAAATATGCAAATTACCCTTACACAAAACTAAGGTCATATACCACCAGGTCCCATGGCACTTCTTGGTTTTGACTCGTATTGTTTACCTTAAAGTTTACCTTATAGTTTTACACCAATCAAGTAGCCATTTCTGGAGAAAAGTTGAAAAATCTGTTGAAAATTACAGAAAGTAAACATTGCTGACATGACACTAGAGAGACAAAGGTTATGCATAATTTACACAAACTACTTTTTTGACACTTTAAACATTAATTCCATTAAATAAAGGAGTTCACGTTATTTTTATCTGTCAAATAAAAAAAAATCTCTGACATTAGATGAGTTTATGCCCGATTAACTTTATAATTTTCTAGTGTGATGTCGTCATTCACAACCAGGAAGTGAAATTAAAAACCTACAAAATTACTTAATTGGGATAAAATGTGAAGTATTTTAGAAAACACTGAAATATATTTATCTTAAAGGCTTTTTAGTCAAATCCATTATCATTATTATTTTATTTTTCATTATCGTGGGCTTTAGGTTTTTTAATATTGTATGTTGTATGTTTTAATTTTTTTTTCATCTGCCATTTGCACGTTTTTAAGTTTTTATCATTTCGTGTTTTATATTTTTGTTTTTGTCTCACTTTTCTCCACAAACTACCCTCTTGCACCCGTCTCACACACACACACACACAAACACGCACACAAACACGCACAAACACACACACCCACACACCCAAACACGCACAAACACACACAAACACACACACACACTTCCCAGGCGTCCCAAGAGGAAGTGTCCTCTCGTGGAGCTGACGTGGACCACCTCGAGTCCCTGGGCCAGAGCTTGACCCCCCTGAGCTGCGCGGCCGACCGTGACTGGCTGAACGAGCGCGTGGGGGCGGTGCGTTCGGGTCACTCTGAGCTCTCCGATTGGTGCGCCAGGAGGGCGGCCATGTTGGAGCAGGCTCTGGCCAATGCGCAGCTGTTTGGGGAGGACGAGGTGGAGGTGATGAACTGGCTGGCCGAGGTGGCTCAGCGGCTGGGGCAGGTCTCGGTGCAAAGCTACCAACCAGAGCAGCTGAGCGAGCAGCACAAGCACACGCTGGTATGAACATGTGTGAAGTGGAGAGAGCAAACTAACCAGCTTAAGCTATTTAAACTAACTACCCAGGGAAGACTAATGTTAAGAGATCTCAAGTGATGAAAAATTCGGCTGCTGTCACAATTTTTATTCTAATACTCAAAATGTTTGTCTCTTAAATGGTCAAAAGTGCTCAAAGAAGTGTCGGTAATTAGTGACAGACTGATACATGAGGCGGATATTTGCACTTTTTAGGATATCCGCTTTTGGCTTTAATTCTCCAGCACTGGCCAGTATTTAGTTTAATAGCCTAATACACATAAAGTTTAATTTGAACAGTTTAGAGCAGTAGTTCCCAACCTTTTTCTCCCAGCGACCCATATTTTACCTGTTTACATGGTTAGCGACCCAATCATCTTTCTCCTGCCTGGAAGCTGTCTTCGAAGAAAAAATATAATAGTTTTCTGGTCATTAAAGAATTTTTAAAATAATTTAGAAGTTGATAGAGCTGTAGTACAGTAGTACTTTATATAAGCAATTAAAATTCAATTCCCTAATTAAAATTTACAAAATGTAGTTCAGACCTCTTTTCTAAGAATCCCTGGGGCCCCCCTCAGAATCTTCAGGTCCTGACCCCCAGGTTGGGAATGTCTGGTTTAGAGCAAAAAACGAAACGCACAAAATTGTACTGCACTGCTCTCGTATAGGTTTGTGGTTTTAAACAGGGCTGTGGGTGAGTTTGTAGTAAATTTAAATGACATAATTTGGGAAAAATGATTCAAACCAGCCCTACATATCCGCCTGAAGATGTTTGCAGAGCTTATCAGCCGCCTGTTTCTCTAAACAATCAGCATTGAACATCAAAAAAAAAAAAAAAAAAACATGATCGGAATAGACAACTTGATTCTGACTTACCCAATCAAATCTACAGCTATTGTAACAAATAGATAGTATTGCGATCATTATTTGCCCGAACAAATTTCAAGTCTGTCCAAATGCAGCTGTCTGGAACTAATGGTTCACTAACAACTAATGATTCCTAAATATGCACATAATGTTGTAATAATGTAGTGAATTTTCATTATTAGTGTAGAACAAAATAGAAATGGTTTTGCAGTGAGTATTTTAGACTGGATGAACTGCATGGCATTTTCTGGTTTGCCAAATTGCTGTTTTTAAATTGCTGTTGTGGTGGTGTGTTTCGGAAAAGCAAATCAAGTTGGTTTAATCATATTTCTTTCTAACATAAAAGGCTTGTACGGAGAGACTCAGAATCTTCGGTTGGGAAGCTTTCATTGATCTGTAATGTTGTTTGTTTTCTTCTTTCAGGCTCTGAATGAGGAAATTGTGAGCCGAAAGAAGACGGTAGACCAGGCGATCAAAAACGGACAGGCTTTGCTCAAACAGACCACGGGTAAGAGTCTGCGATTAGATTAACACCGCAACACGTTCTGGATCCCACTGGAAATGTTTTACTCCAATCTATGTGTCAAAGCAATACGGAAAATCACTGTTACACCAAGCAACACATTTTCTATCTGTGGCTAACCAGACATCAACATCTGGTTTCTCCGCTCATGTCGGACACAAACCACACAACTGGTTCTTCTAATAAAGGGGCGATTGTTGGAATACCCCATGACCACCCGTCTGTGCTGTGTGTGTTTAAATATTTGGACCGATGCTGTGGTTGTGAATGAACAAGGACTCACAGGGATTTCACAGACCAGAAAAGCATTACTCCCAGCAATTTATAACACGCAAAAATGCCTTATTGTTCTCAAATAAATAACAGAAACCTGACATTGTACTTTCTTGTAAGTAGTCTGGAGTTTTTATGCTGAGATTAAAATAAAGGTTTCTTTTGTAGATGCCAGACGTTTTTCCTATTTACTATCGCAAGAAAGATCACACATTAACAAGTACTTAAAATATGTAAAACATTAACATTATGTAAAAACACCGTCCTTTGAAACATGTCAGTTTCTTTCCACATTTTGTTGAGTAGTGTGTAAATTAAGAGCTGAGTTTTTGTATTATTACATGTTTTAGGAACAAATCGTTGGCCTAATCTAGTTTGAATAAAATAGTCAGGCTTATTTTTATCCTCTTGCATCTTTTAAACACACTTAGCTTGAACTTGCACCGTTCCACTTGCAGACATGCAGCTTGTTTTGTATAATTTAGGAGGCATTTTTGTCAGACTAACCATAAAATCTTTTGGGGAGTAATACAGCCAAAAAACATGAATGTGTTTGAATAATCTGATCTTCTAAATATTTTATTGTAAATATAAGTAAATGCTGCAAAATGCAAATTTGCATGAAATAATGAATCATCTTTACTTAGGAATTTATATTTAGTGGAAAAAAAGATACTACTTTTGCATTTTTACACCTTATCTGCCAAGTTTTCAGTGTGTAATTGTATGTTTTTGGTTCTTATCTTGCCTTTTTGGTCTCTTGCAGGTGAGGAGGTGCTTCTGATCCAGGAGAAGTTGGACGGTATAAAGTCACGTTACGCTGAAATGACGGCGGGCAGCAGCAAAGCCCTGAGGACACTGGAGCAGGCGCTGCAGTTAGCCACGCGGTTCTCCAGCGCTAACGACGACCTCAACCAGTGGCTGGACTCTGTGGAGGCGGAGCTCAACAACACTGAGCCTGACGCCACGCCGGCCTATCAAGACAGGCAGAAGGTAGTTTTAACATCACTGCATGAAATTCACTACCATCTTTTACAGTTAAGATACCGAGCACTTCTCGTTTCGTTTTTTACTCATCTTTATGGTATAATGGTGTACCTCAAGGATCAGTGCTATACCCGTATCTCTTTCTATATTGACGTTCCTTTACCTACTTTATTAAAAATACATATACATCTTCTGTCACTTTTATGTAGAATATGAAATAAAAACACTATATCTTCTTTGTAAATTACGGCAATATAAAGTAGGGCCGCACAATTAATCGAAAATCGCAATCAAAACTAATCGAAATCAGTATTTTATTGGACGCTATTAGCAAATCGCAAAGGCTGCAATTTTTAATAATAATGTCCTCCACAAACACAAACTGTACAAATATGTTTTGAGACACATGAGTTCTTTTATTAGTTTGTCAGTTCATCATAGACCTTTTTCTGTCTTTTTGTTAATTCTCCTGGACGCATTAAAAACGTGATTGTGTCTTTGAAGAGAATCCTATTATGAAAACCTAAATCGCAAATCCCATTGCAATCGCAATACTAGACAGAAAAATCACAATAAGATATTTATCCCAAATCGTGTAGCTCTAAATAAAAAGTGCAGAACATGTATTTTTCTACTGTTCGCATCAATACATGGTTACGACTGTTACAGATACAAAATCATATTATATAAAAACATCTCCGGGAGTAAATACATTACATTTTGTATCTTTTCAGAATTTCTAGATTATTTTTGGCATTTCAAAGCAGCCACTGTCCCACTTTCAACCAAGTTACCATAGAAACAATAATTACACAGAATTCATTGATGGTCTCTTTTATGCTCGTCCGCCATGTAATTTCCTCTTCAAAATGGCATTTCACAAACATTTCGTCAGGCATCTCTTCCAGTCTGTTTATTTGACATATTTGATAATGTAGTTTTTTGTTTTTCTGTCCTGCAGGAGCTGAAGAAAGTGTCTGCAGAAAAGCGGCTGGTTCTGGACACTGTGAATGAAGTGGGCAGTGCTCTTTTGGACCTGGTGCCCTGGAGAGCCAGAGAGGGGCTGGACAGACTCGTGGCAGACGCAAACCAGCGCTACAGACAAGCCGACGACACCATCACACAGAGGGTTCAGCTGGTGCAGGCCGCCATCCAGAGGTCACAACAGGTACTGCAACAACATTCATCTGAAGTGACTTTGTATGATACCAACATGTAGTTAACTAGAGACAGGAGATTGTATTAAGCAACAATTAATTATAAGTAAAACTATAATTCGTAATATATATATATTTTAATATAATATAACTGAGGAATGTTTTTAACAGTTTGAGTGAGTTTTAGCTTTTTGGGTCCTCACTGTTTTTATTTTGTCTTTGTTCTGTGTTGGTTTTGTTTTGTTATGTTTAAAAAGAATAATTATAAAAAATGAATACATATTTAAATTGTTTGAAAACGTGAATATAGTTCTAACAGTGGTAGAAAGAGTATTTATAATGTGTATTCAAGTAGAGGAACAGTTATAAAGTGTGCTACTCAAAGTACAATTTATTTGTTTGTTAACCTTTATTTAACCAGGTAAAAAAGCTTGAATTCTCTTCTTTTACTAGTCCTAGTTACTTGTAACTTTTTTATGCAGTTTCAAGTGTGTTTTAGATAAGTGTTTTAAAGTGTTAAGTGTTTTAATGAGTTTAAAGCCCAATTATGTTGTTTTAAACCGCAATCAGCATATTCTTTGAGTTCTGACCAATCAGAGAAAGCGATGCTGTGCTGTTTGTGTGTTTGTCAGTTTAGAAACTCCTATTTTTATGATTTTAAGTGTAGCTACAGTTACATGGTTAGAATTATACTCATACTTGTACATGTTTAAAAACCTACTCCAAAAATACAACTATCCAAAAAAAACACTCAGTAACAGCAACATAAGCATTTGTAATTGGTTATAAAACCTGTATATAATGTAATAATGCTATAATTTCTGACCCCCTCTCTCCCGTGTGTCCAGTACGAGGAGGCAGTGGACGCAGAGCTGGCCTGGGTCGGGGAGACGGAGCGTAAACTCTCGTCTCTGGGGCCCCTGAGCCTGGAGCCCGATGTGACCGTGGCCCAGCTGCAGGTGCAGAGAGCGTTCAACATCGACATCATCCGACACAAAGACACCGTGGACCAGCTCCTCTCCACACGCGACGAGATCCTGGAGACGTGCAGCGACGCTCAGAAGGACGCACTGATGGTGAGACACTGCTGCTGTCTTCATTATGTCTGAATTTATGTGGATTCACTGCATTTTGTTCTTTTGTCGTGTTTATTTCTATTCAGCAAAATAACATAAGACAAAAAAATACTTTATTGACTTCACAGTTGATTGATCTCGCAGTAGACAAGTCCATAACTCAGTGAGATGGCACTAAAGTCAATCTTTTTTCTTTTTATATAACAAACAAAACCAAAAACAACATTACTCAGAGAGATGCATAAACACAAGACATACATAGTCCTAAATGACTTGTAGTACATGACTATGAAGTATGCAGGAAAAATACCACATTACAAGTACAATTCATTTGTTTATTAACCTGTTACAAAAAATAACATTGAGCTGTAAATCTCTTTTTCTGCTTTACTCATTTTTACGTCTTACTTTTATACACAATTTTGATAGTGTTTTAGATTAATATTTTGTACAAAACTTGATTAATTCATTGTTACTTGTTTTACATAGTCCTAGTAGACAATTCTACTCAGCACAAAAATCAATCTTTTTTTCCTTTTATATAACAAACAAAAAAAACAACATTACACAGAGAGATGCATAAACACAAGACGAACATAAATTGTACTTAATATTTTTGCATATTGTTTTCTTTGTGTCTAACAATTAGGGTTTTGGTTTTTGAAGCTGCTGTAGTGTGAAACATGGAATAAAACACAAGCATAAACTGTATAATTAGAACAAAAACACTTTGCATGAATTCTATCGGTGTCTGTAGCATAATTGATCATTTTACCTGACAAAAGTTTAAATGTGTTGTACCTTAATCCCTCTCCAGGTGAAGACGGACTCGCTCAGCCTGCGGTACGAGGGCGTCAGTCAGACTCACAGTGAGCGCTTCTCGGCTCTGGAGCAGGCCCAGGTCCTCGTGGCTCGGTTCTGGGAGACGTACGAGGAGCTGGAGCCGTGGCTCGGCGAAACTGAGGCTCTGATCACTCAACTGCCACCTCCAGCGATAGACACCGACGCACTGAGGCTGCAGCAGGACCACATGAGGGTGAGGAGGCACAAACATGTCGTTATGCACCTCTGGAGAGTGGAATGGAAGAGTGCAAGATGTTAACAAATGAATATGGAAAGTGTGTAGAAATGATTATTCTTCTGTCTGAGAGGTGTAAAATGAAAATCAATGAATCAATAAACATTTATAAAACTTATATAAAACTCTTTGCAGGTACAGTTTAGAAGAATTGATTATGAGACAGTTTATGATTTCGATGTACATGTTTTGGTACAACCCAAAATTACAACTGCAGTCACTTCACAAAGGTTCACAAAAATGTAGATTTAACGGACAGATAGAAAATCAAACACTGAAACAAGGAGTGAGAATCTTCTGAACATTGTCTGTGCTCTCAAACTTTGTCCTGTTTTAATCCCTTACAATGTTTTTATTTTTTTTATTTCAATGCAAATGTGTGTAAATGTTTTTACAATGTGTGCTGCAGTCCACTTTTAGCCCAGGTCACCCTTACAAAAGAGATTTCTATCTCAGTGGGGTTTATTTTAAATCTGGTTAAATATACGCAAATATATATATTTAAATATATAAAAAGACGCATTTCGCATTATACCCATCTTCTGTAGAGCTTGTCATAATCACAAATTTGTCTAAAAGGCTGGGTAAATAAGTCTAGCTTTTATGATTATATTTTATATTTGGCTACCTAAAGTAATTTATTATCAACATTTTCCATAAGTCTACCATGTATTTTTCACTATCAACAAATGAATGTGTTTCTTCAATATTTGTATCTACTTTATCTTCTTATTTATTTCTATCTTCTTTCTTTATAGCTGTTGCGTGAGTCCATCGCAGAGCACAAGCCTCACATCGATAAGCTGCTGAAGATCGGGCCACAGCTGGCCGAGCTCAGCCTTCACGAAGGGGAAAGTGTCACTCAGCGCTACAACGATGCAGAAAGACGCTACATCGCCATCAAAGAGGAGGTCAAAGGTCGAGCTACAACTCTGGACGAGGCCGTGTCCCAATCTGCTCAGGTACGTTTTCTATCACTGCCTTGACTATTTTATCCACAATTCAGGGTTTTTCATATTTTCACTTTACAGACAGTGTTTATTGTTCACCAAACTTTTTGCAAAGATATGTTTGAAAGGTCCAAACATATTTTCTGTCTTTGTCCTTTTTTAGACAAGTTTAATAGTTAGATCAAATTATTTAGTTTATTACAACTTCAAATCATGTGTTCATCTCAGTGAAGATAAGTTAGGGCTGGGCGATATGGTGATATAAAAATGGAATCGTGAGCTTTTTAATTTCTATAATTTCTTCCACAAACTACAAAATGTCTTGCTTTGATTTGAATAAAAACTGCTAACACTGCAGTATGAATTTGTACAAACATGTCCTGAAACAAGTGACAAAAGTGTGACTAAACTCGATAAAAATTAGTTCAAACGCGACAAAAACACACCTACAAACAACATCACGACTCAATGCACCGAAATGCCACTAAAAGTGACAAAGACATATTTAAATATGACAAACACAACTGAACGTGACAAAAACGTGTCTAAAAGCAACAAAATTGTGTTTAAAATGTGAATTTGAACTGAATCCTATTATTAAAACGTAAATCTCAAATCTAATCGCACTGAAGAAAAATCTCAATTAGATATTTTTCCTAGATCGTCCTGCTCTATGAAAGGCAGTAGAAAAAAAATCGTGATAAAATCGAAATCATGATCTGGCCCCAATTAAATCGTGATAATACTTTTTTGCCATATCACCCAGCCCTAAGATGCGTTTTAAACATCAAAGAACATTTTCTAACACTGCATGTAGGAATGTGGCAAATACATTTTTTTCCAAGTGTTGACAAGAGTTTTGTTGTTATTTGAGGTTTAGCTCATATTGAAACAAAAGCTTTTACCACAATTTCAACCAAACTTCAAACATTACTTTTTTTTCCTACCATTAAGTCTCAATCTGGAAAGTAGAAGTTGAAATATCTGAAACATTTTCTGTCTCTGCCAACCAATCTACCTCCAAACCAGGAAGCAAATTAGTAATTATTGCGATTGTCCAAATGCATTACACTTCAGACATAGAAACTGTGCATAAATTGACATAATTACATCCATTTGAGTCTCGGTGCAGACTGATAAATTATTTCTAAAGGTTGTTTGGCCTCAGTCTGTTTATAGCTGCTCTGGTTAATGTTGGCTTCCCAGACGCAGGACAGAAATCTGGTGTGATTTACGACCAGCATGAGGGCTGTGTGTGCGCTTCTGGTAACTGCGCTGCATCTAAATGGGAAATTTATGGAGAAATTGTTTTACCAAGGAGCCCGTGGCCTAGAGAGCCCAGTGCGTCGCAAATCTGCCCCAGCAACGTCGGTATAAATATCCACATAGATAAGATAACTGTCTGAATATTTTTGGTCATTTTAGAAGTGTGCCAAGTTCTGAATTTTTTACTTTTTACAATTTAACCTGATTTGTTTAGATTAACATGCAAGCTCTTGACTACCTGTGTAAGTCTATTTTGGGCTAACAATGTACTGAAGTAAAAGTATTGAAGTAACCATTTAATAAAGTACTTTTAGAGGGAAAATGTAGTCATTTTGATGAAGAATTGAGCCGACAAGCAACTTAATGGATTTATTACATTTCAGGACATTTGTACGCGTTTTTCTTTTACCAAAACCAGGGCTTTAACTCAACATGAAAGCACAGTGTTACTATAAAAGGCTGTAAAAATAAACCCGTAGCCATTTTAGGCGGTCTCAAAAGTACTTTACTTTTCAGTCCAGTTCAAAACTCTGCTGGAGTAGAAAGTACAGATACCTGCTCTGAAATGTACAGAAGTAAAAGGTATCTATTGTGAAATGCACTTAAGTAATGAATAAATACCTACAAATTCTCCTTAACAGTCATTTTACTTTTGTGCATTGTTTCTTTCCACCACTGCCA
This sequence comes from Rhinogobius similis, assembly GCA_019453435.1. NCBI lineage: Eukaryota > Metazoa > Chordata > Actinopteri > Gobiiformes > Gobiidae > Rhinogobius > Rhinogobius similis. The sequence continues at coordinate 8,804,274 of CM033635.1, read as the reverse complement.
CAGACTCATTTTATATACTATAGACCAAAGTTTGGCCATATGAATTGGAAAAAGTGAAATAAAATCAAAATCAAATATTGAAACATTGAACAACCAACCCGTTCTTTTGAATCTATCCAAATCGATGGTAATATTTACTATTTGCCACTCACTGAGCTCCCTAGATGCTACAGCATGTTAATATTTATAGGTATTTTAACTATTTACACTTACTGTTGTCACGGTACTAAAATTTCCAACTTGATTTCTATGATTTTACATACACAATTTTGATTTTGACCACAAAAATAATCTATAAAATGCTATTTTTTTTTGGACATTTGGCTGACATTTTCTACAAAAAATAATAGTAACTTATTTATTATACCATGTGGTCTTTTACTAGTTCTGATAAAGCTCAAGATTATTAAGAACTGTTCAGGAAAAGTCAAATTTTGTTGTTAGAATAATGTTTTTTTGTGTTGACACTTGCTTAAATTAGAATCTTGTTTTGATGCTAGTTTTGATCTGATTTTCGAAACAACCTTATTTAAACTTGTACAAACCATTCGCTCATCACCATATTCTTTCTCATTCATAGATATTTGACACTTTACAACTTAATATTTCTACTTCCATCTCGACGCTGCTAAATAACGTGTGTTTTTGTCGTTCGCATGGAATTTGGTTTAACTCATGATTTTGTTTCTCCACCCTCCTCTGTCCCATTCAAACGTGTTTATTTCCCCGTCTCACCTCAACCTCACCCTCGCTCCGCCTAACTCTCACCCCGTCCCGTCCTAACCCTCGCCCGTGTCCCGTCTTAACCCGTTTGCATCACTGATTGTGGATGTGCTGTGTGTGTTGCTCCACCTCCATTCTCTCCATTGGTCACTGCTCACTGCATCACCAGCTCATAGAGGTAAGAATCACCACGGTAACACTGGGCACTCTGGGTTATTTTGGCCACATGATGACACTTAGTCTGGATTTCACAAAGTATTACCATGTGCAATTTAGGGCTGCAACCATTAAATGACTAATCGTGTCTTGTCAATTAAAAAAAAGAACAAAAAAGAATCATAATCGCTATCTTGACTAAACAGACTCTAAAGCACATATGAAAATGTTGTTTTTTTTAAAATAACAAATACATTGACATTATTAGATCCAAATGTCAAAAAGAGATCAAACTATTTACGATTTTCATCAATAATACACTTTATTCATAAATATTCTCTATCTAGAAGTCCTCAGCCACTTTTTTAAACCTTTATTTGGTTGATAATGTATTTAAAAAGTCCTAATGTATAATAGAACATGCCCAGTGCAATTGTAAAGACCCTTATTTAAATTGTATTGTATTTGTGTATTAATTGTTGCTAATACTTTATAATAACTGCACTATTTACTTCCTTAATTAGGCACGAAGAAAGACTTCATTCATAATGAACTAATTGTTTATAAAGAATGATTTATGCATCGTAACTACTTCATTAATACTCTTAACTCCGTAACACTAACTAAATTATATCTTTATTATAAATGTAGTCTTTCTTCATGTTTTTGTGTAGTTTTTATAAAGGCTTGCCTTATTGTTATGTTGTTTTCATATTTAAGATTATTTTTATTACAGCATCATACACAAACACAATTGTAATGTATTTTTTTCAAACATGGTCTTTTTGTTAAATACAAAGATAGTAGCTCTGTTAACATAAAAAAAAACAGATTAATCACTTCAAATGTACTTTTTTCTTCAACATGTGTTTCTGAAATGCAAATGTAACAGTCCAAGACTTTGATTGTAAATTGTCTTTTCAAACACAAATCATTTGACAACATTTACATTTTTTTTGCCAAATACTTTATTTTATATGTGGAAAATTAATTCTGTCTTCTTTTTATACTATCAAGTCGTGTTGTTTTCTCTAGTAAGACAGATAATCTGGGAAATAATAGTATCAATATATAGAGTAAATATGGATAGTTGATTTTTTGCATTATCTGTCTTATTGGAAGAAAAACTCAAGTTGATTCTGTATTTTATTAATAGTAATAGCGTTAAAATCCCTTAAACCCAGTTCAATCTAACGGCCCTCCTGCTCCCCCTCAGTTCCACGATAAGATGGACCCCCTGCTGGAGACTCTGGAGGCGGCGGTGCAGAGGTTGAGACAGCCCCCTCCGGTGGCCGCGGAGGTGGATAAGATCCGGGAGCAGCTGTCGGACCACCGCGCTCAGGGCCTGGAGCTGGACAAACTCCTGCCCAGTTTCTCGGCTCTGTGCGCTCGCGGAGAAGAGCTCATCGGACGAGCGGCTCACGACGACCCGGCCGCCCAGGGTGAGAACCAGAAGAGAGCGCCGTAAACTGTGCTGAGGAATGAGAGTGTGGCAGCAGATTTAGTTTGTACTGAGTTTGAAGTATCATGTCCAAAAAAGAAATGAAAGTAGAACATTGTTTGTGCTTTTAAATGTAGTCCTGTTATTATTTCATCAAGGCTTTTATACTAGTAAAAATGTCTGTCTTATATGGAAGATAATTCGTTCCGTGAGATTTTGAATTTTAAATACTGATTTCTCACTTTGAATTTTTAACCTTGAAAAAACATGTTTGAATTTTTTTCTATTTTGAATTTCTGTCGCTGAATTTTCTATTTTCTTTCATTGTGTTTTTCTTAGTTCAAAATTCACTTTTAATATTCAATCCTCAAATTCAACTGTTTAAAAAAGAGGCTGTGAATTTAGCACAAAAAAAATGGATCCAAATGAGTGAATCTTTGCATCTTGAATCTTTGTTGTGACATTTTTCACTGTGAATTTGACTCACTGTTGAATTTGAAGACGTGAAAATCTATGAAATTCATTTTTACAAGGTCATTTGTTCATTTTGAATTTTTAAACTGAGAAAAACACTGTGAAAACGTCAGGTGCAAGTTCCAGGGACTGATATTCAAAACCAAACATGTTTTTAAAGGTTCAGAAAATTCAAAGTGTGAAATTTGCCAGCGTTTAAAATTCAAAATCTGATGAAGCAAATTAGATCCAGTGTTTTGCTATGAATCCAAGTTTGGTTGGTAGCTAAACATTGGCTTCTAAATTAAATAAATAAGTCCAGTTCTGTTCTATTTAATTCTTTTTTTTCTTTCTTTTTTCATATATTTGCCTGGATTTCACAACATTTTTTGAATTTAATTCGTAGTATCGCCTTTTTTCTATTCTTCTATATTTAAAAGTGTGTATTCTTTATTTTATCATTAACTTTTATTTAACAAGGTAAAAGCCCATTGCAATCAAAATCTCTTTTTTATTGTAACACACGTCATAAAAAACAGTTTTAAAGACAGATTTACACTAGACTAATTGAAGAATTGAAGAAATGACAAAAGGACATTTATAAGCACAAACAAAGTTAATAGGATTCTTGCTCTTTGTTGAGAACAAACCTCTCAAAGAAAACAGTTCAAAACAGTTCAGTCCTGTTCCAAGTTGTGGGAGCAGCATAACATAAAGCTCGCCTTCCCAAATCAGTCCACACTCGAGGGACAAACAAAAGATAAATGTCAGGTGAACGCAAGGCAATGTGGCTTTCAACTTTCTGCAAAAGGGGGCGCAAATAGGCAGGAACACGCTTTTTTCAGTCCCTTATTGCCTGATTATGAGTATCAAATCAAATCAAATCAAATCAAATCAGTTTATGTTTATAATGCCCAAAATCACAACAACAGTTGCCTCGATGGGCCACAGGTAAAAGCAGTTCAGATAACTGTCCCAGAACGCCCCTGTCCTTTGACCCTCCTTCGCGGCGAGGAAAAACTACAAAAAACCCATGGGAAAAAGTAGAAACCTCGGGGAGAACCACAGTGAAGGAGAGATCCTACTCCCACGGACGGACAGGCTGCAGATGAACTAGGACTGACATCCACTTGGACTGTGGAGCCACAACCACTCAAGAGGGAGGTGGCTTTAAAGAGTTCCTCCAGGCGGACGAGGAGCAGTCCACCAGTGTAGAGAGATCCTCCAGCAGTAGAGTAGTAGAGTAGCTTGCATAATTTGTGTTCAGTGTTCATTTAACAAATTATATACAAATTCACAACAATTCACCTTTGGCCCTGTCCATTATACATTTAATTCAGTTGTTGTTGAGTTTATTTTCACAGTTTGCTTTCGACTTATCCACTTAAATGTGTCTCCTTCAGCCGTGCGCGCTCGTCTGCTGCGGCTGCGCTCTCTGTGGGAGGAGATCCGACAGCGAGCCGAGGAGCGCGAGGGAAAGCTCAACGACGTGCTCGACTTGGCGGGGAAGTTCTGGTCGGACGTGGCGGCTCTGCTCAGCACGCTCCGAGACTCCCAGGACATCGTGAGGGAGCTGGAGGACCCCGGAGTCGACCCCTCGCTCATCAAACAGCAGATCGAGGCGGCTGAGGTGTGGACGTGTTTCAGATGACAGTTATATATATTTAAAGCAAACTGGGGGCAGCTAAAATGAATATTGGCCAAATTCTTATTTTGAAAACGTCTTGGAACGGTTGTGTTGATGTACGCTGACTCTAAACTTGAGTAATAATTATGTTACCAAGTATTAAACAATAGATTATAAACTTCTACTAAAAAAATGTTTATGCCTCACAATTAAAATATGATATACTTAACTGCTAATCTTACTATTGATATGTTACTTTTAGCACAATTTACTTTATGTCTTGTCCTCAAAGTGTAAATGCTCAACAAAAAAACAAAAACAAAAAAAAACTCAAATTGAAAAAAGAAAAGAAGAAAAGCGTTATGTCGTATTGTCAAACATTCCAGGCAAAACAATTTTATCTTGTCAAAGAAAAAGCAGGTAGCAGACCAGAAATATTACATAGTTCACCTTTAAAGGGTGTTCACACTTATGAACATTATTTGGTACAAAATTGAGCCCACTTTGGTCTTGTCTAATCCTTGTTTAGTCCTGCTCTAGTCCGGGTTTAGTTTCTGGTTCAGTTCTAGTTTAGTAACAATTTGTATGTGATGAATGTGCAAATGAACGCACCTTTACTTATGAAATAGTCCAAAATTTCCACTGTGTAGTTCATAATACACAGAAATATGAAATATATATATTATACATGAAGATCGCTAACCACATTTTTCCACAACTTTATGTAAATCAATGCCAATTTATGCTATAGAACTGTATTACAACAATATAATAAGTTAAGTTTGTCCCACAATGGGGAAATTCCAGTGCAGTTCAATGCAATGTTCAAGAAGAGCAACAGAATGAAAATGTGCAATAAAAAAATAAAAATAAATACCTATTAAAAATTGACATAATAATAATAATAATACAACACTGTGCAGGTAAAGTTAAAACATAAGGCTACAACACTAATATGTGCTGACTTTGGTTATGGACAGAATAAAAAGCAGGAAAAGTGACATCAGTGTTTTGTGCAGGTGGTAATTCACATTATATTGTCAATTTTCTATTTGTATTCAGTTTGTAAAGGTCTCAATGTGATTTTCATGTATGTTTTCTAGGCCATTAAAGCAGAGACGGACGGACTGAGGGAGGAGCTGGAGTTTGTCAGGACCCTTGGGGCTGACCTCATCTTTGCCTGCGGAGAAACCGAGAAACCTGAAGTCAAGAAGACCATTGACGAGGTAAAATATCGACAAAACATCAGTGGAAAGTTGAATCTGTGCCGTTTATCTAATATGTCTTTTGTGTTTCAGATGAACGCTGCTTGGGAAGGACTGAACCGAACCTGGAGAGAGAGGATGGAGAGACTCGAGGAGGCAATGACCGCCTCTGTCCAGTATCAAGATGCACTCCAGGTTTGTACAAGACTGACACTTTTTAGTCAAACATTTTGTCTGTTACATGCTCTGTTTTGGCGTACTTAAGATATCACTTCATTTTTACTCCGCAGTTACTTTTAAGGAATTGTTATGTCGTTTGCAAATCATAGTCTAATCAATAATACATCAAAAGTAGGTCTAGTCGACTTACTTTATTTAGATTATAATAAATTTTAAGTGGGACAACAGCACAAAGGAGAATGGCTGAAGATTTGTGAATGTTCGTGAGTTAAATATTGCTATAAATAATTGTTTTTATCTTAGTGTGGTTGTCATCTTATAAGTGCAGCTTGGAATTAGTAATTAGTTAGAGCTTAGAAAGATTTGACGACTTGATGAAATGATAAAACCTATAAATTCAACTACAAGTGGCGCTAAAATAAGCAAATATTACAAATGGTTAACTAAACATAAGGAGGTATCTACATGTTAAATTTGTGATTTGGAAAGGCAGAAATCAAATAGTTGTTTCATCTCTTTTGTAAAATGCATGTTTGTGTTTTTCAGTCCATGTTCGACTACCTGGACAACGCTGTAATCAAACTGTGCGACATGTCGACCGTTGGGACTGATCTGGGAACAGTCAAGCAGCAAATAGAGGAGCTCAAGGTTGGATAAATCGTTTAAATTCTATAACATGAATTGAATTGGTTATTGTACATTTTCAGTCAGAGATTTTAATTAAACAAACCCTGACTCCGGTGTTTTCTTGCTGTTTGAGCAGCAGTACAAAGTGGAGGTGTATCAGCAGCAGATCGACATGGAGAAGCTCTGCCACCAGGGGGAGCTGTTACTGAAGAAAGTCTCAGATCAAACCGACAGAGACATGATCCAGGAACCACTGACCGAACTCAGACACCTCTGGGACAATTTAGGGGATAAAATCACCCAGAGACAGGTAGAGAATATATGTGTCGAAATAACTCAAGCAGCTTCGTGTGATTGCAATTAACGCCTCTAAAACCACTGTGTGAAACTTAACATTTTAACTTCTTTAACTCAGAAGCTGCTGTTGCGAGTTGCTATCAATTTTTCATTTTCACGAGCCACAAATGAGTTATTAGCATCTTCTTAATATACAATAAAGCGCAGATATTTACTGTTCTTTTGGCATTAACTCCAAAACATGTTTCTTTAGTAGTATATTTTCATTGACAAAAGCATGTTTATGACGTCTCAGTAAACATGTGTTTTTGCTTGTTGTGAAACATGTTTAATCTATATATTTTTAGTTCAGGTCCCATTAATTGCATGAGATTTAATCCTATTCAATCCAATAATTTACTGACTCCTGTATAATTTATGTAAAATCAGAGTGCACCAAAGCAAAATGTTAATTGAATCACCAGATGAAGTAGCGAGATTGTTTTGTTTCTAGGTAAAATGTACTGTTTTGTTGGATTAGCCGTGTTAATTTGGGTACCACTTTATAAAAACAACACTATCACCTTAATAAATCATGAACAGACTTGATTCATATTGAAGAGAGTGTTTATTAAGAATGATTCTGGCTTAGTAACTAATTAATTAAGGGATTAAGGTTAGGAGATAATGTTTTAGTATCAATTAAGTAGTTACTAAGCCGAAATCATTCTTAAGAAACTATTTGTTCATTTAGAATTACGTTTGTTCATGATTTAAGACTATTAAAAGTGTATTTATTGTAAAGTGTTACCTATTTTTAATATTTAGTTATCAAAATGGTCTCATAAAGTAAAGCATGAATGAAAAAGAACCAAGAAAAGTGGAGCCTTATGTTATTATTTTGCAACTTGACAGGTGTTAATATCAGACCTGATGCATATCCATTGCTTTGTGTATTTGTGTATTTGTCTTGTGTATTCGTCTTGTGTACTTGTGTACGTGCTTGGTTTTACCCTGCTCTCTCTCCCGCTGCAGCACAAGCTGGAGGCGGCCCTACTCGCCCTGGGGCAGTTTCAACACGCGCTGTCGGAGATCCAGGCCTGGCTCAGTCACACTCACGCCACTTTAGACACTCAGAGGCCCGTCAGCTCTGACCCCAAAGCCATCGAGATCGAACTCGCCAAGCACCATGTAATCGTCTGCTTCACTCATACAAACTACTGCTGCTTTTCTGTGGTTTTATTTAACATTTAGACAGTAAGAGCAATTGTCTGTTTTACTGAAGTGACTATTAGTTCTGTCTTATTCAAGCTGTATTTCCAAGAACTGTTCGACCGAAATGGGACCAGGTTTGTTTCACAGCAAAAAATGTAAATCTAGCCTCTTAAAATTACTTGAATTCATAATTTTTATCTGGATTTGAGTAGTTTTCACTCAATGAGGTTTAACTGCTGACGTGATGCAGAGTATTTCACTGGTTTCAAGGTATCTCTGTCAGCTTATGTGATAATTAAAGTTAAAATAAGAAAATAAAGTTGTCAGTGGGTTAAGTAAAATGATCTTAACCCAGTGGCAGATAAATTTGCTTGAAGTAAAAAATAATGTATTCAAACAAGTCAGAAGCGGTTTGAAACAAGTAAAATAATCTAGTTCCAAATAATAAATTGTCTTTACTAATCTTAACTCGTCAAAGCATCTGAAATTAAGATCAATATACTGAAATCAAGACTTCATAACTCATCCAGAAATAGCTTTTCTGCAGTGTTGATTTTATTTCACTGTCACTGTTATTTCAGTCCAGAGGTACATGATACCATTTGTTTATGATATGTACATTTTAATGTATAGAGGGTCATCTCAGTTGCCCATTTCAACCTGCAGGTTATTAAAAATACAAGGTTAGGGCTCACATATTGTCACTAATTAAAGGGTAATTTGTATGTTAGTTTGTGATTTATTAGCTATTAGTATTAAAAAGAAACAATAGACTTATAGTGTAATAGGCATCAATTACTAATAATGCTAATGAAGTGCACTTTAATTTGATGAGAATAGTTAATGCTGGAATACTTAACAAAAATTAACGATATAGGCCCTTTAGAAATGAAAATTGTGATAAACCATAATCTTGAAACTACATCCCTCTGATAGAATGACTCTAAAGCAAGAAAATCCCTGTAAAGTCTTTACAAAGCAAATGAGCTGCAATATAATAACAATATTTAAACTCTACAATAGTTAGTATCATTATAGTATCACCATAGAGTCAGAGATAAATGGTAAATGGTCAATGGTCACATTTATATAGCGCTTTTCTACCTTTTTTAAGGCACTCAAAGCGCTTTACATCAAGGAACCAGTCACCCATCCACTCACACATTCATACAACAGTGTACGCAGACACTGGGGCGAGGTGGGTTAAGTGTCCTGCCCAAGGACACAACGGCATTATTCATCTGAAGGAGCTGAAATCGCACCACCAACCTGCGGGTCAGAGGATCTGACCACTACTCCATGTCTGGAGTGGGATTCGAACCGCCGACCTTCGGATCAGAAGGCGCCCCACTCTACCTACTGCGCTACTGCCGCCCCAGATATTTTAATTATACCGCTCAGATGTTCGTGGACTTACAAAAAAACATTTAAATACTAGATCAAAGAATTGTTCATGCAATATATAAATATTGAGGCTTAAAATATATTCTTACATCATTGTATATTGAACGATATTTTTATATTGTAATTATCGCATCTATGACAAAAGTACTAATAAATACAAACAGACGTTGGCTATTCAAGCACTTATTATGCCTTTTAGTATTAGTTAAGCATGAAATAACCAATACATTAGAAAATCCATATTTGTGCAATATTTTAGGTCACAGTACTAAGTGGTAAACAAAACTATCAGAATAAAAAATGATCAAACTGTGATCTGTTGATGTGTGTCCTCGCTCTTGACCGTAGCTAGCCTGATCTTCCTCACCCTGTCCTGCTCCAGGTGCTGCGTAACGACGTGCTTTCCCATCATGCCACAGTGGAGACGGTGAACAATGCAGCGGCCGAGCTCCTGGAGTCTTCTCCCGGGGACGAGGCCAGTCACCTCCGAGAACAGCTCGACCAACTCAACCAGAGCTGGCAAAGTCTGCTGCTCAAGACCCAGGACCGACAGAAGCTCCTGGAGGCCGCACTGCAACAGGTATGAACGCAAGACTGGAAGAAAAACAACGTGGAGTTACGTCTGATTTATTGATTTCTTTATACACAAAGAGAAAAATAACAATAAAATGTAATTCAATTAAATGCACAGTTGCTAAACTAAATACTCAAATGCATTATTTGCTTAAAAAAAGGATTTGCATTTAAATTCACATCATACACATCATCACATTTATTGTAAAAGTCTGAATTATTTTGTCCCCCAAAATGAGTAGTATTCATTCTCTTTTTGGTGTAACTTTTATCTTAAATTCTCCATGTGTAATAGTTTTCTCTGCAGGTTTTGAAAAGCAAAAAACAAGAACAAAAGACATTTAAGGCTTGCAATTTACTCTTTATATTCCAGTGCAGAAGGCAAATTTATATTATTGCAATCAAATTCTTATTCCATGCCTTAATTGACATAATTTCCATTAGTAATAACAAAAAACCTTTCAAAATCGGAGATATCTGCTTTTGCAACTGAAGTTTGAGTTTGAAATGACTGAAGTATATAAGCTGCTATTTTGATGCCGACGTTCTTAATTTGAGAAACAAGCTCATGTCCCTCTTCCGTCGCTCGTGTGTTTGTGCAGGCGGAGGGTTTCCACGGCGAGCTGGAGGAGTTTCTTCAGTGGCTCCGCAGAACTGACAGCCAACTGTCTGCAGCGAAGCCCACCGGAGGCCTCCCCGAGACGGCCCGAGAGCAGCTACAACAGCACATGGTACGAGGGGAAAACAGAAAGAACTGTTAATGTTTGCAAGATGTGTTTGACTTTTTGGCAATGTTAGATTGAGTTTGAGCAGAAAGTACAACAGCTTTGTCTGAAATGAATTGAACCTAAGCTCTGTATCACTATCGATCGTCACTGTTATCTATTTATATTTATGTAGAGTGCTTTTTTGGCATGGTTATGTTTTTCACACCTGAGTTTATCCTAAGGGGGATCAGAAAAGTATATATCTTTAGTAACACAAGTTCAGTCTTGCATCTTTCAAGTCCAAAAAAATTAAAGAAAAGGCCAATTGCTAAAACAGTTTCTTAAAGCAGAACTAAGTAACCTTATTAAACGTCTTTGTAAGTCCGTGCGGTGCATATTTTGGGGGCTTTTGAAGCTCCCATCGTCTCCTCCTGCTCTCTCTGGACGGAAAACCAGCTTCAACATTATCTGACGCTGACAACTATCCCGAGAAACCCTGGCTCTTTTTTTTATAAATATTGTGAAAATGTTTTTGTATGTGATTGTCTTTATTTCAAGAAAAAAATAGTTCTAGCAGTATATTTTCACAAGAGAGCTGGAGGGGGAGCTCTGTTGATAAAGTTACTAAGTTCTGCTTTAACTTTATTATTTTCTAAAAAGTAGTTTCATTTTGATTGTACAGCTAAAAGTAGCATCAGTTTTTTTAAGTTGAGTGGATTTGACAAATAAGGACTTACTATTTTTATTGCACTAAATTAAATTTGGTAATTACTAATTTCTACTTTATTTTGGTTGCATAAAAATAAGTACATGATGCATTCATTTCTTTACATGAAACAAAATCAACCGAAAAATTTAAAACACTTTTATTTAAAGGGTACATTTCAACCCACTACTTTGTTTTTAACCTGTTTTCTGTTTTTTAAAATGAACTCTTCTATTGTTTTTTACAGACACTTTTGAATACATCTTGTTGTTGAGTGTTTTCACCACAAACCAGAGCATTCTAAATTGACAGTGCTACCTTATACATCTTTATTGTGAACTCTGAATAACAGTCGACATATGGCAGACGTCGTGTAACTTTACCTCTTTTGTCCTGACACGCACGAGAACACGGCTCCTCACGTCTCAGTATCCTTTAACTTTTATTTTGCTCTGTCCCGTCCAGGAGCTCCAGGCCCAGCTGACGCAGAGAGCAGAGCAGTTCCACCGTCTCCTGGACCAGGGCGAGTCCATGCTCTTGGCGCGAGGCGAAGAGGCCGGGCCCGGGACAACTCAGACCCAGCAGAACCTCGCCATGCTCCAGAACAAGTGGACGAGTCTCAACGCCAAGATGGACGACCGCCGGGTAAGTGGACTGGACGATTCTGCACTTTTAAAGCAAAGATGGCAGGTTTATTTGTAAATGAATCAGTGTAAAATCAGTCTTTCTTGATTCGTAGAGCACAATTTCTACACAATCTAATTCAAAGTGCTTTACAGAACAGGAAAAGACGCAGTAGAATCACAATAGAAACAAATAAAAACATAAAGAATCAATATAAAAGTGCAGATAAAATCATGTGTGCAACTAAACATAATACTTTTGCGCCTGGATTTGTATGTTCTATTACCTTTATGTTTTGTTATGATCTGCAAGTGAAAATGTTCTTCAATTTTTTAAATTTCTAATAGATTTTCCTGCACATAATTTACAATCCAACTTTATACATAACAAAGTTCATAAACAGCACTATATCCAAAGTACTATATATATTTAAAACTATCAATTTAGCTCTTCTATAAATCAGTAGAAACATTTAATAAAACCAATAACCGCAGTATACTTACAGGAAAAATACAACAAAATATACAAATAATGCAATTGTATTATTCACACAAAATAAAATTCATTAAAAAGTATATATACATTCAAATATCAGCTCTAATGTTTGCAATTTCACTGTCTTAGACTATCAAAATCAATAAACACTCATAATATTACATTTAATCATTGTTTTTAATGCAGTTTTGTACAAATTTGGTTGATACAGAATACTATCTTTAGCTTATTATCACTGTTATCGTAACTTTTGTATCAAGAACTGAAATGTTTCACTCTATTTTGCAAGCTATTTGTCCATCATTTTTTGTTTCCAGTGTAAAAATGTAATAAATTGACTAGTTTCTTTGCTCAGAGTCTAACTCGTGTCCTTCGTTCCTCCATAGGCGAAGTTGGAGGAGGCTGTAGCTTTGGCCACAGGTTTCCAGAGCTCGCTGCAGGACACGATAAACTGGCTCACTCAGGCCGAGCAGACGCTGAACATGGCCCAGCCCCCGAGTCTCATCCTGGACACTGTGCTCTTCCAAATCGACGAGCACAAGGTAAAAACACGCTGAATCAGTTTAGTTTTTAATGTTGTTTTATTTGTTTTTGATAAAGGTATCTACTCCTTTTTGAGCTTGTTCAAATTGTATTAGATGTGATCAGTGATATAATAGTTTGGCTTTTTTCCCATATATACTTTCACACTATCTATTCGGCAAAATACATACGACAAGAGATAAGCTTGAACTCAATACCTGTTTGTTGACTGATACATGTTTGATAATTCACAATAAAACACAAAGGGAAATGTAAGATTGCAATTAAAATTCATAAATAAACCTTATGCTGTTTACTAGTCGGGTTTTAGTCTTTTTAGTCATTTAGTATTTAATCAGTCGATGATGTTCTAGTCGATTACATTTTTTATTAGTCGACAAACAATTTTTTGGGGATTATGAAAAATTATGCAGAGCAGAAAAGAGTAAGTCTGGAGTGACTTAACTGGAGTTTGGGGGTGACTGGACAGTTTAATCTGCTGTGTCTGTTTACATAGTTATTTTTAGGTGTGATATGCACCTCCTCAATACTTTTAACAGCTTTTTACCCTTGTAGTGCCCACTTTTATTTGTTTTATTGATACACAGTTCATGTTAGTCTACTACAACCATAGTTACAAGACATCGATAAGTAAATAATGTGAATTATTTTCTTTTTAACCTGTGCATTCGAAGACAATGAAAGAATAAATCTGCAATAGTAGGAATTATCTGTTACAATTATGTATTTACATTCCATATTTTCATAACTTTGTATTGTACATAAATGAATATAGGTGAAATGTGTATCTAATCTCTTTCTGTTCTCGTTTGTGTTGTCCAGGTGTTTGTGAATGAGGTGAACATCCACAGGGAGCAGGTTCTGGCTCTGGAGAAGGCCGGGTCCCAGCTGAGGTTTGCGAGTCTGAAACAAGACGTGGTTCTGATCAAAAACCTGCTGCTGAGCGTCCAGGCGCGATGGGACAAACTGGTGCAGAGGTCACTGGACCGGGGCCGACACCTCGACGAAGCGCGCAAGAGAGCCAAACAGGTACGCGACTGAGACAAACTGTTCTGTGCAAATGATTTAAGACTAAACAGGAAAAATGTATGGTTAAAGTGAAATCTGTAACATTTGGCAATAGTAAAAAGATGCAAAAATGGGCAATAAAATGGCCTAATACTTCAAAAACTACAAAAGGAGAAACTGGAAAAGAAAGACGAGAGATACCTGAACTCAAAAAATAATGCTGCTCAGGAGCAAATGTTTATATGTATTTATGTCTCTTGATATAAAACCCATTTCATAGCAATAATCATAATAAATTAACAAAATATGGTGTTGTACCATTAAGGGAAATCGTTTTTTGCAGCCATACTTGACAATAAAAGAGAGTGAGGTGACACAAAAGCTTAAAAATGTTTACAAAGTAATAACTTCTGTGGCAAATTCCTGTTCAAACAAGGCAGCAGTACAAAAAGTTGATACAACCTTGTTTTTTCAGTGTGAAATTTGGTCTGTTTTTCAAAAGAATATCAGCAACAAAGATCGTGGTAATCCACACTTAGCTTTGTGTCTTATACAAGTACAACATTTTATTTACAAAGCAGCAACTCACTAAAACAATTGTGGATCAAATGATAAAGGAAAATAATAGCAGCAGGGAAGAAGGTCATAACAAAAATGAATAACACAAACTTAACCAACAATCAGAAAAATGGACCCACATTATAATTTCCATTCTTCAAGTGGAACAGACTTAATTTGAAAGTGGACTTATTTGACATTGGTGACCATTTGCTGTTATTAATAGACATTTCTTTCTTAAATTCAGTTCCACGAGGCCTGGAGAAAGTTGACAGACTGGCTGGAAGAGGCCGAGAAACGTCTGGACTCTGAGCTGGAGATCTCCAACGAACCAGACAAGATCAAAGTTCAACTGACCAAACACAAGGTACCATTCAGTCAGATTTTATACATTTTGTCTAATTTGAGCACTTCTTACAAATATCTTATGTTTATTTTGTGCAGGAGTTTCAGAAGGCGCTGGGGTCGAAGCAGCCGGTCTACGACACCACAGTGAGGTCTGGAAGAGCCATGAGGGACAAGGCCCAGCTGCCCGACGACAAACAGAAACTGGACCATCTGGTGGGAGAAGTGCGCGACAAGTGGGACACCGTCTGTGGCAAAAGTGTGGAGAGGTAAAACTGTGGAAAATAATATAAGTTATTTATTATGTGTATATGGCACATGGTGATAAAGTGCTTAGCTGTAAGAAATGTTAGTCTTTCTAATTAGAGAGGTTTACTACTGATTTATTTAGATTTATCTGATTTTGTCAAAAGTATAGTCTGGTTTAGACCTGGTTTAGTTTAGTTTTCTAGTTAGTTTCAACCTGATTAAGCCCTGGATTTACTCCTCAATGTACTCCTGGTTGAGTCCTGGTTTAGATTGATTTAGATCTGATTAAGCTCTGATTTTAGTCCTGCTGTAGTCCTTTTTCAGACCTGATTTAGTCCTGGTTTAATACTGGTTTAGTCCTGGGTTACACCTATAATAGTCCTGGGTTATTCCTGTTTTAGCCCTTGTGAAGCCCCGGTTTTGGTGTTGAGTATGTATGTGTTTAGTCATAGTTTAGCCCTGTTTTTTTCCTGGTTTAGGCCTACTATAGTCTGGGTTTAGACTTGGTTTACTTCTGGTTGTGGTCCTGTTTCAGAACCTGTTTAGTCGGGATTTAGACCTGGTTTAGATCTAGTTGATCCAAATACTGTATATGATTTATAGACATTAATGCAGACAAACTGGCAAGTCTTCAACCACTTGCAATGCTTATTTTTTTTTAAATGCTACTACTAAAAAAAAAATCTACTTCTAACTTTTTAAACTACTAACACCTCTTTTCTCTTGTCTGCAGGCAGCACAAGCTTGAGGAGGCTCTTCTGTTCTCGGGTCAGTTTGCAGAGGCTTTGCAGGCTTTAGTGGACTGGCTTTACAGAGTGGAGCCGC
Organism: Rhinogobius similis; assembly: GCA_019453435.1. Lineage (NCBI taxonomy): Eukaryota > Metazoa > Chordata > Actinopteri > Gobiiformes > Gobiidae > Rhinogobius > Rhinogobius similis. The sequence continues at coordinate 8,788,334 of CM033635.1, read as the reverse complement.
AGTTGGCCGAGGACCAGCCGGTGCACGGAGACCTAGACCTGGTCTCCAACCTCATGGACGCACATAAGGTCAGACAACACACAATAACACAAGAATTTATTTTTTGTTGTGTAGTATTTTTACACTAATTTACCTTTTACAATACTAGTTTTTATTTATTAGGTTTTTAAAGATATTTTAATATTGCGATACATCGACAAAATCTGTTTTCCTTGTTATAGATCAATAAAGTTGGTGTTGGGATGGAAAATAATATGACTCAGGACCTAGTTTAGTCCTCTTTTTGCTCTGGTTCAGCCATGGTTTAGTCATGGTTTACTCCTGGTTTAGTGCTGGTTTAGTCCTGGTTTGGTCTTGATTTAGCCGTGGTTTACCCCTCGTTTTGTCCTGGTTTAGTGCTGGTTTAGTGCTGGTTTAGTCCTGGTTAAGCCCTGGTGTTGTCCTGGTTTAGTGCTGGTTTAGCCCTGGTTTTGTCCTGGTTTAGTGCTGGTTTAGTGCTGGTTAAGCCCTGGTGTTGTCCTGGTTTAGTGCTGGTTTAGCCCTGGTTTTGTCCTGGTTTAGTGCTGGTTTAGTGCTGGTTTAGTCCTGGTTTAGCCCTGGTTTTGTCCTGGTTTAGTGCTGGTTTAGCCCTGGTTTTGTCCTGGTTTAGTGCTGGTTTAGCCCTGGTTTTGTCTTGGTTTAGTGCTGGTTTAGCCCTGGTTTTGTCTTGGTTTAGTGCTGGTTTAGCCCTGGTTTTGTCTTGGTTTAGTGCTGGTTTAGCCCTGGTTTTGTCTTGGTTTAGTGCTGGTTTAGCCCTGGTTTTGTCTTGGTTTAGTGCTGGTTTAGCCCTGGTTTTGTCTTGGTTTAGTGCTGGTTTAGTCCTGGTTTAGCCCTGGTTTAGCCCTGGTTTTGTCCTGGTTTAGTGCTGGTTTAGTCCTGGTTTGGTCTTGATTTAGCCATGGTTTACCCCTCTTTTTGTCCTGGTTTAGCCCTGGTTTAGTCCATATAGAAGTCCATATATTATTGATATGTTTTTGGCTGATTTGAGAGTCATTGCTCTCTGTCTGAACAGGCTTTCCAGAAGGAGCTGGGGAAGAGGACCACAAACATCCAGGCTCTGAAGCGGTCTGCTCGGGACCTGATGGACACAGGACGGGACGACACGGCCTGGGTCAAAGTTCAGCTGCAGGAGCTTAGCAACCGCTGGGACACTGTGTGTGCTCTGTCTGTGACCAAACAGACCAGGCTGCAGCACGCTTTCAAACAGGTGAGACTGGCTTCATGACATTATTATACTTTTATTAATATCAACTCAACTATTATAGGGATGGAAGATTAATTAAACTAAAAAAAGGAATTAGTGAAGTACCAAATTTTCTAAATATAATCATTTCAATGAACCAATACAATGAACTAAGCTTTCCAAATTAAACTACAATCACACAACTTGATAATAATTGTAATGCTAGTTTATTTAATCATGAATTTAAGGTCTTTAGTGATATAGCCATAATAGCACAAAGGATGCCATGATCACTATTTTACGATTATTCACAATTGTTAACGCGCTTTTTGTGAAATAATGTATTGCCACATAAAAAGTCAGATTAAAATGTGCTCTATGTGCCGTTTTTAGAGTAAAGATTGAACTGTCATTACTAATTGTTGCTACCTATGGTTTTCACAATTCTTATTTATTTAGTGCTGGTTATTATGCTGTGACCTGAATTGAATAAACCAATAATCATGATGTACCTGTACAGTACCAATAGATTTAGCTGCAGTAATGATAGCATTTGTGATTGTAAAACTCCTAAACATAAGGTAAATTATTTTGAAAGCGTTTCCTTCCTTCCTGACCTTTCCCTTGCTCTTGTTCAGGCGGAGGAGTTTCGCAGCGCGGTGCAGGTGCTCCTGGAGTGGCTGTCGGAGGCGGAGCAGAGCCTGCGTTTCCGTGGCGTCCTGCCGGAGGAGGCGGAGACTCTCCAGGCCCTGCTCCACACTCACAGAGACTTCCTGGGCTCCGTGGAGGACAAACGAGCCGACGTGAACAAGGCGGCGGGGATGGGAGAGGCCATTCTCACTGTGTGCCACCCGGACTCCATCACCACCATCAAGCACTGGATCACCATCATCAGAGCGCGCTTTGAGGAGGTACAGGAAACTTCTAATACTATTTATATCTTTATAATGTATTGTCTTTTTACCCTGTGGGGTTTATTAGACAGAATAGTGGAGGAGAGACAGAATTTTTACAACATGACAGACAAGACAGGGTCCAAGATGAAGATTATTATAAATTTTGAAATCCAGGTCACGATTTTTGCTTCAGAATTTTGTATTAATTTGATTTAATACGTTTGTTGTCATTTTAGCTCTGTTTTTGGAAATATAGCTTCTGAAGAGGAGTATTTCACCAGCTGTTAACCCTTTTGTCCAATTGTGCACAATCTAAAAACATTTATAGCACAAGAGCTTGTCCCAGCCATACAGCAAAAGATATTTGCATTGCACTATTTATACACTGTACTTGCAATCATTCAAAAGCATCAAAACACAGTGTAATATAAAATTACAAAACATACACATAAAAACATAAATAAATCAAGCAGTGTGAAATGTGTCTGTAGAGCCAAGAAACTCTAAAGTATCCAGCTAAACCTTTGCCAAATTCCACTCAAGAACTTAGTCATACTGCTTTTCTTTTGTAAATAAATAAATTCAATCAATTAAGATTAAGTTTATTGCAAATCACATTTATAGACTTCACCAGCCTTTATTACTTCTCACCCATGAAAGAATTTATTGGACGTTGGAACATTAGAATATGCCAAAAGACAACCTTTGGAATTTCATGCACAATTCTGTCCCTTAGAACAGTGTATTTTGGTTGTTTTCAGGTGTTGACGTGGGCCAAGCAGCACGAGCAGAGGCTGGAGACGGCTCTGACTGAGGTGTTGAACAACGCTAACCTGCTGGAGGAGCTCTTGTCCTGGCTGCAGTTCGCTGAAACCACCCTGATCCAGAGAGACACAGATCCTCTTCCTCAGGACATCCCACAACTCAAGTCACTCATCACTGAACACCAGGTCAGACACGGGTTTGCACTGAGAAATAAACACTGTAGATCTGGATTTTAGGTTAATATGTTCCCCATTTTTAAAGTGATGTTTGGATCATAAAATTTAAATTAAATGTTTGACTTCCTCTAAAGTATGCATGCTAATTTCTAGTTAAAGTCAACCAAACCTGATGATAGACTACATCAATTACAATTTATTTTAGATTTTAGTTGTCATGAGTCAGCAGTTATTTTTCCAATTAGTTTACTAGTCAAATTATTTTTTCTATTGTCCATTGAGACCTTTTTAATACATTAGTTTAAATATGGCGACTAAAGGCTTCTAGATAGAGAATATTTACGAATAAAATATATTATTTATGAAAATCAGAAATTGTTTATCCTTTTTTGACATTTTGATTTAATAATGTCACTGTTTTTGTCATAAAAAAGGTCTTTTTGTATGTGTTTTAGTCTGCATAGTCTAGATAATGATTACAATTATCAAAATACAACTGCATTTATTTTTTATGCTATATTAAATCTTTGCAGCCCTAATATGCAGTTATAAAGACCTCTATGACTACCAGATATTTTTGCCTCAACAAATCAAAAGATGAATTCAAATGACTGTGACTTGCTTACATTTTTTGTGACATAACATCTGCTGTGTTTCTTACTAACCCTTGGCTTGTACATGATAGACTTTTATGGAGGAGATGACGAGGAAGCAGCCGGACGTCGACAAAGTGACTAAATCCTACAAGAGAAAACCCTCTGAGACTCTGGCCGAGAGGAGAGGAGCACGTACGTTAAACTTTACCCAACAATGTCCTCTTCTTGACAATAAAATCCACCCATGTATGTTTCAAACGACTGATAGACTTGTTGCATTTCAGGTAAACAGCAGCAGCAGCAGCAGCAGCAGCAGCAGGGGGCAGTGCAGGTCACGTCAGCGAATCCTCGCCTGAACCAGCTCTGCGCTCGATGGCAACAAGTGTGGCTCCTGGCTCTGGACCGACAACGCAAGCTCAACGACGCCCTCGACAGGCTGGAGGAGGTAAAGTACTATCTTGTGAATGATTTGTAAAATGTAACGTAATTTAACATGTCTGATCCTTGTGTGTTGCTGCCTTCTGGCCTGGTTGCTCTTGAAAAACCTGGTTAAAAAGGTTTAGTTTCGGGTTGCTTTAGTTTAGCTTCCAGTTGCATTGTAAAACCTCTCTTCAATAGATCGTAACTTGTTATGCAATTTCTCAACTTTCAGCTCAAAGAGTTCGCCAACTTCGACTTTGACGTCTGGAGGAAGAAGTACATGCGCTGGATGAACCACAAGAAGTCCAGAGTAATGGACTTCTTCAGACGAATCGACAAAGACCAGGACGGAAAGATCACCAGACAGGAGTTTATCGATGGCATCCTGGCTTCAAGTGAGTTTTATCTCTAAATATAAAGTGACTGTACCAGATTTGACCAGATTTGTTTCCCTTGATAAAGTAAAATTGTAAAAATTAGCTCTGAGTAAATAATGTTTGAAGGAATTAATGACCCGTGTCACTCAACTTTGACTCCACATAGTTGTAAATCCTGCTTACAAATTAATCCATGTGAAGAATCCTGATGTTAGGAAGTACAAAAATAAAAGTACTGTTCTTAGATAGAAAGCAAATAGATACCTGGATCAATAGATACTTAATTGACTCAGAAGGAAATACAAATTCAGCTGCAGATATGTTTATGTATCTGTACTTAAGTCATTTTTACTGTGGAAACTTTTAACATTTGAGAGAAAGTATCTGTACATTCAACTCCACGACATTTTTTTAACTGGACTGAAAAGTAAAACATACTTTTCTTTAGGATTTGAGACTGTCTGAAATAGTATTGTGACTTTTTGCCTAAAGATTTTGAGTTGAACACTGTGTTTCAGTAAAATATATAAATAAAACTGACTAGATAAATTAAGTTATCGATTCAGTTGTTTCCTTTGACCAAAAATCCACACAATTCTTCATCAAGATCTCTACATTTGACGCTTTAATAGTTCTCAAAATCTGTGATTTTTTTTTTTACTCTAAAAGTACATTTTTAAACCAGTAGTTCAATACTTTTACTTAAATACTTTTTTTAAATGCTATTTTGTCTTTTACATGAGTCATTTTTGTCCCGCTATCAAATCATATCAAAACTTTATTTTGAGTAATGAACTGAATTGTGCCTGACAGTTCAATTCTCTCAGTCTGTCACAATTTGAAAACTGAAATTCGAAGAAACAACCCCTTTAACCGAGTAAAAAACAATAAATTCTGATTAACTTCCTTTGAAAACTATTATATTTGTGCCGTAGTTTTTTCTGGATGTCTTTTGTTGCGCTTATTTTTTTCTAATTTTGATTCCGATTTTTTTTGTACTATGTTTTCCATTTAAAAAAAAGAAGAAAAAAGAAAATGTTGGTACTTTACATCATCAGCTAACACATAATACTCTTGTTTTTGCAGAGTTTCCGACCAGTAAACTGGAGATGACGGCGGTGGCGGACATCTTCGACCGCGACGGAGACGGTTACATCGACTACTATGAATTTGTGGCCGCTCTTCACCCGAACAAAGACGCGTACAGACCGACCACAGACGCTGACAAGATCGAAGATGAGGTAAACTAGATTAAAACACGCACAGAAGACGATAGTCAGTAAATATTTGAGCTTGTATTTACGTTTGGTGTCATGTTTTTGTTTAGGTTACTCGACAAGTGGCGCAGTGTAAATGTGCCAAGAGGTTTCAAGTGGAGCAGATCGGGGAAAACAAGTACAGGGTAAGCTCAAAACAAAATAAAATAACATGAATAATAACATTGAACACATATAATATCACTCATTGGCTGTTTGTCATAACCAAAGCTTCTCTCATTTTGTGTCACATCATGGTTCATGGTGTATTTTGTGTGTTTTTAATAATAATAATGTTCATTGTTGTTGATTGACATGTCACAGAGCACCAGATCATCTGCTGTTTGTGTTCTCGTCACATTAATACGCCTTGTAAACGTGTTTGTGTAGATACAAAACGATCACGGAGGTGAATTTGTTATTTGTCATCCAAAAGTTAAGGTTTCAATGAAAGATGTGATCAATGTCACACAAGAATAAAACTATACACAGCTAGACTTACTTAATTTGGAAGTTTAAAGTGCAGCTGTGTCTAGTTTTATTCTTGTTAGATATATTTTTGCCCAAATTTCTCAAATTTAGAACTGTAACTAACAATTATTTTAATAGTCGACTAGTCAAACAATTATTTCTATTGTACATGAGATTTTTTAAATACATTTTATCCAAAGACAAGTTGAAATATGGTGAAGGCTTCTTGATAGAGAATACTAATTATTGAACAAATCCCAAATTTTATAGCCTTTTTTGTCATTTTGGTTAAATAAAGATGTTATTAATTGTAGTTTTTCATGTGTTTTAGAGTCTGTACAGTCCAAATTATTATTACAATCATCAAAATACAACTATGGTTATTTTTTATAGTCTACATAGTTGATTAATCATTGTAGCCCTACTCCAAACCTTCACCCTTTGATATGTATTCAGTGTTAAATGCACTGAAATAATTGCGAAAGAATTACAAACTACACTTGTATTGAAAAATCTATACAATCAAGTACTCTTAGTCAGTATAACTTTAGTTTTTTTATTGAAATATTATATTAAAGCCTCCAGTTGTTTGTATCTACACAGCTTTTTACAGGAGTCATTCATTTTAGCAGCTTCTTTTGGACCTGCATTTACATCATTACCTTGTGGTCAATGATGGTTTGTGTCTCACTGCAAGACACTGACTGGACGCCCTCTACTGGTCTGTGTGTGTCATAACAGTTGTTTCTCTTTCTCGTTTGTCTGAAAAACCTCTATCTTCATCACCATCTTCATCACAATCTCAAAACATTAACATTTACTTCACTGCATATTCTGCTTACACCACTAATTCACTAGACAGCAGCACGTTTAAGTCTCTAAAATTCAAATTAAGTACATTTTTTAAAGTAAAATATAAACTGTAAATACATTTTGTTACATTTCCCTTTCTTTTTCTCCCCTCGTTTCTCTGCTCCGTGTCTGGATTTTTAGTTCTTCCTCGGAAACCAGGTAAAGTAACGTCCTTTGCTGTGATTGGACGAGTGAAATCTGCTTCCTGGTTCTGCACCAATCAAAAGTGCTCTGCTAAACCCCCATTCAAGTCATTTAAAACTCTTGGAAAACAGCACTTTTATTGTTTGCTGGGCCTTGTTAGCAGGTTTCACTTTCCGTTTGTATGGATTTCTTGGTTTTCTAGCTGTACATTTTCAAGCTAGCGTCAATGGCTGGAGTGGTTCTTACAATTTATCCTGTTCTGTTTGAATTCTGGGGAACAAATCGGAAGAAATTTGAAGAAATGCCTTTGCTTCAGGACTTTTATTCTCTCTAATCAATATGGAATAGTCAAATCCCTTATGCGTATGGTATACTTTGGGCTGGGAATACACTATTTTCTACAGATTTAAGATTTGCATGGTGTTTTTGCATGTTAAAATAGTTAAAATTCATTGAGATTTGGGTCTTTTTGGGCTGCTTGGCGTGATGGCTGCAAAAAAAAAAAAAAAAAACATAACAGTTCTTTCCATATCAAATGCACTGACACAGTTTTCTCGATGTCTGTTTAGTTTGGGGATTCTCAGCAGCTGCGGTTGGTCCGTATTCTGCGCAGCACGGTGATGGTGAGAGTCGGAGGAGGCTGGATGGCTCTGGACGAGTTTCTGGTCAAGAACGATCCGTGTAGAGGTGAGATGATGCTCTACAAATGGAGCAATGTTAAGAAAATATGAAGACCAATGTGTTGTATGTACCGTTTCTTGTCTTGATTTGTGTATCCTTTGTTAATGCTGGACATTTTTGTTGCACAACTATGAAATATCCCTTGTTAGTGATGGATCAGTGGTAGATGTGATATTTGCTGAAGCTGCAGTTTAATTTAACAAATCTTAGACTGTTTGATGTGACATTCATAACCAAACACACTCAGTTTTCACACATATATAAAACAAATTCAACTTTTTAAGATTAGTAAAAAAAAAATACAATAATGCACACTCTATTAAAGGTGCACTTGTCTCTATGGAGATGTTTATAAATTATCCATAACCTCTCTCTAATGTGATGTCATCGATCATGTTTACTACCTGTAACATTCCACATATTTTTCTCCACAAACAGCTACTTGATTGGCGTAAAACTATAATTTATATTTACAGCAGGCATTCAATTCAAAATGAGAAAATCATAAACACCGGTCATACGTACTCTAAAGCTGAGGTACCCAACTTTTTTCCTCAAAATTACTAAATTCTGTTGTATTGTAAAAGCAGAAAAAAAGCATCTGTCTTCATCTAATTATTAAACAGTTTATCATTTAAAACTTGTAAGAAGAGCTGTGTGAAGCACTATATGACTCTTTGAGACGAGAGCTGATTGGCTGAGCAGGGATAATACTCCTGCTTCACTTTTGTGAATGAAAAAGCTGATCTAAAGCTGTGCTAGTTGCCCAAAAATTCCATGCATGTGAATACTATGTGCAAAAGGATTTGTTAGCGCTAGGAATGAGTTAGAAAAGCTTAAATATGTTCTTTCTTATTTATTAAAAAATGGCTACCCCAGCTTTAAGGTGAGACTTTATCTTTCATATCTACATATATTTCAACATTAACAGCTATTCTTTTTATGCAAGTGATTCTTTTTAAGTGAATAGTTATTACATGTAGAAAATGTTTGGATCAAATCTGACACTTATGGATGTTTAAAGATAATTCTAAATTCTTTGTGAAATAGACCTTTTGCCCATTATAATACATAATACTGTATTAAGGGGGATCAGAGTCACAAATACTGAAGTTACGCAGTGTACCTTTAAGCTTTAAGGTTTCATTTTGAATATTTCCTCCGGTGTCAGATCTCTCCAGTCTCTTTCAGTGATGTCTCCAGTCTTTTACCTTCCTTGTGTTTGACGGATCTTATAGTCTCTTTGTCACACACTTTTCTCTCTCTTCCTGTTCATCCTCCTCTCTCTGTCTCCATGTGGTGTCTCTAATTTGAATCACTAATGTTTTGCATGATGCATGGACCTCTCCCATCCCTCTCCTTTCTCCCGGTTTTTCTCTTTCCTCAGTGCAACATCCCGGACTTAAGATCCTCCGCTCTGACTCCAGTAGTTCCATCTCATCTCGTATAGGTTGGGTTTTCCTCTAAATCTTCACCTTTTGTCTTAAAATAAACGATCAAGTCCCTCTCTCTTCAGCCTGTTGCCATGTATTTCCTGCTCTGTGGTTGTTCTTAATATGTTAATGGTCTGGGCTTGTTGTTGCCGTGCCTTGCTGACTGTAAACACTTGACTAACAATAACGAGAGGCAAAGTCCTTCCCCTGAAAATGGACCACATGGGACTCAAGGTTTGAAGGATACTAAAGGGAAAATGCAGAAACGTATTTTTCTCTGCATAACCTCGACCATTTCAAAGATTGTTATGAGCTGGCATTAAGCATCTTATCTAACAATTTAGTCTAGGTCAGTGCAATGTCCTGCACTGTTCATGTACAAATAAAACAATGACTTAGACAATTAAGTACATAACAAATCAATTATGGAAAGATGGCTTCACCTGCAGTTTGAACAGTATTCTCTTATTGGACTATTAGAGGCAGCTGAAATGGCTTGTGTATTCAAACGCAAACTCAAAAGTAGCAGATGATGAAGACACATGCCTGAAAAAATGTTGATAATTATTTATCTTAAGGAATTCAAAAGTGATTTAATTTCTTATTTTGTGATTTATGTTAAACATAATTTTGTCTGTCAGGCTCGCAGTAAAGGGAAATCTAGCTTTTTTCCGACTGTTGTAATGAACACGATTTGACAGAAATGCACTGAACAAGTCTAGCGATGATTTATCGACTTAACACAGCACGTATCTCAGATCTCTATGATGTCACAAATCTGAGGAAACTTGAAACTGGGTGTGTTGTGAGGCACAGAGCCAAAGGAACTCATAAATGGGATTAATAAAACAAGCATTAATGAAGCTTAATACAACTGTTGGATGTTAAAATAATGGATAAACACGCCAAAAAGTCACTTTAGCAAATGGGTCCTTTAATGTCTTTCCAAACCAAATGTCCCATAGTGTTTTTATAAATTTTATAATTATAATGATATAATTTATTTTTAAAAAGGGGCGGGACTTCCCTCTCGGTGTCTCCTCACTTCCTGTTCCTGTTGCTGATGCCTCCTGAATAAACACTTGAGTATTTTACATGTTCCAGGGCTCACTGAAGCTGTGGGCCCTCTGCTGGTCAAACGTGTGTGTGCGTCTTTGAATAAATCACAGAATGAATGGATTGTCCGTTTGAGCTCGTGGTGTCATTCCACCTCCAGCATGCAGGTTTTCACATTGTCTTCTGTGTCTCTCAGTGACAGTCACTCCAGGCTATTTCTGCTGTCGAGGTATCTACTCCCTGTCTCTCTCTCTCTTCATCTTCAACTCTGTCCATCAGCGGCCATTTTATCTTCATTTTAACACATACTTTAAGGCCATGTTACTTTATATGTGTGTGTTTTCAGGCTCTCTGTGTTTAAGTGTCTGTTTTGTCGTGTTTTGTCTGTGCAACTCACGCTTCTCTCACTCACTTCAGCAGGATCTGGCCAAACCCTCGTCTTTAAATATGTATAATGTGCACAATATTGGAAAATAGTGCGTTATGTGATATGGTTATAGTTTATAATATATAAGTACTGCAATGTGATATTTTAATATACTTTAAAACACAATAATTTCAGATATATTGAAGCAAAAAAGTGCATGTGTTAATTTACAACTCATACTCTGTCAAAATAAAAAACCTAATAGAGACCAAGATTAAACCAAGGCTAATTTTGGATTTATAAGGGCAGTCACCAATAAAAATTAATTTAAGTAATTTTTTAATTTTTTTTTTTAGCAATTTCATTTCAAAACAATCAATTTTTTGTCAGTTGCTGTATTGGTTATTGCGTTAGCGATTAAAAAAAAAAAAAGCAATAATACAATACTTTGTATTGTATGTATGTATTATTGAAGGCTGAGCAATATCAGAAAAATAGATAAATAAATAAATAAAAGGTTACTTGAATATTACAAAACTAATCCAGATTATATGATATTTTGACATGTAAACCCAAGAAATATTATGACTTTTAAATATTGTAACAATGTAAAATGCAGGTAAACCTAATTATAACTACAAATTAATGCAATATCAAAGCCTAGAAGTCAATAATTCAAAATACTGCCTGAGATTTTAGAGAAAACATGATAATTTGGAGAGTAATTTCCCTCACGGACCAATAAAATAAGTCTCAGTCGAATAAAACCCTTCAAGGTTTAATATGATTTCACAATTAGCAGCATTTAAGCTTGACAATTAAGTATTGTTTTCAAGCTTAGTAATTTACCAGGACAAAACTGTTGATTATCTGTCTTAATAAACATGATAATTGTAAGACTAGTATTGTATGTTATAGTTGTATGCATACTTGGCTGGCTGACGTAAGCAAAGTAAACTGAAAATGTAGCATGTGCACATTTTCATTGCAAATCTAGGCTGTAATTGTAATTTAAACGCATTACAATAAAATAATGCCTTCTCTAAAGTAGTGTAAAGTAATATGTTGGCACTAAACCCTCTGTTGGGTGCTCTGGACTTGGGCGTGGCCTGCCTGGCTCTTCTTTAATGCTGTTTTGCTGCTGGGACGTGATTACAGGCTAAAGCTGGACTAACTACAGGCTGCTCTCATATTTATTAAACTGGCCGTCCTGTTTGATCGCTGGGGCTGCGCAGCTGCTAAAACGAGCTACAAACTCACTTCATTTTTGGTCTTTTCTTCTTATTATTGTGTTTCCATCTCGTCACTCACCCCTCGCTCTGCTCTGTCCTCGCTCATGGGTTCATAAAGTACTTCTGTTGGTCCGGACTCGGCCTCTCGCTGCGATGGCTTCAGGCTTGTGGTTTTCTGCTGAGGCTGTTCTGAGTTTGTCTCCCGCTTTTGGCTTTAACAGGCATGACCCAAAACTGCTGCCGTGTGTATAATGTATGCATATGGACACAACGAGGAAACAAAGTATGAATAGCTTAATGAAAGTGAGTGACTAGCGTCGTAACAGAGGGACAGGTAATGACTTATTCTACACACAGCGTAATGGTAAATATTTAAAGTCTATATGACAGGTTTTTTCTAATTCTGACTTAGTTTGGTGGGACGGCACTTGTGGTAAATATTTATCATAGTTTTACACCTGTGAAGTTGAAATTTTGAAAAGTAAACGTTTAAAATTACAGGAAGTAGCGGTAAATTCTAAAACTGATCCCTTTGTGATGTCATCAAAAGGCGACGTAAGTTGGAAAATACAGACAATTTAAACGCAATTCAGCAAATTAAAGTTGTTATTTGGTATTATTTATTGTCAAATCATATATTTTTGTGTAATTAATGTGTTTTTTTGCTCTTGTTTACAGTATGGTTGCTAGGTAACAGTTGTAAAATTACCCCTATATTTACTGCTCCTGTTCAACAAGGAAGTATTATAAACTTTACAAAAATGATGAGAACAAATAGGTCAAATGTGTAGTCCAATCTTAAATATAATCACGTTCACTACGTTTTAGTAAAATGTGTGGTCTAACCCGTCATATAGACTTTAATGGTCTGAGGTAGAACTGTTTATCACCACAGATTATCAGGTCTTAAACCCTAGACTGAGAATCACTACGTGTGCTATTGTCATGAGGAACTTGTGCTTCCTGAAGTAGCAGTCTCATTCATTTTTCCCATGTAACATATTTGGAGCGTAGGCCCCAAACCAGTGGTCAATACAATGAATTATTCAGATGGATGTTTCTTTACATTACTTTGACAACACCACTGTGCCTTTGATATGGCTTGAAACATGTATTTTAGATCTCTATCACAGTTATGATCCTTAAAATTATTTATTTATTTATTTATTAACCTTTATTTAACCAGGTAAGAACCCATTGACATCGAAACCTCTTTTTCATGGGTGAAAAACAACAGCAACACAAAGTAAAAAAAACATATTTACATTTTAAGAGAAATTTAAGAAATTAAGAACAAAATATACATTAATTCATTTTCTACTGCAAAATATACATTTGAAGGCAATTTTTTAAAAGATTGACGCTCTTTGTTTTTCAAGCTACATGACATTAGTAGCATCTATATATATATGATCTTAAAATTGCGATCTAACATCATTTGAGCCAATTCAGCAGGAGGATTGAGGGCTAACGATGCCATAGACTTAGAGAGTTTGATGTGAGGCCAGTGAGCCGTGAAAGAACTCAAGGATAAACTCAAGCTCAATATAAAAAAGTCTCCCCTTAATATTTGATTCTTTTGTGAACTTTAGACTGAAAAATTAATTAGAATTTTACTTCTCAAACCAGAAAAGCCTGTCCACAGTTGCGCTCAAGGCAAGTTCAGTGTAGTAAAGTTGAATAAGCTTAATTTGTGTGATTTATGAACTTATTGATAAAGCTATGGTAAATATCAACTGCTTTGCAACATGTTGGCTTTGTACTTTTCTATTTGAGGACGCAAACAAAAACACTGAGGGCTGTTTTCCTCTTGAAGTGTGTGCCTTGCTTCACCAACTTGTCCCAGTAAAAATTCTCAATGAAAGCTCAAAGTGTTTTCATTGACACATTGCTCCACTGTCACTGGACCAAAGCGCACAGACAGCCCCGACACACGCACCTCAAATGGGACGTGCACACTGCTCTGCTCCCCTCCCACCCACAGGACCCGCACCCGTCACATCTGGAAGTTTAAACGCTCTTGTCTTTGGTCTATTGCAGCTCGCGGACGGACCAACTTGGAGCTAAGGGAGAAGTTCATCTTACCGGAGGGAGCGTCGCAGGGTCTGGCCGCCTTCAGGTCCAGAGGCAGGAGATCCAAGCCCGGCTCCCGGAACGCCTCCCCGACCCGCTCCTCCTCGTCGGCGTCTCACAGCGGAGCGTCAGGACCTTCTGCTCCGTCTGCACCCGCCACACCCACCACCTCGGCGTCGTCCCGGGTAAGAGACTCGACTGTCTGCTGTCAGATTCTGGGATTGGATGAAGTCTCGGTTTCAGATGGAGTTTGGAACCACGATTCTGCTCGCAGCAGTAGTTTTGATAAGCGTTTTCGAACGGTACAAATTGTGGACAGGGTTGGCAGATTTTTCAGAGAGCAAGAAACGACCAAGCTTTTGAAAAACATCCCAAAACAAGCAACCCCAGTCCCACAAACATAATTAAAGGCGTTGTACCTGAGTTTCACTGTTTTGACACGTGAGAAACCAAACTAGTTCATGTTAAAGTCTTTACATCAGTCACATGTATCGCTCACTTTCCTAATGGAGTCCCAGCATCCGAAATATTCACCGCCATGAGTTTATCAGCACTTTTAACAAGTCTCGAGAGTAAGTTTTGGCGTCCTGGGTAAAGCTAACAAACATTAGCATGCTAACAGCACACTTCCTGCTTCTATAGAATGCAAATAGATGCAAAGAAAGTGCTGTGTTCTCATTTTCACTCGAATAGTTGCTTTTACAACATATGTAACTGGAGCAACACAGATTTGACTTTATTACATGCTAAATAATTGAAAAGTAATTGAACTAGTTCTGTTTTTTATGTTTCAGAATAGTAAAAAATCTGTTAGACCCCCTTTAAATTAAATAATCAACTAGTTAAACCCTGAATGAGCGAGATGGGTATATTTTTAACAGCATATTTAATATTAATAATATTCATTTAGTTAATTTTTAGTCACTAAAAAGAAGTGAAATTTGCAACTCTGCATTTGTTTTTTCTAAGGGTACTGGCCTGGAGGTGTTTTAACCCAACATGTTAAAACTCCTCCATTATGTCAATTTATAATTATTATTTTCTTTTAATCTACAACATTTGTAAAGAATATAAAACGGATAACAACATGATTTATTCTTACTACAATTATTCAATATCAACATTAACTGCGGCCCGTTTGGGTTTGGTTCATTTTATATTTATGTATTTATTTATTTGTTCCCTATTAGTTCTGGGGTCCATTATACTTTATACTAAAAAGGAACTATCATAAAGTTAAACATGTTTGGTAATTTCGGTTTGCAGAAGCGTAAAAAGAAAATCCCTGTAGCATCAAAAAGTAAGGATTTATGTCATGTTTTTCCTGGCAAAATAATGGTTAAATAAATAATACAAACGTTTGTGAACCTAATCTATAACAAAACATGATCTGATCCAACTTTGTAGTTTTTTATGTAAGGTATTACTTTTAAAATTGACACTTGTGGCATTTGCCTTCCATCTGAAATTGTAACATCATCTAATTCTAAAATTTGGACACACTCATTCATGTCTAAATGTTAATTGTGCATTTGTTTGTCTTTTGAGTTTTGTCTCAAACGCCACGTCCTTAACCATTCAATTTTGTTTTGTGTTTTTGTTTTTCTGTCAACTTTTTGCAATTTACAACCTTACTTTTCCTGCTTTTATTGCTTTACATCCTCCTTAATTGATTGTTGGGCCCCACTCAAAACGGCGACGCACCTCCTCCTCCCTTTTACAAACGCTTGCCTCCTCGTTTCCTTTCCTCGCCTCCTTGCCTTGCCTCCTTCCTTGCTCCCTTTAGTCGTCCCACACTCGCGACTATGCCAAACCGTGGCTGGCTCACAGTAAAACGCCGACGCCATCCAAGTGCCACTGCTGCCCCGATGGCCACGAGGTAACACACTCAGACTAACTCTACCCCCAAACGCACCCTTTACCCCCGCCCCGGCCGCCAAACCCACCCCACTAAAGGCTACTGCACTAACAAGAGCGCCGAGGTTTACAATCACAGTATGAGAACATGACGAGAACATAACGAGAACATAACGAGAACATAACGAGGAGCAAGATGGATACAAAAGTTACAGATACAAAAAAGATACAAAAGTTTAAACATGTGAAATATATACGTTATTCATGCTGGTCACGGTAATACATTATTGGGTACCACTTTGTAATAAATATACTTGAATTAGCATTAATAAAACACGATAAAAAGACTCAATTTATAACAAACAAATAGTTTATTAAGCATGATTCAGGCTTAGTAACTGCTTAATTAAGATGAGACACTGCTGTGAATAGAAAAAAATCTTAAATTTTGAGATATCACTTTGAAACTTCTTCCGTTGTTTACTTTCCTTAATGTGAGAAATATATATATTGCATGTTTTTTGTTTTATAATGTTTTGATATTAAATAAAATAAGGAATTTTATGTATAAAAAGTGACCACATTGAAATATAAAAAGTGTTAGAGCCAGGTTTCAGTTTCTTTTTGTTGACACATTAGATGCAAACTTTAATAAATCAAGCTTAGAATCATTTAGTTTGGTGTGTGTAACCAAAGAGCTTTAAGTGCTGATGTTTCAATGAGAAAAATGCATTTAGAAAAAACAACCTTTTGAAGTTAAAATGTCCCAAATAAGTCTATAGATGCAAGTAGATTAAATTAAGTTCCAGCTTTTGTGTTGAGAGAGCAAGGATATCAATTAAGCAGTTACTAAGCCTAATTTCTACTTAATAAATAATTGGTTCATTATGAATTATGAAGTCTTTGTTCATGCTTTAAGACAGATAGTTATTATAAAGTGTAACCGATTTGTGTGAGTGGCTACAGTATTTTATGGAGTACACCTTGACCTTTTTGTTCTGCGATACATCAGTATTTTCTAGGGACAAAATTCACGTAAAAAGTTTACATCCAAAACTGCAGGAATAAATGGGCTCCATCCTCTCACATTTGTATAAACGTCTTTGTTGGTTGTTCATAAATGTTGTGTGACTTACATTAGGCCTCATAATAGTCATGTTTGTACGTTATCATGGTGTATAACTCTCCTTTGCTCATTAACATTTTGTCCTCCTGACGTTGCCTGTTTGCTCCTGTAGGGGGCAGTGTCAGGCTCAAAGCTCAAGAGGCCGACCTTCCACTCGAGCCGAGGATCTCTGACCGGAGAAAACGGAGGAACCACTCACACCAGCAAAACCACACGGACTGGTGAGACAGTTTACTAGTGTTTCTCGTCTTTACTTAACTTTTGATAAACTGACACTGGATTTAACTGGATTAGTAATTCTGCCTAATCAATAGCAATCTGCCCAATCAATAGCTGGTGTCACTGGACTCTTCGATGCAAGGTGTTTTTTGTAGAGCATAATTTGGGCACAAAGTAATTCAAAGTGCTTAAAGAACATGAAAAAATAAATTAAAGGACATTTATTATGCTATAGTGACTTTTTTGTCCTTTTAACCCTGGTCTAACATTGTTCCCTCATCAAAAACACACCTGGTGTTGCATTTAGCTTCTTTCACGCTAGATTGATGAATCCTGGTTAGAAAGTCCTCTCCCCTCCATCAAAAACACACTTCCTTCAAAATGTCCTGATGAGTGACGTTTTTTCAATAACTGACGTCTCTTATCTGAGAATTTTCTGTGGTTTTTAAGTCCTTAAACCATCGACAGATAAGTTCTGAGCATTTCTGCCGTCTGAACACAACCACTGCAACCGCTTGGCTGATTAGCACCTCACACAGTCCCTTGAGTAAAAACATAATTAGATTGTGTACACGCTATGCAGCCAGTAGATGGCGCTTGAGTGCCGTGGGAAGCAGAAGGGATACAGACGTTCATTTAGTTTTTTTTCCTAAATTGTTCTAAAACATGAGATGGCTTAAGATACTCAAGAGCATGTTTAAAGGTTAGTAACAGTACAAAAAATGCAGAATAGTTTTTTCCTATAATACAAACTAACAAATCATCAATATAAAACTGACTTTAAGACAGAAGAGTGCAGATAATTTTGCACAGCTGCACAGAACTGTTTTGAGTCTACATTTGAACATTGTCATAGTAGAGACCTGTCTCATATCTGACATCTTGTCTGTCTGAATAATTCTTGTGAAATTGTAAACTCTTTAACTCCTGTCCTCTTTTGTCTCTTCAGACCCAAAGCGCGGCGGCTCCACGACCAGCGGCCCCACGAGTCGAGCGGGGAGCAGAGCCGGGAGTCGGGCGAGCAGTCGCCGCGGCAGTGACGCTTCAGACGCCTCGGAGCTGCAGGACGCCCGCTCCGTCTGCTCCGACGCCTCCGACACTCCGCGACGACCAGGAGGGGGCGCCAAACCATCCAAAATCCCCACCATCTCCAAAAAGGCACCCAGCCCGAAAACCACCAGCGCTACCAAGAAATGATCCCGAACATCTTAGCACTACGGTGGAGAAGACGCAGCCACTGTCTCAACCTTTGTCCAAATGAAACCATGCACAAAACGAAGAGAAATGGTCCAAAATGACTTTCCCTTTAAGACAGGACCGGCCTCTTCTCACTGAATTGACTTGATGCTGCCTTATTTTGTGTTACTTGTTTCGCCTGAAGTCGAGACAGCAAGACCGACCCTATGGGAGTGGAACCACAAAAGAACTTTTCAGGAAGACATTTTGGTTTTTCGAGCCCAGATGCCTCGAGGATGAGCTAAAAAAATATAGAAAATATGCAACAACTGCCATGCCACTTCCTCCAAACTGAAATGTCAGCAGAAAAAGCCAAGCTGCTTCCTGCGTCTCGGCTAAAAGGCATAAAAGTGTGTCCAAAAATGAAACAAGGATTTGCGTTTCACCGCGAGGCAAGTGCGACAATACACCAACTTGAAACTGGTAAAGAAATAAAGGACTATTTTTATTCTAACAGCACATAATAACTCCAGACCAGCATGCACTAACCTCCTCCACTTTTGGCCTAACGACGATGACAAGTTTGACAAATGTTACAAGAAACTAGAGGTCACTGTATGCAAACGTTTTAATTTGCGAATGTCATTTTTTGTGGTTAATTTATATCTGATTTTTGTTTATCTAGCTTAAATAAATAATAAGAGTCTATTTATTTTGACGTCATATCATCGGCAGATTGAGTATTACTGGTTCAAGACTTTTGTACCAAGAAAATGTGTGCGTTTTGTGTGTAAAGTTTGTCTTCATTGTCGCTAACCATCTTGTATTTTTTGTTCTTTTTGCTTGGTTTCCAAATCATGACCAAAGGGGACTTGCCCTTAATCTGTAGACAAGAAACTACATTAATGATTGACAGGAGGCGTGGCCGAGCGGACCAATGAGAGCAGGTTTCCTCCCTCATGTCCCGCCCCCTTTACGTCTTTTTAGGCTTTTTCAAATGCCCTGATATTTTGGGGCCGGAGATGTGTCTATTGTCTCGATGTCAGAGATGAAGAATGAAATAAGTGGCAGATTGAAGACCTGTTTAGGTGATTTTTATTTATTTATTGTCTGGAGGTGCATTTTCGGGCGGAGGAGCCTACACTTTTTGATGCTGTGCTTATCTCAGTGTGAAGACGAGGGGAGGGAGGGGCGCGTTACTACGACTCAATTGTGTAAAAGTAAAAAGAACTAAAATTATAAACATTTTTGTTCTGTTTTTGTATTAAAATATGCTTGCAGTAAACGTGGCTCTCGCTTCTTATTTATTCTGTGTGGATTTTTAGCATTTTCATCTTTGTTAAAACTTCTTACACTGTGAACACTTCTGGGAAAAAGTGGCTTAGTGGTTGAGCTGAAGGTTAGAGTTTGATCTCAGCTCCCTTGAGTCCTTGGGCAAGACATTTCGCCTTAGCTGAATATGAATGTGTTTAAATGACAATAAGTCGTAGTCAGAGTCAAGTATACGGTAATAAGTTAAAATATGATGTGTAAATGTAAAGTCATGTCTAGCTTACTGTATTGAAATGTAATATATAAATTAAAATAAACATTCAATTCATTAAAACAAGAAAAAAATAGTAATATATGACCGTATGCCACTAGTAAACTTAAACCTGAGTTAGGAAATACTGAGTGTGAGATCCATCATTCTTTAAAGGTCCCATATTCTGCTATTTTGCCCTTTACACAGTCTATTCTAAGGGCTTTGTTGATAAAATGTTTGCGTTGTGCAATATCCATAACATAACAGTTTACAAAAAACACCCATTTTTTGGACTGGCCCCCCTCCTTGCAAAAGCAAACGGCTCACTCTGAGATCTGACCCCCCCAAACAGAGAGCAGCCTGGCTCCCCCGCCCAACCCGTGCGCCTCCCCCTCCCAACCCGCGACGAAGCCTAGAGCGGAGATAGTGCGCATGCGCCGTGTGCTCCGGTAAACAGCGATACACAAACACGGGAATAAACATTGTATCCGTCCTGACGGTGCGTCGTGCTGAGTCCTACGTCCTGGATCTGACCTGGAGTTTGACGTGCTCCAGTACCTCGACGACGGACGTTGCCGTTTGGTAAATAACAAGCTAACTCTTCTATCTGTCGTATCCATCGTGTAATTACTGTGTAGCACTAGCATTAGCTGTTTTTATTCTGTGGCTGCGCGCTTCCTGGAGGCGTGGCTTAAACACCGCATCATCCTGGTGAAGCGCGTCATCCTGGTGAGGAGCCCCCGTCTGCCTGCTCAGCCGAGGGGGACGGAAAAGACAGTTCTCTAGCGAAAGCATGAGGGAATCAATCAAAAAACCACTTTGGGCACAACATACGAGGCCCAAATAGCACTGTAGGAAGGTTAAAACCTCTGAAAAGTCGATTTTGCATGTTATGGGACCTTTAATACAAATACATTGCTATATTTTTGTACAATTTATCTAGCATGTTATAGCCTTCTGCACTTACACCTTTAAACATTTGTCTCTCTGCAAGTCTGTCAAGTTTTTTGCCTGGCTTTTTTTTTTTTCCTTTCAATTATAAGAAAAATGCAAGAAATAATAGAGCACAAAAAAAAAAAAAACAGCTGGAATTAAAAATGTCTTGACCAAAGAAGTTTTGCACTGTCAATGTTAGCAAACTGGTGCAATATAAAATTGAATGAATTGAAAATGAATAAGTAATAAATATTATAAAAACTAATGGTTAAGACGGTTGTTAGAGCTGCATAATCATGGTTGGGGTTTTGAATCGAGAGGTTCACAGGCAAGACTCTGTAAAAACTTGTGGTTTAGAGAGGTCAGGCTTTGGTGGAAGAAAAAGAAAAAGATTATTTTATGTGTTAAATGCCACAGTCTGTTCATGAAATCATTACTAAAAGCGAAAACTCAAGCCTGATCAATATCATGACAATGTTTGTTGTTCAAGTTAATAAGCCAAAACTGTTAAAACGCCAGCTTCTGTTAAATGTTCCAAAATAAAATTCACAACAGATACAAATAAAATCAAGTAATAGCAGCATTTACTTTCCACGTATAGTTCACTCAGTACTTCTTATTTAAAACACTTTACTTCATGTAAGCAGTAATCTTCTCTGGAGTAAACATGACGTACATTTTGAAGCAGTTAAACGTTGTCCTCCACCTCTGCTGTATGGGACTGTTTACATTCTCTGATGAGCTGCAGACCTCAGACTCAGAGGCCGGACGTTTCTGTGTAATTATCCTGCAGGAGATAAGGACACGCCCACAGGAACCGCTCTGCCGCAGGAGACGCACAAGATAACAAATATCTGTCATTCAATATACAACTTTATTTAGCTCACAGTTTAAAGCAGCTCTTACTAAAGAACAACAAACCATTAACTTATGTAGAAGCATTTTATTTTGAAAGGTGTTTGTGATGAATAAAAAAGATTGAACTGTTGAGTTTTAACTTTTAGGTTCACTATGTAACTTTATGCATCTGGCCCGTCTCCATGGAGATATTTTTTTGCCAGTAAAATTCCATCAGCATAAAACTTGTCTATATTATTTTCTCTTTTTTTGTGCAAAAATATATTGGAAAAAAACATGCATTCTCACCATGAGGGGGCTCCACATACGTTTCCTGTATCTTAGGTGGAGCCCCTCCCTGTGAATGGATAAATTTAATGCTCTACTGTGGAACATCTTAAAGACAAGCAGATAATCAGAAAATTCATCTAATGCACCTTTAAAGGTCCCATAACATGCAAAATCGACTTTTCAGAGGTTTTAACCTTCCTACAGTGCTATGTGGGCCTCGTATGTTGTGCCCAAAGTGGTTTTTTGATTGATTCCCTCATGTTTTCACTAGAGAACTGTCTTTTCCGTCCCCCTCGGCTGAGCAGCAGACGGGGGCTCCTCACTAAAATGACGCGGCTTCACCAGGATGACGCGTGTTTAAGCCACGCCTCCAGGAAGCGCGCAGCCGCAGAATAAAAACAGCTAATGCTAATGCTACACAGTAATTACACGATGGATACGACAGATCGAAGAGTTAGCTTGTTATTTACCAAACGGCAACGTCCATCGTCGAGGTACTGGAGCACGTCAAACTCCAGGTCAGATCCAGGACGTAGGACTCAGCACGACGCACCGTCAGGACGGATAAAATGTTTTTTCCCGTGTTTGTGTGTCGCTGTTTACCGGAGCACATGGCGCATGCGCAACATCTCCGCTCTAGGCTTCGGCACGAGTTGGGCGGGGGAGGCGCGCGGGTTGGGCGGGGGAGCAGGCTGCTCTCTGTTCGGGGGGGTCAGATCTCAGAGTGAGCCGTTTGCTTTTGCAAGGAGGGGGGCCAGTCCAAGAAATGGGTGTTTTTTGGAAACTGTTATGTTATGGATATTGCACAACACAAAAATGTATCAACAAAGCCCTTAGAATAGACTGTGTAAAGGGGAAAATAGCAGAATATGGGACCTTTAAAGTGTGTATGATTTTCTAATTTTGACTTTATTCAGTGTATGAATACCTGTTGTAAATATAAGTTATAGTTTTACACCAATCAGGTCGCTGTTTGCAGAGAAAAGTTGAAGAATATGTTGAAAATTACAGGAAGTAAACATCACACAAGGGAGACAAATGTTATGTATAATTTACACACATGTACACAAAAAGAAACTACTTCTTTTTGACCCTTTAAACATTGCTTGAACAAAATAAAGGTGTTCACTTTTCTTTGTGAAATGAAAAAATCTGACATTAGATGGCCCAGTGGATGGTTTCTTGGTAATTTCCTAGTGTGATGTCATCATTTACAACCAGGAAGTAAATTAAAAACCTAAAAATATGGGTAAAACAGGGTAAAATTTGCAAAGATTTGAGCAGAATTTAAAATATTTTTTTTCAATTTAACTATATTTTAGTTAAATGAGTGGTCCAACCTGTCAGAGGCACTTTAAGTAAAAAGCAGCAAAGATTTAGAAGAGTTTAATTTTCTGTTCTAACAATTTATATTAAAAGTTCTTTTTTCAGACCACAGTTTCAATTGTTCACTTTCCATTTTCTTCAGCGTCACATTATGTTGTTGTCACGTGTCTTGTCAGCAGTGGATTTACACAGGTTTTGGCGCAGTTCTCCACCGGTCCAGGCCTGACAACAGCGCCATCTGCAGTCTGACGTCTTTAGGGTTTAGAGCAGGGGTCTCCAACCTGTAGCTCAGGAGCTCCTGGTGGCTCTCCACCCCTTTTCAAGTAGCTCACCAAAGGATTTATGAACTATATATTACGCTGAATAATTCCAATTTGATTACGCACATATTGCCAGTGTAAAGGTAGGATCGTTTGTCATGTGGGCTATTACTCTCCTCAAACTGCTCCTAACTGACCTTTGTTTGAGTTTTTCTATGATTACTGTAACATTTCAAAATTAAGTGACATTGATTGTTATTTTACACAGATGCCTACATTTGTGCACTTGTGTATTTGTGTGTAGGCCTATACCCCATGAGGATAGCCATCACTGTTATATTGACTCAGTTTCTTGCAAATGCTAAAAGCCCTCTACCATTTTTGTTTGTGAAAGTAGCTCTCTGGGGGGAAAAGGTTGGAGATCCCTGGTTTAGAGTAAAAAGGCCCCCTCGTCCCGGTTTATCGTCATCCCGCCTTTACCTGCAAGAAGTCAGCGCCAAAGCTTGTGTAAATCAGCAACATCGCGTGACTCTGATGAAGAATGTGAGGGAGAAGTCCAAACTGGTCTCAAGAAAGAACAGTTAAAGAGCCCATGACAGTTTGGACTACTCATTTAACCAAAATGTAGTTCAGATAAACATATTTCAAAATTAGCTAAAATTCTTTACACAGTTTTTGCAATTTTTAGCTTTTTAATTTTACTTCCTGGTTGTAAATGATGACATCAGGCTAGGAAATTACCATAGCAACAACACTGTAAACTGGGCCAAAACTCATCTAATGTCACATTTTTTTGATTTGACAAATAAAACAAATGTGAACACCTTTAATTTTGTTGAATTAATGTTTAAAGGGTCAAAAAAGTAGTGTATTTTGTGTAAATGATGCATAATCTTTGTCTCCCCAGTGTGATGTCATCAGTTCGTTTACATCCTGTATTTTTCAACAGGTTTTTCAACTTTTCTCCACAAACAGTCACCTGATTGGTGTAAAACTATCATTTCTATTTACAACAAGTATTAATACACTAAATAAAGTCAAAATTAGAAAATCATAGAAACCCGTCATACGCACTTTAAAATGAATAAGTTGACATTTGAGTGTTCTCTTTATTGTAATTTTTGAGGTACAGCTGCTAATGCAACAACTTGGTTCGGGTCAGTCCCATCTCCCACTGTTGTTGTGTTTTTGGGCAAGACGCTTCCCCCACCAGAACTACCACTGTTACAAAAAACATGCAATACTTCGACAACAGCAAGGTGAATCATTTCGTGTAGTCCTACTGATGACTTATTCCGCTCTACTCCCTGCAATTTTCTTGTTTTTTCCGTCTCTCTACCTCAGTGTTTCTTTCTTTTTTCTTTTTCTTTTTATAAAATGAAAAAAAAAAAGCATGAGGGAACAATAATCCTTTTTTCTTCCCACTTCCTGTAATTTTCAACATTTCTTTTTTTCTTTACAAACTGATTATTGACTGAAACTATTAATAATAATTACCACAAATAATGAATAAGTTCAGCAAGTGTTGAAATGTTCTGATGAAAGATTTGTTCGTCTATTGTTTTCTCTTTATGACATAAAAAGCACTAAAAGTCATTCATTCACCGTCCCAGAAGTCATTTAAAACAACCTAAGATAATATTCTGTAATCAGCTGACACAGTTCATGGTTTTTCTTTGGCCGTGTGAGGGGGATGAAGAGAGGGAAAATCTCCCATGAGTCAAGCTCCAGCCTCGTCCTGAGTCTCGCTCTTCAAAGCCGCCTGTGGTCCTCCTGAACCAGACTGACCAAACCAAAGTGACCACGAGGCCATTCGTCCCGGGCCAAGAGGGTGCGTCCCAAATGCCTGGACTTTAACGCTCCTCGGTCCACGCAGGTTTGTTTTCTTTCTCTTGGCACGTCTCTGGACTTTGTTTTTTTAGAAACAGAAGAGAGATGAAAGTGTGCACTGCAAAAAGACGAAAATCAAGCTTTAATTAATGGGATTTTAATTAGTTTTTCAAGTTTGTTTGTTGGGGTTTTTTTTGTTTGTTTTTTTAGTTCCAAGACCAAGTTTTACCTCTAGCTATTTGTTTTTACATTTTTATCATTTTCTTCTCCAGTTTATTGTATCATAGGTTTTAAAATCAATTGGAAAGACTTTTCTGGTTTGTTTTTTGGGCTATTCTCTCTATGTGCTTTTTGATTTAGTCTTTCACTCTGTGGTCTTGTTCTGTCTGTTTGTATTTATAATATAAATTCATTTCAGTTTATTTTTGTAATGCCCAAAATCACAACAGCAGTGGCCTCGATGGGTGACAATTATAATCGGTCAATAATAGAAAAGCAGATTAAACAATGTTCACAAGAATTTAGCAAATGGATAACTGTCCCAAAGCATCCCGTGTCCTTGTCCCTCCTTCTCAGCAACAAAAAACATGTGAACAGCAATGAACAGATTGTAGGGGAACTAAAAATGAAATATAGTAGCAGTAGCTGTGAATTCTTTCAGTATTTTGTGTACTTTTACTTCTATTTGTAGTTTGTATTTCTTGCTATCAACATCAAAGTCTATCTTTTTGTCACACAGCCTCTGCCCCACAACAAATGCATCTAATCTTTCTCGTCTTTCATTAAAGCCGTGGGTTGAGTGGGTTCGAGGTCACTTCAAAATATGAATCTGGACTTTAGAGCCTAAATCGGAATCAAAATTACTTTTTTCATCCTCAAAGGGAAACAATTTAAATGTATATTTTACACAGCTGTGTCATTAACAGTAACTCAATGGACTGATTCACCCTTTACACCAGTATCTTCCTAAATTTGGAAAAGACAAAAAGAATCCTCACAAACATACTCATCCTCCAGGAAGATGAGGAGCATCCGGGTCGACAGGTCAGGGTCATGAGATGGGGGCGGGGCTTCTAAGGTGCTGTTGTCACTGGAGCAGCAGCGGCAGCAGTGTCTGAAACAGTGGAGAAGGAGAAAAACATGTGAACAGCAATGAACAATGACTATAGGGGAACTAAAAATGAAATACAGTAGCTGTGGATTCTTTCAGTATTTTGTGTACTTTTACTTCTATTTGTAGTTTCTACTTCAGTATTTTGTGTACTTTTACTTCTATTTGTAGTTTTTGCTTCAGTATTTTGTGTACTTTTACTTCTATTTGTAGTTTCTACTTCAGTATTTCATGTACTTTTACTTCTGTTTGTAGTTTTTGCTTCAGTATTTTGTGTACTTTTTCTTCTATTTGTAGTTTTTACTTCTTGCGATCAACTTCATTCATTCAGTCTAGATTTGGTCAGCGCAGCCTCTGCCCCAAAACAAATGCATGTAATCTTTGTCGTCCTAAAGCCGTGGGTTGACTGGATTAGCTGTAATTTCAGAATATTAATCTGCATTTTAGGGCCTAAATCGGAATCAAAATAGCTTTTTTCATCCTCAAGGGAGAACAATTTAAAGCTACACTATGTAACTTTTCTTGTCCATCGCCTGCATTGTCTCCATGAAGATGATATTGCTAATTACAGGTGCTTTCATTGCTTAGAAATACTTTGAAAAATCATATATTCCTGCTGTGATTGTCCCCTACACAGTCTGATTTGTAACGTTGCTTGTCTTCACGGAGATGGATTCGTTTAATGCCCTACTGTGGGACATTCTAGCGAAGTAATCTTCCACCAGAAAAGTCTAAGTGTAGTGTACCTTAAACATGATTTGTGATCGATTTAAAGAAACAAATACTGTGAGAATGGGCGGTTTGTTTAGCTTGAACTTAGATTAAATGACTCAAAGCAAGACAAAATATCAAAATAAATGTAAACTAGTTAGAAAGAGTGTACCGTATTGAAAAACTACTACTAAAGTCATGTAAAGTGTAATCTGTGCATTCTCTTTTTGCAGTGCAGGGCCTTGAGTGAATGAGGAGTCACATTCTGGCGGTGAAATGACGAATGAACCCGGACACAGCTGCACAAGCCTCCGCTCTGTGTGTCAAATAAACATGTTATTTCAAACTTCGGCTCAGGAAACTTAGCGCTGCATAGGTTTATTTTATTGGGAATTTGGCCAGTGGTGGAAAGGAACTAGATACCAAAACTATTTACTTACTAAGTACTTATAAAACATGTCTGCGTGCAATGTACTTGTGCTCGTGTTGCTATTTCAGATTCTCACCTGACAAAGGATTTTCCAACTTGTCTTACACTGACTTGATGTTTTAAGTTCATTTAATTTCACAATTTTAGTCACTGAAGTTCAACAAATATATTAAATGGTATTGTCTTTTTTATGTTTACCTCTACATGCAAAAGTGAATGGACTAAAGCAACTTAATTAGTATTAGTATCAGTATTAAATAAAGACGCTCCATGGCCACATATAACTTGAATGGCTTATAATGGAATATTCCAGGCAAAAAAAATAAGTTACATAAAGCGACTTTAAAGAGAACATTATGCAAAATCAACTTGAGCTTTTAACTTTGAACCTTTAACCAGGTCACAACAATATTTCCTCATCTTTAGTTTACTCAAAATTGTATCTTGATTGATTAATGCTTATAATGTTCTGCCACTGAGGCTCAGGTGCCCAGAAAATTCCTGTTTTCACATACCCCGCATCCCCGCCCACATCCCAGCACTTAGTTGTGATTAATTGTAATTAAGTGTTACCAAGGATTTTAATTCAAATGATTACAATTCTCAGAGTATTTCAAAACATCAGTGTGTGATTGTGTGTTGCCATATTGTCAGAATCTTAAAGGTACACTGTGTCACTTTTCTGTTGGTGGATCAGTCACCTTAAAAAGTTATGTATAAACTTATCTCTGATTGATTAAATTACAGGGTTTTTTATTCCTTGTCTCCATGAAGATTGCAAAGTTTATGCCATTTTTTCCCCCCAAACATTCCAGGTAAAACAACATTTCCTTTGAGTTAAGAAAGTTTAAAATCCTCCATGTAAAAAAACCAAAAACAAGCCTGCAGTATTTATAGTAGCCATGGGAGACTTAGGAGTAGCAGAAGCAGTGTTTGATTTTCTTTTACACACAGCTTGGAGCACTTATAAAAATGAGCGCGCTGCCTATAACCCACCTGTTTAAACTCTTGTATAAATGTGTAAAAACCCCGTGCTCATTTGCATATGTAAACAGCCTCACACCCACAAACAGGTGCTCTCTCTTTGGCTCACGCTCTCTGGCAAACGCCTGCGACTCAGGAATACATTTCAAAGACAAATTATTTCCACTTCGGGGTTTGCACTCAGGTCATGTTTTAGCGCCGGACGTTGCCAAAATGTTGAGAAACCTTTGAGAGGAAGAAGGCCGTGTGGGACAGATGAAAGATGAATGAGGAGGCGGAGGAGAGAGACCACGGGGCGGGTCCAAAACTGCACATGTTTAAGACCACAGAAAGACTACAGTCGTGCATCAGCCGCGGGAGCAGGAGCAGGCACTGGAACGCTATCGTCTTTTCTGGTAAAAGACATGACTTGTGGACATTTTGGATCTTTATTTCAGAGCTGATAAACTAACAATAAACTTTGGACTTATCTCGGGACGCCCTGCTTCAAGATCTTCGACAAAACAGCAAAGCAACAACATACTTTTATTCAAATCTATCATATTTACAGTGAGTAAAATGTATACTTTTCACTCTAGTATCCTATAAAACCTTGATAAATGTTCAAATATTCTTACTTTAGTGGAAAAGTGACTTACTTAAACGTTTTATTGTACATTTGTGGCAAAGTTAGCGACAATAATAGTAAAAGTAGTTCAGTTTTAGCTCTACCTATTTGTTTTCAATTGTTTAATCATAATTTTGTAACTTTATTGTAACATAGTTTTAAAAAGACAATCTTCAATCATTAAATCAATCTGTAATAGTAGTATTATTTAAAGTATTAAGGACAAACTGTATTAGTTGTCAAGTTTTACCTCTATCTAATTGTTTTTAAACATATATCTTTTTAACATTACCGTAACATACTTTTAAAAATTGATAGTAAAGTAAATCAATCTTTAAT
This sequence comes from Rhinogobius similis, assembly GCA_019453435.1. Taxonomy (NCBI): domain Eukaryota; kingdom Metazoa; phylum Chordata; class Actinopteri; order Gobiiformes; family Gobiidae; genus Rhinogobius; species Rhinogobius similis. The sequence goes on along the minus strand of CM033635.1, from coordinate 8,758,752 downwards.
AGCAGTAACATTTTAAAGTGTTATACCAAGTGTTTTTTTGTACTTTTACTTCTTATTCTGAGTTTTACTTCTTGCTGTCAACGTCAAAGTCTATATTTTTGTAACACAGCCTCTGCCCCACAACAAATGCATGTAATCTTTCTCGTCTTTCATTAAAGCCGTGGGTTGAGTGGGTTCGAGGTCGTTTCAGATTAGAGGAGGTGGAAGAGGAAAGGAAACATAAACACCGTCCCGTATCGAGATAGGAACTTCTGAGCAGATCTGAAGCAGGACTGAAAAGAGATAAAGGCGAAGAGATAAAGAGCAATGAGGGAATCTGGCCTTTTGTGTTGCTGCGGCAGGACTTTTCGGACCCCCAGGACTCTGTTTTTGTTCCCTCTTCTCATCCTGGTGCCGCTGTCTCTTTGGAGTGACGCAGACGCCGCCGTTCAGTCCAGTTTCCGCAGACTGAGCGGCAGAGAAAAGAAAGAAATGCAAAAGGAGATACTGTCTATCTTGGGGCTGCCGGGGCGCCCCAGGCCACACCCGCTGCGGCCCCCCTCGTCCGCGCCCCTGTTCATGCTAGACCTGTACCACGCCATGTCTGTGGACGGCGAGCAGGACGAGGGCAACGACATCCTGATGAACGGGATGGGTCTGGGGCGCTTCGGGGCCGTGGATAAACTGTCCCAGGTGAACCTCGCAGCGCTGCCCACCCTGAGCTCGCACACGCCGCCGCTCGGGACCGTGGTCACTGACGCAGACACCGTCATGAGCTTCGTCAACCTGGGTAAGAGCCGCCACCATTTTATGAACTGACTGTGCATTAAAATACTCTGTGGGTACATTTACACGGCCTTGAAAATGTAGTGATAAGAATGATCGGATAAGACAACGATTGGATTTGATTCCGGTGTTTGTTTGGCACAAGAGTAATGAAAACACCTGGTGACGCACGTGGAAGTGTCCATGTGTTTTTGGAGTAACTGTTGTATTTTGAAGACAAAGTACAATGCATTTTAAAATAACTCTTTCAATCTTTAGCTTTTTTACTTTCATTGTTGTCTTGGCGTCATTTTGCTCTTTTTTTTGCGTCATTTTCCTTGTCAAACCTGCCCAGGTGTGAACAATCGGACAGAAATCAAATGACTCACATTAGGCGGAACTGTTAACGTGACATTTCAATGATCTGATAAGTGTAGAAATCAGATTATGATCAGATTTTTGTTTTGCATGTTTACATACAAACCACTGAAATGTCTGATTCATTAAAGGTGCTTTATGTAGCATTTTCAGGGAAGGATCCCAGGCTTATCTCCATGGAGATGTTATTGCTTTGTCTGGAATGTTCCACAGAATGGCATTAAAGTTTCCTTTATTTCCAGATCTTCCCAAATTGAATGCTATACTCTGAATAACATCTCCAGCGAGACAAGCAGGTGCCGGACCCTCAACTGGAAATGTTACATAGTACATCTTTTTTTGTTTAAACTCCTCAGACACAGGTGCATCTGCACGGCTCACAGTCGTGCTTTGGTTCTTACACTTTTTATTAGTTTGAAATATGGGCCTCCTTTTGTTTTCCAGATCCAGACGTTCAAACCACCTTTGAATGAAATACTTCTCATATTTAGTCCTTATTTTATAGGTAGTAGTTTCCATATAAAACATTGCATGTTTGGGACTGAATATCATAAGAAATTGTAGTGTTCAAGTAATTAAACCAACGCATGGCCCAGGGACCTCACTTTGAGAACCATTGCTTTACATGAATGCAAAATAATCATGTATTTGTCCATGTTATTACATCTAACGCACACATTTTATTATACATTGTATTATCTTTGGGTCATGAACAAACAGGAACTGAAATGTAATCTAGTTCCTGTCATGAAAAAATGGAGAGGATGAAACTCTAAAACTGCAGCTAATTTGGTTTGGGCCCCCAAAAAATCTATCTAAAAATGTAAATACAAATTAAACTTTTATCTGAAAATGCTATGGTGCTATATACCATACAGTTCACGAGCACAGTCTTTTTTACACAGCTGTCATTGACTGTGACTCAATGGACTGAAACACCTTTTACAACACGATTTCCCTAAATTTGGAAAAGCCAAAAAAATCCTCCTCAACATGCTCATCCCCCAGACTTTATTTGGCACAAAGTCTGTCTGCACCAAAATGCAAACACAGAATAGTCAGGAATAGTTCAAGAAACTCTCTCATTTTCAAACCATCAAACAAATACAAATATGTTTGATGCTCAGCTCGTGTGGAAACTGTAGAAGCACAAAGTGAAACATGTTGTCACTTTGACCAGTCTGTAATCAACACTTCACTCACTGACACTGAACATGAACCACTGCTGACGTCTGAGAGGCCAGAGCTCTCCGTCTCAACATACTTTATGACCAGAGAGAAAAAGTACGTAGCATTGTCTAAATGTGACGCTACTTTTAATAAATGCACAGTGGCAGAGTTGTTGGCGCCTCAGAAACTAAATTGCGGGGAGAAGTACTTCACTTTTAACACACAGAAAGGCAAAAAACTCAAATATAAGGAGAAAAGTATCACATCAAAGTGTTAATAAAGTGTGAATGTATTGAAGCTCCAGTGGAATAATGTAGTATAAATAATCATACAGATTATAAAATGTAATAAAGGAACATAAAGTACAGATTCCTTAAATGAATCACTACACTTTTGCTCTTTATCACTTGAGTTTGATTGTTAAATTTTGTATTATAGCTCCAGTTTTGCTCTTCAAATCAAACAAGTAACCTTCTGGCTCGGTCCATGGTGAGAGTCTGGCCCCAGATCTTTTACTGAATGATGAAACACTTCACTTCACATTTAAGTACAGCTTCAATTAAATGTTTCTGCAAAAGTCAAGTACGCCTACAATAGTCAAGTCAAAGAGTCAACCAAATCATTTCAAAGTGACATTTCTCCACTGGTGCCACTGTTAGGACAGATGTGTCGCATCGGGGCAGTGCATATGACAGGTTTTCATGATTTTCTCATTTTGTATTGACTTTATTCAGTGTGTTCATGTAAATAAAAATTCAAGTTTTACACCAATCAAGTAGCTATTTGTGGACAAAAGTTGAAAAATATGTTGAAAATTACAGGAAGTAAACAAACTGATGACATCATACTGGGTAATGCATAATTTACACAAAAGATACTTTTTATTTTACCCTTTATACATGAATTAAACAGAAAAGGTGTTCAGATGTATTTTTATTTGCAGAATTTTAAAAATCTGTAACTTTAGATGAATTTTGGCCCAGTTTACAGTGTGGTTGCTATGGTAATTTCCTAGGGTGATGTCATCATTTACAACCAGGAAGTAAAACTAAAAAATACTAATACTAATACAATTTCTAAACCGGGACAAAAAGTATTTTGGCAATATGTGATATTTATCTAAACTGCATTTTAGTGAAATAAGTAGTTCAACCTGTCATATGTCATCAATATATCGAAAAAATATTGTTATCGCACTTGTTATTATCACAATGTGCGCCTGAGCTTGTTTTAACTTTTGACCAATCAGACGCAACCATAGTCAGTCAATCTGCTCCTAAAGATGTTTTATTGTTTCATTGAATCCACTTCATCAATAGAAATCTATGGGGCATTGTAACTTCAAAGGCTGTTTTCTTAAAATGCATTTTTCTCTCCGAAGGACATAAGCATCACCAATTAAAGTAGACCATTTTAGTTTAGTAAACCAAACTTTACAATCTTGGACTCAACAAGATTTTGACGAAACGTACAGAAGGATGTTTTGATCTAATTCTAAAAGATTATTGAAGTTTTTTTGTTTTTTTTTAATGAGGCGAAATTTGAATTTTTAGGACAATTTTCAGTCCAATCTAGTTTACTTAAAACTAAATAAGATATTCAAAATATCCTCTGCACATTTTTGTAACTAATATGTACAAAATGAACCAAGAAATTTAAACCTGGTTCTGTCCTTTTTTCAGTTTTTGTCACAAATATGTGTATTTTTTTCATTTTCACATAAAATGCCTTATTTCTATATGAAAACATGACATGACGACAAACTTTTATGTGAGTAAACTACAGGAGATGTTTCAAATTGATATCTTTAAATGTAAGATTTTTTCCTATTCACCTGCAGCCTCTCATCTTGTTATGCTTTATACCTGGAAAAGAAAAGAAAAATATATGCAAATGAGAAACCAATACGGCGGCAGTTGACAAAAAACAGAAATGGCCTTGACTTTACTAATTCAAATCCTTCTTTGACGCTATGACACCCGTTCTAATCGGATTTCCCTGGTCGCTCCTGAACTCGTCCAAACAGTCTCATCATGGCACTCTGTTTACTCGCGCCGCTTCAGCTCCATCACCCAAATACTGCACTGCCCCGTCCCTTTAATTTGTCTGTGTTTGGGGAAAGATTACGCACCCTCAAATCTGCCTTTCAACTGTTTAAAAACACCACTTTGCAGCCCCCGAACTCCTCCAGACTTTAGTAAACAAAGCAATAGGTGTTCTTTTTATAGTGACCTGCAGAAGAGACCAATGTTATGTCTCAAATCCAAAGCACTTTCCATCAAAATAAATCTCTTTGTGTGGCGTTTTATACCATTTTTTTGCAGGTAGAGTCACACGTTCTGAGTACTTGTTGCCCCTGCCTTCATTTACTTGAGAAAAGTTGCAGGCAGATATTTTCTATCTATTCTATTTATTATTATAATTGTTTGAACTACTGAAAAAGTGCTTATTTATGTTACAAAGAAGTGAGGCAAGTACAGAAGACATCTTACTTACTTACTATCCTGATTAAATAAAGATAAAACAATTCAGTTCTTTACATTTAGAGATTATTTGAGCCTTAGTTCATTTCTCTAATTTGTTTTTCTAATTTCTCTACAGTGTCGCTTCTGCTCAAGCCCTCATTTAGTCCAAACATGTGCAAATGTATAGTATTTACCTTAAAAGCCTGATATTTTCTGAAGGTCAGAGAAGAGGCATTTTAAGTTAGAGAAGCCCTGCCCTGGACAACGGAAAGAACAATTTACATTCCCCCACACACACCACAGGGCACGGCGCTCACGTCTCTTGCTCAAGGACCAGAATACTTTAGTTACTGAATACTAACACATTCAAATGAGCTGTACTCTGAATACTTAGATTACTTTCACTTATTATATTATTCTCCAACACTTAAGATTGAAGCAGCTTTATGTTTGTCACACCGTTTGTTATGCATTTATTCATCACTGATTTAGAAAAGGTAAACTCACTCCTACACTCGCCACAAGCTCTGTTTTCTATTTTCTGATTATACAATACCACAATGCATTCCTTTGGATTTTAGGAAAGTATCTGTATTATGTGAATATCACCGCGTGAAAGCGTACCATGAACACAGTTAAAACACAATTTTGAATATGTATTTTCAATATGTTATGCATTTGTTGGTCCAGAAACTGACCCGAACGCCTCTGCATCCAAATGTTCTGAGATTTGCAGCTCTCAATTTTTATTTTTTATTTTACTTTTTTTCATATAATTTTAGAATTATAAAATACACTGTGTCTGTAGTACACTGATGTAGCCTTTGGAATTCCTTTAAAAGTGCAGTGTGTCACTTTTCTGGTGCTGCTTGTCTTCATTGGTTTGTCTGGAATGTCCCACAGCATGGCATTAAAGGTATCCATCATTTATATCAGTACAGATGTTTTCACAGCTCCAATGCTTTGTAAATATTCATCTGCGCTTGTCTCTTTGCAGACTGACAGTTTTAATGCCGTACTGTGGAACCCTCTGAGACAAGCTGATAGTGAACCCTCCACCTGTGCACCTTAAGAATTAAATAATACATAAATAGATACATAAATAACATGAGACTTCAAGCTTATTTCCTGAATTCAAATTGAATATTTACGATGTTTTTGAAGATATCTCTGAGGTATTAGTGTGCCAACCCCATGTGCCAACCCCACTTAGACAATCAGAGAGTGACATCCAACCCATACTGGACTTTTTCATTTTTCACTTACACCTTGGGCTTTCTGTTTATATTTTATTGTCAAGCAAAAGATATATATATTTTTTTCCTTTAGGATGGCACTGGCAGTAAAATGAGACATTTTGTGCTTTTTCATGTACTCAGTATTGAACAATAACATAAGTAGATCATTAGTTGATATGAACCACAATACTGATCAAAGTGGCTTAACAATAGAAACGGGCTGTTTAAAAACTGCAGATCTTATAAGCTCCGCCTCTTCATAGAGACAGTTAAGTGTTACAAGCAGCATTTGTGTGTTTTGTTTGTTTTTTTGTTTGTTTTTTTGTTTGTGTGTTTCGTTTATTTCTCTTTTTTTGGTGGCTATTTGACATTTTAGAATTATTCGTACAATTATCTCAGTTGTCAATTTGTGAGCGATTCTTTTTGCAATCAGTTGACTATTTTAAAAGATTATTTCTTTTGTACATTGACACTTTTCAAATGCATTTTTAACCAAATAAAGGTTAAAAATGGTGACTGAAGGTTTCTAGATAGAGAATTTTTATGAATAAAGTGTATTATTGATATAAAATCTGAAACTGTTGACCTTTTTTGACATTTTGATTTAACGATGCCACAGTCTTTGATATAAAAAGGTCTTTTCGTATGAGTTTTAGAGTCTGTTTAGTCCAGATGATGATCAAATACAACTACTATTTTTGTTCTAGTTGATTAACCATTGCAGCCCTCTAATCTGTGTGAAATACTAAAGTTTTAAACATATACTTTTAGTTAAGTATATTTTTTTCTCTCCTGGATCAGTACTTTTACTTAAGGAACAATATTGTGTACACCCGCCACTTGTTAAAAGTTCATTAGAGTCTATTTTGCATTATACATAACCCTTTAACGAGTTAATTTTGACCCAGTTCCTGAATCTGTAGCTTTTTTCAGCTGTGATCCAGTGAGTGTGACATCCCAGTTCCTCCATGTGCTCCGTCTGTGGAGCAGGGACGACACACAGCTGCTCAGAATTACAGGCTGCTCCGACACTCGCTGAAAAACGTCCTGAATCCGGATCAAAATACTGGGCACTAAAAATACCGGGACAAACCCTGTGATTAGCGGTGAGAGCCCGGTGCAGCTGCTGTGGTCCTGTGTCCCGGGACTCTCTCTAATTATGTGCCCCTCGTGTGCCTCTGCTGACCACGCCCACCTCTGCACCCACTGGAGACTCTCTGTTGCAGCGGGGCGCGTGGGGTTTTACAAGGACAGGAAACCCCAAGAAAATTCATTGATGTGTGGGCAGTGAGATATTAATTATATGCTGGTGATTGTTTTAGTGCCATGTGTTTGAAGCTTTTGGAGAATTAGTGACATCTAGTGGAAACATTGTGGAGTGTCACGTCTGGTTAAAGTGTTGTGTAAAGAAATATGACTTCATTTGAAAAAATATACATACCTTCCATGTATATGTCTTTAAAAGTGAATTAATTCAAAATTAAAACCAATGTATTTGCCATCATTTTGGTTTATATTTGGTTTATATTTGCATGTTGCAGTGGAACAGATAATATAACACTGGTTATGGTTACATGCACACCAAAAATACAATCATTACCTGGTTTCTGGAGTTATCGGATTATTGAAAAAACAGTGGATACAGTTACATATCCAGTATGTTTACATGCACAAAAGACTTTTGATAATCAGTGTCAGTTAATCAGTGTTTCATATTTTCTCTTTCATCGGTTCCCCCTTTTTGTATAATTTCCCTGTCAACACCTGCACAGGTCTGAACAGTCGGAAAGAGATCAGATTACTAACATCAGATGGAACTGATTGACCTGTGCAAGTGACACGGAAAATTATGTTTAAAAAAAAAAAGGGGGCACACTAATATTTGTAGATTGCGTTACTTTACAAGTCATGATACTTTGTTTTCTACTCTAAATGTCACTAGAAGGTTTTGTTTATCTTATCTTTTTGTTTATCTCTTTATTTAAACCATACAGTCTATGATATTGTAAACACACAACAAAAATCAGATCGAATTGTTGGTTATTTGATTTTTCTGGCCATGAAAATACATCCTCTCACAGTTTGAGGGCTAATAATAAACCATCTTGACTTAACTTTGATATTTTTACGCCGCTGTGTGTTTTTGATTAAAATAAATCCACGTACATTATTGATCTCTAACCATAAGACAATCAGCACAGATTTCTGTCGTATACTTTATCATTTTTGCCTGACGTGTGTTTCCTCTCAGTGGAGCAGGAGCGGGACCTGCTGCAGCCTCGTCCGTACTGGAAAGAGTTTCGTTTCGACCTGACGCCGCTGCCTCGAGGTGAGACTGTGGCTGCAGCCGAGTTCAGGATCTACAAGAGTCTGACTGTGGGACAGAGGACGAACCGCACGCTGCACATCTCTGTGTACGAGATTCAGAGGGACAACAGGATCAGGTCTGTCATTTACACATTAGAGCTATATTAGGACTGTTTGAGGTGGTCCCAAGCCTGGATAATATTCTTTCCTGATTAAAGACTCCGGTGGAGAGAGTTGTTAATACCTATATTTGAACTTTTTACTACAAAAAAAGAACAACAATCACAACTGAACTTGTGTTGCCAGAGCCTTAAAGGGCCTGTGCCTGATTTTTATTTGCTTAAGTTAAGATAAATTCTCTTTTATGTTACACATTGTCTGATAGAAGGAACTTCATGCATAGACACTGGGTTTGTAATGTATAATCTGTGCATATTATAAACACACATTGTTTGGAAAAAAAAACAGAGTGCATATTGTACACTATGAATTATGGGAAAATAACTGCTTGACACTATCCTACACATGTGATTCTCTCTTGGTGCAGTTTCAAATGCGCTAAAAGCAAATTGTAAGGAGAGTTAGAGGAACTATATGGAAACAACTGCATAAGACTATTCCACACAGTCATTTCTGAGTCGTGTGCAATTTTGAGTGAAAGGAAGGACTTTGTGGGCGGGGCTAACGGTTCAAACAAAAACATGTTCCTGTCCCACGGGTCAAAATCAGACACAGGACCTTTAATCTGCAGATACAGACAAATCCAAGAAGTGGTGCGCAACATATCAAAATGATTGCAAATGTTGTTTTTAAGATATGAAAAATGTGATAATGTTATTAGACAAAAGAGCCATAACTAATGTTTCAACACATTTTTTGTTGGATTGTCATAATATTGTTTGAATATTAGTGTCGGGAAACTCCAAAAAATATTAAATCAGTCGATCAATCAGCGTTTACACTCAAGGTAACCAAAGTGCTTTCCAATAAAATACAGAAAAATACAAATGAAAATGCATGATACAACCACAATACAATACATTCACTATACAAAAATAAAGTTACACTATGGAGTGTTAAAAGCCAGTCTGAATAAGTTTTAAGCCTTGATTTTAAAAAGGCCAAAGTCTGATGGTTCGTATATCGGGGCAGTTTGTTCCAGAGTCTAGGGCCATTGACAGAGAATGCTCCATCTCCCCAGTGTTTGAGTCTGTTGAGAGAATATTGAGATCAGCTTTACAATGATCAGTAAAAGCAATATTTTATTTGAACTCTTTGACGCTCACAGTCGTGTTGTTTGGTTCCAGAGAGCCGGAGCTGGTTCTTCTGGACATGCAGTCGATCCCGGCGGGACAGGAGGGCTGGCTGGCCTTTGATGTCACCTCAGCCGCAAACCACTGGCTCCTGCATCCCCGGAGCAACCTGGGCATCCGGCTGTACGTGGAGACAGAGGAGGGTATGTACTGGATGTGGAACATTTACTGTGTTTAGCTCCATCTGCTGTACATGCAGTACAACAACAAGTACTGCTGGTACTACTACTACTACAACTATGAAGTACATTGTTATATACATTTTAGTTCTTGTTTGAATTATATCCATTATCACTATTAAGGACCCAAGCCCTCACGTACTATGATTATTACCGTAAAATGCGGGCTATAAGCCGCTACTTTTGTCTCATGATTTCAACCCTTCGGCTTATACATCGATGCGGCTAATTTATGTATTTTTCCAGGAACGGCCTAGAGTTTATATCGGGCTCAAAAATTCAAGCTCGACCCCCCGAGCCCGCGCACACACTGTCCCAACCAACCTGGGCACGATTCAACCTGAACCCGACCCGAGCCCACGCACGTACTGTCCTGTACCTGAACCTGACTCGGAGTCATTTGCTGCATGATTCAACCGGCCGTGCACTTGTGTCCGAACCCAAACCGAGCCCGCGCACGTGTAGACCCGGAGTTATGTAAACTGAGTTCCGTGCAGAGGTTTATAGGCAGAATAAGCGCCTGACAGGGCTTCAAGTGTTTAGTGTTCTACCTGCACCAACGTGACGTCTCCTGTCCCAGACGGGCCTGTTCCTCCACTGACACTGGGCTCTCTTTTTTTCTTTCTCCTCCGCTCCGTGCAGCAGCCGCGTGCTTTCATTAAGGCGTCTTTTCTCACATAACTTATTTTGACCACTTGACCACTTGACTACTTTTACTACTACTGCAACAACTACTACTACTACAACTACTGCAACAACTACTACTACTGCAACTACTTTTACTACTACTGCAGCAACTACTATTACTACAAGTATTTCTGCAGCAACTATTACTACTATTACTATTACTACTACTACTAATATAACTACTTATTTTTGGTTGATATTTACTGTATATGTATTTGTAGCAGATAGTCACATGTAGAAGATTTCTACTGAAATTTTACCTTCTCTTTCTTTTCTTTTCTTTTCAGTTTTTAAGTAGGCGTACAATAAAAAAGAACACAAAACAGAACACACGCACATATTTTTACATGGTCCTAAATGTGTAGTCCAGCGTAATTGCCCCAATTGGACCAATAATTGTCAAATTAATCAATTTTTAGTCATTTTTTATTATTTCTTCCAAGTCCTTTTCGAGTCTGTTCCGATGCTCGCCTGAGCTCCAGCTGATCCTCCTCTCTCCTCCCTCAGATCGAGCCCTCTCGGCGGGCTGGATCGGGCTGGTGGGTCGCAGGGGTCCTCGCTCCAAACAGCCCTTCATGGTGACGTTCTTCAGGGAGAGCCAGGTGCCGTGTCGCCCTCCTCGAGCCGTCAGACCGCACCAACGGCGTCGAAAACCCAAACCCGACCTGCCCATGCCCAGCATTCACAGTCAGTAACATTTCTGAAATCAAACATTAAGACTCTTTATGTAATGGTTTATTGCTGGGTTACACTATTCTATTCACGGGTTTTAGACGACGTTATGCTGTTCTATTCACAGGTATTAGATTCCTGCGTAAAGGCAACAATTTGAGGACTTTTCACTGTTCAAAATATCCAATTGCAAAAATGCTGTTTTTTTCATCACTCTGAAGCCCGTAGAGAGGCTGAGATGGCTTGTACTTATTTACATTTACAGGTTTATTTATTGTAACTTTTTACATACAATTATACTTCTCTGAGTACCGGTACTTTTCAGACTACTACTGCTATTTTCTTACTGTTGAGTCAACAATAAGAAGTTACAAGTGACAAAAGCTTTATTTCAATCCTTAATTTCATGTTTACAAAGGACACACGTCTGTGCAGATATGTGCAGATACATGTTCCATAGTAAAGACAAAAAAAACGAAAAGGCAGAGAACACGGTAAATAGGTTAGAATAACTTTTACAGTATATTATTATGTTGACAATATGACATGAACTGAACACTGAAAAATCTTGCAGTGGCTCTTACTCAGTTTCCCACTGCTTTCTACTTCTGCTTGAGTAATATTATTTTGAAACAACTTCTTATTACTCAAATGTTGGCTATTCTACCCATCTCTGCCTGTTCTACTGTATATAATCAACAGACAACACAGTTTAACATAATCACATTCTGGGATCTTAAAGTGGCTAATGTGTGTTTTATGTTTTGTGTTGTGTTTTGTGTCAGATCACACTCCAGTGAACAACGGCGCCCCCTGTCAGAAACATGAGCTGTACGTCAGCTTCAGTGACTTGGGCTGGAAGGTCAGACTCACTTTCAGAGTTAATAAACCACTTTAAACTGTCAAGATACAAATATGTAACAGAAGACCACTATTTCAACCTCTATAATTGTGTGCTTGTGTTTGAAGTATTTTTAAACATATTGAATTGAACAAAAACAAATAAAGTTACAAAAATTGCGAGGTTCGGCATAAAAAAATCATCACAAAAATATTTTAAAATACAGTCTTTTTTTCTTCATAACACAGACATGTTATAATATTATTCCACTGTCATTTTGTATTTATATATTATTGTATATGGTGGAAAAATGTATATTAAAATAATCACAATAATATATTATATTAAAAAATTGCATAAATACACTTTAAAGGCCACAAACAGAAGGCCACAAAAAGAACAGACTAAAAATAAAAGCAGCATGCAGAATAATCTTTCAAACAAAAGCAATATTGCTGTGATCTTGTGGTTTATTTTATAGTCCATTCACTTAATGTGATACTAGACCTTCAACCACAACATTTCTAGACACATTTTAACTCATTTCTCATGCATTGCCAAAACATTATCATAAGGAAAGTTCCCAAAATGATTGAGATATACATTTGTCAGTATCACTCTTGTCTGTGTTATGTTTTGTGTGTTCATGATTCTCTGTCCCGCTTCTCGGTTTCAGGACTGGGTTTTGGCCCCGACAGGATACTTGGCTTATTACTGTGACGGAGAGTGTTTTTATCCTCTGGGCTCCTGCATGAACGCCACCAACCACGCTCTCATCCAACAAGTGGTCAGTACAAGCAGTTCTGATTAATTACTCTTTTCTTAAAATCTATGTGACGGGTTTGATGGCACATTTGACTAAAACGTAATGACATGATTATATTTAAGATTTTACTTAACATTTTGCCTATTTGTCTCCAGTTTGACAGTTTTTGTAAAGTTTATAATGTTACTTCCTAGTTGAACATGAGCAGCAAATATGAGGTAATTCCACAACTGTTACCTAGCAACCTGACTCTAAACAAGGGACAAGATTCATATAAATTACACAATAGTTATGTTTTGACAATTAATAATACCTCTAAATACCTTGATTTTGTTGAATGACCGTTTAAACTGCCAAAATAATTTTTAATATGCCGCTTTTCGATGACATCACAGAGGGATTTAGTTTATTTTTCAAAGTTTCTTCACAAATTGCAACTGCACACATGGAAAACTATGATAAATATTTACCACAGGTGCCCTCCCACCAAACAAGGTCATTAGAATATCATGAGAACCTGTCATAGAGACCTTTAAATGTGCAAAAAATAATTTTCGGGTGGAGGGTCCAATACCTGCTCGTCATACTAAGATACTCAGATTAACTTGCTTTGACAAAGTTACACAGCGCACCTTTAAGGCACACATTTTATGTTTTCTAGTACCTGTTTTTCACTCTATGCCTTGGCTGGTTTATAAGCTAGATTTATGACAAAATAACTTTAGTTTAGTAGATTTTCTTTATCGATCCTCGTCATATAGAGTCTAGAGCAGGGGTGTCCAAACTTTATCCATTGAGGGCCACATATTGAAATATAGAACAAGCGTAGGGCCACAAATCAATGAAACGTTCAAAAAAGCTGCATTTAAATGATGTTTTAAGCGCCACCACATCTATATTCAGTCTCAGTGCCTTAATATCAGGTCTGTGTTGCAGCAGAATGTTAGTTATTTAAGTTAGAATTGTAGAAAATCTGAAATTTGCTGTGAAAAGTACTTCTTAGGACAATGTGGGCAAATTCACCAGGAAGCTTAAGGGCCAAGAAAAATTGGTCTGAGGGCCACATTTGTCCCCCGGGCCTGAGTTTGGACATGTCTGGTCTAGAATATAGAGTTTAAGTTTACTCCATGTTTAGCACAGAACGTCCTTTTAAACAGATAATAATATAAAAGAAGTACTCAATTTTATTACTTAAGTAAAAGTACAAATACATGATTAAAAGTATCAAATAAAAATATCTACTGAAGGAAAAGTATTACTCAAGTACAAATGTACTTTAAGAGTGAAAGGTAGTTTACACAGATTTAGTTAAATATAATTTAAAGAGAACAGGAGAAATTCAAATCAAAATCTTTTAAAAAATATGTCTAATTAGAGTATTTTCTACTTCATTATTTTCCACCAATCCTTATAAATAGACAAAAAACACAATAGATTTCACCTTCCAGTTCAGATTAAGTAGCAGTGACCCTTTGTTCTTCTTTCTGATGTGCTGTAGGTGCATCTGCTGAAGCCAAACGAGGTTCCTAAAGCGTGCTGCGCTCCCACAAAACTCAGCCCCATCTCCGTCCTTTTCTACGACGACAACAACAACGTCATCCTCAAGAAGCACAGGAACATGGTGGTCAAGAGCTGCGGCTGTCTATAGCAAAAACACACCACACGTGAACTAAACACAGCTGCGGTTTTTAAATCGAGATGCGGTTCACGGTTGCATCTTGTAAATTTGATGTTGTGATTGACGCATTTCAGGGTGTTATGTTTTCTCCAGCCAAGTCAGTCTTTAATGAATTTAAATCTAAAAAAATCTACATCTTAAAAAGTGTAAAAAGACTAAATTATGACACGATTAACTAACAAAAATGACATGCATTTCAGAACTGTTTTGTAAAGGTCCAGACTACAAGATTAACAGGTTTGACAAATACTAAAACCTCATTAAAAAACAGACTTTTTTGTTGCTTGCAAAAAACATATCACCAAAAATTTCAATTTCGATTTGATGACGATTATATCATACACTCTAAAAATAGAAAACTTAAAGGCGACTTTTTTTGTTTGTTTGTTTTTTGGTCAGTTTGCTCTCTCAGCCTATAAGCTTTGTTCAATCTGTTCCTAAAGATGTTTTATTAATTAATTTAATCCACTTGATTTCATAGATTTATATCAAAGGCTGTTTTCTCCAGTAGGGACATAAATGTCACCTGCACAAGCCGAACTTTACAATCTTGTACATCACAGAACGTACTGAAGGATTTGTCAATATTTAATTCCTAGCCTGATTTATTTGTTATTTTAACGCCAACAAATTATAATACATTTTCAGTAAGATCATGTTTACTCTCAAACTAAATGACAAATCCAAAGTCAACAAAATGAAGCAAAAATTAAATCCTGGCACCATCCATTTTTCAGATTTTTATGTCTGAAATATGTGCAATTTTGGCTGTTTTTATATGAAAATCATTACTAGTGATTCATGAGGCTTCAGTCAATCAGCCCAAAGCTTCACTAAAACGAAGCCTCAAAATACTGCCATCTACTGGGGATTTTAATGTTTTATAAAGTTTATTTTAATGGCAGCCAACCACCGCGTCGATTATAAAAATAACAAGAATATGTATTTGTTTTATGCTCACATATTCTTGATTTTTCTAATTTCACACAAACCAGTCACGTTATTTCCGGTGTTAGTGACACACAGTTCATTTCAAGGCTTCATTAGACACCAGGCTTCAAAGTCTCGCTTCAGTAGCTTAAGTTAAATGTATTTCTCTAAATATATGTCCAATTCCCCAGCAGTGTCTCGCCATAATTATTTCAATTTATCTGTCTTTAACTTTAATAAGAATCAAGCTGATAAACCATTTTCACAAAACACACCAAGCACTCATGTTAAATACATCGAGTTTATTCAAAAGGGTAAAAAAAGTACAGTGAAATCAAATTAGTGGACATTTTACTTGATGATAATTGAAACTATCGGGACTGTCATTTATTCTCATTCTTATTGGGGCTTCATATGTTTTTAATCAAGAACATTCAAAAAAAAGTAGGGGCTTGGAATGCAAAGTACAAGTTGAAATGAATATTGTCAAAGATGATTTTATTGCAGATAACGTTGAAGCCAGAGAACAATATACATAAGATTGCTGAGGTAAAGTTGTGAAGCAGCAGTGGACAGAGTTGCAGAGTTTATTATTGAAAAAATAAAGTCAATGAATACTAGTTTGTATGATGGCTGATGTTTATTATCTAAATACGTGTAATAGTTTATATTTCGAAATGTTCAATTTAGTGCATATTAGTAGATCTCGTTAAATTGTGCCCTTACGATTTTGTTTCCACCAAGTTATACAATTTTGATAAGATTTTCTTTACAATCGTCTGGTCCCAAGTAACAAGTCAATTCTCCAGTAAGTAAACTATTTTGTGAAAGGTTTTTGACACATTGCGTTCCCCTTTTTTGGACCCTAAAACATTGGAAACATAATTATTCCATTTAACAATAGGATTCACTTAAATGTTTTCGATGTGAAAGAAATGACAAAATTACTATAAATACTTGAATATTTCACTGTAGAATTTGGTGGAAACGTGTGTCAATCATTTGTTATCCATTCAGAAATCACATCTGTAAATAAACCTTTGTAAACCAATAAATCTTTTGTCTACGTGTCTCTTCTCTGTCTGCTTTAGTGGATCCGGTCCCTTCTCTTTCTATGGAAACACAAGGTAGTGAAACATAATAAATATAAAAGTGTGGTGCAGCTGGTGTCCTTTTGCCCCTCCGTTGTGTTTAATTTCACAGAATCACAAACATCCACACAGCACACGCACGACCATCCCAACCCGCAGTTCTCTCCGCCGCCTGCAGGGGTCAGTGTTCAAGTTCCACGTCGTCACTCCAGATCCAAAAGTCGTCCATGGTCAACAAGTTTCTGCAAACACAGTAGTCCAGTCAGATTTACATTTTACACAAATGTTTTAGTTATTTAGCTTTGTAAATATCTCATCTTGATTGATTGAATCTGCCTTGAGAAGTGAATTTTTCCACTATGAAATCAAAAAAGTTCTAATCTTACTTATTAAACAAAATATTAGCAGCTTTGACAAATCAGATATCTGATACTTACTATCCTACAGTTATGTGCATTAGGTATTGGCTCTGATCTAAAAAACATTGCTGGATCAGCTCTTTAAAGAATAAATAAGTGCCACATAACACATTTGGCTCAGTTTTGTAATATGTTAAAGGTTTAAAGGAAAGAAATTATATATATAGTCTCACTTCAAGGCGGAGTACCTGACTATATTCTTGAAAATAAAATGTTTTACCTTTTTCCTAATAGAGTAAATGGTAAAAGCTGCTGCTGTCTGCATCTAATTTATTTTATTTCTAACAACCCATAGCTGCTTTATGTAAGAAAAGCAGCTCTATGATTGACAGCACTTCAGCGATCTCAGTTTCAGTTCATCGTCAGAAAGAGCTCGTCCACACATTAATTGATGTGAATATTAACAATTTGCCAAAGCCTTTGCGAGAGCAAGTGCGCTGTTTTAAAAATCAGCATTTGCAGATCAATCCAGAGTATTAATTCAGGTATCAGAATGGAAAAACAATTGGAGCATATTTACAGATTCTGCTGTGTCAAATTGCGTCGTACAATCGTCATCATGACCAAGAAATAATTAAATCCTTAATTCCTTTTCATTTACAGTCAAATTTAAATTCCTCGAGTATGTGACCAGCTTTTATGAAGCAAATACAAACTTTCTGAATATAGAGTAATGTGCGCGTTAAAAAAAAACACTTTCATATAATTGGATGATAGATATTACTTTTTATCTCTTTTTCTTCCCACTATCCTTTTTCTCCTCTGTAAAAAAAAAAAAAAAAAAAAAGAGTTAAAAGTTAAAAAAAGAGTTAAAGTCCTTACCAGGTCCACAGAGAAGTCCTTTACGCCTGGACATCGGCGAGTTCAGGAGGCATCGGAGACTTGGGATGTTTGCTCTCGAAATGCTGCTTGAACGTCTTGGGGTCAGGCATCTGGGTCTGAGGAGAAAATATATAAAGTTACATGTTTTTCATATTAATTAGGCATTAAGGAGTGCTCCAGATAAAGAAATATCATACATCTCACACGGGATCATTTTCCACCCATTTTTCACCAAATCTACAGACAATTTTATGATGATCATGAGATACTGCCCCATCATTACTTGTCAAATGTTTAATATAAATGATCAACTTTAACATTTGTAGGTTTTCTTTCTGGATATTCTCAGCACACGCTTAATGGGGAGTTGTTTTCAAATTGTAAGCTGAAATCATAAGTTGCCTGCAGTGCAACATGTAGCAGCGTGAAACCAAATCATGTCATACTTTGTACCGTGCAAGTGTCTCTGTTCAGGACACTGTTGCAAGGTTAAGTCGCTCTGACATTATCTTTGGCAAAAGACGAGTGAGGTAATCTCTATTGGCAACACTTTTTGGGGCATTCGTAAGTCAATTACACACCACTGAAGACAAGGCAAAGTTGTGTTAAAAGTGCATCCTTGTTATGTATCTGCCTTTGTTATTTTACTATTTTAACAAAATATAAAACATTAGTACAGAAAACAAGCAAAAACACTTCCATTTCAAAATGTAAGTATACAAAACGAGAGGGAAAAGATTGACGAAATAAGTAGAACAAATGCAGCAAAGCACAACTCCAAGTGTGTGTGTTTTTTTGTTTTTTTTTAATCAAAAAAGTAAATAATTTCATGGTTAAATGCTACAAAGACTTAACCAGAATAATAAGGGCTAAGCAATAACATTTTTTCTCATTTTGATTTTGACTTATGATCAAAAAATGGTTTTCAATATTCATTTCCACAACAAGACAAAAAAAGACTTAATTTACATTAAAAACACAAAATACTTGGCCGTAGATGTATCCATTATAAGACACCCTGACGATTAGCAATGACTGAGTCTCGATCTTGATTAAAGAACAGTTACTAGCACAGCATTAAATAACAGGACCACTCAGGTTTGAGTAAAAGTGTATGTGGTGCTTACACGGCAGACGGGGCAGGTGTGCACGAGCGCTGCTTTAGCTGCTGTTTTCTGGTCAGCGCCTTGACCCTTCTTTTTCTCCGCCGCTTTTTTGGCGTTTTTCTGCTGGGACTGAATCTTCTGCTGCCCACGAGCCATGGCTCTCAGCTTCTGCCTGCAGCAACACAGTTTTATGGCGTTAACTTTTCAAAAAAACTTGATTGAAAGTAGCAACTTTTACTTCTATGAAAAGGAAGTCCATATTTTTCCCAAGCAAAAAATGTTATTACAACGCAGCATTTCCCATTAATAGAGAAGAACAAGACAGAACAAATAATACATCATGACCATAGTGTGGCCATACACGCAGTATTTATTCTGTATTTAATCTGTAATCAGTGCTTTTTTGATCAGTAGAGACAGCTACACTCTATAAACTGTATTAAATAAAATCAAATATGAATAGTGTGTGCCATAATAGTCTGAGTATAAATTTATGGAAACAATGCACCCTGAACAAATACAAATCAAAAAGTAAATTAAACACATCTTTCTAAACACCTGAACCACGAGAAACAAATTATCTGCATCAAACTGATGTTCAGACCTCTAAAATGTCGATGGTTAAAAATAACACATAAATGAGAACATGAAACTGCTGCTGCTGCCAGATAGAGAATAACAGCGTCCATCCACGCCCAAACCCACAGTGGAAAAGTGAGATGAGAAATGTACAACATATAAACAATGTCATTTAGCTAATGGCAAATATGTCACACCAGCATTGTTCATTTAAAATTATGCATTTAAGTACAGAAATTGCTGGTTAAAGATGTCCCACCCTGCAGCCATTAGCATCAGTTAGCACGTTAGCATTTGTTAGCAAGAGGAGCTTCCCAGTTCTGAATTCAGATCTGCTATTATTATTTGTACGTTTGCAGCAATCCCATAATAAAATGTTCACAGTTTAAGTGAATATTTAGTGATCTTTGGTGTACAACAGACCCTCGGTCACAGGCCTGTGTGTGAGCCCAGATCTACGGTGTAAAACCCCGGCGCCGCCTTCATAACAGAGCTAAGCTAACAGCAGCACAACATGTGACATGTGTTTGCAACTTACTGCACATCACTTTATCTAAACACGTTGCATCAATCATAAGAGAGTAAAAATGCAACATGGCGGGGTGACTGAAATGAATTTACTTTAGGTTTAACGCGGATAAAAGTGTTTACCTTGAGGATCGCCTCTCGTCGCTTTCGGTCGTTTTCAAACAAATGCTCCGAGAAGGATTAAAGCAGGACACTATACAGCGCCACGCTGCGATCTGGAAAGGCATTACAACATTTGTTTTTTTTATTTTATTTTATCATTTTTGTATTAATTGCTGAACCATTAAATACAAAGAAACAAAAAGAGCACCATTTACTTACAATACCAAGTATATTTATACATATATATATATATATAAAACAAAATATTACATAATATACAAAGAATATATGTGTGTGTGTGTGTGTGTGTTTGTGTGCGTGCGTGCGTGCGTGCGTGCGTGCGTTTTGTTTTGAAAAAACGACATTTGTGAATAAAATTACCTAAAAGTAATAAATTATTAATACCATACTCAATTTTGAAATCTTTTAAAAATATTCCAAATTTAATTTCTTTAAATGTTATAGGGGCAAACACAACTCCCCCAGACTGTAGCCAAGACTGAAAATCAAGCCAAAATCTTTATATAACATCACAAAAAAAGAAAATATGTTCCAAATCTTCATCATCAGTTTCACAGAATGAACATTTTCTAGTTTCAAATTTAAATTTATTTTTAAGAAATTTGTTGGTTGGATAAATTTTATTTAAAATTTAAATTGTATTTCTTTAGCTTTGAAAGGAACTGGAAAGGAGAGATATTTAATTCTAATCTTTTTAATTTCTTCCTGTTGGAAATATTTAAGAATGTAATTCCTTTTAACAGAATATGGATAACAATAATTTACTAAGGAACATCTTAGAAATTTGTTATTGCATCATCTGATCAAATATAACGCCTTCAATGCAAAGTTGTCTCAGTCTAGGAGAAATGTCAGAATATACCACATCCTGTTCAACCATAGTTCGAATCGATATTGGGATCGCCTTTACAATTTGGTTATATTTTCTTCTATTACATTGAATTTTAAAATTCTGACAGACAGAGTCATATGGTAGAATATGTCCATCATCATTTATGAAGTGAGCAATAGCCCACACTGCTTTGGAAAACCACTCCTCAACGAAGACAGATATTTTGTCAACCAATATAAATCTTTTATTCCACACATATTTTTTTCAGTTCAGTTTCTATAATAAATGATCCTTACATTTTATTTTTCTGAGGTGCTAATTAAAATGCTTTAATATAAACAAACTCATTTTGATTTTGAGAATATTAAATGGTTAAAATGCCTGTGTTTTATGCATCTTTCCAAAGTCACTCTCCTCGTCGTAAAGTCGTTTCACTGACGGGACTTGTGTTTGCAAATGAACAAATGACTTTCTGCAAATGTCCGTGCGTCGGAAAGTGTGTAACGTTTGAGAAAATAAATTAAAATTGTCATTACTGTCGAGGAAATGTGGAAGGTGATTTCCTCTCGACGCAATGGAAAACAACAAGGATTTACATACACTTGCGCATAATTTGATTCCGACGTTTAACTTTGATTTACATGAATATTGGCTCATGATGAATTCTCCGCACATTTTGTAGAGGAAACGGCCCATAAATCTTAAATTGCTGCAGAAATCATGTGTTTCGTCTAACATGTCTGACGTTGTTCACATTGTGTTTAGTCTATAACTTTGAACCACTCTGCCTCCATAAAACACAGTCTTATCTTACATTTGTGCTGGCTATGTTGTTAGGGGCCTAATTATTATGCTTTGAATTTAATACAGATTCAAAAGAAGAACCCACATTGTCACATTGAGGACAGTGTTTATTTAAATTGCACAATAAAAATCTCAGTGAAGACACCAATTATAATTTTATTGTAACGTCTGTGTGGAATAAAGCCTCCCAAGTTGCACAGATCCTGATCTGGTACGTGAGGACAGTGGACCGGTCCTGGTGGTTTGTCATACGATTGCAACTTCACAAAATCCTGGAGGGACGGCCCACCACTGGCCCAACACGGACCCGCCCCGTTGCCCTTGGAGCCGGTGAGTTCTATAGCTTGAACCAGGGATGCCGGCTCAGCTGCTCCAATCGGTTTTCGTGCTTTGCGTCCACGGCCAAACAGGTCTGAAGAGAGTCAAAGCATTCTGCAAAAGAACAAGAAAGAAGTGAGATTCATACTATGGCTACTCTTCCCACTGGGAGTACAAATATCATCAGTAATAAAAACATTTTAGATTCCATTTACATTTCCCAATGTTTACGGTCTGTTCTTTGGAAATACAGTATGAGACATAGTGCATTGTTTAAAGGTGGACTATATCTTTTCAGGCGGAGGACATGATTCTTACACATTTTTTCATATTTTTCAATGTGTTTTTGAGCCATAAAAACGCTTACTTTTGTAATGAAATAATTGCACGGTAGATAAGTTATATGCCATACTGTGGAACATTCTGGGAAAAGTACTAACGTCTCCAGAAAAGTTACATATTGCCTCTTTAAGTTCAATATTTTTGTGCACGTGTGCGTACCTTTGCTTGTTCCTCCAGCAGTGAGTTCCTCAGAGAGTATCTGAGCAAGTCTAGGTCGAGGTTAGAGGTTCTGTTCTGTTCTGTTGTGTTCTGTTCTGTTCCCTGTGTTGTAGTGCGTATCCTACCTTATGCCGTTCGCCGCGTAGTTGGGTGATGATCGGGAGACGTCTGCCGGAGGAGCTCAGGGTCATGAGGAGTTGTGCAGTTCTGAAAGAGAAGAAAGTTTATTAAGCAGGGTCTTGAGGAGCTGTTGAGTAAAAGCAGTTCTGAAAGACAAGAAAGTCTAATAAGGCCTTGTAAAAACCAGTCACACGTTTCAGTACACGTCTGCTGAGTGTTACGGGAGAACTGCTCTTGTGGATTTCTAAAGCAAGTTAGCCATCAAAATGCAAAGAGAAGGAGTCTGATTTATTTAAGAGTTAAAGGACATCACAAAAGGATTAGATGGCCATTCTCTAACTTTGTGACCGGGAGCTAATAAAAGAAGTGACTATGTTAAAGTTGAAGCTATCCAAGTCAGAATGGCAATGCAAAACTAATAACTGCAATTACAAACCTTCTAAGGTCTCCAAAAACTCCTTGTTCTTAAGGCCCACAGTCACCGACGACCATCCGTGGTAAGGCCTCTTCCCAGTCGCCCTGCACCTGGACACAAAAAGAACGCGACATGGACTTAAGAGTCTGATGGAGGATAACGTCAAAAAGGTTCTTGAAGTGGACGGTGAGTTTGTGTATTTATAATCCATATAATCCATTACCTCTGTACTTTCTTTCTTTCTTTCTTTCTTTCTACATTGACGTCAATACTTTCTCTCTGATCCTGGTTAATTAAATAGTAAAATGAATAAAACAAAAAAATATCTGTAAAAGACATAAAAACGTAAATAACTGTAAAATACATAAAACAATACAATTAAATTTAAAACTATAAAACACAAATGATAATAAATAAATGATAAAAATCAATTTTAAAAAGACACAAAGGACCACTCTCATGCGGCGTAAAAAAACAGAGAATAGATTTACTTCATAAACCAACAGACAGTCAATTTAACACCAATATAAAATGAAAACAATCTAAAATTTCGATGATTATTATACAGAATGAACAAAACAAATTACTGGGCATGACAAGATGTAATTGGATCAAATCATTTCCCATAACATTCATGATATTTCCAAGTTTCAGGGTGCACCACAGCGTTAAAAGCGCGTGCAAACTGAAGCTGAAGCCCACGATGGGTCTAGAATGGATACAGTTTGGGACAAAATAATGACATATGTGAACACGCCTTAGATTAGATCATGTAAGAAGTATGATTGTAGCAGAATCATGAATTTGAATTAGGAGATGGATATACTGACAAAGATTATTATTTTGATAACGATATTCAGACGATATTTTGCAACAGAAAGTTGTTAAAACACATCTGAAACATATTAGTTGAGGTTTGTTTATCAGTCAAAAGAGAAATGTCAGTAAAATTATTCACAAAAGCACAGAAATGATCACTTTATAGACTGTCAGTCAGTTCTTTTGACATTTTATGCATATCTTCACAATTTTTGATATATTGCCCACTACTTGTTTGAATTATGATTAATTCCCTATTATACAGTAAAGACTCTGTATCTGAAAACAACAAATGTCTGCTGCCTCTGCTTCTGCTTCTATAACTTTTCCCCAAAGCCAGACATTGGCCATGACTTCACCCAGAGTCAAAGGCATTCCAGAAGAAAGTGTCTGAGCGCGTGGACAGAAAACTCACACAAACAAATAACAAACTAGCTCCAGTCAGTGTGATGTAGGTTACTATCCACTGACATGTGCCTCTGCTTGTTTGTATCTCTCCATCTTTCTCCTCGCTCTTTCTGTCTCTCTTTCTCCCAATCACTCTCTCTCTACAGCTGCTCATCATTTCTCCTCTCTTTCTCCCCCTCTTCCTCCCTCTTTTGCCCCTCAACCCCCTCTCCATCTTGTCTTTATGTCCCTCTTCTTCCCTCTCTCCTCTCGTCTTCAGGCCTGTGTCTGTGTGGTCCAGCTGCACTCGGCTTCAGCCAAAGGACGTTCTCACTCGTTCAACAGCGATGTCCCCGAGCTCCAAACAACACCACGTTAAGTTTAATGGATCACATTAACAACATTTGCGTAGGATAAACAATAAAGGACAATATGATCATAATAATTTTAGATTTATTTTATTTAAAAGGGACAGTGCATATTGATGAACATAAAATGTAAATATGCCAGAGTTAGCCAATGGCTACTTTCCATCTGTAGTCCCTGGCAGATCAGGACAAAAAACAACATTTAAACACATATTCCATACAAATGACATATGACAACATTAGACTAAACAACACTTCAGACACAATGATCACAGACCTGGTTCTTCTTGAGCCAACGTTTCAAGTTTGTCTTAAATGTGTTAATTGTCAGACTGTCTCTGATGGCAGCTGGGATGCTGTTCCAGATCTCTGAGCCTTTGACTGACAGCACGTGTGACTGAACGCTGTGCGTCTGAAGGAGCTGCACTGTGGCCTTGAGTAGAGGCTCTGGTCACTATTGCTTGTCCCAGATCTGAATTTAATAAACTCATTCAGGGCTGATGGAGAAAGCCCATGTAGACTTTTATAAATTTAACAAGCTAATTTGAATTGTTTAAAATTGTCAAAACTTAAATAGTTATATTTATGAAGTATCAGGCAATGATGATATGAAAAAGGTTTTTTATCTAATATTTTTAAGGCTCTTTTGTATTTATAACACTACATAATACATACATAATAATACATACATAATACTAGGATGCATTATTTGTATGGTTGCCTTTGAGTACATTTAGTTTGGCGTCATGATTTAGAACTAAAACAACATCTGTATCACTGCTGTTTCCCACAGCACTAACTGAGTTTTGGTGCCATCTACTGGATAGAAAGTTAAACACACACTTTAGAACATTATTTTTGGAGATGTATAAGTTTGATGCAATACTGTGGAATATTATAGCTAAAATAAAGGGACGAGTCTCCTCCAGGCCATGCTCATTCACAATAAGTTTAACATTTTTTTTGAAGAGTAAAACCATCCAAAAGGAAAACAAAAACCAAATCAAAACAAAACCTAAAAAAAAAGACACACACTAGTCTATATTATTGTTTAAAAATTATGCAATGTGCCTTTAATATTACGAGGTAAGCCATTTGAATGAAATTAAATATAATAATAATTTACTTGCTGTAAACCAGTGAAGAGACTCCAACACTGGTGAAATATGATCTCTTTTTCTAGTACCTGTTAATAATCTTGCTGCTGCATTTTGAACCAGTTGAAAGGTTCTTATAGAGCTTTTAGGACACGCTGTAAGCAGGGCGTTACAATAGTCTAATCTGGATGTGACAAATGCATGGATGAGTTTTTCGGCATCATCTCTGGGCAGGATTTTTCTAATTTTGGCTGATGTTACGCAGATGAAAGTAGGCTGTTTTACAGGCTTGATTTATATGTGCTTTGAACGAGAGATCTTGGTCAAATAGGACCCCAAGGTTTCTTACAGTAGAGCTGGGGGCTACAGTGATATTGTCCAGAGAAACTATCTGGCCAGATAAAGAGTCTCGCAGGTGCTTAGGGCCCAGCAGAATGACCTCGGTTTTTCAGGGTTAAGGAGCAGATAATTAAGAGTCATCCAAGTTTTTATGTCTTTCACGCAGGCACTAAGTCTGTCTACTTGATGGGTCTGATCAGGTTTCATTGATAAATACAATATATATTTATCTATCTATCTATCTATCTATCTATCTATCTATCTATCTATATATATATATATATATATATATATATATATATATATATATATATATATATATATATATATATATATATATATATATATATATATATATATATATATATATATACACACACACACACACACACACACATAATTTTCAATATTTTCCTTTATATATCATTAGTTGTTCATTAGTTGTTCGGATCAGCAATTTCAGTTAAATATATCGTACAGTAGACAAACACAGTGATCTTTGAGAAGTGAAATGAAGTTTATAGGATTTACAGAAAGTGTGCAATAATTACTTGAACAAAAGTAGGCAGGTGCATACATTTGGGCACCCTTGTTGTTTTATTGATTTTAATACTTTTAGCACTATTATTGGAACACAACATTTGTTTGGTAAGACCCTTGATCCACATACACAGGGGAAGCCAGACATGAGAAAGGGTATTTAAGGTGGCCAGTTGCAAGTGGTTCTCCTCTTTGCATCTTCTCTGAAGAGTGGGAGCCTCAAGATAACTGTCAAATGACCTGAAAACAAAGATTGTTCAACATCATGGTTCAGGGGAAGGATACAAAAAGCTAGCTCAGAGATTTCAGCTGTCTGTTTCCACCGTGAGGAACATAGTGAGGAAATGGAAGACCACAGGCACAGCTCTAGTTCAGGCCCGGAGTGGAAGGCCAAGAAAAATCTCAGATAAGAGATTACAGTCAAACTCAACCCACCGACCTGCTCCACAGACCTACAACATGATCTTGCTGCAGATGGTGTCACTGTGCATCAATCAACTATTCAGCGCACTTTGCACCAGGAGATGCTGTATGAGAGAGTAATGCGACAGAAGCCTTTTCTGTGCACATGCCACAAACAGTCGCTTGAGGTACGCTAAAGCACATTTGGACAAACCAGCTTCATTTTGGAATAAGGTGCTGTGGACTGATGAAACTAAAATTGAGTTATTTGGACATAACAAGGGGCGGTATGCATGGCAGAAGAAGAGCACAGCATTCCAAAACAAACACTTATTACCCACAGTAAACTTTGGTGGTGGTTCCATCCTGCTGTGGGCCTGTGTGGCCGGTGCAGGGACTGGAAGTCTTGTTAAAGCTGACGGTCGCATGGATTCCAGTCAGTATCAGAAGATTCTTGCAAACAATGTTCAAGAATCAGTGACCAAGTTGAAGTTGCGCCAGGGCTGGATACTTCAACAAGACAACGACCCTAAACACTGCTCAAATTCAAAAGACAAAAGACAAACGAGGAACAAGTACAACGTTCTGGAATGGCCATCTCAGTCCCCAGACCTGAATATTATTGAAAACCTGTGGTGTGATTTAAAGCGGGCTGTCCATGATCGGAAACCATCAAACCTGACAGAACTGGAGATGTTTTGTAAAGAAGAATGGTCAAAAATACCTTCAACCAGAATCCAGACCCTCTTTGGAAGCTAGAGGAAGCGTTTAGAGGCTGTTATTTCTGCAAAAGGAGGCTCTACTAAATATTGATATCAATTTTCTGTTGGGGTGTTGGATGGTGGTTAAACCCAACTTACTGTAAACTCACAAGGAAAGGAAGACAAGACAGAGTATTTAGTTTTACCTGCAAGGAAAGAGGACAGAGAAAACACCCAGTAACATCACTCGGTGAGCTCTCAGTTCTCTGCCGCTCCACCAGGCTTTTATTAATTTCTCACACCCCTAGTTACATATGTCACTCTCTGTCCTAAAGGGAGGGGAACACACAATGACAGAGAGTGGAAAAATACATCATGTATCTAAACAAATCCATATAAGGAAAATAAATCAGTTTATCATGAAGTTAACAGTTGTTAAGGCGGCGGCGCAGCAGAAGTGGGTCACTCACTTCTGCACTCCACTGACTGCACGCATCAGTAGAGATTATGAGAGTTACTGCAACGCAAAGCATTAATTACAGTTAAACAAGAACACAAACAATACATTGTAATCTAAAATAATAGTAGATAATATATATTCTTCTAACAGGGTGTAATTATTGCACAGGTTCTGTAAATCCTATAAACTTCATTTCACTTCTCAGAGATCACTGTGTTTGTCTACTATACCATATATTTAACTGAAATTGCTGATTCAGACAACTAATGATTTATAAAGGAAAATCTTGATAATGATCAGGGGTGCCCGAACTTTTTCATACGACTGTATATGTATGTATATGTGCATATACGTAATATATATTATAAATATTACGTATAAATGTCTGCCCACATGGTAAACAAAACAAATATAAGCAATAATAATAATCCTAATCAGTATAACAACAATTAAATAGATAATAATTACAAGTTTACTCACTTTAATACTCCAGTTGCTCACATCCGTGCGAGAAACAATGGATCTAATTATAGGATCGTTACAGGTTTCACTGAGAGACAGACATTATTTCTTGGAACAGCAAATACCCTTTTGGCCTTTTATTGATAGTTCTTAGCATTTGGTGACCATCTTTTCTTAAATAATTCCATTTTATCTTTCATATGTATTTTTTCCATTTTATAAAGCTGAATAGTTTTATTTGTCGTTGGTGCATCAAGTCTTTTTCCAGTTAATTGTCTTTCTAATCACCCAGAACATAATAATTATTAAGTTTGCTGCATTCATTGTCCCAGAATCAATGCAGAATTGCATTTAGTCATTTGTTAACTATCCGGGCTGTTCTAACGTCCCTGCATTCTTGCCAGTTTGGAGCCTTAATGAAATCAAATACATTTTTACAGTTCAGGCTCCATTCCTCTTCAGTATCTGTCGTTTGTCTGTTTCCAGAGAATTTGTATGATTTATTTGGTTATTATTAGGTAATACATTCAGGACATTCACGCCTGTTGACAGATGTTTGTGGAAAGGGCGGGGCCTCTGTATTTCTTCTATTTTAATTTAATCTCAGTTCATTGCTTTTTCCATTTGAAATATGTTGGCTTATAACAAATGCACATGAGCGTGAAGTAAAGTAAGTACATTGTTAATGTCTCAGTGTGTCAGTGTTTGGTTGGAGCTTTTATTCAATAAAATAAAGGCGCTCACATGTATTTTTCTTTGTCATATAGAAACATTTGTGACATTAGTGGAGTTTTGGTGCACTGTACAGGATGGTTTCTTGGTCATTTCCTAAAATTAAAATTAAAAACCTAAAATCCTAAACTGGGGTAAAAATTGTAACGATTTTAGCAGAATTTGAAATATATTTATCTTAATGGCACTTTAAAGTTCTAACTCTAAACATTGTATGAAATTAGAACTTTTAAGCCAATTTTTAGATTGCCAATTGTCAGATCTTGTTTCATCAACTACTAAATAAGAAATCCAAACTCCCCTCTGTATTTGTTTAGTAACTAATTTGTCATCAAAATGAACCAAGACATTTAAACCTGGCTCTGTCCGTCACATTTACACGTCCCAAATGTGACATTTTTGCCTCTTTTACACACATATTCACCTGCAGAGTCTTCCCTTAAACAAAGACTACATTTCACGGCATCGAGAACATCTGCAGTTTAATGATGACTTCACCCACACATGTGGGTGTTTTACAGTGGTTTTCAGACCACAAATAAACTAATTGATTCAAATGTGAATATCTCATGGCAATTTAATTGTCTAATTGCTGGTCGGTTTACAGAGGCCTAGCGATGTAAATTAAAAATGAATGAATGGATTGAAATAAGAATAAAATTAAAGGCAAGCATAGAGAGATATTCTTGTACTTATAATCATGAATAACTTTCTGATTGTGGCGGTAAGTCATTATTTCAATTTTTCATTTAAAAAAAAACTCAACATTCTGAAAAAAACAAAACAAAACATGTTTTGAATCTTCGCAGCTGGATGAACACAAATATAAACACATTGTATTTAGTAATTTTAAATATGTTTTATTCAATTTTTAAGATAAAAACAGATAAGCCTGAATTCTTTGAATTTCACTTTTACATTTTTTCAATTCCAGAAACATATTGTAAACTTATTGTCCCACATTTAGTGATTTTATTATGAATTTGTTGTGTTGTTACAGAATTTGTTGTTTAATCCACACATGTTTAGTCAGGTCAGTTAGGCAGAGAGGTGCCAGTCCAATCTGCACCAAACACACACCTCATTCTTACTCGGGGGAATATTGCCCAAGATTCCACGATCCTGACTTTTGGACCCGTCTCATTTTTGATTTTCTAACCTTTTGTTGGTTAAGTCGACAATTTTTTGCCCTCCGTGTCACATCTGCTGCCGCAAATTAACAAAAATTGTTGAAAAAATACTGATGAAAATTTTAGCAAAATCTTGTATGTTTTAGTGAAATGGGTATTTTAGACTGTCTAATGCACTTTGCCCTTTAGTTTGAGTGTGGCTTCAAAATACAACTATTAGCATTCAACAGTGCGTCAAACTGAGATGTAATTGAATTGAACTAAACCTAAAGCAGCATTAATGTGGATTATTAAAATGCACGTTCACCTTTGTTTTTCTAGACATTTTCTTCTGCCATTTTGGTCATCTCTGTCCAACTTCTGTCACTTATGAGCAAACGTTTATCCTTATTCACCAAGTTTTCATTTCCTCAATTAATGTGTAAATGAGGGTGTGGATTTTTATTTTCTCTCTTTCAAACGAAAGTAAGAGCTGAACTTCCCATCATTAGGTTCAAACAGGCCAAAACTTTCTCGTTATCCCTCATCGTCATCATTTTTCACATGCATAAATGTTTCAGTCTTGTAGACACCAGTATTGTACTTCATCACAGTTATAAAGCAACAACTTGAGTCACAAATGACAATGCTAAATCAGATCAGAATCACAATTACTTTTATTATTCATTTTATTACAGACAACTAACCGACCACCAGCAGAAGAAAAGACTAAACTTGTTCAAGTAAGTATTACATTAACTACAGAGGTTTTGATAAAAACAAACTGCTAAACCGTTGGGTTACAGGCTGGTTCCTTTTCACACACAAATCTTTGCCTTAAACCACAGTAAACATCAGCCCAACATTTGTTCTTTGTCTTTCCCGTTTCAGCCAGAATCAACACACAGTCTTCTGCTTCAGGATATTCACCATTCGGCCCTTTCCAGTTGTCTGGTTCTTTATCCCAGAACGTTAAACTAAACAGGAAGAGTAAAAAAAAGACAAGTATTGACTCACCTCTTAACTAGAGATTGACTGACAAGTGTTTTTCTTGGTCGAAATAAATAGTTCCAAGATAAATTGATGGCCAAAAAGCTCTGCCAATATTTTTGGACCAATACGTAGGGCCAGTTTTGACTGCAGTGTAGTTGTTGCCTGCACATTATTTTTAACACAAAATTTATTGTAAAGCACTGTATTTGTATTGGGTCACTGTATATTACAATATTTATTCTTGCTAATGTTAATAATTCACCGTTTTATCATTCACCATCATTAACTTCCGGGTCACAGAGCAATTGGTCACGTGACTTCCAGCTACTATTTAAACCTGCCAAAAACCTCATGTTAATTAGATGTAGCAGTGACAGACTTGTGTCTGTATTGATTGGGACGGTTCATTCACTAATGCTGTAAGTTTTATTCTCAGTTTCTTTATATCCAAAAAAAACTCTAACTATATTCACTACAGTCGTTTTTGTTTTGTTTTTCACCAGGGCTCTTTACGTTGTATTTCATGTACACCAAATAAATGGACAAAAAAAGGAGCTCCTCTCGTGTGTCATTTGAAGTGTGCAAAATCGTGGTGTTTCTGCCCGGCTTGGATAAAGAAACGGAGCATCGCCATTGTCACGGGCTACCGTAGTGGATTACTACGCAGACCCCGAGTGAACTTTATGAATGAACTGCTACGAGCTAAGCTAACGGAGCTAAGGCATAGAACTATAATAAAACCTGGAAGATGAAACCAAGATGGCCGTCCTGTTTATCCCTATGGAGAGTGCTCATTGGCGCATGACCCCAAAAAAGTTTCTTACTTCCGCATTTACTTCCTGATACGGCGGCTGACATCTTTGTTTTACTTCCTGAAACGATGGCTGCCATCTTTGTTTTACTTCCTGAAACGGAGGCTGCCATCTTTGTTTTAGGGCGCCACGTGACGACAATCCCCCACTTCATATAAAAACGGTAATTTCGGTGATTTTAGAAACGGTAGAAAAGAACATTTCCTTCTATTTTATTTAAATACCGATAATAATTCAGTACTGTCTGCAATTATAATGTGCAATTTTAGAAAAAGGCTGGTTCCAAGAGGCTGCAGTACCTCGCACGGCCACAAATCAATCTGGGACCACAGACAGAGGGGGCGTACCTTATCCAGTTCATTTAATACATCCATGAGCTAAGGCTACAAGCTACCACGCCAAGCACCGGAACGACCAAGCTCAATCAACAAGCAAGGCCGAGGTAAAAAGATAATTCGTCAATTATGTCTACCTCACAACAAATGTCTACTGCGTGGGAAGACGTGTATGCTGAAATTGAAGAAAAGTTAATTACCTTACCTGTATTGGAGCTTGTTGATCTTTGTACCACGCTGGATATTGATATTGATGATGAAGATAAGGACTTACCTCGCAAAGTAAGGAGGATAATTCTCCAATATCTAGAAAGTAGTGATGTCACTGCGCTAGAAGATGAAGGAATGTCCTTACTGCTAAAAGTCAACGATAGAATTGATGAACTAAAGACGCTGTCAAAGTCTGGTCCAACGTCGCCACAGCACACTCTTGTGGACAAAGTGGGTACTGCATCAAATATTGAAAAGGCTGCAAACCAATGTACTTCTGTTCCTGTTTCCACTGTTGCAGTTCATTTGCCGGAAAGAACTTTTGTCCAGCCAATGTACAGAAAAGACTTTAAAATAATTGGACAAATTGGCGAATATAGTCAAAAAGATAAACTGGGATTTGCAAGTTTGGACAGGCAAATTACAAAAGCAATAAAAAGAGGATATGATGAATATGAAATTGTTGACGCTGTGATTCAAGCTATTGTCCCTGGTACGAAGCTAAGAAGTTACCTTGAAAGTAGAAATGATTTGTCACTGCAGGCTCTGAAACAAATTCTAAGAACTCATTTGGTTGAAAAAGATGCCACTGAGCTGTACCACTCCCTCACTCGTGCTGCCCAAGAGCCCAGAGAGACTCCTGTACAGTTTCTGGTACGAGCCATGGACCTGAGGCAACAAATACACTTCGCCTCAGAGAGGGCAGACACAGGACTAAAGTACAGCCCAGAACTTATCCAGAATCAGTTCCTACAAACAATGCTCACTGGGCTCCAAGACGACACCATCCGCACAGACTTAAAACCACACCTGCAAGATCCAAACATCACAGATGAAGTCCTGCTGGAGAAAATGACAACTGCCTACAACCTGGAGACAGAAAGAAGGAGCAAGCTGTCTACGTCGAAGGCCAGAGTCAAGGTGTCAGCTGTGAGTAATGATCCATATCCAACTGGTTCAGAGAACCACAGTTATCAAAGTGACTTCGCACCTCACAAACAGTCACAACCAGTTCAAAAACGTGACACACTGCTAGAGAAAGTCGACCAGGGGAATAGAGCCATCTGCGAGGCCATCCAAAACCTCACCACCCAGCTGTCCAATCTGCACGAGCTTCCCAGACAACAATCACTACCACAAACTAGGGGACAACCCAGACAGCGCTACAGCAGACCACAACAGGGAACACGTACCAACAGGCAATGTCGACAGTGCCAGCGGACCAATCCAGGTGGAAGGTGTGACCACTGTTACAAATGTGGCAGCACTGACCACTGGGCCATCGGCTGCCGGAGAGCCCCCAGGAATACCACGGCTTCAATCAATAAAGTTGAAAGCTCGGTACATCTTGGTAAAATTCAACAGGACCGGTTCTGCACCACAGCCCCTCACTGGCAAACAACATCAAACAGCCAAGCTAGTGGGGAGGAGGTGTCTTATTCGAGCCACACTGAACAGGGTGGACACCAGAGTGCTGTGGGACACCGGCTCACAAGTTTCCATCATTGGGGCCGAGTGGAAGCAGAAACACCTACCGGACGTTGCAGTGAGGCCTGTGGAGGAGTTACTGGGGGAAGGAGGACTGGACCTGTCGGCGGCAAATGGCACTGTGATTCCATATCAAGGCTGGATTGAAGTGGAGGTTACACTGTCACAGAATACTGTCGCTGGGATGAGTGAGAAACCGGTTGTGGTCCCAGTTCTCATTGCGAATACTGAACTCGACTGTCCCATCATTGGATTTAATGTAATTGAAGAGCTGGCATTAATAAGTGAGAACTCTGAGAGCTGTGGCCCCGCTGGTCACATGGTGAGAAAACTTTGTTCTGCACTGGAGGTTGGACAGAAAACTGCCAGAGCTGTTCTATCAGTTTTAAAGAAACAGTCACCTGCAGACCAGCCCCACATTGCACGTCTTGGAAGAGTGCCCATCACTGTCCCAAAGAAAACAACTATTCAAATCCAGTGTAATTATGTGCAGAATAGTGCATTCAGGGGACCTCACGTCATTTTGGAGCCCAATCCAGAGACTCCATGGCCCACAGGAATTAAAGTAAGAGATCAACTCATTTCACTCCCTGAAGCAAACACAAGAGTTAAAGTGACTGTTGAAAATATCACGGACGCTGAAATCACACTTTGTGGCCGCACAACACTTGGCTGGCTGCATGGTGTGGATGCAGTGTACCCACTGGAAGCCAAGCCACCAGACAGCAGCACCTCATCGCTGGAGCAGCCCAGTCAGGTACCACAGGGGGAACCCTGGGACCCGCCCGTGGACCTGAGTCACCTCTCCGCAGAGCAGCAGCAAAGAGTGCGCCAGATGCTAAGGGAGGAGTGTGAAGTGTTTGCCAAGGATGAGTGGGATGCTGGCTGTATTACTGACTTACAAATGGATATTAATCTTAAAGACAATATTCCCGTGCAAAGAACATACAACGCCATCCCACGACACCTGTATCAAGAAGTCAAAGCCCACATCCAAGATCTGTTAAATCGAGGCTGGATACAAAAATCATATTCTTCCTACTCGTCACCAGTTGTTTGTGTTCGGAAGAAGGATGGAAGTCTTCGATTGTGCGTTGATTACAGGCTGCTTAATGAGAAGACTCTGCCAGACCGTCACCCGATCCCCCGAATCCAAGAAATCCTGGAGAATCTCGGAGGAAACTCGTGGTTCACTGTTCTGGACCAGGGTAAAGCATACCACCAAGGCTTCATGAGCGAGAAAAGCAGACCATATACAGCCTTCATAACACCGTGGGGACTGTATGAGTGGATCAGAATCCCATTTGGACTCTCAAATGCCCCGGCTGCTTTTCAGCGTCACATGGAGGGATGTCTGGGAGACCTCAGGGATGAAGTCTGTGTGCCATATCTGGATGACGTTCTTGTTTTCAGCTGCACATTTGAACAACACATGCACAACGTCACCCAAGTCCTGCGGAGACAGCAACAAAGTGGGATCAAGCTAAGAGCAGAAAAATGTGACTTTTTCAAACCACAGGTCACCTACGTGGGACGTGTCGTCTCAGCAGAAGGCTACCAGATGAATCCGAGAGAGGTGGAGGCAGTGAAGGCGCTGGTTCACCAGACCCCAGCCACCGTCAGAGAGGTGAGAAAACTTCTTGGTTTTTTAAGCTACTATCGAGCCTATATCCAAGATTTCTCAATAACTGCTAAACCTCTGTACGAGTTGCTTACTCTGCCCAAAGGTCAGCCGAAGCCCATTCCGAGGAGGAAGACGACAAAACGTTCCAGTGCACAGCTTCCACCCTCCCATCCTGTTCAGTGGACGGAGAGACACAGAGAAATCTTGGAAACTATTATAAACCAGCTGACAAATCCACCTGTCATGGCATATCCTGACTTCGAGCGGCCTTTTGTACTGCATGTTGATGCCTCTGAAGATGGACTTGGTGCAGTGTTGTATCAGCGTCAAGGTGGGGTCCTGCGTGTGATCGGCTACGGATCCAGAACCCTTTCACCTGCTGAAAAGAACTACAAGCTGCACTCGGGAAAACTGGAGTTCCTCGCACTCAAATGGGCCATCACTGAGCGTTTCCGAGACTACCTTT
This sequence comes from Rhinogobius similis, assembly GCA_019453435.1. Classification (NCBI taxonomy): domain Eukaryota; kingdom Metazoa; phylum Chordata; class Actinopteri; order Gobiiformes; family Gobiidae; genus Rhinogobius; species Rhinogobius similis. The sequence goes on along the minus strand of CM033635.1, from coordinate 8,722,382 downwards.
TCTACGCACCCCACTTCACAGTCTACAGCGACAATAACCCACTCACCTATGTCACAAAGTCTGCAAAACTCAACGCCACCGGACATCGCTGGGTCGCAGAGCTGGCAGACTACAGATTCACCCTAAAATACAGACCTGGAACAGCCAACAAGGATGCTGACTTCCTCTCTCGACAACAGAGGCCCATTGAAAACATCATGCGAGAATGCACAGAAGAATGTGAGCCAGAAGTCATGGAGAGCATCAGGAAGGCTCTCAAAACCAGCCAATCAGGTGAGATAAACTGGATTTCTGCTGTCACCTGCAATGCGGATGTCTTCCTTCTAGATGGCGGCCCTCTTCCACCTGTCCAGTCCCTCTCCACTGAAGACATCAGGGCCAAGCAAGACACGGATCCAGTCATCCAGCGAGTTGCCAGCCTGAAGAGAAACCATACTTACTTGAAGTATAAGGACAAGGCAGCGGAAAGTGAACCAGTTCGGACTTTGTTGAGAGAGTGGCCAAAACTCCAGCTGGACGAAGATGGACTCCTATGGAGAAAAACATGTGGCAGAACTCAGCTGGTGGTGCCAGAGTCCATGAAGCTCCTGGTGTACAAGTGCCTCCATGAAGAGATGGGACACCTGGGAGCTGAACGGATGGTAGCGCTGGCCCGAGAACGCTTCTTCTGGCCAAAGATGAGGCAGGAGATGGAGCAGTATGTCACTAAAGTCTGCAGCTGCATTAAAAAGAAGAGACCAAACCGAATCACCAGAACACCATTGCAAAGTATTGAGACTTCTGCACCATTTGAAATGATCTCTATCGATTTTCTGCATCTGGAGAAATGTAAGGGAGGTGAGGAATACATCCTGGTTCTGGTGGACCATTTCACCAAATATGCCCAAGCATATGCCACCAAGGACAAGGCTGGGAAGACTGCTGCAAAGAAGATCTTTGACGACTTCATCCCACGTTTTGGTTTTCCATCAAAGATCCACCACGATCAAGGGCGAGAATTTGAAAACAAGCTGTTTGAAAAACTCCAGAAGTACAGTGGCATTCATCACTCTCGCACCTCACCATACCACCCCCAAGGCAACCCGGCAGAGCGTTTTAACAGGACTCTGTTGAACATGCTGCGGACATTAGAGGAGACTGAGAAGTCAAGATGGAAGGAGCACCTGAACAAAGTTGTGCATGCCTACAATTCCACCGTCCACGAGGCAACAGGCTACTCTCCTTTCTTCTTACTCTTTGGACGTGAACCAACACTACCAGTCGACCTCCTATTTCCAAAGACCACGAGTGAGACAGAGAAACAGACCCCATCTGGCTATGCTGAGAAGTGGAGAGAGGCAATGCAAGAGGCCTATGCCATCGCACAGAAAAACATGCGGAAGTCTGCCTGAAGAGGACAAGACCTCTATAATCGGCGGGCCTGGAGTTCCACTCTCAGACCAGGTGACCATGTGCTAGTGAGAAACCTCACGCCTCGAGGTGGTCCAGGAAAACTCCGAAGTCACTGGGAAGAAACTGTCCATGTGGTTATTGAAAGCAGAGGTCCGGACAGCCCAGTCTACGTGGTGGAACCCCTAAACGCGGCAGGGAGAAAACGGGTGCTGCATAGAAACCTGCTCCTACCATGCCCATACCTGGTCGAGCCTACTCCTGTCGTCACCAGCCCAAAAGGGAGGAGCAGGAGAACTAGGGCAACACCAGAGAGGGGACCCAGGCACGACATTCAGCCAGGGGACACGGAGAGCTCCAGTGGTGAGGATTACCACATCTTCATCCCACCAAGACCAGCGCATCAAAAACTGAACCCCACTGCCGGTGAATTCCAGCCCAGAGTCCACACATCAAGGGAGACCGAACCACCTGGAGATGAAGTCACCGCAGAGGCCGATCTGGATGAAGAACAGGTGCTGGAAGCAGAAGTGTTGGAGGCCAAGACATCCTCTTCTGACACCTCTGACCCTGAGCCACAGCGATCCAGACCCATCAGAACTAGACAGCCCAGGCGCCTCTTCACCTATAACCAGCTTGGTGAGCCTACGGTCCAGGCCCTGCAGAGCTGTCCAGTCGGTGTATCCAGACCAGCGAGGGTTCGAGGCAGCTGCTTCTCCTCAACAGCCATGCTATATCCTTTTAAGAACCAGTAGTCATAATGCAGTAATGAACAAGCACTTTAGTTTTGTACCCATTCTAAGCACTCTACACTTAGCACTTTAAAAAAAAATAGTATCTTGTGCAATATAGTTATCGTGCAATAGTTGTTTATATATCGTGTACTCTTATTATGCTCTTAATTAGTACATGGGTTAATTACATGGTTGTTATGGTCTGCATAATTATGGGAAAAAAAGGTTAATTTCCTTGAGTCAAACCTGAAGATTGGGAGGCCTACCAATTCTTCTGTGGACTGACCTGCCCAGCAACACAATGGGACTTTCTTAGTCTTGTGTTCTCATCATGGAAAACTCTTTAGAATGGATTCAATTAGTTTTGTGTTTTACGAGTGTTTCTGTGTGTTTACATCTCAGACTGGTACCTGGTTAAAGAAAAAGGGAAGATGTTGGCTTAACATTTTTTTTAGTGGGGGAGGGTGTTGCCTGCACATTATTTTTAACACAAAATTTATTGTAAAGCACTGTATTTGTATTGGGTCACTGTATATTACAGTATTTATTCTTGCTAATGTTAATAATTCACCGTTTTATCATTCACCATCATTAACTTCCGGGTCACAGAGCAATTGGTCACGTGACTTCCAGCTACTATTTAAACCTGCCAAAAACCTCATGTTAATTAGATGTAGCAGTGACAGACTTGTGTCTGTATTGATTGGGACGGTTCATTCACTAATGCTGTAAGTTTTATTCTCAGTTTCTTTATATCCAAAAAAAACTCTAACTATATTCACTACAGTCGTTTTTGTTTTGTTTTTCACCAGGGCTCTTTACGTTGTATTTCATGTACACCAAATAAATGGACAAAAAAAGGAGCTCCTCTCGTGTGTCATTTGAAGTGTGCAAAATAGTCCTGTCCACTCTAGTCCAGTTCCTTCTTCTCAAGTGTTTTTGTGTATTTTTTAGGCAGCAGATCGGCCAAAACAAAGTATGACAAACAACAAAGTGATGCTGATATCCAATGCCCTAAAACTTGCAAATTTGACCAACCGAAATATAGGTCTATCTGTTTATACTTAACACTTTACACTTGATGGATAAAGATGATAGTGATAAGCCATTTCTCACTTTGGGTTCAGTGAAGAGCCGTCCGTCCAGGTCCATTCGCCTTCTGTTTGAGAGTCTGTCAGTCCAATCCAGAACCAAGCATTATCTGCTAACAGTCTGCGGAACAGGAATGCCTGAATGCACAATTTAATCAGGTTGTATTGCAATTTTTCATCTTAATTATTAATATTTTTAAAAATATGAACAATCTCTAGAGCTGCCCAACTATAGACAGCATCACTTGGATCACACATCCAAAGTACCTGCTGCTCTCTGCTGTTGATCTTCACCAGATCTGCGTCCATGTCCCGACATGCTGCTCTGCCTCCGCCCCACGACACAAGAGATGTCTTTGTGGAGAAATAAAAGCACTTTGTTCTATGTAGTTCCCAATTCTCATCACATTGAGCCACTCTTCTGCATGGTGAGACTGTACAGAAGGCATTTATTGACTCATTGACATACTGTATTTTTGACACAACTGGCTCAGTAACAGTTTTGCTGAGGGATCATTTGATGATGCAAGCGCTAAACAAGATCCAATCATAACTCATTGCTGCAACTGAACTGAGACCAGAACTAAGTAGAAGTCTGTAAAATGTTCATACAGGACACAAATCGTTTGACATTTCCTGCTTCAATGTGAGAACCAATGTCTTTTGAGCAAAGGACTTTTCCTGCTTTAGTTGTATTTCCTTGAGTTGATGCGATTTCAGTAAAACCTGCTGGTTTTAGACGATTAAAGAAAGGCTTTCAGTCTACAGTCAAGTTAAGACAGGTTTGATTCTTACATTTTTCTTGAATCTTACCGTTGACGGTTGTCATTTCTGTCATTGCTTTGGCGTTGGTTGTGGGCGCGGGGCCTTGACAATAATCTGAAAGCAAATGGAAAACAGAGAACACAGAGAGAAAAGTCTTAATGCAGTGACACTTGTGCAGTGCTGCTTTATGATGCTGGCTCCATATCATCGTTGGTAACTTTTATTATTGTAGTTATTATAGTTTGTAAATGTTTGAAGAAAGCAAAAGAAAGCCACGGTATGTTATTATTGAGAAACAGAGTGGGATTAAATATGTTTTTTTCCTCCCACTTCTTTTAAAGGCAAATGTGAGAATAACCTTGCACTTTACATGCATTATTTTTTTCTTCTTTTTGTGGTATGACTGAATTGACCATTGCTATTTATGTTCCATATAATATGTACAGAAAGGAAGAAAGTATGGTGCTTTACTGGTGGTTCAGTGGTTAAGGGTGTTGCACGTGCAGTTGCTGCCCTCGACATCTGCAAACTGTCTCCTCTCTTTTCTCCTGTCATGCTGTAAATGTCCTGTCAAGTAAAGCCTTCATGATAAAAAAAATATTAATTAAAAAATAAATGAAAGAAAGACAGAGAAACAGACAGGCAGAGAAACATAGAAAACCAAACAGAAAAACAGAAATAATGTTTTCTTGCCAAAATAATACATTTAAAGATAAGAAGAATATGAGTAGTATTGTAGAAGTTGCTATAGCAATTATTGGAAGAGTATTTAGCGGGTGTATTGGTTTTATTATTCATTCTAGTAGTTGTGGTGTTTCCAGTAGGGTTTGTTGTTGTAGTGTTTCTAGTAGTTGTAGTAATATTATGGTCAAAGCAGTGGCTTATTTGTTGTTAGTATTTGTAGAAGTAGTAGCAATGGTAGTAGTGTGTCTAGTAGTTGTAGCAGCGTAGTTATCACAGAAACTCACTGAGGACTCCGATGATAGCACCAACAGCAGCCAAAAGCAGCACACTGAGCACCACCAGAGCCACTCTCTCCACTGTGACCTTTGACCTTCTCCGTGGGGCTTCTTCAATTTGAAAACCTGCAGAAAAGAGACACACATCTTTGTGTTCAATGTTTCTGCCACTTCACATCAACTCGGGCCACGCCTTTGCTCAGGGGCCTTTCTTACAACTAAAGATAGATAAAGTGCTGATGTCAAATGTTTTTGGTGGATTTATGGTGGATTTAAATTAGATTATTGTTATTTTTCCAACTAAACCACATGAGAAAGAGGAGCTTTGTTTGCTGTACTGAAGATTTCACATGACAATCAAACTGAAATATAAATACACAAGTATCCTGTGTAACAAATAGGGTTCATGTTATGACGATGTACTGTTCCTCATTTGCCTGGAGGAACTCTCTCTACACAAGATGAGCCGCCTTCCTTCCTCTTGAGTGGTTCTGGCTCCAAATGTGTCAGTCCTGGTCCATCTGCAGTCTGTCCGTCCGTGAGAGTAGGATCTCTCCTTCACTGTGGTTGTGTTTCTACTTTTTCCTACAGGGTTTTTGTTGTTTTTCCTCACCGAGAAGGAGGGTCAAGGACAGGGGATGTTCCAGGAGAGTCATCCATTTGTTAAATTCTCTTGAAAATTGTTTATTTAAACTGATTTTCTTCCTGTGGCCTGTCAAGGCAACAGTTGTGATTTTTGAAGCTACAAAAATAAATTGAATTATGAGAGTTATATATTTCCTTCATATTCCCTTTTACTTTACATTTTGATAATCTTCTAAAAACTAATATTATGTATTTGTTGGCCTGAAACAAGATCTTGGCTGTGGCCCACTGTTTGACAAACTCTGTTTATTAATCAGAGCCGGAATGGGGAGAAAAAGTGACTCATGACCTCTAGATGTATTCATCTGTTTTTAGAAAATTGTACTGAATCACGCGTCATGTCCGGCATTCTGGTGCATTTTAGATATATAATAATAATAGTTTAACTCATTATTTGATATATTAACTTACAAAATAGTATAGGCTAATTATTTGTTCTAACAGGTCTTATGGTGTATTTAAAGATAGAGTTTTAAGTGAAGACTGAGGCTCCAGAAAACCACCACAATCTCAAAGTCTGAACATAAACATTCATTTTTTTCACTTGTAACGTACACTTTAGTTTTCTACTTTGACAGACACAGTCCATCGGACCATGTGGCCCCTTAAGGTTGTGGCCCTAAACAATTGCTTAGTTTGTTTATGCCACAAGCCGGCACTGCTAATATTTATTTTGTAGCAAGAGAAAAGCATGCTCACCTTTGTTTTTCCCAGGTTTTGAAGCAACATTTGCATAGACATTTTCCTCAGCCATTTCTCTCGTCTCGGTCTGACATCTGTTGATGTGTGTTTGAGCGTGCACTGTATCTGCTAAATCTACACTTCCTCTTTAAATGTGTGAAATGATGGGCGTTTTAGCTGAAACTTTAGCTGGTACGCTATTAACCCTAACCCTTTTTACTTCATTTTCCAACTTTTAAATCTGGGCTATTCAGTTGGCGGCCCGCGGTACAAATCTGGCCCACCAAGCGATTTGGTCCGGTCCATTATGATAAAATGTGCAACTGGTTCAGATTTTGTGTTTTAGCAGCTTTGACCTGCTCTGGTTCAAGTTTGGTTGTTGATTGACGTTGGGTTTGTCTTTGCTTAGTCCTGGTTTTGTACTGTTTTTAAATGACAGACAGAGATATTTATTTTCTAACTTTCAGATTTTAAATTATAAAAAGGTTTAAATGGCAGTATTTTCTGACGTTGTTTGTATTTAATATTGTAGTGTATTTTTGGTGTCAACTCAACAAATATTTTAACTGTGAAACGCTGTATTTTGGTTGTGTGTATGTGTGCCAACTGCTCTGGGAAATGCTACTTTTTTCTACAAGTTTTCTGAATCTGAAAAACATTAATAAATGCAAACAAGGTAACAAGGATAAGAAATGGGATGAGACCACACATTAATTTGTCCAAAAATATGTAGTTTTATTTTTGTAGCATGTCAGTGGCTGCTATGATTGTCTTAAACTCTGCTCAAAGTCCCTCCAGTTTGTGAACAATCTCAGTATGTGCCATTCCAGATCGATAATGCACAGCAAGCCTTATTAGCGCCATATTATCAGTCTGACTAATGGCAGGTTTTGACCAAGAGGTGGCAGCAGCAGCATTCAAATTCTCCTGCTCCTCTCTGCTCTCGATCTCCACCAGGTTTTTGCCTTTAACCAGAAGTCAAAGAGCTAATTTCTTTTTTCTTTTTTTTTCACTCCCCCCTGCATTTAAACATTTCTTGCTCTTTTTTCACAAATGCTGCGCTGTTTCTGTTTGCAGGACAGGTCGTACCAACTCTTTATCTCTCCCTCGTTCGGTTTCCGGCCCATTCTTACACAGTCCTCTCCTTCTGGATCCTCTCCTGTCCAGTTGTCCGGCTCCTTATTGTGCTCGTCATCAACCCAAAATGCTAAACTTCAGGCCAAAAACAAATTTCAAATGTGTTAAACATATTTGTCCAGTTAATTTCTGTTTTGTTGAGAATACTTTTCTGGCACTAGCAACCCGTTCATCTCAACCATGATGTAAGTGATTTCTCTGTAATTTTTCCACAGTAAGGCATACAACTTGTATTTACAGCCTATCTTGCCTAAAAATGACAATGAAAAACCTATCTATCTCGATTATGTAGTTTAGACTAGACTGTAACGTACTGCTTGTACTAAAAGTTCTATAAAAAGCTTTCACTTGGTTCATAATGCAGCAGCAAGATTATTAACACAAACTAGAAGAAGAGAGCGCCTGACGCCAGCGCTAGAGTCTCTTCCTGTGGTCTGTTCATTGCTGTTCACATGTTGTCCCTTTCCTCCACTCATATCTGGGGAGCACTACTGTTTCAGATGATACTGCACCGGTGCTAGACCCATCCTGACTTGTGGACCTGAACCCCCTTCTCTCCCTCCTCTCCCCACCTTCCCCTCCTGTCTCATTGTTGATTTTCTAACTTTTTGTTGCTTAAGTCATCAATGTTTTTCCCTCCGAGACAAATGCTTTTGAGATTTTAGTCTGTAATTTGATTTGATTGTGTGTTTTGCTGCGCAAAATGACAAAGAAAGTTATCCATCAAGATCCATAAGTATATATATAAAGTACACCATACTGTGTAATATTCTAAACAAGCAGTTGATGTGACCTCCTCCAGAAAAGATAGAGTTAGTTAGTGTTTGACAATTGTTTGTTTGTTGTTTTGACAATGTGTTATGAAAATTATTCTCCTTAAACTTGCCTTGGGTTCAGTGCAGAACCATCTGTCCACATCCATCGTCCTTCAGATTCAGAGTCCGTGAGTCCAATCCAAAACTTGTCCCAAAAATCAAACATATGACTTTGGAGTTTAGTCTCCACAAATTTCTAAAATAAATATATCATTTTACTTTCCAACAACATGTAATCCGTGTTTATGTGCTACTACAATACCTGCTCCTGTCTGCTTTCGATCTTCACCAGATCTCCTTTAAGCCACTGACACATCGCACGGCTTTCATTCCAGGACCGTTTGGGTGAACTTGGGGAGAAATAATAGCACTTTGTCCCATGAAGTTCCCAGTCCTCGTCACATTGGTTCACACTGCTGCATGGGGAGACTGGACAGGAGACATTTTTTGACTCATTAACATATTTTTGACAAAAATAGCAACAGTTTTGCAGAGGGATCATTTCAAGGTGCAAGCGCTAAACAAGATCCAATCATAACTCATTGCTGCAACTGAACTGAGACCAGAACTAAGCAGAAATCTGTAAAATGGTCATACAGGATAAACATTAGTCTGACATTTCCTGCTTCAATGTGAGAACCAATGTCTTTTGAGCAAAGGACTTTACCCGCTTCAGTTGTATTTCCTTGAGTTGATGCGATTTCAGTAAAACCTGCTGGTTTTAGACGATTAAAGAAAGGCTTTCAGTCTTCAGTCAAGTTAAGACAGGTTTGATTCTTACATTATTCTTGAATCTTACCCTTGACGGTTGTGGTTTCTGTCATTGCTTTGGCGTTGGTTGTGGGAGCTGGGCCTTGACAATAATCTGAAAGCAAATGGTAAACAGAGAACATAGAGAGAAAAGTCTTACTACAGTGACACTTCTGCAGTGCTGCTTTATGATGGCTGGTTCCATATCATTGTTGGTATCTTTTATTATTGTAGTTATTATATCGTAGAAAAGGTTGCAGGGGTTGTCATCTGGACATTGTTTGAAGATCGACACGTTTCGACTTCTATCCAGTCATGGCCTGTCTGAGAAACTACAAAGGATTTTTAGACAACACGACATCCCTGTTTACTTCAAACCGGGAAACACATTAAGACAGAAACTGGTCCACCCGAAGGACAAGATGCCGACACATAAACAGAGCAATGTAGTTTATTCGATAGAGCGCAGTGAGGACAGCTGCAAAGAATGTTACGTAGGAGAGACCAAACAGCCCAAAAGGCTGTACCAGCACAGAAGATCTGCCTCTACGGGACCGCAAAGTGCAGTCCATCTGCACCTGAAAGCAACAAACCACTCGTTTGAAGACAGGGAGGTGAAGATTTTGAGCAGAGAGAAGAACTGGTGTGAATGAGGAGTAAAGGTAGCTATTTTTGTAAAAAGAGAGAATCCTTCTCTAAACAGGAATGGGGGTTTAAGATTCAATTTAGCTAAGATTTATGACAGCCAAAGTCAATAGACCAGTCAAATGCTAATCAGGTACTCAGCAGTGATGAGGCAGCTATCAATAGTACAACAGAACAAAAGCTATCATAAGAGATTAGCCTCAGGTGACACTTGGCAGGGCAAACTATTAACCTATCAAAGACAGGCCATTATCAGTGACTCCTCCCTGTAGGCAGGGCTCTCACAACCTCAGAGTATCATATAAACCAGAGTTCTCAGACCAGCTCACTGACTGACAATGACTTCTTGATAGAAGTTGAAACGTCTTGATCTTCAAACAACGTCCGGGTGACAACCCCTGCAACCTTTTCTACGATGGAACATGCCTGGACAAATGAGGGATTACACTGACTGTGGTTATTCTAGTTTGTATTGAGAAATGGAGTGGGATTAAATATGTTTTTTCCTCCCACTTCTTTTAAAGGCAAAAGTGAGAATAACCTTGCACTTAACATGCATTATTTTTTTCTTCTGATTGACTGCATTGACTGCTTATAATGTTGCTATTTATGTTCCGTGGTTAAGGGTGTTGCACATGTGCAGTTGCTGCCACCACGGCCTCGACATCTGCAAACTGTCTCCTCTCTCTTCTCCTGTCATGCTACAAATGTCCTGTCAAGTAAAGCCTTCGGGAAAAAAGAAATCTTAATTAATAAAATGAAAGATATTGAGAAACAAAGACAAACAGACAGACAAACAGACAGAAAAATGAACAGAAAAACTGACAGAAAAACTGAAAATCAAACAGAAAAACATAAACACAGAAAGATAGACCGAATGAATGCACACTTGCCAAATGAATACATTTAAAGATAAGAAGAATAAGAGAAGTTGTAGTACTCTAGAACTTGCAATATCAATTTTTGGAAGAGTATTTAGTGGGTGTATTGGTTTTATTTTTAATTCTAGTAGTTGTAGTAATATTATGGTCAAAGCAGTGGCTTATTTGTTGTTAGTATTTGTAGAAGTAGTAGCAATGGTAGTAGTGTGTCTAGTAGTTGTAGCAGCGTAGTTATCACAGAAACTCACTGAGGACTCCGATGATAGCACCAACAGCAGCCAAAAGCAGCACACTGAGCACCACCAGAGCCACTCTCTCCACTGTGACCTTTGACCTTCTCCGTGGGGCTTCTTCAATTTGAAAACCTGCAGAAAAGAGACGCACATCTTTGTGTTCAATGTTTCTGCCACTTCACATCAACTCGGGCTGTGCCTTTGCTCAGGGGCCTTTCTTACATTTTTGGTGGATTTAAATTAGATTATTGTTATTTTTCCAAACTAATTCACATGAGAAAGAGGAGCTTTGTTTGCTGTACTGAAGATTTCACTGCCAAATTGTGCAATGATATTGTATAATTGTCAACACATCAACACATGACAATCAAACAGAAATATAAATACACTTTTTCTGTTGTTGTTTGTACCTCCCAAGTATCCTGTGTAACAAATAGGGTTAATGTTATCAACAATATTTAATATTACTTCAACTGTAGTCTGTTCATTGCTGTTCACATGTTTCTCTTTCTCTCCACTTCCCCAGGGGAGTGGAGACTGTTTCAGACACTGCGGCGGCTGCTCCAGTGACGACCCCCCCACCCCCATCTGTCTGGAGGATCGATCTCTACACTGGATGATCTATGCGCCACCTGTCTGGAGAAAATCCCTCAACCCTGGATTAGCCACACCTCGTCTGCCTGGATGAACTCCCTCTTGAGTGGTTCTGGCTCCACAGTCCAAGTGGATGTCAGTCCTAGTTCATCTGCAGCCTGTCCGTCCGTGGGAGTAGGATCTCTCCTTCACTGTGGTTCTCCCCGAGGTTTCTACTTTTTCCCACGGGGTTTTTTGTAGTTTTTCCTCGCCGTGAAGGAGGGTCAAAGGACAGGGGCATTCTGGGACAGTTATCTGAACTGCTGCCCCATCGAGGCAACTGTTGTTGTGGGACAGTTATCTGAACTGCTTTTACCTGTGGCCCATCGAGGCAACTGTTGTTGTGATTTTGGGCATTATAAAAATAAATTGATTTGATTTGATTTGATTTGTTATGATGATGAACTGTTCCTCATTTGCCTGGAGGAACTCTCTCTACACAAGATGAGCCGCCTTCCTTCCTCTTGAGTGGTTCTGGCTCCAAATGTGTCAGTCCTGGTCCATCTGCAGTCTGTCCGTCCATGAGAGTAGGATCTCTCCTTCACTGTGGTTGTGTTTCTACTTTTTCCTACAGGGTTTTTTGTTGTTTTTCCTCACCGAGAAGGAGGGTCAAGGACAGGGGATGTTCCAGGAGAGTCATCCATTTGTTAAATTCTCTTGAAAATTGTTTATTTAAACTGATTTTCTTCCTGTGGCCCATCAAGGCAACTGTTGTGATTTTTGAAGCTACAAAAATAAATTGAATTATGAGAGTTATATATTTCCTTCATATTCCCTTTTACTTTACATTTTGATAATCTTCTAAAAACTAATATTATGTATTTGTTGGCCTGAAACAAGATCTTGGCTGTGGCCCACTGTTTGACAAACTCTGTTTATTAATCAGAGCCGGAATGGGGAGAAAAAGTGACTCATGACCTCTAGATGTATTCATCTGTTTTTAGAAAATTGTACTGAATCACGCGTCATGTCCGGCATTCTGGTGCATTTTAGATATGTAATAATAATAGTTTAACTCATTATTTGATATATTAAACTTACAAAATAGTATAGGCTAATTAGTTGTTCTAACAGGTCTTATGGTGTATTTAAAGATGGAGTTTTAAGTGAAGACTGAGGCTCCAGAAAACCACCACAATCTCAAAGTCTGAACATAAACATTCATTTTTTTTTCACTTGTAACGTACACTTTAGTTTTCTACTTTGACAGACACGGTCCATCGGAGCATGTGGCCCCTTAAGGTTGTGGCCCTAAACAATTGCTCAGTTTGTTTATGCCACAAGCAGGCACTGCTAATATTTATTTTTGTTGCAAGAGAAAAGCATGCTCACCTTTGTTTTTCCCAGGTTTTGAAGCAACATTTGCATAGACATTTTCCTCAGCCATTTCTCTCGTCTCGGTCTGACATCTGTTGATGTGTGTGTTTGAGCGTGCACTGTATCTGCTAAATCTACACTTCCTCTTTAAATGTGTGAAATGATGGGCGTTTTAGCTGAAACTTTAGCTGGTACGCTATTAACCCTCACCCTTTTTACTTCATTTTCCAACTTTTAAATCTGGGCTATTCAGTTGGCGGCCCGCGGTACAAATCTGGCCCACCAAGCGATTTGGTCCGGTCCATTATGATAAAATGTGCAACTGGTTCAGATTTTGTGGTTTAGCAGCTTTGACCTGCTCTGGTTCAAGTTTGGTTGTTGATTGACACAGGCTTTGTCTTTGCTTAGTCCTGGTTTTGTACTGTTTTTAAATGACAGACAGAGATATTTATTTTCTAACTTTCAGATTTTAAATTTTAAAAAGGTTTAAATGGCAGTATTTTCTGACGTTGTTTGTATTTAATATTGTAGTGTATTGTTGGTGTCAACTCAACAAATATTTTAACTGTGAAACACTGTATTTTGGTTGTGTGTATGTGTGCCAACTGCTCTGGGAAATGCTATTTTTTTTCTACAAGTTTTCTGAATCTGAAAAACATTAATAAATGCAAACAAGGTAACAAGGATAAGAAATGAGATGAGACCACACATTAATTTGTCCAAAAATATGTAGTTTTATTTTTGTAGCATGTCAGTGGCTGCTGTGATTGTCTTAAACTCTGCTCAAAGTTCTTCCAGTTTGTGAACAATCTCAGTATGTGCCATTCCAGATCGATAATGCACAGCAAGCCTTATTAGCGCCATGTTATCAGTCTGACTAATGGCAGGTTTTGGCCAAGAGGTGGCAGCAGCAGCATTCAAATTCTCCTGCTCCTCTCTGCTCTCGATCTCCACCAGGTTTTTGCCTTTAACCAGAAGTCAAAGAGCTAATTTCTTTTTTCTTTTTTTCACTCCCCCCTGCTTTAAAAAAAATCTTGCTCTTTTTTCACAAATGCTGTGCTGTTTCTGTTTGCAGGACAGGTCGTACCAACTCTTTATCTCTCCCTCGCTTGGTTTCCGGCCCATTCTTACACAGTCCTCTCCTTCTGGATCCTCTCCTGTCCAGTTGTCCGGCTCCTTGTTGTGCTCGTCATCGACCCAAAATGCTAAACTTCAGGCCAAAAACAAATTTTAATGTGTTAAACATATTTGTCCAGTTAATTTCTGTTTTGTTGAGAATACTTTTCTGGCACTAGCAGCCCGTTCATCTCAACCATGATGTAAGTGATTTCTCTGTAACTTTTCCACAGTAAGGCATACAACTGTATTTACAGCCTATCTTGCCTAAAAATGACACTGAAAAACCTATCTATCTCGATTATGTAGTTTAGACTAGACTGTAATGCACTGCTTGTCCTAAAAGTTCTATAAAAAGCTTTCATCTGGTTCATAATGCAGCAGCAAGATTATTAACACGAACTAAAAGAAGAGAGCACCTGACGCCAGCGCTAGAGTCTCTTCCTGTGGTCTGTTTTTCTTTTTCTATTTTTCTTGAATCTTACCCTTGACGGTTGTCATTTCTGTCATTGCTTTGGCGTTGGTTGTGGGAGCTGGGCCTTGACAATAATCTGAAAGCAAATGGAAAACAGAGAACATAGAGAGAAAGGTCTTACTACAGTGACACTTCTGCAGTGCTGCTTTATGATGGCTGGTTCCATATCATTGTTGGTATCTTTTATTATTGTAGTTATTATATCGTAGAAAAGGTTGCAGGGGTTGTCATCTGGACGTTGTTTGAAGATCGACACGTTTCGACTTCTATCCAGTCATGGCCAGTCTGAGATACTACAAAGGATTTTTAGACAACACGACATCCCTGTTTACTTCAAACCGGGAAACACATTAAGACAGAAACTGGTCCACCCGAAGGACAAGATGCCGACACATAAACAGAGCAATGTAGTTTATTCGATAGAGCGCAGTGAGGACAGCTGCAAAGAATGTTACGTAGGAGAGACCAAACAGCCCAAAAGGCTGTACCAGCACAGATCTGCCTCTACGGGACCGCAAAGTGCAGTCCATCTGCACCTGAAAGCAACAAACCACTCGTTTGAAGACAGGGAGGTGAAGATTTTGAGCAGAGAGAAGAACTGGTTTGAAAGAGGAGTAAAGGAGGCCATTTTTGTAAAAAGAGAGAATCCTTCTCTAAACAGGAATGGGGGTTTAAGATTCAATTTAGCTAAGATTTATGACAGCCAAAGTCAATAGACCAGTCAAATGCTAATCAGGTACTCAGCAATGATGAGGCAGCTATCAATAGTACAACAGAACAAAAGCTATCATAAGAGATTAGCCTCAGGTGACACTTGGCAGGGCAAACTATTAACCTATCAAAGACAGGCCATTATCAGTGACTCCTCCCTGTAGGCAGGGCTCTCACAACCTCAGAGTATCATATAAACCAGAGTTCTCAGACCAGCTCACTGATTGACAATGACTTCTTGATAGAAGTTGAAACGTCTTGATCTTCAAACAACGTCCGGGTGACAACCCCTGCAACCTTTTCTACGATGGAACATGCCTGGACAAATGAGGGATTACACTGACTGTGGTTATTCTAGTTTGTATTGAGAAATGGAGTGGGATTAAATATGTTTTTTCCTCCCACTTCTTTTAAAGGCAAAAGTGAGAATAACCTTGCACTTAACATGCATTATTTTTTTCTTCTGATTGACTGCATTGACTGCTTATAATGTTGCTATTTATGTTCCGTGGTTAAGGGTGTTGCACATGTGCAGTTGCTGCCACCACGGCCTCGACATCTGCAAACTGTCTCCTCTCTCTTCTCCTGTCATGCTACAAATGTCCTGTCAAGTAAAGCCTTCGGGAAAAAAGAAATCTTAATTAATAAAATGAAAGATATTGAGAAACAAAGACAGACAGACAGACAGACAGAAAAATGAACAGAAAAACTGACAGAAAAACTGAAAATCAAACAGAAAAACATAAACACAGAAAGATAGACCGAATGAATGCACACTTGCCAAATGAATACATTTAAAGATAAGAAGAATAAGATAAGTTGTAGTACTCTAGAACTTGCAATATCAATTTTTGGAAGAGTATTTAGTGGGTGTATTGGTTTTATTTTTAATTCTAGTAGTTGTGGTGTTTCCAGTAGGGTTTGTTGTAGTAGTGTTTCTAGTAGTTGTAGTAATATTATGGTCAAAGCAGTGGCTTATTTGTTGTTAGTATTTGTAGAAGTAGTAGCAATGGTAGTAGTGTGTCTAGTAGTTGTAGCAGCGTAGTTATCACAGACACTCACTGAGGACTCCGATGATAGCGCCAACAGCAGCCAAAAGCAGCACACTGAGCACCACCAGAGCCACTCTCTCCACTGTGACCTTTGACCTTCTCCGTGGGGCTTCTTCAACATGAAAACCTGCAGAAAAGAGACACACATCTTTGTGTTCAATGTTTCTGCCACTTCACATCAACTCGGGCTGTGCCTTTGCTCAGGGGCCTTTCTTACAACTAAAGATAGAAAGTGATGATGTCAAATGTTTTTGGTGGATTTCTGGTGGATTTAAATTAGATTATTGTTATTTTTCCAAACTAAACCACATGAGAAAGAGCAGCTTTGTTTGCTGTACTGAAGATTTCACTGCCAAATTGTGCAATGATATTGTATAACTGTCAACACATCAACACATGACAATCAAACTGAAATATAAATACACTTTTTCTGTTGTTGTTTGTACCTCACAAGTATCCTGTGTAACAAATAGGGTTAATGTTATCAACAATATTTAATATTACTTCAACTGTAGTCTGTTCATTGCTGTTCACATGTTTCTCTTTCTCTCCACTTCCCCAGGGGAGTGGAGACTGTTTCAGGCACTGCGGCGGCTGCTCCAGTGACGACCCCCCACCCCCATCTGTCTGGAGGATCGATCTCTACACTGGATGATCTATGCGCCACCTGTCTGGAGAAAATCCCTCAACCCTGGATTAGCCATACCTCGTCTGCCTGGATGAACTCCCTCTTGAGTGGTTCTGGCTCCACAGTCCAAGTGGATGTCAGTCCTAGTTCATCTGCAGCCTGTCCGTCCGTGGGAGTAGGATCTCTCCTTCACTGTGGTTCTCCCCGAGGTTTCTACTTTTTCCCACGGGGTTTTTTGTAGTTTTTCCTCGCCGTGAAGGAGGGTCAAAGGACAGGGGCATTCTGGGACAGTTATCTGAACTGCTGCCCCATCGAGGCAACTGTTGTTGTGGGACAGTTATCTGAACTGCTTTTACCTGTGGCCCATCGAGGCAACTGTTGTTGTGATTTTGGGCATTATAAAAATAAATTGATTTGATTTGATTTGATTTGTTATGATGATGAACTGTTCCTCATTTGCCTGGAGGAACTCTCTCTACACAAGATGAGCCGCCTTCCTTCCTCTTGAGTGGTTCTGGCTCCAAATGTGTCAGTCCTGGTCCATCTGCAGTCTGTCCGTCCGTGAGAGTAGGATCTCTCCTTCACTGTGGTTGTGTTTCTACTTTTTCCTACAGGGTTTTTTGTTGTTTTTCCTCACCGAGAAGGAGGGTCAAGGACAGGGGATGTTCAAGGAGAGTCATCCATTTGTTAAATTCTCTTGAAAATTGTTTATTTAAACTGATTTTCTTCCTGTGGCCCTTCAAGGCAACTGTTGATGTGATTTTTGAAGCTACAAAAACTAACTGAATCATGAGAGTTAAATATTTCCTTCATGTTCCCTTTTACTATACATTTTGATAATCTTCTAAAAACTAATATTATGTATTAGTTGGCCTGAAACAAGATCTTGGCTGTGGCCCACTGTTTGACAAACTCTGTTTATTAATCAGAGCCGGAATGGGGAGAAAAAGTGACTCATGACCTCTAGATGTATTCATCTGTTTTTAGAAAATTGTACTGAATCACGCGTCATGTCCGGCATTCTGGTGCATTTTAGATATATAATAATAATAGTTTAACTCATTATTTGATATATTAACTTACAAAATAGTATAGGCTAATTAGTTGTTCTAACAGGTCTTATGGTGTATTTAAAGATAGAGTTTTAAGTGAAGACTGAGGCTCCAGAAAACCACCACAATCTCAAAGTCTGAACATAAACATTCATTTTTTTCACTTGTAACATACACAGTTTCCTGCTAACAACTGTCACAGACACAGTCCATCGGAGCATGTGGCCCCTTAAGGTTGTGGCCCTAAACAATTGCTCAGTTTGTTTATGCCACAAGCCAGCACTGCTAATATTTATTTTGTTGCAAGAGAAAAGCATGCTCACCTTTGTTTTTCCCAGATTTATAAGCAACATTTGCATAGACATTTTCCTCAGCCATTTCTCTCGTCTCGGTCTGACATCTGTTGATGTGTGTGTTTGAGCGTGCACTGGATCTGCTAAATCTACACTTCCTCTTTAAATGTGTGAAATGATGGGCGTTTTAGCGGAAACTTTAGCTGGACCGCTATTAACCCTAACCCTTTGACCTTCTCCGTGGGGCTTCTTCAACGTGAAAACCTGCAGAAAAGAGACGCACATCTTTGTGTTCAATGTTTCTGCCACTTCACATCAACTCGGGCTGCGCCTTTGCTCAGGGGCCTTTCTTACAACTAAAGATAGATAAAGTGCTGACGTCAAATGTTCCATCACACGAGCAAAACTTTCTTTTGTTACTCATCTTCTCTCAACAGTTTTCACTTCCTCAATTCATGTGTGAAAATGTTAAAAATGATAAATTACAAAAAATGTAAGACTCAAACAGACTGTGCTTTTTTGATGTATGATGTTATGATTGTTCAAAATACAGTAAAAAAAATAATGTGTCTAGGCGTTCACGGGCATTAAAGCTGGAGTATCTGATATTCAAACTGAAAACAGGGGAAGTATGTATTTAAATCCATTGAGTCATCATAAGAGCTAGAAAGTACGTTGCCACGGTAACCCATTAATAACCAATGTCCAGCTCCTGCTGCCATTTTGTGTTGTTAAATTCTACTAAAGAATACATACAAACTAACAGGAAGCTGGAGTTTTTAATCATTGTTTATTTCTGAGCATTTTGAATTCCAGATGCCACTTTCTTGACTAAACATAAATTCATTCATTCATTTTCTACCACTTGCTCCCTTTCGAGGTCGCGGGTGACTGGAGCCTGTCAATGGGCATGCTGTGACTGGGACAGTGGCAAATGTGTGACTGGTTTGTGTGCCATTGACAATGATGGCTGTAAATAAGGCACAGGTCCCCAACAACACCATACTCATACATTATTCAGACAAATGTAATTAATTGCTTCGCCTTAGCAACTATAATCCAAAGAAAACAGCTGGAATACATTCATGAGAAAATGTGGCAGCACTTAAACATCATCAGCAGTGACAATACTTCATTGTATTGATGTAGAAAAATAGTGTGGCCCATTTTACCTGAAATTTTGGACCATTTTAACAACTTAACAACTTCAGCTAAAATGGGCCAGGGTAAAAGCAATGTATTTTTAAATACATTTTATTCATGTAATACATTTTCCAAGTAAAATACTGTAAGAGTGTGTGAGAGAGAGAAAGAGAGAGACTTTATTGTTTGTCCCGGTAGGAGACAGAAATTCTTCTGGTGATGGCAAGGCAAGTTTATTTGTGGAGCATGACAGACAGATAATAACATAAATAAGCGTTATAAAATTGACTACTGAGAGAGAAATGTGCAGATAAAATCCTTTCATTTGAACATCGTCCGTAGAGGCCTGTCTCTCATCTTCTGGAGGACTGCTCCAGATCTAACATAAAATGAATATAGGCGCACATCCCTTCTATTTATTGTTTAAATGATCAGTTCTATTATTTTTGTTAATTCAGTGTTTCATGTATGAGGTAAGACATTTAAATGCCTTTATTATGCATGTTTTTTACAACGCAAAATATATGAACATAACATAATGTCAATTCCTTGCGTATTTAACTTCAATTACCAAACAATGGGCCACAATGAATGTAAAGTGGGACTAAACAATTAATCTCTGCCCACAACCACAAACGAGCAGTTAAACTGAGCAGTGCCGGACATCAGAGGCGTGTAACGTCACATGGACTGGGAACATTAGAGAATACACCATACACAGTTAAGTTGCAAAACTGTTGATACTGTGTTTAGTCTCACATTAAAGTTATTTCTGTTGACAGTCCTGAGATTGTGTTGTTTTCTTCTCACAGATGAATCTGTGAGGTGCGTCACAATGTTTGTCAAACCAGCATTTGTCCTTAAAACTTGCTGCTCTCTCTCCCATCCGTGCACAATCTTCTCCTTCAGGATGTTCATTATTACGTCCAGTCCAGTTGTCTGGTTCAGGTTTTTGAGAATTTTCATATGTAAGCCAAAACCTTAAACTAAACCAGAGAAACAGAAGGAAACGTTAAGTATAATTCACTAGGGCTCTTTAAAAGGAAACATATTATGCAAAGTTGCCTTTTTTGAGCTCTTAACCATGTTCTCACATTGTTCCCTCGTCAAAAACATATCTGGAGTAGCATTTAGCTTAATTCACGCTTTTAGATGAATCCTGATTAGAAAATCCTCACCCTCCGAGCGTCAGAACCTCTCAGTTCTGAATTCTTTCCATGTGTGATGCATTTTGATAACTTACGTCACATGCTGTTTTAAGTCCTTAAATCATCGTCACACTCGCTCTGAGCTTTTCTGTCGTTTAGTCACAATCATTTCAACTGCATCACATCTCTGACCTGCTAAAATTACAAAGCTTTGTGTACACACAAATGTGTGTAATTACATCTGTAGCCAGTAGATTTAAGAGTTAATATGGCATCTCCTAAGTCTGTGATAAAGCTATATTGTTCTTTGCAAAAAAACATTTTATTTTTATTTCCAAAACATGAGAGGTCAAAGTAAAGACACTCAAGAGCATGTTTAAAGCCAAATAAAAGTACAAATAATGCGTAATATTTCTCTTTTAATTAAACAATGCTATAATCCAAATAAATTGTGTACAACTTTTTAATAGTTAGTGGTAGAAACGCACAATAGTCGAGTTTACTTTTGTCAGATCTTACCTTGGGTTCAGTAAAGAGCCGTCTGTCCACTTCCACACTCCCTCGCTTTCAGAGTCTGTCAGTCCAATCCAGAACTTATCTTCAACGTCTGTCATTACACTTCTCAATTTACCAAACAAAAACCACTGAAACAAAAAAATGGTCACAGTTAATCTTAAGATTACTTAGTTTCAATATAAGATTCAGTGGCATTCTTGTTCTGATGATGACGTCAGGAGGGCAGCGGCCGATACACGTCTGCAGAATATTGGCTATTTACTATTTTTAACAGAAATCTTCAATTTGAAAACATACGAAACCAAAATGTGAGCTATTCAACTAACCACGCTCTTGTTTATGTGATCAAAGGGCACGAATTCTTGAAACCAGACGTTGAACTTTGTGCCAGTTTTTGAGTCACATTAAGAGAGTAAAAAACAACAGCTGCATCATGACGGCCTAAAGCAGGGCCCAGCGCGCAAACGCTTTTGAATACAAAAAAACAAGTAATACGAAAGGCTTTAACAAGATCTGCAGGTCTAAACCAGGTCCAAACCAGGTCTAAACCAGGTCTAAACCAGGTCTGAACCAGGTCTAAACCAGGACAAAACTAGGATGAAACCAGGTCTAAAGCAGGACTAAACCAGGTCTTAACCAGAATTAAACGAGGATTAAACCAGGTCTAAATCAATAGCAGAAGAGACCATTTTTTTGGCCAATGGTTGAGGGCCTCAAGTTAATAGTCCTGATCTAAAGTGCAAGTTCTACCATAGATTATTACCCAGTACCTGCTCTTCTCTGCTGTCTATCTTTACCAGGCGTCCATCCATAGATAAACATTCCTTCTTGCTCCGGTTCCATGATAATTTAATTGTAGAGAAATGATAGCATGTTCTTCCGTTGAGCTCCCAGTCGGTGTCACAGTGGAGTTTTGTTGGACATGTTGGAACTGAGACTGATAAAATTTAACATTAAATTAATTTATTTGTCAGAGTCACTCATTTGTCCAATACCTGAGCTGGTGGCAGTAGTTGTTGCTGTCTTGGTTGTTGTGTTTGTAGGAAGTGTTTCAGGGGCCATCGTGGTCAGGCTTGTAGCTGTTTGAAGTCCTTTTGTGCATTCTTCGGTGTGCACTTTAAAGAGAGAAATAGTTGCAATACTCAGGTTAAGGTTAGCTTAGCACCCAGAGGTGCTCTTTATATCTCTCTAGACTCCCATTTGTCTCTCCGTCCCTCTAGTTGATTTTCCCTCGTCCGAACATGCTTGAATGAATATGTGTGAATGAATTTGTGTTTTCATTAAATCATCTCATCTGTCTTGGATTCACTTTCACTTTACCTTTGATCACATTCATCATGTTCGGCTGATGTGAAATTTTCTTTCCCTTTTTTTTGTTGTCAACCAAAAAGTAGGTTTAGATAAAATATTTGTAATTGGTAATTGCTATGGCAAACTAGATTGGTTTAACTGATTTTCAATTTTAAATCAGAAAAGAAAACAAGAAGAATTTCAATTTTTCCTTTTTATTCACAAAAAAAAAAAAAAAAGATTTTAGATTTTCAATTTCAACTTTGGTTTAAAGATTCCATAAATTCAAAACAAGACTTGAAGCATGGATTAATTGTTTAATTTTGCTTTCTTCCTTTTATGTGATCCTGAAAAAATGTGGAAAATTCTGGTTGATGTGGCAATACTAAGCGATAGAAATATCAGGAAACGGGAACATGAAAAACTAAAGAAATACCAAGGGCTCAGAAAAGAGCTGGAGAAGGCCTGGAAGGAAAAGGAGACAGTGGTGTCATGTCCTTCAAGTACACTGCTCCTCCTGCCTCTGTCTCCCCCTCCCTTGTGTGTTAATGTGTTCCCTCCTACCTGGGCGTGGCCTCTCCAGCTTGCAGCCCTGCCCGCCTACCTGTGCCCTGCCCGCCTACCTGTGCCCTACCTGCCTACCTGTGTCCTGCCTGTCTGCACTCTACTTACCGTACTTCAACAACCCAGCAATATTACTCTGTTCTCAAATAAATCATCTGTCACACTTCTCACCCATGGTCACTGCAGCACAACACTTTTATAAACATAGAATATTACCTGAGCCTGTTGTTGCGTTTTCCATTACTCCAGGCATATCCTCAAATGAACATCTAACGCTGACACTGATTCCAACAAGAGCAGCAACAGCAGCCAAAAGCAGCACACTGAGGACCACCAGAGCCACTCTCTCCACTGTGACCTTTGACCTCTTATGTGCCACACGAAGAGGCTGCAGACCTGAAGACAAGGGGAACACTTAATGCTTACAAACCTTTCTTTAAAAAAGTAGGGTTTGTAAAAAAGAAGTGCACAGTTAGCATGCTAATGTTTTTTAGCTTTACCCAGGGCGTCAAAACTGTTCAGAGACTCGTGAAAAAAGTGGTGAATATTTAGGATGCTGTTACTGCATTAGGAAAGTGAGCGATACATGTGACTGATGTAAAGGCAATGAACTAGTTCTGTTTTTCACGTTTCAAAACAGTAAAGATCAGGTACAGCGCCTTTAAAGGTCCCATATGTTGCTATATTTCGCTACATTTAGGACATTCATGATAATATTTTGCATTGTACAACATTCATAATAGTTTTTTTTTTTTTAAACAGCATGTCTTGAATCAATGCAGTTATGGCTTGCCGTCTCGGCTTATTTCTCGTGTCCTTTGCAGGCTCCGTGACTCGTTTCCTCCTGCTACATGGTTAAATACAAGTGCTTGTGATATCAACAAACAGTAGGAAAAATAATTTGTGTTCAAAGCAAAGTTTTTTTTAATACGGCTCATCTCCCCCATTCATAAAAATATGTTTAGTAATTACACTTTTGTGGCGCTGTAAGACGTGGATAAAGCTTGCATAGGCAAAACACAGCTACCATTTTTTTTCATCAGCTTTTCCTGCTTTCAATTTTCTGCACCGCTACGCCACGTTTTAACATCTCTCTATGAAATGCGTTAGGTTTGGATAGAGCTGGCTGCTGTGTGCGTGTCTGAGTTCTCTCTTGTTCTTGCTCGTCCAATCATAAACCGGTCCGCGCTAAAACGAGCTGGCAGGTAGTACCTCTAGCGGCTCCCTTTGGAGCCCTCAAATGGGGCGGTGTGGTTCACTTATGTTCAGTGGAAATACGTTAGTGACACCACTTGTATTATAACTTCACTTCCTGGGCCCCCTGAGGTGTAACCTGTAGTGTAATGGACTTCCTACTCCAGGTCTTTACCTGATAGCCTGGTGTGCTTGTGCGGGTGTGTGTGCACGCGTGTGGCATGTGCAGACGTATGCGTGTGTGAGTGTATGGGTATGTGTGTCTGTGGGGGGTTTGGTTGTGTGGGTCAGGTGGTTGTGGGGGAGGTTGGGAGGGAAACAGCATGTGGGAATGTTTTTAATGCATTGTACAGCACTTTGTGTTAAATGAAAAGCGCTTTATATATAAAGTTTGATTTGATTTCACTGGGGCGAGTCTGTTGAATATGTCGTGGCACAGGGGCTGAATGTTTTAGAATGGAACAGGCTATACTCAATCAGCCCAATTAAGTAATCGTTAAAGTTGACCAACAACGCCACCCCGAAGGGAAAGTACAGTAATACAATAAGGCTAACACAGGTAAGTATTGAGTGACAGAGACATTGAATAAGGAAAGTATACAATTTTATTAAGTTACTTTTGGGTTTGATGTACAAAATACTTTTCTTTAAAATACTGATTTAAAATGCTTTCACTCACACACTCTCACGCAATAAAATTATACCTGAAATTCAATAATGACCATGTTTTAGTTACATCCACAATGCGGCTGACATTATCAACTTCAATACCCACAGCAGCTTTAACGAGGCATAAAACGTCCTTTAAGTTCGGTGCTCTGACTGAGGTGAAAGAGGACAAAAAGGGAGAGGCGAGGTGTAGAAGAAAGGGGCGTAGAAGAAAAAGGGACGTAGAAGAAAAGGCGTAGAAGAAAAGGGGAGGCTCGCTCAGTCTCCAAACCTAAAAAGTTACAATTTGGAATTGAGAATCAATATTCAGAATCACACGCAGCGAAACAGAGGCAACGAGAGAGAGAGTATACGTACCCAAAATCACACAGATGCGCCACGCGCACAGAGAAGGACCCAGCGCTGAAAAGGTGCCTGGTCTGGACGCCCCACACTAAGAACAGCGCTGGATTAACAATTTCAATGAAACAGGGATAATAAAGGAAGCGAACTTTCTTACCGGAGCGTTTTTATGAATGAAAGCGTGCCGCACGAGACGGGAGGACGTCTTGGCGTGCGCAGAGGAAATGCCCTGGGACGCCGCGCACTGCACAAACAGCGCCAGATAAAAGAACTTTTCCTCACGAATAATTATTTGAAAAGCACAAAATAAACTTACCGGAGCAATGAATAGAACGCAACGCAACACACGACGCAGCCGGGAGGAACGTGTCCCGGAGTCGACCCTCGTGCACGCCGGAGGTCTACAAACACAAATGTTTGTTTGGATACATCGATTAAATGAATGAACTATTGAATGAATCGAACGCATCATACTCACTGGTGGAACCACGCAACCTAAGGCACAATCACCAGGCTTTTAGGTGAACAGCGATGTTAAAAGGTGATTTTGAGCGGTATGTTGGCTTGATCCGGCGTTCGTGCTGCTACACTGCTCCCAGACGGCGGGTGACGTCAGAGGCGACCAAGAGCTCGAGCAGGTGAGGGACCCTCCCTCTTAAAGGATCAGGTCACACGCAATAGGCTGCCGACAGGCACACGGGGCGTACTACCACATTCTACCCCTCCTCCCTGCATCGTCGCCCCGACGATGGACTTTCAACAACTTAAATCAAGGTTCAGAGACAGTAAACTCTGTATTAGTCCCTGGGTTTCTTGTGTTTAGCACTGACCGTGGCAAATTATGTCGATTCAGGTGGCGACCAGCGGTGGGACGTGATGACCTCCGCACGCAACTATTGGCTCCGCCAACGGGTGAAGGTGGCCCTAACTGTTCCACAGTTTCCTCAGCAGCTGGCACTGCAGTCTCGACTGCGGCTGCAGGGGCAAGCTGAGAGGTTTGTTCTCTCACAGGCCGACTTGGGGCAGTTCGTGGCTCAAGTGGTGGTTCAAGCACCGCATACCAAAAGTCTCCGTCACAAGAACCACTGGGCGAGTTTGAACAAGCACCCTCCAAGGAACCAGTGTTTTGGGTAACCTTAGGAGCAGTTGTCCCAACCAATACCTTTATCAAAGAGCGATGAATTTGCTTAGTCCTTGTCCGGTCATGAGTGGGAGCAATGGTATAAACCGACCCTCCCGCTTGTGGAGCTTTCATGACAACATGTGGAACTGGGGACCAGAGATCCTGCATCTTACACCGACCTCTAACACCAGTGTTTCGCACCAAGATCATTTCTCCTTCCAACAAAGACTTGTCATGCACATGTTGATCATATTGTTCTTTCCGGCGCTGGGCTGCTGCCCTCAAGCGTTCTTGCGCTCCCTCAAAAGCCAAATTTAAGCGTGTTTGGTGCTCTGAGATCCATTCGTGAAGCTCACCAGCCACAGGTTCTGAGACCTGGCCCAGCAAAAAGTCTACTGGTAGCCTGGGTTCTTGGCCGAACATCAAGTAAAACGGTGACTCACCGGTTGACTGATGTGGCGTGGTGTTGTACGCATACAAAAGTTGCGGCAAGCAAGAACACCAATCACGTTTCCGGGACACAGGCAAAGTGCGAAGCAGATTGTGCAAAGTACGATTGAAACGTTCACACTGCCCGTTCCCGACGGATGGTAAGGAGTCGATTCGTGACTTTGCGATCCCGTAAAGTCCACACAGTTGTTGCATCAGCAGGCTTTCGAAACTTCGACCTTGGTCTGAATGTATTCTAGATGGCACACCAAATTTACAAAACCACTCCGACACCAGGACTTGGGCTACAGTTAGAGCGCGCTGATCCCGGGTTGGAACAGCTTGAGTATATTTACTGAAAACGTCGGTCATAACGAGGACATTTTCAACACCATTCTGTGATGGTTCGAGCAAGGTGAAATCAAGCGCAAGGATTTCGTTTGGTCGCGATGCCAGGAGGTGACCCATAAAGGCGCGGGCAGGGGGGTGCGAGTCTTTGGCAACCTGGCAGCGCTGACACTGCCGGCACCACTGCGCCACTTCCCTGGACATGCCCGGCCAGTAGCACCTGGCACGCAGAAGACTCAGGGTCCTTTCCACACCCTGATGGCCATGTTCTTGATGTACCTGGTTTAGCACTTCTTTCGTCAACTCCGCTGGGAGTAACAGTTGGAATATGGCCTCGCCGCCATCTGGGCGAAATACCTTTCGATAAACCAACCCATCCTGTTCTACGAGGCGGTCCCATTGCTGGAGCAAGACACCCGCAGATGGAGATAGGCGTTTCCGCTCCTCAGCGTTGGGACGTGTCTTGGCTCTCCAAAAAGGCATTACCTCCTGAATGACGGGGTCTGATGCCTGAAGAGCATGCAGATCCCCAGGAGTACGTCCAGGCAGAGCTGCCACCACTGCCTGACAGGCCTCAATCCTTGACAGAGCACTCAATCCCTGCAAAGAGTGTGGGATGAGGGTCCCCGGGAGCGTTTCTGCAAGTTCCTGCGAGGTAAGACATTGCTGGCGGGACAGTGCATCGGCATTTTGATTACTCTTACCAGATCTGTACCTCAGTTCAAAGTCAAATGATGCGAGCTGTGCAGCCCAACGCTGCTCAACTGCACCAAGCTTTGCTGTCGCCAAGTGGCTCAGCGGGTTATTGTCGGTATAAACGACACACTTATGACCAAGCAAATACTCTCTGAATTTGTCAGCCATGGCCCACTTGAGGGCTAATAATTCTAGCTTCATTGAGCTGTAATTTGACATGTTGCGTTCTGGAGGTCTCAAGCCACGACTTGCGTAAGCAATCGGTCGCACTTTTCCACCCTGCTCTTGAGAGAGCACGGCTCCCAGACCATGGTGGCTCGCATCCACTTCCAAGATGAAAGGTAGTGTGAAATCTGCATATGCGAGGACGGGTGTACGTGTAAGCTTTGCCTTAAGGGCATCAAAGCTGTCCTGACACTCCTTACTCCAGATGTCAGTGTTTAACTTACCTGCCTTTTTCGACTTTCCCATCAACGCTGCCACTCGCTGATGCAGAGGTGCTGCCAACTTTGCGAACCCTTCGACGAAGCGACGGTAGTAGCTGGCGAAGCCTAAAAAGGAACGCAGCTCTGTTACCGTCGTAGGCGTTGGCCAGTTTGCCACGCACTCAATCTTCATGGGGTCTGTGGAGACACCCTTGTCTGAGATGACATGACCCAGATAGCTGACTTCCCGCTGAAAGAAGCTGCATTTATTGAGCTTCACCTTCAGACCCTCATGATGGAGCCGCTCCAGGACACTATCCAGCCTCTGCAGGTGCTGCTGTACGGTGGATGAAAAGATGATGATATCATCCAAGTATAACAGCAATGACTGACCCTGCTGGTCGCCAAAAATACGCTGCATGAGGCGTTGGAAAGTTCCTGGGGCGTTACAAAGCCCAAAGGGCATCCGGTTCCATTCGAACAACCCAAATGGAGTACAGAATGCAGTCTTGGGTCGGTCCTTTTCGGCAACTGGTACTTGATTGTACCCACTAGCGAGGTCCATCGTCGAAAACCAACACGCACCGGTCATGGCATCCAACGATTCCTCAATCCGCGGGAGAGGGAAAGCGTCCTTGCGAGTCTTTGAGTTTAACTGGCGATAGTCCACGCACAACCGGAGAGTTCCATCCTTCTTACGAACTAGTACAATAGGCGAGGCATAGGGGCTCGAGCTCTCCTAATGACCTGTGCCTGGAGCAGCTGGTTAATATGCTCTTTCACTACCTCGTATTCTGACGGAGGAATCCGGCGGTGACGTTGCCTAACAGGCACATCGTCCAGAAGGGGTATCTCATGTGATATGAGATTTGTGCACCCCAAATCTTGATCATGTGCAGCAAAGACCGACAGATGTTTTCTTAACAATGATCTAGCCGCTGCACGCTCGTCTGGTGGCAGGAGGGACAGATCTATCCCCTCAATCTGATCTGGGATGGATGCAACGTGAGAGGCTACCTGGGCAGAGACAGATGACACCTCCGCAACACCTGAAGGTAAACTGACAACTCTTACCTGATCCAAAGTGCCAATGACTGTGCGGGAGTAGAGCAACACGTCCGACTCACCAACATTCACCACGGGGATGTAGGCAGTGCCCCGAATGACGCGGACCAAGGCAGGTGATGCCAGGAGGCCCGCTGGTAAGCCAGACTCAGGTGGCTCAAACAATACAGCGCCATCCGAGAATTGTTCCGAACAGGTGGCAGTGACCATCTTCATCGAACCACCTGGTATGCGACAGGCCTTTCCCCGCACCCGAACTCTACCTGGCTGTTGGGGAACAGGTTTTACACTAGCAACGTGACATTTTTGCATAGCATCCATAAGGGGGGTCGGGAAAGCCACCGCAGCTTCTCTAAATAGGTTAGAGCCGTACTGACCAAAAAGCTCTTTGTAACATTTGCTAATGATGTTCATCCCAAGGACACCCGGGACCTTGGATGGCATGCGACCAGGTGGGTCTCTTACCACCAGGACTCCACAGTGAGACATCGACTTCCCACAAAGGACAACCTCTAATTCAAGGTAGCCAATATAAGGAATGGCCAAGCCATTGGCAGCTTTGAGCTCCAACCAATGACAGGCTTTAAGACGTTCTTCACCCCAGGGTTCAAAATTATTCCGAAAAAAACTTTCTGTAATAGTGGAAACCATTGACCCCGTATCCACCAGACATGGCACAGTGGCGCCACCCATGCCAACATCAATGTGTGGACACGTCGAAATTAACTTTGGAACATCATTCAACCCTGCCCAAGAATCTCCAGAGCCAGTAGATGCCCCACCCGAGTTGTGGCTCGGCAACGCGGTGGGCTTTAGTTTTCCGACGGCTGCCTTGGCTGGAAGTGCCCGCGTGCAGCCGACTGTTGACGAGGTGTAACACGTGGCCCATCGCACTCTCTGGCGATGTGGCCAGGCTGTTGACAGCGATTACAAATGATAGGACCTGGGCGAGGAGAACGGCCACGCTGGTGAGTGGTATGTAGCCGAGCAACGCTCTGCGTCAACTTATCAAGTTGTTCCTGTTGTTGCCGCAAAAGCTCCTTCATCTCACTCACCTCCGATGGAGGGTTGTGTGCCGACCGCTGATAGCCACCTTGCACCACATACTGAGTGCCAAAAGCTGAGGGGACAGAATTGCTTCGGCCCCGCATACCCGCCGGCAGTCCCTCGCGTTCCCACCTAATGGCCTCACCTCTGACGTCAAGCAGGGTCGCTTCGGGGGAGCTCCTCACATATTGTTTAAGTTCTCGCCTAAGCGCGCCATCCAGTACCTGTTCGACGAACTGATCACGCAACAAAATTTCAAAGTTTACCATATTATTTGGAGCACGCAGTTTTACCTTCTCCATTAACGACATAAGCGCAAGAGAGTATTCTAGTAAAGTTTCTCCCTCCCGTTGTCGGCGAGAGAAAAACGCCTCCTGTAATGCTACGTATGATTCAGAACATCCATACAGGTCCTGCAAAATGGCTAGGACTTTGGTTGGATCACTTCGTTCCTCTGCAGAACGGTACTTTACTTCTTCGCGAGCCTCCCCTTCTAAATGATCAAACAAAAAAAATGCTTGGTCAACAAATGACAGATGTCGAGCACGAATGCACGCCTGGGCCTCCTCCAACCACTCGCTCAAGCTAATGCCCGTCCTACCACGAAACATTGGGCATTTTCGGTCACGAGGAACAAAGACCAGCCGGTCAGTGCCTGGATTACTGTGCACCGAGGTTGCTGTAGGTTCAGCGGAGGAGGTGGATGGCCCAGCGGCAGCGTTTGAAACCGACTGAGATCGCTCTTGACGCAGTCGCTCATTGTCAGCCTTTAGTTGGGCTACTAGCTCTTGCAATTCGCGCATCTGTTCTTCCATCTTTTGGGGAATATTAAAGATTAGGTGAAAAAATGCTGCTGTGGTATTTCTCACAATACAACACAAACCCAAGACTAGTGGCACGGTTAGAGTGCAATTTTAGTGCAAATGGCAGAATGCTATTAGAATAGAACAGTACTTACTGGTGCAATAGTTCAAGGTACCAGAAATTAGCAATAAAAATACATGCAATTCAGTAGAAAACTGAGCAAATCAAAACATGCAATATCAAAGTAAACAAAACAAAAACCATGCAAAACACACAATAACCTTTAAACAATATGCAGAAAGCACCTGTAACTATATCTATGCATTTACCAAACACACATTGTACACACTTAAAAACCTCCAAAATTACCAAACGTGACCAAATTCTATGTCTCTGTCCACTTCAATTGAATCCTGCCAACAACGCCAGTCTGTCGTGGCACAGGGGCTGAATGTTTTAGAATGGAACAGGCTATACTCAATCAGCCCAATTAAGTAATCGTTAAAGTTGACCAACAACGCCACCCCGAAGGGAAAGTACAGTAATACAATAAGGCTAACACAGGTAAGTATTGAGTGACAGAGACATTGAATAAGGAAAGTATACAATTTTATTAAGTTACTTTTGGGTTTGATGTACAAAATACTTTTCTTTAAAATACTGATTTAAAATGCTTTCACTCACACACTCTCACGCAATAAAATTATACCTGAAATTCAATAATGACCATGTTTTAGTTACATCCACAATGCGGCTGACATTATCAACTTCAATACCCACAGCAGCTTTAACGAGGCATAAAACGTCCTTTAAGTTCGGTGCTCTGACTGAGGTGAAAGAGGACAAAAAGGGAGAGGCGAGGTGTAGAAGAAAGGGGCGTAGAAGAAAAAGGGACGTAGAAGAAAAGGCGTAGAAGAAAAGGGGAGGCTCGCTCAGTCTCCAAACCTAAAAAGTTACAATTTGGAATTGAGAATCAATATTCAGAATCACACGCAGCGAAACAGAGGCAACGAGAGAGAGAGTATACGTACCCAAAATCACACAGATGCGCCACGCCATCAAGACAGAGAAGGACCCAGCGCTGAAAAGGTGCCTGGTCTGGACGCCCCACACTAAGAACAGCGCTGGATTAACAATTTCAATGAAACAGGGATAATAAAGGAAGCGAACTTTCTTACCGGAGCGTTTTTATGAATGAAAGCGTGCAGCACGAGCCGGGAGACGTGCGCGTGCACGGAGGAAATGCCCTGGACGCCGCGCACTGCACAAACAGCGCCAGATAAAAGAACTTTTCCTCACGAATAATTATTTGAAAAGCACAAAATAAACTTACCGGAGCAATGAATAGAACGCAACGCAACACACGCACGAGCCGGGAGGAACGTGTCCCGGAGTCGACCCTCGTGCACGCGCCGGAGGTCTACAAACACAAATGTTTGTTTGGATACATCGATTAAATGAATGAACTATTGAATGAATCGGGAACGCATCATACTCACTGGTGGAACACGCAACCTAAGGCACAATCACCAGGCTTTTTTAGGTGAACGAAAACGATGTTAAAAGGTGATTTTGAGCGGTATGTTGGCTTGATCCGGCGTTCGTGCTGCTACACTGCTCCCAGACGGCGGGTGACGTCAGAGGCGACCAAGAGCTCGAGCAGGTGAGGGACCCTCCCTCTTAAAGGATCAGGTCACACGCAATAGGCTGCCGACAGGCACACGGGGCGTACTACCACAAATAGATTATTTTTTTAAATTTCATACATTTTGCACAAAACTCTGGAGTGCACACAGGAAGTGCACTTCTGACGTAAATCTTCCTCTTGTACAGACTGTGGAGTATTATAAGATCTGGGCAGAGACAGAGCACTTCCTGGAGGAGAGTCACCCCAGCACTGAGTCACATTGTCACATGGACGGAGCAGATGTTGACTTTAAGAAAACCCTCATCCTCCATTTGAAATGATTCAAGCTAATAAATGCTCAGATGAAAGAAATAGCCTCTTGAGGAATGTGTACAAGTAACATATAGAAGGTTAGAAGTTCACACAAGTCAATATGGGACATTGAAAAGATTAAAGTGATGTTAAACTTCCTCCGCTCATAAGCATAGTCACCAGGTTAGTTTTAGTCAATAGTAGATTTTTGTTGCGTGCATGTTTAGTCCTGACTCTGGCACCAGCAAGAGCCCCGTCCCTGAGGTCTTCAGAGTGCGAGACGGTTCATGTGGCTCTAACATGTCAGAGATGTGCTTTGGTGCTTTGGATAGACTTGAACACAAGCAGAGCTGCTGTCTGTTCTCTGAGCCTGAAGCCAGTGCAGAGACCTAAGCACAGACTAATGTGCTCGTACTTCCTGGTTCTTGTCTGGACCCCTTGTCTGGTTCTTGTCTGGATAGTATGTATACTTATATTTAGAATAAACAACAAAGTGGTAAAACTGCAGAGTCTCAGCTTCACAAAGATTCACACATTTGTTTGTTTGAATTGGGGCTCATTTTAGCCAGGCGTTTAAGGAAAAACAGGCCATCTTGATGAAAATAAAATCTCAATACAAAAACTAAAAGCATAATTCCTTAATTCATTTTAGAGTAGATAAAATGTAGATAATGAAAAATGCACTCACCTGTGTTTGGCCGAGGAACATTAGCGTATATGTTTTCTTCTGCCATCTCAGTGTAACTTCTGTCAAATATGAGCAAAGGCACTGTTCTTCACACATCTTAAAGAGTTTACACCTCCTCAACCAAGGACTGAACCACATGTGAGAATCTTCATTTTCTTCCTTCCTTTTCTTCCTTTTACCAAACTTAAGATTCGAAACGCAATTTAGAGTCAATTCCACCAAAATGTGTGAATACAGCTAGAAATAATTTGATAAATAATTTAAATAAGAATTATATATATGCAGAGTTCAAACAAAACACTTTAGGTGAACTAGAAAAGCACTAAAACGATACTATAAATAATAATAAAATACATACCATAAATAGTAAAATGAATAAAACCAAAAATATCTGTAAAAGACATAAAAGAATACAATTAAATTTAAAACTATAAAACACAAATGATAATAAATAAATGATAAAAATCAATTTTAAAAAGACACAAAGGACCACACTCATGCGGCGTAAAAAAACAGAGAATAGATTTACTTCATAAACCAACAGACAGTCAATTTAACGCCAATATAAAATGAAAACAATCTAAAATTTCGATGATTATTATACAGAATGAACAAAACAAATTACTGGGAATGGCAAGATGTAATTGGATCAAATCATTTCCCATAACATTCATGATATTTCCAAGTTTCAGGGTGCACCACAGCGTTAAAAGCGCGTGCAAACTGAAGCTGAAGCCCACGATGGGTCCGGAATGGGTACAGTTTGGGACAAAATAATGACATATGTGAACACGCCTTAGATTAGATCATGTAAGAAGTATGATTGTAGCAGAATCATGAATTTGAATTAGGAGATGGATATACTGACAAAGATTATTATTTTGATAACGATATTCAGACGATATTTTGCAACAGAAAGTTGTTAAAACACATCTGAAACTTATTAGTTGAGGTTTGTTTATCAGTCAAAAGAGAAATGTCTGTAAAATTATTCACAAAAGCACAGAAATGATCACTTTATAGACTGTCAATCAGTTCTTTTGACATTTTATGCATATCTTCACAACATTTTTGATATATTGCCCACTACTTGTTTGAATTATGATTAATTCCCTATTGTACAGTAAAGACTCTGTATCTGAAAACAACAAATGTCTGCTGCCATTTCTATAACTTTTCCCCAAAGCCAGACATTGGCCTTGACTTCACCCAGAGTCAAAGGCATTCCAGAAGAAAGTGTCTGAGCGCGTGGACATAAAACTCACACAAACAAATAACAAACTAGCTCCAGTCAGTGTGATGTAGGTTACAATCCACTGACACGTGCCTCTGCTTGTTTGTATCTCTCCATCTTTCTCCTCGCTCTTTCTGTCTCTTTCTCCCAATCACTCTCTCTCTACAGCTGCTCATCATTTCTCCTCTCTTTCTCCCCCTCTTCCTCCCTCTTTTGCCCCTCAACCCCCTCTCCATCTTGTCTTTATGTCCCTCTTCTTCCCTCTCTCCTCTCGTCTTCAGGCCTGTGTCTGTGTGGTCCAGCTGCACTCGGCTTCAGCCAAAGGACGTTCTCACTCGTTCAACAGCGATGTCCCCGAGCTCCAAACAACACCACGGTAAGTTTAATGGATCACATTAACAACATTTGCGTAGGATAAACAATAAAGGACAATATGATCATAATACTAGGATGCATTATTTGTATGGTTGCCTTTGAGTACATTCAGTTTGGCGTCATGATTTAGAACTAAAACAACATCTGTATCGCTGCTGTTTCCCACAGCACTAACTGAGTTTGACATTGAACTGTTGTCTGTGTCGCTTCGCCCCTACTACCTTCCCAGGGAGTTTCCCCAGTTATTTGTAACTGTGGTTTACATCCATCCAAAAGCTGACGCAAAGTCAGCTGCTGATGTTGTTTTTAAAACGGTGAACAAGCTCCAGTCCACTTCGCCCAGTGCTCCTAATATAATTCTTGGAGATTTTAACCATTGCAATGTAAAGAAAACACTGAATAGTTTCTATCAGTACGTAACATGTCCAACACGTCGCGATAAAACTTTGGACCTATGCTATTGTCGTGGCACAGGGGCTGAATGTTTTAGAATGGAACAGGCTATACTCAATCAGCCCAATTATGTAATTGTTAAAGTTGACCAACAACGCCACCCCGAAGGGAAAGTACAGTAATACAATAAGGCTAACACAGGTAAGTATTGAGTGACAGAGACATTGAATAGAGAAAGTATACAATTTTATTAAGTTACTTTTGGGTTTGATGTACAAAATACTTTTCTTTAAAATACTGATTTAAAATGCTTTCACTCACGCACTCTCACACAATAAAATTATACCTGAAATTCAATAATGACCATGTTTTAGTTACATCCACAATGCGGCTGACATTATCAACTTCAATACCCACAGCAGCTTTAACGAGGCATAAAGCGTCCTTTAAGTTCGTGCTCTGACTGGAGGTGAAAGAGGACAAAAAGGGAGAGGCGAGGTGTAGAAGAAGGGCGTAGAAGACGGGGCGTAGAAGAAGGGGCGTAGAAGAAAAGGGACGTAGAAGAAAAGGGGAGGCTCGCTCAGTCTCCAAACCTAAAAAGTTACAATTTGGAATTTAGAATCAATATTCTGAATCACACGCAGCGAAACAGAGGCAACGAGAGAGAGTATACGTACCCAAAATCACACAGATGCGCCACGCGCACAGAGAAGGACCCAGCGCTGAAAAGGTGCCTGGTCTGGACGCCCCACACTAAGAACAGCGCTGGATTAACAATTTCAATGAAACAGGGATAATAAAAGGAAGCGAACTTTCTTACCGGAGCGTTTTTATGAATGGCGTGCAGCACGAGCCGAGGCGTCTTGGCGTGCACGAAGGAAATGCCCTGGACGCCGAGCACTGCACAAACAGCGCCAGATAAAAGAACTTTTCCTCACGAATAATTATTTGAAAAGCACAAAATAAACTTACCGGAGCAATTAATAGAGCGCAACACACGCACGAGCCGGGAGGAACGTGTCCCGGAGTCGACCCTCGTGCACGCGCCGGAGGTCTACAAACACAAATGTTTGTTTGGATACATCGATTAAATGAATGAACTATTGAATGAATCGGGAACGCATCATACTCACTGGTGGAACACGCAACCTAAGGCACAATCACCAGGCTTTTTTAGGTGAACGAAAACGATGTTAAAAGGTGATTTTGAGCGGTATGTTGGCTTGATCCGGCGTTCGTGCTGCTACACTGCTCCCAGACGGCGGGTGACGTCAGAGGCGACCAAGAGCTCGAGCAGGTGAGGGACCCTCCCTCTTAAAGGATCAGGTCACACGCAATAGGCTGCCGACAGGCACACGGGGCGTACTACCACATTCTACCCCTCCTCCCTGCATCGTCGCCCCGACGATGGACTTTCAACAACTTAAATCAAGGTTCAGAGACAGTAAACTCTGTATTAGTCCCTGGGTTTCTTGTGTTTAGCACTGACCGTGGCAAATTATGTCGATTCAGGTGGCGACCAGCGGTGGGACGTGATGACCTCCGCACGCAACTATTGGCTCCGCCAACGGGTGAAGGTGGCCCTAACTGTTCCACAGTTTCCTCAGCAGCTGGCACTGCAGTCTCGACTGCGGCTGCAGGGGCAAGCTGAGAGGTTTGTTCTCTCACAGGCCGACTTGGGGCAGTTCGTGGCTCAAGTGGTGGTTCAAGCACCGCATACCAAAAGTCTCCGTCACAAGAACCACTGGGCGAGTTTGAACAAGCACCCTCCAAGGAACCAGTGTTTTGGGTAACCTTAGGAGCAGTTGTCCCAACCAATACCTTTATCAAAGAGCGATGAATTTGCTTAGTCCTTGTCCGGTCATGAGTGGGAGCAATGGTATAAACCGACCCTCCCGCTTGTGGAGCTTTCATGACAACATGTGGAACTGGGGACCAGAGATCCTGCATCTTACACCGACCTCTAACACCAGTGTTTCGCACCAAGATCATTTCTCCTTCCAACAAAGACTTGTCATGCACATGTTGATCATATTGTTCTTTCCGGCGCTGGGCTGCTGCCCTCAAGCGTTCTTGCGCTCCCTCAAAAGCCAAATTTAAGCGTGTTTGGTGCTCTGAGATCCATTCGTGAAGCTCACCAGCCACAGGTTCTGAGACCTGGCCCAGCAAAAAGTCTACTGGTAGCCTGGGTTCTTGGCCGAACATCAAGTAAAACGGTGACTCACCGGTTGACTGATGTGGCGTGGTGTTATCTTTGCATACAAAAGTTGCGGCAAGCAAGAACACCAATCACGTTTCCGGGACACAGGCAAAGTGCGAAGCAGATTGTGCAAAGTACGATTGAAACGTTCACACTGCCCGTTCCCCGACGGATGGTAAGGAGTCGTTCGTGACTTTGCGATCCCGTAAAGTCCACACAGTTGTTGCATCAGCAGGCTTTCGAAACTTCGACCTTGGTCTGAATGTATTCTAGATGGCACACCAAATTTACAAAACCACTCCGACACCAGGACTTGGGCTACAGTTAGAGCGCGCTGATCCCGGGTTGGAACAGCTTGAGTATATTTACTGAAAACGTCGGTCATAACGAGGACATTTTCAACACCATTCTGTGATGGTTCGAGCAAGGTGAAATCAAGCGCAAGGATTTCGTTTGGTCGCGATGCCAGGAGGTGACCCATAAAGGCGCGGGCAGGGGGGTGCGAGTCTTTGGCAACCTGGCAGCGCTGACACTGCCGGCACCACTGCGCCACTTCCCTGGACATGCCCGGCCAGTAGCACCTGGCACGCAGAAGACTCAGGGTCCTTTCCACACCCTGATGGCCATGTTCTTGATGTACCTGGTTTAGCACTTCTTTCGTCAACTCCGCTGGGAGTAACAGTTGGAATATGGCCTCGCCGCCATCTGGGCGAAATACCTTTCGATAAACCAACCCATCCTGTTCTACGAGGCGGTCCCATTGCTGGAGCAAGACACCCGCAGATGGAGATAGGCGTTTCCGCTCCTCAGCGTTGGGACGTGTCTTGGCTCTCCAAAAAGGCATTACCTCCTGAATGACGGGGTCTGATGCCTGAAGAGCATGCAGATCCCCAGGAGTACGTCCAGGCAGAGCTGCCACCACTGCCTGACAGGCCTCAATCCTTGACAGAGCACTCAATCCCTGCAAAGAGTGTGGGATGAGGGTCCCGGGAGGCGTTTCTGCAAGTTCCTGCGAGGTAAGACATTGCTGGCGGGACAGTGCATCGGCATTTGATTACTCTTACCAGATCTGTACCTCAGTTCAAAGTCAAATGATGCGAGCTGTGCAGCCCAACGCTGCTCAACTGCACCAAGCTTTGCTGTCGCCAAGTGGCTCAGCGGGTTATTGTCGGTATAAACGACACACTTATGACCAAGCAAATACTCTCTGAATTTGTCAGCCATGGCCCACTTGAGGGCTAATAATTCTAGCTTCATTGAGCTGTAATTTGACATGTTGCGTTCTGGAGGTCTCAAGCCCACGACTTGCGTAAGCAATCGGTCGCACTTTTCCACCCTGCTCTTGAGAGAGCACGGCTCCCAGACCATGGTGGCTCGCATCCACTTCCAAGATGAAAGGTAGTGTGAAATCTGCATATGCGAGGACGGGTGTACGTGTAAGCTTTGCCTTAAGGGCATCAAAGCTGTCCTGACACTCCTTACTCCAGATGTCAGTGTTTAACTTACCTGCCTTTTTCGACTTTCCCATCAACGCTGCCACTCGCTGATGCAGAGGTGCTGCCAACTTTGCGAACCCTTCGACGAAGCGACGGTAGTAGCTGGCGAAGCCTAAAAAGGAACGCAGCTCTGTTACCGTCGTGGCGTTGGCCGGTTGCCACGCACTCAATCTTCATGGGGTCTGTGGAGACACCCTTGTCTGAGATGACATGACCCAGATAGCTGACTTCCCGCTGAAAGAAGCTGCATTTATTGAGCTTCACCTTCAGACCCTCATGATGGAGCCGCTCCAGGACACTATCCAGCCTCTGCAGGTGCTGCTGTACGGTGGATGAAAAGATGATGATATCATCCAAGTATAACAGCAATGACTGACCCTGCTGGTCGCCAAAAATACGCTGCATGAGGCGTTGGAAAGTTCCTGGGGCGTTACAAAGCCCAAAGGGCATCCGGTTCCATTCGAACAACCCAAATGGAGTACAGAATGCAGTCTTGGGTCGGTCCTTTTCGGCAACTGGTACTTGATTGTACCCACTAGCGAGGTCCATCGTCGAAAACCAACACGCACCGGTCATGGCATCCAACGATTCCTCAATCCGCGGGAGAGGGAAAGCGTCCTTGCGAGTCTTTGAGTTTAACTGGCGATAGTCCACGCACAACCGGAGAGTTCCATCCTTCTTACGAACTAGTACAATAGGCGAGGCATAGGGGCTCGAGCTCTCCCTAATGACCTGTGCCTGGAGCAGCTGGTTAATATGCTCTTTCACTACCTCGTATTCTGACGGAGGAATCCGGCGGTGACGTTGCCTAACAGGCACATCGTCCAGAAGGGGTATCTCATGTGATATGAGATTTGTGCACCCAAATCTTGATCATGTGCAGCAAAGACCGACAGATGTTTTCTTAACAATGATCTAGCCGCTGCACGCCGTCTGGTGGCAGGAGGGACAGATCTATCCCTCAATCTGATCTGGGATGGATGCAACGTGAGAGGCTACCTGGGCAGAGACAGATGACACCTCCGCAACACCTGAAGGTAAACTGACAACTCTTACCTGATCCAAAGTGCCAATGACTGTGCGGGAGTAGAGCAACACGTCCGACTCACCAACATTCACCACGGGGATGTAGGCAGTGCCCCGAATGACGCGGACCAAGGCAGGTGATGCCAGGAGGCCCGCTGGTAAGCCAGACTCAGGTGGCTCAAACAATACAGCGCCATCCGAGAATTGTTCGAACAGGTGGCAGTGACCATCTTCATCGAACCACCTGGTATGCGACAGGCCTTTCCCGCACCCGAACTCTACCTGGCTGTTGGGGAACAGGTTTTACACTAGCAACGTGACATTTTTGCATAGCATCCATAAGGGGGGTCGGGAAAGCCACCGCAGCTTCTCTAAATAGGTTAGAGCCGTACTGACCAAAAAGCTCTTTGTAACATTTGCTAATGATGTTCATCCCAAGGACACCCGGGACCTTGGATGGCATGCGACCAGGTGGGTCTCTTACCACCAGGACTCCACAGTGAGACATCGACTTCCCACAAAGGACAACCTCTAATTCAAGGTAGCCAATATAAGGAATGGCCAAGCCATTGGCAGCTTTGAGCTCCAACCAATGACAGGCTTTAAGACGTTCTTCACCCCAGGGTTCAAAATTATTCCGAAAAAACTTTCTGTAATAGTGGAAACCATTGACCCGTATCCACCAGACATGGCACAGTGGCGCCACCCATGCCAACATCAATGTGTGGACACGTCGAAATTAACTTTGGAACATCATTCAACCCTGCCCAAGAATCTCCAGAGCCAGTAGATGCCCCACCCGAGTTGTGGCTCGGCAGCCTTGATGGGCTTTAGTTTTCCGGCGGCTGCCTTGGCTGGAAGTGCCCAGCGTGCAGCCGACTGTTGACGAGGTGTAACACGTGGCCCATCGCACTCTCTGGCGATGTGGCCAGGCTGTTGACAGCGATTACAAATGATAGGACCTGGGCGAGGAGAACGGCCACGCTGGTGAGTGGTATGTAGCCGAGCAACGCTCTCGTCAACTTATCAAGTTGTTCCTGTTGTTGCCGCAAAGCTCCTTCATCTCACTCACCTCCGATGGAGGGTTGTGTGCCGACCGCTGATAGCCACCTTGCACCACATACTGAGTGCCAAAAGCTGAGGGGACAGAATTGCTTCGCCCCGCATACCCGCGGCAGTCCCTCGGTTCCCACCTAATGGCCTCACCTCTGGCGTCAAGCAGGGTCGCTTCGGGAGCTCCTCACATATTGTTTAAGTTCTCGCCTAGCGCGCCATCCAGTACCTGTTCGACGAACTGATCACGCAACAAAATTTCAAAGTTTACCATATTATTTGGAGCACGCAGTTTTACCTTCTCCATTAACGACATAGCGCAAGA
The DNA here is from genome assembly GCA_019453435.1 of Rhinogobius similis. Taxonomy (NCBI): domain Eukaryota; kingdom Metazoa; phylum Chordata; class Actinopteri; order Gobiiformes; family Gobiidae; genus Rhinogobius; species Rhinogobius similis. The sequence continues at coordinate 8,680,848 of CM033635.1, read as the reverse complement.
GAGTATTCTAGTAAAGTTTCTCCTCCCGTTGTCGGCGAGAGAAAACGCCTCCTGTAATGCTACGTATGATTCAGAACATCCATACAGGTCCTGCAAAATGGCTAGGACTTTGGTTGGATCACTTAGTTCCCTCTGCAGAACGGTACTTTACTTCTTCGCGAGCCTCCTTCTAAATGATCAAACAAAAAATGCTTGGTCAACAAATGACAGATGTCGAGCACGAATGCGCCTGGGCCTCCTCCAACCACTCGCTCAAGCTAATGCCCGTCCTACCACGAAACATTGGGCATTTTCGGTCACGAGGAACAAAGACCAGCCGGTCAGTGCCTGGATTACTGTGCACCGAGGTTGCTGTAGGTTCAGCGGAGGAGGTGGATGGCCCAGCGGCAGCGTTTGAAACCGACTGAGATCGCTCTTGACGCAGTCGCTCATTGTCAGCCTTTAGTTGGGCTACTAGCTCTTGCAATTCGCGCATCTGTTCTTCCATCTTTTGGGGAATATTAAAGATTAGGTGAAAAAATGCTGCTGTGGTATTTCTCACAATACAACACAAACCCAAGACTAGTGGCACGGTTAGAGTGCAATTTTAGTGCAAATGGCAGAATGCTATTAGAATAGAACAGTACTTACTGGTGCAATAGTTCAAGGTACCAGAAATTAGCAATAAAAATACATGCAATTCAGTAGAAAACTGAGCAAATCAAAACATGCAATATCAAAGTAAACAAAACAAAAACCATGCAAAACACACAATAACCTTTAAACAATATGCAGAAAGCACCTGTAACTATATCTATGCATTTACCAAACACACATTGTACACACTTAAAAACCTCCAAAATTACCAAACGTGACCAAATTCTATGTCTCTGTCCACTTCAATTGAATCCTGCCAACAACGCCAGTCTGTCGTGGCACAGGGGCTGAATGTTTTAGAATGGAACAGGCTATACTCAATCAGCCCAATTATGTAATTGTTAAAGTTGACCAACAACGCCACCCCGAAGGGAAAGTACAGTAATACAATAAGGCTAACACAGGTAAGTATTGAGTGACAGAGACATTGAATAGAGAAAGTATACAATTTTATTAAGTTACTTTTGGGTTTGATGTACAAAATACTTTTCTTTAAAATACTGATTTAAAAATGCTTTCACTCACCTTGCTCTCACACAATAAAATTATACCTGAAATTCAATAATGACCATGTTTTAGTTACATCCACAATGCGGCTGACATTATCAACTTCAATACCCACAGCAGCTTTAACGAGGCATAAAGCGTCCTTTAAGTTCGGTGCTCTGACTGAGGTGAAAGAGGACAAAAAGGGAGAGGCGAGGTGTAGAAGAAGGGCGTAGAAGACGGGGCGTAGAAGAAGGGGCGTAGAAGAAAAGGGACGTAGAAGAAAAGGGGAGGCTCGCTCAGTCTCCAAACCTAAAAAGTTACAATTTGGAATTTAGAATCAATATTCTGAATCACACGCAGCGAAACAGAGGCAACGAGAGAGAGTATACGTACCCAAAATCACACAGATGCGCCACGCGCACAGAGAAGGACCCAGCGCTGAAAAGGTGCCTGGTCTGGACGCCCCACACTAAGAACAGCGCTGGATTAACAATTTCAATGAAACAGGGATAATAAAAGGAAGCGAACTTTCTTACCGGAGCGTTTTTATGAATGAAAGCGTGCAGCACGAGCCGGGAGGCGTGCGCGTGCACGAAGGAAATGCCCTGGACGCCGAGCACTGCACAAACAGCGCCAGATAAAAGAACTTTTCCTCACGAATAATTATTTGAAAAGCACAAAATAAACTTACCGGAGCAATTAATAGAGCGCAACACACGCACGAGCCGGGAGGAACGTGTCCCGGAGTCGACCCTCGTGCACGCGCCGGAGGTCTACAAACACAAATGTTTGTTTGGATACATCGATTAAATGAATGAACTATTGAATGAATCGGGAACGCATCATACTCACTGGTGGAACACGCAACCTAAGGCACAATCACCAGGCTTTTTTAGGTGAACGAAAACGATGTTAAAAGGTGATTTTGAGCGGTATGTTGGCTTGATCCGGCGTTCGTGCTGCTACACTGCTCCCAGACGGCGGGTGACGTCAGAGGCGACCAAGAGCTCGAGCAGGTGAGGGACCCTCCCTCTTAAAGGATCAGGTCACACGCAATAGGCTGCCGACAGGCACACGGGGCGTACTACCACACTATGGTTCAATTAAAGGCGCGTACGGGTCCAAGGCAGGACCTCCGCTGGGCGCGTCTGACCATAACACAGTCCATCTCTTACCCTCATACACCTCGTTGTTGAGGAGGGAAAAGCCTGTCAAAAAACAGGTGCAAGTGTGGGATGAGGACAGTACCTTAGCACTACAAGGCTGCTTTGAGTGCACAGACTGGACAATGTTTCAGAAGTCGTGTTCGGACATTGATGAACTTACAGACGTTGTCAGTTGTTACATTTCCTTTTGCGAAGACTCTGTTATTCCCAAAAAAGAAATAATAGTGTACCCAAACAACAATCAGTGGTTCACGAGGGACATAAAAGAGTTGTTGCTTAAAAGAATAACTGTTTTTAATGAGGGTGATGAAAATGCAATGAGGTCTGTGAGGAAGGAAATCAGATCTGAAATAAATAAGAACAAATTAAGATATAAAGATAAAATCGAGGCTGAGCTTAAGAGCAACAACTTGAAAAGAACTTGGAGAGGAATGAAAACAATGATTGGGGCCCCTGACAGAGTAAACAGAGTGGCTCTAAATGGTTATGACTCTGACAAACACCTGGCAGATGAACTTAATACATTCTACTCTAGATTTAATAATTGTTGTTTTGATGATAGAGCAGAAGAAATTAGGGTTGCCACTCAGTCACCGCCATCCATCTTTGTTGACAGTGCTGCTGTGGCTAAAATGTTCAAGCACACAAAGTCAAAAGAGCCCCGGGCCTGATAATATTAGTGGGCGATTACTGAAGACATGTTCTGACCAATTATGTGACATCTTTCAATGTATTTTCAATTTGTCCTTGTCACAGCAGAAAATCCCCAAAATTTGGAAGCATTCTATTATTGTGCCTTTGGCTAAATGCAACAGCCCTAAATCACTAAATGATTTCCGACCTGTTGCACTAACTTCATTGGTTATGAAAACCTTTGAAAAGATAATTAAAGAGGCTGTCTTGCTGCAGGTGGAGGACAAGTTAGACCCACTGCAGTTTGCCTATAGGTCGGGCAGGGGGGTAGAGGATGCAGCGATCACACTATTGCACTTTATTTTTTGCCATCTGGAAAAGGCAAAGGCTCACGTTAGACTCTTATTTGTTGATTTTACTTCTGCGTTCAATACCATCCAGCCTTATCTTTTAGTTGAGAGACTGATCTCTGATTTTAATCTTGATTTAAATCTGGTTGGCTGGTTATTTGATTTTTTAACAGATAGATCCCAGTGTGTCAGGGCAAATAGCACTATGTCTGAAGTTGCCTTTACATCTGTTGGTTCCCCTCAGGGTTGTTGCCTCTCTCCACTTCTATATATTCTTTACACCGATCAGTGTCGCAGCTTATATGAGGACAGACACATCCTGAAGTTCGCGGATGACTCTGTTATTGTCAGTCTTCTGTCGGGGGATGAGCAGGACCATGGGACAGTCCTCAATGACTTTGTGGAGTGGTGTGATGCCTCCTTTTTACACCTTAATGTGTCAAAAACAAAGGACATGGTTCTGGACTTCCGTAGGGCACCACCGCCCCCCTCCACTTCTGTAATCAAAGGCACAAACATTGAGCTGGTGCAGCAATACAAATACCTTGGAGTTATCGTGGATCAGAAATTGTGTTTTGAACCCTGGATTGATGCTGTCCAGACAAAAGTCCAGCAGAGGATGTATTTTCTTAGGCGTATGAACACTTTTAATGTTTCATCTGAAATGATGACCTTGTTTTATCGTTCTTTCATTGAATCAGTTTTAACTTTTTGCATGGCTGCATGGTATGGAAGCCTCTCCCTCACTAATAAAAATAGACTTGCTCGGTTGGTCAAAGTAGCCAGCAAAGTCTCAGGGACACGGCAGGCTCAGCCAGGAGACCTGTACATGAGGCAGGTGCAGAGAAAGGCTAGAGCCATTACTAGTTCCCAGGACCATCCTCTTAAGGCACAGTTTGAACTTTTGCCTTCTGGGCGGCGTTACAGAGTTCCTAGTTATAAAACTAAAAGGCTGGGAACTACATTTATCCCAACAGCCGTGAAGCACCTTAATGGCACTTAGCACTTTGTATATCTGCACATAGAACATTTGCACATGTGATTAATCTGCTATTTTGCACTTTGAGGGAAGTGTGATGTTGGGTTTGTTTTATTACTTGTATCTGTATGTGTATATTGTTTTTATATTGTCCTTTTATGTTGAGCTGTGCTGCAAAACGAATTTCCCCCCTTAGGGGACAATAAAGACACCTTGAACCTTGAACCTTGAACCTTGAGTTTTGGTGCCATCTACTGGATAGAAAGTTAAACCCACACTTTAGAACATTATTTTTGGAGATGTATAAGTTTGATGCAATACTGTGGAATATTATAGCTAAAATAAAGGGACGAGTCTCCTCCAGGCCATGCTCATTCACAATAAGTTTTAACATTTTTTTTGAAGAGTAAAACCATCCAAAAGGAAAACAAAAAAACAAACCAAAACAAAACCTAAAAAAAAAACACACTAGTCTATATTATTGTTTAAAAGTTATGCAATGTGCCTTTAATATTACGAGGTAAGCCATTTGAATGAAATTAAATATAATAATAATTTACTTGCTGTAAATAAGTCTCATGTTTTTCTGGGTTAAACACGAAAGCCATTGAACTTCAAACAATATGATCTGATTATAAACTGCTGATCCAAGTTACAGCGACTCAATGTGAGAATTATACCAAGAATCAAAGCTATTGTGCATGACTTGAATTATGGACTTCTGAAGCAGCATAAATCTTATGATATTGTTCAAGACGAGAGAGAGGCCTTGGTCAATACAACTCGAGACTCCAATAAAACTCAAAATGTCATGGAAAAAACTCATTAAAAGAGATTTGTAAAGAGTACAGGACCAATATGAGTTTTGAAAGCGATAAGAAAGATAAAAACTATAGTGAACAAGGTAAAACTTTGCAAAACGTGTCGTACTATAAGGACTAATTTGCATTGTAGCAAGTAACAATAAACACCTTTTTATAAACATTTGATAAATAAGACAGAAAAGCATAATAAAGGCTATAAAACAATTAATTTAGCCCCACAAAAGTGTTGAAAAAACTAGCTTCAAACAGAACTGATCAAATCCAAGTCGGGGCTATTTAAGACATTACATCACTATAAAAACAAACAAACAATATAACATAGTATACATTTACACCGGCTACAAGAAAAGGCTGAAACAAATGGTAAAGGTAAAACAAACAGAGTCAGAGATGGTGAGACTCTGCAGATCACATGAGGCATGTTATGACGTCACTGAACAGGAAACAGAAATTATACACAGAGTAAAGATCAGAGAAAAGTGGAGTTATGCACGAGACGATGGACAAAGTGTGAAAAAGAACATAACTGAATGCATTCCACATTAACAGATCTTAATGTCTAAGTTTGGCTCTGCTTTTAAGGGACACTTGTTCACTTGATTTGGTTTGAGTTCACACTTGCACAATCATTGGATCAAAAATGGGACTAAACTTGGAACTAGGGCTGCAAAAAGTCAACAAATCAACACATTTAATGATTGAATCATTGCTAACAGATCTATACACAGACTCCAAAACAGGCCCTGAGCTGAGAGAAGAGCTTTTATTCAAACCGAGCAAGAATCACACAAAAATGACACGAGAAATGTGAAATGTTTGTGTTTTTGATTTAAAAACCTGTTAGTTTGTAAATATTCTAAACCAGGAGGTCGTCAAACAGCTTCACTTTGGCTTGATCTGGGTCAAATTTTGTAAAAATGCCACATTCACATGGCTTTTTGTGTTCGTAACAACTAATCGATCAATTGAAAGACTAATTGCAGACTAATTGATAACCAAAATTAGACTAGAACCAACCAGGACTAAAACAAACTTTTGAGTGTAATACAGTGAGTGTAAATCTGAAAACAACACACTCATGCACTTGTTACAATTCCGATGACATTTTCTTTGCCTCGGCTTCATCAGTGTTAAATATATTACCACAAAAGTCAAGTCAAGGCGACTGATACTCATTTTATTCAAGTAGTTTATACATATTTGACACATCAGTCCTTTAATCTCTTCTCTAAATCTTATTCTGTAAAATTGTAGCTGATGCTTCACTTTTTGAATAGAATAAATGTCACGTTGGTATTGTGGGAGCAAGAAAGAATCAAGGGGAACCAAATTGTAGTAATAAAAGGCATAGCAGTAGTATTGAAAGTATTGTAGTAATCAGCAGTGACTTGAAAATGTACAGTATGTCAAAGTGCTCACTATTCAGAGCAAGCGCGATCAGACAATAAATAAATATAAAAAACTATTTGTACTATTTGTACACCTGTTTTCTAAATACTTTACTTTTTGACTGGGCAAATACAGTAGTATTCTAATTATAACACATAGTACATTGTTCACGGCTCCCTTTAAAGTGATGTTATAATTTCCATCTATTTATTGGTCCCCCCCTAGACCAAACTGAGAGTTTCGTCCCTGACTTAAACCATTTTGTGTTTTAGGGGACAATCGGCCGGCGTGCATGAACAGAGCAAGTCTACGTTTACCATGAGGATGACAGATCTGTTGGAAAACACTGACGCTCAGCTTCTGTGCCCTGCTCTGAATCCACACAACGGTACCCTTCAAACACAAATCTATGGGAATAAACGCCACACGCACACAACACTGTTGACATTGGCCATTATTTTTACTTAAATTTAAATGAGTTATGTTGTTTGGGTTCATTGATGGTGCAGGTGTATGCGTATAATGTTACATTTAATTTTTACACGATTCAGACAATCTCATGTCAGGCCGTCAGAACTGTGCTAAAACGTGTGTGTTCATGTATTGTCTGAGGTTAAAGTGTGAAATCAAGCACAAAAGGCAGACATTTACCATCATTTACTTTCCGCCCTTTTGTACCTCATATGCTGACTCTGAGGTCTGTTTGTGCTCACATATAATGCATTAAGGGTTTCTGCAGAAAATTGTGTCGTTGTGTTGAGCAGAAGCTTTTATCATGAACAAAAACATACAAAAGGGCTATAAATGTAAAAACTTAATATGGTTGTATTTTTTCAAAGATGCATGTACAATTGTTTGAAATTAAGACAATTAATTTGATTAAATTACATCACTTTAATTATGTTTCACTGAATACATTTACAGCTGTGTTTTAAATTACACTGAATTCATTTCTTGCCATTTAGTGAATACACAAAACTTAATTATTAAGTCATTTTTTTCACCCAAAGCAATAAAAGTAATTCTGCAAAATGTAAAATTCGTCCGATTTCCCTAAAAGTGCATGAATTGAATGGAAACTGTTGCGATATTTTTTACTTAATAGAGGGGCAAATGTCTTACAGTGAACGCGGTCGCTGATGCGGATGGAAACCAGTCAGAGATTACTCTCTTTTCTTGGAACTTTCATTTACAAGTGACTTGAATTAAGAATGTGCATGTGATTTTTCTGGTGTGACAGAGATGGCAGAGGGTATGCAGATGATTTCACTGAATTTTAGCAGAGAGTGGCAAAAATACATTAAATAAATACATTAGAGTCAATGGTAAGTAATGACATTTTCTCTTGTACAAGCCATAAACATGACCATAATGTGAGAAAGCTGCTACAGACTGATAACAAATATAAAGTCTACACCTCTGCTAAATATTTCGTTTGTACCTGACGTCTAAAAAAAGAAAATCAAGTAAACAGTTGAAAAATAACAGAACAGTGCAGCTACGCTCATATTTATCACTGATACAGACTTTGGGATCACACACAGTTGAACTCATTATCTTTTCTTCCATAAATAACATGTTTGTGAAAATGTTATACAAAGGTATGTTTATTATCCAGATTATTCTCAGAATAGTTTGATTTGCTCACGAGGTCATGACATCATCACATTCTAGAACGTCCAGGATCAGTTCCAGAATCAGAACGGTCTCATGTCAACATTCCGTTGCTATGGGAACACATAGCTGTGATGTCACCAAGCTGCATGTGTGCTTTGAAGAGTATATATATATCTGATCGTTCTTATCTGGAAACCAGAGCGAAAGCATCATCCAAGCAGCTGCCCGCGCATATAACAAAACGTAACTGTACAGTTTATTTAAACTACGTGAACAGATTCAGCACAATATTATATCTTGAACTTTCAGAAATGGGTAATCACAATTCAAATCTTGTTCAGCGGCACATAACCACCCTCCTGAATGAAAATTACAATCTTAGATGTAAAGTCCTAGACCTTGAAGGCAAAATTAAAAAACTGCCATCAAGAGAGGAGGAACTCGAATGTATAAATGTTTCGAGGAGCGAAAAGCAGAGTCAATTAGAGGCTCGAATCACAGAGCTAGAAGAACTAGTTGTAAATCTTGAGACAAGCTCAGAGCAAGAAAAGGCTCGCTTTGAGGCTCGAATTAAAGAAGCAGAAAAAGAGAATCGTGTGAAAGAAATGCAAATTGCAAAGCTTACACGCTGGGAGTCAGGAGAGCAAGATCTTGAGAGAAAACTGTACTATTTAAACAAATATTCACGGCAAGAAAAGATGCAATTAGAGGCTCGAATCACAGAGTTAGAAGAACTAGTTGCAAATCTTAAGACAAGCTCAGAGCAAGAAAAGGCTCGATTTGAGGCTCAAATTAAAGAATCAAGAGAGGACGAACTCGAATGTATAAATGTTTCGAGGAGTCAATTAGAGGCTCGAATCACAGAGCTAGAAGAACTAGTTGCAAATCTTAAGACAAGCTCAGAGCAAGAAAAGGCTCGATTTGAGGCTCAAATTAAAGAATCAAGAGAGGACGAACTCGAATGTATAAATGTTTTACGAGGAGTCAATTAGAGGCTCGAATCACAGAGATAGAAGAACTAGTTGCAAATCTTAAGACAAGCTCAGAGCAAGAAAAGGCTCGCTTTGAGGCTCAAATTAAAGAATCAAGAGAGGACGAACTCGAATGTATAAATGTTATCACAGAGCTAGAAGATATAGTTGCAAATCTTAAGACAAGCTCAGAGCAAGAAAAGGCTCGATTTGAGGCTCAAATTAAAGAAGCAGAAAAAGAGAATCATGTGAAAGAATTGAAAATTATAGAGCTTACACACCTGGAGCCAAGAGTGAAAGATCTTGAAGAATCAATTATCTGTTTAGAAAAAATCTCACAGGAAGAAAAGAAGCAATTGGAGGCTCAAATTAGAGAAACAGAAATGAAAAATGACGAGCAGAATTCTACAATCAAAGAGCTTGAAGAACGAATTACAAATCTGCAGTCTAGAGACCAGGAGCATTTAAAAACTATTTTAGAGAAAGAAACAGAAAACCGTCAGCAGAAATCTAGAATCAAAGAGCTTGAAGAACAAGTTGCAAATCTGCACATACGCTCACTGCAAGAAACGACTCGGTTGGAGGCTCAAATTCAAGAAAAAGAAACAGAAAACCGTGAGCAAAAATCTAAAATCGAACAGCTACTTGTAAATCTTGAGTGCAGAGATCAGGAGCATTTAAAAGCTATTTCAAATTTAGAGGAAAGCTCACTGCAAGAAAAGACTCAGTTGGAGGCTCGAATTCAAGAGACAGAAACAGAAAACCGTGAGCAGAAATCTAGAATCAAAGAGCTTGAAGAACAAGTTGCAAATCTGCACATACGCTCACTGCAAGAAACGACTCGGCTGAGGGTTCAAATTCAAGATACAGAAATGGAAAGTGTCAGGCAAGAAGCTAAAATCAAAGAGCTGCACATACGCTCACTGCAAGAAACGACTCGGTTGGGGGTTCAAATTCAAGATGCAGAAATGGAAAGTGACAAGCAAGAAGCTAAAATCAAAGAGCTTCCAAATCCATCCAAAAGTCTAGATAAGAGCAAAAACACGGGTGAGAAATGGAAAAAAGGCCTCTTAATTGGAGGCGGTTGTGCGGTGGCGGCTACAGCTCTGTGGAGGTATGGTCCTGGTGTGGGGGAATTACTAGCGCTTTAAACCCGCTTTCCTCGTTTGTTTAGGGAATTTATTTTAAACTTTCAAAGCCTGCAAAGATGTGGGAGGAGAGTATACACTGATGATATTCTCTTCTCTCCCCACATGTGAAAAGGTGTTAGGAACTAGTCCCCATGTCCAGACACTTATCTTGAAAAACACTTTGAATCCCTTACATTTTACATTTACAAACTAGAGCCATGGGTTTGACTGAAAGAGCGAGAAAAAGCGAGGTTTGAATTGTTTTCATTCTAAATCGTTGAATGCAGCTGACTATTCATTGAGGAGCGGACAGATGTAAAGCAATTCAAACACGTTTATGTCAAGGTCTCGCTTGTTCTAAAACAAGTTTTTAATTTAGTTTGCACAATCTAGTAAAAAACAAAACCCTGATGTGAAATTTGAAGTTTGATATAG